>OX419196.1:2500000-3750000 GCA_948465475.1 Thalpophila matura
TACCTGCTAAAGGATCCCTTTCCCTGACTGTACACGACTCACAACCATTTCCTTCAGCCACCGAGTCATGCTGGCGACGTTTTTCTTTTCCAAATCAGCATGTATGTGTACGCATTTTTCATTTTTAACCCTCGGCACGAGGATAATGGTATGTTTTTATTTATGGCAACATAAATCATCAGGAGTTATCCGTGCTTCGTATTTATATTTTTTTGTATTGGTAACACTTTTTTCGTTATGAGATTAGCTGTCCATGTGTTTGAATGTGTTTTGTAATAACATGTATTTACTCTATAAATGTATATTTTTTGTGAATTTGAAACATGTCAAAGCCATGTTATGCTTCTATTAAGTTATTAAATATGATTCTCAAAAATCATATTATGGAAATACTGCACTTGGAAATACTGCATAAGTTTTCCGATAGATGTCGCCAAACGCTCCTAAGAAGCGTATTACAAAGGGGTCTCAAATTTCAGATGAGTCGGGCGAGACCCGGTAGCTCAGTTGGTTCAGAGCACTAGCCACGGTACGGCAGAGGTGGCGGGTTCACATCCCGCTCAGGTCATATGATTTTTGAGAATCACTTATGTTTCTACTCACTACTATTTTACGTTTTTATTTAACATACCTACTACCCGCGCAGATAAATAATGCGATTGTAAATGGCGGTGCTTCTTTTCAACTTTCGCTTGCATACTGTTGCTGTCTATATTCACATTACCTGCCGGGGTGCGAGTGAGAGTTGAATAGAGGCGACGCCATTTTCTATCCGCACGCATAGTACTTACATTACGCCTGTATTGGCTGTACACTCCGATAATAGGCACTGTAGACAGAGATACATTTTGCTAATTAAGATATAAGTTTCATTTAATATTGGAGAGCCTATGGCAATGGCCATAGGCTCTCCAATATTAAATGAATCCGGGCAAAAATCTAGGCCCAGAGTTGCTCAGAAAAAGCGACAGTGGGACAATTAGAGGCATAGTTGTTTTTCAATCTACTGATAAAGTGGTGACATAACAAAAAATCGAGATTTCTTTGCTATATCTAAGTTAAATATTAACAACGTATTATACACATAAACCTTCCGATATAAGTTCTGTAAACGATGGCGAAAACCACGTTCAATCACCAAGTTCAAAACTAAGCGAAGAAACTTACAGACACGACAAGTGACTTTGTTTTAATAGACATTATTTAAAATAGAAAATGTCACAATTTTTGTTCTACTTTTTTCAACCCTATCTCTACCCACGAAATCTGTTAGCCACGTTATCTGCAACCGTGTTAGTACACAACACGGGTGCGACAGCGTGTAATTGGAGATCATCCGATCTAGATACATCCAGTCTTTACCTAGGACAAATGTAGGACGAAATAATGTATTTTTAGGCTCACGTCTAACTGAAATTAGGTATTATTTGCTTGGATTATTCATAAAATTATTACATTTTCTGGGACATGTTTTTGTAATGAAATTGAGAGAAAGTATGAGTGAGCGCTGAGTATGAATAAGTAGTATGAGGATGGGTCCAAATTCATATTAATATGTTAAAAAGCTTCTTTATCTAATTATTTGTTTGTTTAAACGCGCTAATCTCTGGAAGCACCACTCCACTTTTTTGTATATGATCGCCAGATTGATAGGAAATAGTATAAACTATTAACGTTACGCTACGACCCTTAGGTGCCGAGCAAAAAGAAAAAAAGTCCGAATTAACGCTAAGCGAAAACGAAGTAGTAGGTAATAGCGCGAGCGGGATAATCTGATTTCTTTTAAATTAAACGATGAGTGAAACCGTCGTGCACAGTTAGTTAATGAGCGTATTATTATTTTAAATTAGTGTAAGTAAAACACCTTAAATTAAGTTGTATTAATTATAAATATAGTACAACATTCTACTTTATACCTACTGTTGGCTAATAATATTGTAAACTATTACGTGGGGATTGGCGCTGATAACCAAAATACAGGCATTGCCTAGTTCGGCTACAGATGCTACATTCATTTGTTTTGAAAAATATTGCCATACTGTTATCTTGTTAAATAGTACTAAGTTTTTGGAATGAATAAATTTATTTATTTATTTAACTTAATTTTTCATGAATTTAAGTTTATGTTGTTATTAAAGCAATACGTACATTGAAAACTGGAGAAGAGCGAGTACGACTCGTGCTCTAAGGGTTTCAAAATATGCAATAGCGCCATCTATGCTGATTGCTACTATTACACCATAGTAGATAATTATATCAATCACTAGATTTTGCCCGCGACTCCGTCCGCGTGGACTACAGTGAAATGACCAGTTTAAATGACCTCCGCAGTGTAGAGTGGCTAGTACTTCCAAGAGGTCAAGCTGTCTCTGGTTCCTCCCATCAGAATTAGATGAACCGTGGCTTAGATTTTAAGTTGGACTCTAAGCTATCGAACTGTGAAAACCACATCAAAATCCGTTCAGTACTTTTTGCGTGATGCGCGCACAAACAGACAAACAGACAAACATATAAACAGACAAACAGACCAAAAATCTAAAAAAAAATCTTTTTGGGTAAAGTTACGTCCCAGTACCCTACCTAACCCGACTGTTTTTTTCTGGAATATCTTCAATGTACAGACAGCATGTTTACAATTTTATAATAGTATATAGATATCTTGATCATGCTTTTCCTTTTGAGGTACGGAACCCTAAAATCACTTACATTCATGAAAAAAAATGAACATAAATAATCTCTAAAACGAAAAAAAAATGCGTAGGGCTTGTCCCTTAGGCACGCCACTGAGTCAATGTATATTCCTATTCCTAGAGACAAGATACGTGTGGGTTAAGTATGAGTATAGATGTACCGAACATTTATTTCCACACAGCACTTTTAGGAATGATATCTCAAATGGAAGTTCAATATGGTCTCAAAAAAGCCTTCTCTTTATTTGTAGGTAGGTATACTACATAGAACACCAATCATTTTCTGAACTTGGGATCGGCTTCTAGTCTACATGCGGCATTTTCTGAACATCGGATCAGCTTCTAGTCTGAATATCAATATTTTAAATAGAGCACCTACTGACCTCCAGAACCCGACCACTTGATAATGTATCTATATAGGTTTTTTTTTCGTTTGTATGACATCTTTAACATCTACAGGTGTACCTCTTAAAACAATAAATAAAAATAAAATAAAATAAAATTTATTTATATAAACAGTTTTTTACAAAAAGTGTAAATACAACCAAGAAGCTATAATAGTAAGTCTTATAATTATAATAGTTTACTAGTCCCTAAATAAAATAGTGTATAACTAAAATATATTAACTATAAATACCAAATTTTTTTTTTTTTATTATAATTAGGATTTTATGTAGCGACCTAAAATATTTCGAGTATGAAGGGTAAGACCTTATATAAATACCTAGTGCATTTAAAAACTTTTGAGAAAATAAGTATACAGCTGCTAGCCACAGAAAAGTATTAATAATGGATTAAAAGCTAATGTTTTATATAGTGGAACATGCTGCCGGAGTGGGTGTTCCCCGATAGTTACAATCTGAGTGTGTTCAAGTCGCAAGTAAATTGGTTTCTTCACTCGCGACTTGAAGACATCTAAGTCGTCCCTCAGTTTCATGTACGGAGTGCCCACCTAAATTATTTAGTCTTCGTAATTTTGTTCACAAAAAAATCTATCCACCGGCGAAGTTTCATCTATAAAGTGCCAATAATCTGCAAGTAAAATGGCAGCGACGTACGAATGGACGGACAAGACGAAATTATAAGTTTCGTTGTTGCCATTTGGCTACGGAATCCTAAAATCTGTTACTTTATTTGTGCGAAGTTAAACACCAACAAAAACTAAGCTAATCAATCAAAAATAATAACTCCGGAAACATTGACCTGAGTTGCTCTATATAACTAAAACAATTTTTCTGATAAAGAAACTCGCTAAAACAAAATAATAATATTCCCTGAAGAGACTCGTCGGCAACTTTTTCAGCGTTATCCTAAATTGTAGGCCAAAATCCAGGCTAGGCATCAATCTTGCAAAAAGTGATTTATCGCTTAACAAGCACTGAATGAAGATAAATTAACCGTTTGTACGATAGGTCCAAGTAATTGTTTATTTCGGTGTAATTGAACTAAATTGGTGAAATAAATGCGGTAAGTTAGCTTTTTGTGAAAATGTTTGTACTATACCTATTTTGCCGCTTTACTGCGTTCGTAGCCTGACTATTCTGAGGCCCTAGACAAGTTACTTTTCTGTTAGCGTTAGCGTCAAACGCTACGGATAAAATGTATGGCAATGACATTACCTGCGGTAAAGTCACGTGACTCACAAATGTCATTTCCATACATTTTATCCGTAGCGTTTGACGCTAACGCTAACAGAAAAGTAACTTGTCTAGGGCCTCTGTACCGACACGGCGCGTTATATCACCGCGATAACTGCCAATTTGTTTGCGAACGTTTGAGGGAGAATGTCACGGTGAGAATCTCCGAGAGACAGAATAGACAGGCTGATCATAAACAAGGGAGATGTGCCAAGGTGCTATTGAACTTTGATTTGACATCAATCTGATCGTGTTGCTGATGAACCGAACGCGACGTGTGACTGAGTGTGACTGACCAGTGACGAATAGTGTTAGATTGAGGGTATGCGGCATTTTTAATGTGTGAGCGATCTTTATATTTACAAAGGAGCGTTTGAAAATATAGAGATCTCTGAATACGCTACTTTTTACCCCGAAAAACGCGGGCGAAGTCGTGGTCGGAAGTTAGTGATAAATAATTCCGTTTTACATACGAGTATGTTATAGACTTATACTATTCACCTATTCAAAATATGTAATCAAAGTGATTAAACCAATAGGTATGACAAAGTATCTAATTATTAACAATTTTGTAACTATTTTATTGTACTTTCTGGCTTCCCCTCACCCTTCACCTACCCCTCTAAAAGGCGTGACATTACAAAGCATACATCTAAAGCTCATTAACTCAATAAACGTTAATGTAACTTTAACGCAGTCTTCAGTTGAAAATCTGAAATGGGATACAGCTTTTCAACCGATGCCGGCAGAACAAAGATAACTTCCGACTTTTGACTCAACTACACGCCAGACTGGGTTACTCGATGAGTTTTTGAGTTGCAAAGTTACTGTATGAGTTAATATGATTCTTTGTGGCAATTAGGAATGGAGGTTAGCATTTTGAACACGTTTTGTTTCTCCTTATTTACCATGAGAAAATGCAAGATATGTAGTCTGTTTTTAGCGTTCCATACTTCAAAAAGAAAAACAGAGCTTATAGGATCACTTTGTTATCTGTATATCAAGACCCTTAACGGGTGAAGGCTTCTGCTCATAGATGGCGCCACTAAAAGCATGTAATAGCGGCACCTTGCTCATAGATGGCGCTATTGCATATTTCTAGTGGAATATTTTATTAGATTATGGATGAACTATCCACGTACATAATTAAATTTGTACGGAACCTTTAGTTCAGTCACACTTGTCCGGTTTTTTTTAACGATGGTGGCAAACATGTGGCAATATGATGGTTACCGTGGCCTATGAAATGCTTGCAACACCGAGTATCAAATTAATGTACATTAACAACCCTTTAAAATGACGATTCACTGTGCTGATAGCTTAGGGGACAAGTAGGTCCCCCGCTGTCAACACAGCGTATCCTCAAGAAGGAGCTCTTGCGACTTTATTCACCACGTTATTTGGCTGTGGTATTCTGTAAGGTGGAGGTACTTCCCCAGTTGAGCTGCTCCAGAGTTGAACGAAATATTTCGCTGTGCCCTACCTCTCTTAAAAACACACTGCTGTTAGAGGTCATCGGCATCGGTTCATGATTGATATATACCAAACAACCGAACGAAGCGCTTTGATTACACTTTCATTATGAAAACCGCCAAACAGTGGAATGCGCTGCCCGAGTGGGTGTTTCCAGACAGTTACAATCTGGGTATCTTCAAGTCGCGAGTGAATCAGTTTCTTCTAGGCAAGCGTGCTCCATCGTAGACCGCATCATTGGAGTTGACGGACAAACGCAACCCTAATAATGAATAAAAAAAAACAGGCCAAGTGCGAGTCGTACTCGCACACCGAGGGTTCCGTATCATTTTTGGACGTATAAAATGAAAAAATCCGGACCGCATAACTAAGTTTTTTTGCGAAGGAATTTGGATGATTTTGAAAATACTGTACTAGTTAGGAACATCGTTTTATTTTTGGTGCCATATTTGAGTCAATTCCTATTAACTCTAATTATTTCAGATTTTTCGCCCGAAATAAAAATTATCTCCTATTGGTAGATCATAGATTTTTCGCCCCGCAAACTTCGGAGATAAGGGGGGGGGAATGGTATATTTTTGGACATTTTCCATCATATGTCGAAAACTGTGAGACATAAAATAAAATAAAAATATATTTTGAAATGTGCAGATCAAGCCCTTTCATATGATATATCACTTGACCTAGTAACCCCACTTTAAAATTTCGGACCCCCACTCCGGCCCCCTTTGCAATGAAAATAAAAATATTTTTGGACTTTTTTCATTTGCAATAAAGTTGAACAAGCGTTCTTTATAAATGTTCCAAATTTCAAGTCGATAGCATTAGTAGTTGCTGAAATAAGCAGGTGTGACAGACAGACAGACAGACAGACGAAGTCGCACCATAAGGGTCCCTTTTTTACCATTTTGGTACGGAACCCTAAAAAGGTACTGTATACAAATTGTAAGAATATAGGTAACATCAGAAAAACCTGCGTACCTATACAAAAATTACAAATAAACATATTCCACTTAGACTTTTTTCTAAAGGTAATTAGGAGGTCCATGTTCACTAGAGGAAGTTCAGGAGCCGTTACGAATACGTGAGGACTAATTGAGTCTTTTGACCTTGACCTACTTTTTTGTACAGTGTGTGTCGGGCTCGCGAAGTTTTGTTTGCGCAAAGGCGATAAGTTGGGGCTTTGGAAAAGTATCTTAACTTTGATCAGCATAGTTGATGAGCCAATCAAAGTACCGAGTGAAATAAAAATTATCTCCTATTTGTAGATCATAGGTTTATGGATTCGCTTCGGGTTGTGGATTCAAAGTTTACTTACATTACTTTTTATCTAAGACACTACTTGGCCTACGGTGACGGAAATAAAGGACTTAACGTAACGTAACTTGCGATATGTGGGTGTACTATACTTCTGCTTATACTTTAGGTGAAATATAGGTAGGTGTAGCGACCGCGACAACTTGTCAGACTGATGTCACTCACTACAATACGTCTGACGTCATGAATCCTACATTGCGCAAGAAGAGTTTTCACAGTGATAAGCTTAGTTATACAGGGTGGCAGGTTAGACAGTGGAAACCTGCCACCCTGTATACAGAAATACCACATCAACTGTCGGGGCATTGGCCTGCCTCAAAGGAAGGATCCTCCTACCTACGGTCTGGTAGAAGGATCCTTCCTTTTCAATGGACATTTCACCTCGTCCCTCTATTCCCCATACATGAGGTTGTTTATTGAGCCCCATAATAATCTTAAACGGTGCATAAAACTTGTTTCTACTCTAAACAAAAAGAGGCTTTTGTCTTGCAATGTTTAAAAAGATCAAAAATATAATATTTTTGAGTCATTTTAAGTTGTCCACATCATCTAGTATATAAAACTATTCTTCTACAATTGACTCTCCTAAATAATGTAACAAATAAACCCGTCAGAATTGTCCAATAAATTTCGTAGGAAATTTTTCCTGTGCCGAAGCTTAAAGACGATAGATTTTTCCGGATCCCTCCGGTCCCTTCATAACAAGCCGAGCGCAAAACTGAGACTCATTCATTGAAATAATGACGTTGCTAACGTGCCTGTTTGGGCAGCGATGAAATGGTGAAAAAAATCTACTTTTAAAAATCAGGAATGTTGGGTTGGACGGCGGAATTTGTGTATTTTTTTGGTAATGTGCCGTGATTTTAGAGAGTTAGGTAATTGTTCTATGTTTTTTATGACAATAATCTTGTCGCTAATTATTTTTTTGAGCCGTTTGGGGTTGAAACGCGGGGTCCGAGTGCTCGGCTGCTTTTCCGTGACATCTCGAAAAGGCTAGTCGACTCATCACGTGACCAGAGGGCTGGCCTGTTTTTCGGTCAAAGAATCAGCATTGCCATTCAACGTGGCAATGCAGCCAGCCTTCTGGGCACGTTGCCCGTTGACAGTGATGCGGACGAATATTTTGATGCATAATTAGGTTTTTATTTTTTGTTCTTATATTTTAATTTAGCTTGTAAATACTTAGTATGTGTATATTAGATAATAAGTTATGTACATAGGTAGTTCAGGTTTAGAAATAAAATGGATTGAATATGAAAAAAAAAAAAAAAAAAAAGTTTTTTTATTGTGATGAAGTTTCGTTTGCTCTGATTTTGCTTGTTCCCTAAGGTGTTGTCACAGTGAATCCTCATTTTAAATGGTTGGCTACGCGCATGTGACACACTTCTTGGTGTTGCAAACGTTTCATATTTATTCGTAACCAAAAGTTGATCAATACCAAAGTGGTATTCTGCTGACAATATAATTATTCTCGTGTTAAATACAACATGTAACAAAAACCCTGTTCGATGCCAAAGGGGACCATTATGCTCATCATTATGAATAATTTTTACTATCGGACCAACCCTAAAATAGCGGAAAAAATATTGCTGTTCCACACATTTGTGGTCACATTAATCGATAAAATGTAACAGTAATAAAAATAAAATAAAACAGTAGACTTTTTTTTGCGATTTCGAGGTTGTTTCATACAAAATATCGTTCATGATGATGAGTATAATGTTACATGCTGTACCTATACGATGAAATTAATTAGCAGAATATTATTTTAGTCAATTCAAAATCTAATTTCAGTTCAGTCAACTATCAATAATAATGCTAAATTAATTTCAACAATTATTAGCCTTCTGTGTACAACCATTACAACTAGGTAATTAATTTCAAGGTAATAATTATTATAATAGTTATGCATACCACTGTCCTTGTTTATAAGCAAATATAATGGAATTTTCCAGCAAATACGTTTTCAATGTAATTGAAAGTCCAATTATGCGGTTCGATAACGAGTTAACGGGTCATATTGACAGGTTTTATTACGATGGATATGATTTTGGCAATTTGTTTACTTACGCATATACATGTATGTATGTATGTAAATGTATGTATACTTATCTATATATTATTATTATTTTTGGAGTAGGTGCCCAATAATTTAGTGTAGGCAAAATTAGAATGTGTAAAAATGAATGTTCTTCCATTATTATGATGCCTATCTTCAGTGACGTTAATAACTTTCTAAGGTAATTTAAATATTATTTTTTATTTGGATTTAAAGAGTACCTACGTATCTACCTAAATAATTATTATTTCGGGTTTAACCAATCGGTTTCGGACTTGACCGGAGCCGTATCAGCTCTTTATGCAGAGATAATCCGGTGGTAACATGGTGCAAGTTTATAAGTTTATGTTATGAATAAAAGCACCAAAAAGTCACAAAAAGGACTAAATTTATTTTCAAACCAAAATAATTATGGGAAACAAAATAGGCACGGAATAAAATCTATAAAATTATTATTCCATTGCACCAGTTCCATTAAAAAAAAAAAATCAACCACAATATCAACTTACTCGCAAACACAATACAATAAAAAAAAATAACCTTAAAATTCCACAAAGGTTTTTGGTTGCACTACACTCCAAAAAAAGTTTGAAACTACGGAACAGACACCAGACAGTTTAAAAGTGAGCAATCAAAACGTATTGAGCCACAGTTTTCGATTTTAAACGGTAGGTACTATAAACTACCTTTTGGTCGCGGTTCCGCTTGAAAATGGACACTGACTTTGTTTTTTATACAAAATCAGTTTCGCGGAACGTTTGGTGTATTTTTATCAATTGGTATTTTTGTTTGTGTTTTTTTATGATTGTGTGGTTTCTCTGTTGGTGAAAACTTATTTAAAGTTTTAACTCCTTGATCACTTGTAGTAACCAAGAGCGTCATATAAACAGCAGTCTGGCGTTCTTAATTTTTTTGAACTTTGGACAAATTTCAGAATTTCAACTTCAACTCTTGATTTAATGGCCTTTGTGGAAAAGTCACCACAATTTTGCCAATATCACGTTAGTGCTAGACTGTCACATGAAGGAGGTTGTTCAGTGAAAACGGTGAAAACTGAAAAGTTTGAAGGGTGAAAATTATGAGAATGACATGACAATGACAGATTTTTTTTTTTTAACCCTAGATTTACAAACAAATAGTAACATATTTAAATACTAAATAATCAAATAAGTACCTACATACATATATACATATCAATAGATATGTACACGAGTGCTATACGTATGTATAATACACAAATACAATACAACCTACTATTTCAGAATTTAAAAATACCACGTACTCCTGTCAAAGAAAAATGGAAATAAAGCATAATAATAAAAGTAATTTTCATTAGGAGCGAGCGGTCAAACAAAACGATGCGTGAATTACTGCATAATCCTAATAAATATGTTAAGAGTGAATGAGTGGCTGTGGACCCCTGGCACTCATGTCACGTACCCCTAAAGGGTCTATGGACCCCACTTTAAGAGACCCTGGTCTGGGTTATGAATGCTAGTACTTATCGGTCGTTGCGTTTATTGTGTTAAGTATTAATTACAATAAGTACTACTGAGCTCCAAGTCTGCTATTGCAATTGTCTTATAAATTAATAGTGTCAGAATGGCACATAACTGTCAAATACGACATCACAACTGTCAAAACTTAAGTCATAACTAACATAACGATGTCAACGTGTGACCATTCTGACATAATTAAAACACAATGCAATACAAATAGCAGACTTGGGGCCCTGTTCTAGTCACAAATACACGAATGAAATCCGTCCAAGTGTCTGTGCATTCCAATCAGTTTTATTGTTATTTTAATCGTGTACCAACTTCAGAGTCTATTTATTATAAAAATTCTTAAATCTATAAGAAAATAAAGCAGAAAGAAACTAAAAGAGCTTTATCAGACACAAGAACTAGATACTTCGAAAGAATTCCTTCGTAAAATTGAAGAGTCTTGGACAATAGAATGAAATAAGGCAACAAATGGATGTGCGATCAGTCGAGTCGATAGACGTCGTAGTTGCTTTTTGTATGAAACGATCCTACAGTGCCACACTGTGGTGCAATCTGGTTTGAAATGGGTATAATAAAAAATGGTGCGATTTATTTGAGATGTGCAAAATTGTGAATCAAATAAGATTATATTACGTCAACATAACGAAAACATTATTTAATGTGAATTTATTTATTTGTGAAAGTAAAAACTTATTGTTTTTATTTATTTTATTTGAATAAGATTAATAATTTGGTTAGGGAAGCTACTACAGACTGAAAAGTAATACACGCGATGTAATCCGGTAAATTTTATTTTATTGTACCTTTAGTGATCGCGAAAACTTATGATTATGTAAAAATATGTTATTTTTTTATTTTTTTTTCCTGAAATATAACATATTTTTACATAATCATAAGTTTTCGCGATCACTAAGGGTACAATAAAATAAAATTTACCTAGAGAACTGGTGGAAGGTGTTTCTTTTTCGGTATTACTTAAAGACATTTTTTAATTTCTTTAAGTAATACCGAAAAAGAAACACCCGCCCATACCCACCACCTCTAGATAAGTTTTTTTTTACTTATTTTGCACATAATAATATTTCCGTTCTGTTCCATAATTGTATTTATCTAGGAAATAACTCTACAACAGCTTACCTAATAATATAAAAAAGTATATTATTATGAAATTAAATATCAACATTTTGAAATTAAAATCTACATTAAACTTAATATACGGTAATATAAGGTATTTTTTATCTATTTTTATTAAAAAGCTTGACATACTTAGCCAGAGCTGTGATAGTAAATAATTAGAATTAAGATTATTATTCTGATAATACTTATCATTTTAATTGAACGATGTTCATACCAAAAATAAAATTCTAGTTCTAATCTGCAGATTGTGTTACTGGTCCTAGAAAAATGCTATACACATAGTTAAGTTCTAGGTTGACACAATTTAGACTGCCATCGACACGCTAAGGGCGCCTTCAAATCAGAGGCGTGAAGTGGCACCACTGCCCCGGCTACTCATTTTCATACAATTACTAGCTGCGCCAATACCGTGAAACAACTGCGCATCTAGATATTGTATGAAAATTTTGTAGTGGCGCAGCAGTGGCGCCACTTAACGCCTCTACTTTGAAGGCGCCTATAACAAGGATTTTGTCAAAAATATTCAGTAAAATTTTATACTTTAAGCCTAGCATAGTAAAAAATAAATTGGTGATGCTTGCAATGGACCCAAATAAATGGAAAGTAGAAGAAATGTAGGCCAACACAACGGTACTAAATTAAATATATTTTCTTCTAGTTTAAGTTTTATTTACGGCCGTTACACCAGCTCTAGATAAACTCCGTTTAATTTATTTGAAAGACCATTTCGTACAAATACTGACACATTTTATTATTTATCTAGTTGATAGTGCTAACCCAAAGACTAGGACTAGTCCTCGAAAAATCTTTTCTTTTGGAAAAGTAAAATAATAATATCAGTCCTGTTTATAAACAGTCCCACTGCTGGATAGGGGCCTCCTCTGCAAATGAGAGGGGATAGGCCATAGTCCTCCATACTGGCCAAGTGCGGGTTGGCAGACTTCACACACCTTCAAGAACTTTATGGAGAACTCTCAGGCATGCAGGTTTCCTCACAATGTTTTCTTTCACCGTTAAAGCAAGTGATAATTAAATTCTAATACGCACATGACTTGACTACGCACAAAAAGTCAGCGGTGCGAGCCTCGGAATTGAACTCGAACCATTGCCGTGGGAGGCACATGGTTAAACCACTAGGCTATCACTGCATGGAAAATAATATAAAAACATTCACCTTATAACAAATAACATGACGGTTAATAATAAAAAATAACATTTGAAATAAAGATGGTTGCGGTACACGAACTAATCTCGCAATTTGCTCACTTAATGAGGCGCTCCGTTTTAAATTACCCCTACTAATTAATTGAAGTGTAATTATTTAAGTTGCCCTGCCTTAATAGCATTCATATTTTATTGTAGACTAGCTCACCCGCCCGGCTTCGCACGGGTAAAGTTTAGTTTATTTAAATATTGAATTTCATTGGCTTTAATTTTTTTGCACGGAACCCAAATTCTTTTCTTAAAATAAAAATAGCTTAAGCTACTCCCTTATAACATTAGCTATATGCCAGTGCCAGCTATATTCCATCAAAATCGGTCCAGCCGTTTCGGAGATTAGCCGGAACAAAGAAACAGACAGGAAGACCATTTTTTTTTTTGTATACTTTCACATGCATTATGTAAAAGGCTGTTATTTTGACATAACAAACTGACAAATGAAAAATATAAAACATATTATTATTAATGAATTCCATTCTTCAATTCAAGTCTTGATAATCAAGCATTCCACCTAAAACATGACTTAGATAAAAATTCTTCCTTTATCCTTATCTTTATTTCTTATTTCCTTTTTTATGAAAAATACGCCATAAAATAATATTATCCTCATCAAAACGCTTTCTGTAAACGGTCGACCTTGTACCCAAAACCGCAGGGATCCTCTCTCATAAATAAATTAGAGTCCTCATTAATTTGTGAATAATTATGTACTACAAATTAATTTAACCTAAACGTCACAGCCGATATCTTGAGCAGGTATTCCATGAACACAGAACAATATTACTCTAGCGAGAAGAATATCAACTTCATAGTAAAAATGTGAGACGAATTTGCACGCCATCTAGTGGGATCCCAGTAAATCCAATGAAAAAAATTATATGCCCACCTAGAATAGATATATTATTTTATTGACAGTAAGACAATAAAATAATATCTATTCATAAAGGTGGGCATATAATACAAATTAATACATCTTGAAAAGCTGGAAATCCACAATTGACGCACTTTCCTATGTTTTACTTTGATTCATTGCGAAACAATTCTCGTTCTCACAAAGAAATCTCGAAAGAATCACTATCTCACTCAACACAACACTTTTTCACCGCAACGGCGTAACAGTATGCCGACTTAACGTTATGATGGAAAAATCAGAAACAGTTTATCGTTTTAAAGCACAACAAATAAACAGAAACAAGAAAAAACGACCAACCATAACAGCAGACATTTATCATATGGTGTTGCCAGAGCAAACTACCAGAGTCCAATTTTTTAATTCAAATTTATTTCTAAAGATATAATTATTTTTCCAAATTTCGTTTAGAGTTCATAATTTTAATTATATAACCGTAAAAAAATAGGTGTTTGTTGGGTTTTCTTCTTCTTCAATAAAACGCTTTCTTTATATGATGTTACACTATGTTTTATTTTGCGGTTTTACATACTTTGAGCACTGTTTCTTGAATTTACTTAATACATAAACTATTTGACAAAAACTTGGAGTTGGTTGGTGAGAGAAAAAAACTTTGTTTGTAATAAAGTGCGGCTCTCGCGGCGTCGCTTGGGTCTCTGCCGGTTGGCGGGAACGGCGGCGTGGCGTCGGCGGATAGCGCCAGTGTTGCCAACTTTGTCGCAGCGTCAACAATCTCCCGGCCCTTGAAGACCTAGGGGGCTTCAAGCAGGTCAGCATCGCCATCCAGTAGAGGACATAGTCTGGTGATTGCACGACGAATAATTCCCTTTGTGGTTGCCACATCCGCAACTCTGTTGCACTCGTCCGTCCCAGGGTAGAATCTCTTTATTCTCCCGAGAGGCCACTTAAGGGGAGGACTGTGCTCTTCCTTAATTAAAACAAGCTGACCTTCCTTTAGGTTGGGCTTTTGTTGAAGCCACTTGGCGCGCTGTTGGAGCTCGCAGATATATTCACGGCTCCATCGTGCCCAAAACTGTTGACGCATTTGCTCTATCTTCGCATAGCGATGGAGTAGGTGGGTCTTGCTTTCCTGCAGGTCCGGAGCTGGCAGGGACGTCAGTGTTCGTCCGATGAGGAAGTGCCCTGGGGACAATGGGGAAAGGTCTTCAGGATCGGATGATAGTGGATAGAGTGGTCGGGAATTTAATATTGCCTCGACCTGAGCAAACACAGTCGTTAATTCTTCAGAAGTTAAGTGTACATTTCCAACTATGCGCTTAATGTGAAACTTTGCAGATTTTACAGCAGCTTCGTATAAGCCACCGTAATTTGGCGAGTAAGCGGGTGAGAATCTGAATTGGATGCCCTCACTAGAAAACTTGTCGGAGACAGAATCACCTAGATTATTAATGAATTTTCCTAACTCCTTACTAGCCCCCACGAAGTTTTTTCCATTATCGGAAAAGATCTCGAGCGGTTTTCCTCTTCTTGAAATAAATCTTCTAAATGCTAGAATGAAACTCTCAGTACTTAAATCACCCGCAAGTTCTAAGTGAACTGCTTTTGTTTTAAAACATATGAATAAACATAAATATGCTTTAAGCAACCTTGCACCACGACCCTTTTTATTTATGATATAAAAAGGACCGGCATAATCTGTTCCTACAATTTGAAATGGATAACCTGGTGTTACACGCTGCAATGGCAAACTTCCCATTATTTGACCAGCAACTTCTCCTTTCACGCGTCTACATCTTACACATTTTCGATAGGTTTGCCGAGCTAACTGTCTTCCTCCTACTGGCCAATACATTTCGCGTATGCTTGAAAGAAGTAGTTGCGGGCCTGCATGCATTAACTGTAAATGATAATGTTCAAATAAAAGTTTTGTTAAGTAATGTTTGGCATTAACAATCATCGGATGTTTTTTATTGTAGTCGTATGTGGAATTATCTAACCTGCCTCCCACGCGTATAACACCATGTTCATCAAGATAAGGATTCAAACTTAACAACTTTGACTTAACATGGACAGGTGTACCCTTTTTCAAAGAATTTATTTCACTTTGAAATGAACCTTGCTGTGCCATGGAAACCAACTTGATTTCAGCAGTTTGCAATTCCATTACTGTTAATGGACCTTGCATTTTATCATCAGATTTTTTACAATTATTTATGAACCGTAACACGAAAGCAACTGTTCGTCTTAATTTGTTAAAATTTGAAAATCTTTCAATGTCTATTATGTCTTTAGTATGTTGCTCTAGTGTTACTGTTGCTACCTTAATTTCTGGTAAATTTACAATTGATTGTAACAACTGAGAGGGCCAATTTGTCTCATCGTGAAGCAGGAATGATGGCCCGTTCCACCACAACTTGGCTCCATGTAATTCTTCTGGTAGCAAACCCCGTGATGCAAGATCTGCTGGATTGAGAGCTGAAGGTACATATCTCCATACTCCATGACGAGACAAATCAGTGATTTCTGAAACACGATGAGATACAAAAGTTTTTAATTTAGCCGTTGTAGTTATCTTCAACCATGACAATACTATCTGTGAATCAGTCCAATATACATATCTATTAATTTCACACCTTAAAGCCTTTGTAACCTTGTCACAAAGGCGACTGCCTAGTAAGGCACCGCACAATTCTAAGCGAGGTATCGTAACTGTCTTTAGTGGTGAAACCTTAGCTTTAGCGCACAAGAGCTTGACAGTAACTACACCGTTATCATCAATTGTGCGAATGTATACACAGGCGGCATACGCCTTCAAAGATGCATCACAAAATACATGAATTTCTATGTGTTTTGGGTTACCACACATAACATGACGTTCGATTTCAAACGAAGGCAGTGTCTGAAAACCTTTAAACATTTTTAACCATAAGTTTCTTATATCAATAGGTACATCATCATCCCAATTTAATTTTAATGACCAAAGTTCTTGCAACAAACATTTTAAGAGTATTGTACAAACACTAAAAATCCCAAGTGGATCAAATATACTTGCTACAAGAGATAAAATGGAACGTTTTGTGCACTTAGTTATGTCACTATTTTGTAATGTTGAACCAGGCCAACCTGTCATTAACTTGTCCGTTGAAGGCTTCCATTTTAACCCCAAAGCGCCACATTCAGTGGTGATTTCAACATTTCTTTGGTCGTGAAATGATGTACTCGAATCAAACAAGTAAGGACAATTTGATCTAATCTTACGTAGATTCATTTTAGCTGTGTTTAATGTATTCTTTACTGTTTCTAATATATATTTTAATTTTTCAGGATTCTGATGACCAGTACACAAATCGTCGACATAGAAATCATGCTTTATTATTTGTTTGATGAGGTCGTCCTCACAAGATTCAGCCAACTCAAACAAACATCTGACACTTAAGAATGGTGCCGAGGAAGTTCCATAAGTGACTGTGTTTAACTGTAAATATTGCAACGGTTCATTTTCATTATTCCTCCAAAGGATCATCTGTAGACATCTATGCTTTTCTTCAACAACTATTTGGCGGTACATCTTTTCAATATCTCCTATTAATATAAACTTATGCTGACGAAAACGAATGAGAATTGAAAATATGTCTTCCTGAATCGTAGGGCCTACCATTAAAATATCATTAAGTGAAAGACCGGAAGTGGTTTTGGCTGAAGCATCGAAAACAACACGGCATTTTGTTGTTTCACTCTTATCCCGTAAAACTGGATGGTGAGGTAAATAATTCGCCACTTCAGGTTTTTCAATCTGTGACAGATGACCTAAGTCCTTATATTCTTGTATAAATTCACTGTATTGTTCTTTGACATGAGGTTGCCGTCGAAAACGTTTTTCTAACTGTATTAACCGTTTATGTGCTATTGAAAATGAATCACCCAAGTCTCGTGGATCACCCTTCAACGGCAAACTCACACAAAATTTACCATTATTCAACCTATATGTATTTTTGACAAAATTATCTTCACACAATTTTTCTTCCTTATTCCAGGGTAACTTAGGGGGTAATTCCTCAAGTTCCCAAAACTTACTTAATTGTTGTTTTATTTCCTGACTGAAATTACAAATAATTTTGTTATCTTTATTGTAACTTGCACCCATTGTCGGACCAACCACTAACCAGCCTAATGATGAATTACTTAACATTGGTTTGTTGTGTCCGAGCCTTATTTGACCTGGTATAATTAGATCCCAAAAAACATCTGCCCCTAATAATAATTCCACTTGAGAGGGACGATAAAAAGTCGGATCTGCTAATTGTATGTTTTGTGGAATACACAACTTTGTAATATCCACTTCCTCAGAAGGCAAGTTTTTAGAAATTTGACTTATTGTTAAACAATGTACTTTCTTTGTACACTGTTTAAGCTTTAGTGTAATCGTACACCTTTCCATTGTATTAAAACGCATGTTGTTGATGCCTGTTACATTAACTGCTGGTACCCTTTGACTCAGAAGCCCTAACTTATCTTTCAATGACTTACTTATAAACGATGATTGACTACCTGAATCCAATAAGGCACGCACCTCATGGCACTGATTCGATTTCTCATCCAAAATTTTAACAACAGCTGTTGATAACAAGACCTGACTTGTTACACAGGAGGATAATGAAATCGAATGTACATCGAGGGTCTCATTACTTGTATCATTAGTGTTTGTTGCATCACTAACTTCTTCTATTTGAACAACACTATTTGCTGTAATTGGCTTAGACTTATGTAACAATGTATGGTGTCGACGGCCGCAATCTCTACATGGGCCTAATCGACATTGCTTAGCATAATGACCACCGCGAAAACAATTTATGCACAACTTCAACTTAACAATTTCAGTGTAACGCAATTCAGGAGACATATCCAGAAACCTTTTACATTCATATATACCATGTTCCTCATTACACAATAAACATTTTCTTTTTAATACATTCTGAGTACTGGACTCAGAAGCAGACGCCACAAATGATTTGTGTTGTCTATCTAATCTTTTGTTTGTTTCAGGTTTTACAGGGTGGGAACTTGTTTTGTGTAAGGATTCTAAAACGTCAGCCTGTTTTCGCAAAAACTCTGTAAACTCCTGTAACTTAGGTGAATGCTTACTGTCTTTAGTCTCTTCCCACTTGCGTAGCGTTACAGGATCTAATTTATTCGAAAATATATGAACAATTAATGAATCCCAATTATCAGTGGGCTCACCTAATGTGTTAAGTGCTCTTAAATTCTTTGTTATGTGATCAACTAAGTTTCTAAGCGACTTATCAGATTCCTTAGATAATGATTCAACGTTCAACAAATTTTTCAAATGATTACTAATAAGTTGGCTTTTGTTATCAAATCTTTCACATATAAGTTGCCAAGCAACCTCATAATTATCATCACAAATTTCCAAAGATTTAATAACAACTGAAGCACTACCTTGCAATGAGGAACGCAAATAATGAAACTTATTAATAGCATTCAATTGCCTGTTTTCGTGGATTAAAGATTTAAAGGTGTCACGGAACTCAAGCCACTTGTTTGGCTCCCCATCGAAAACAGGTAACCGAATTAAGGGTAACTTGATATTGAAATTGTTATGGTTACATACATTTACTTTACTTTTGGAAAGATTATCATCTGCATCGCTAAACTGCTCCTGGTTTACCTGCATTAATTCCTGGGCTGATGATATTAAAGAATAAAATTGATTTTCTATTTCCACCCTCTCAGACAGTTGCACATCACTATCTTCAGTCGACATTTCTATTTTACTTTGAATGGTGTCGAACTCACTGAATAACAATTCGAACTTTGTTAACCTCAACCGCAATTCCATGACATGTTTTTGCGTAACATCCTTAAAATTCTGAAAGTCGTTTATATAGTTTTTAAAATGAGTAATCCTGCCCTTGATCGTGCCACGTTTCCTAATTAAATCCCTATATTCTGTCTCAGACATTCTAGATGACAAATAAAAACACTATAAATACCGTTTAGTCCGGCAAACCTGTTTCAGATTCAAATTCCCACTCGCTCACCACACGCCACAGGTAGGTACTTGTCACGTGAACGGGGATCGCTGCCTTGATGCTGCAGTGATCGCTCGATCGGCGCCTCCGCGTCTGGAATGTTCGGCCCGCTAAATTACTCACAATGCAATAATTTTTATTTTATTGGGGGACCTAGGTAGGTACTTTAATTTATATGGGAACGTACTTTATTTTACTGTACACTTATTTTATGCCGTAATCATGGGCTTATTCAACTTGAATGGGTTGTCATCATGAGAATTTACACTGCAATAACTCAGTACAAAGGCAATAGGTGGCAGACCAGTTAGGTAGGAGAAGGAATAATGATAGGTAGGTATAGGAATGGAATAATGGGAAAGGTGGAAAGAGAAATATGGACCGGGCACTCCCCTGGAACTGTGTTCTTGATGATGGAGTCGACCTGCCGTCTCGTCCTGGATTCTTGGGGAACGTGCTCCGCTAGTTCTCGGCTCGTGTTTTCACGTCACGCCTCCGCGCGGCGTCCTGTCTCGGTCGCCAATTTGTATGTTGGGGTTTCTTGTTCTTCAATAAAACGCTTTCTTTATATGATGTTACACTATGTTTTATTTTGCGGTTTTACATACTTTGAGCACTGTTTCTTGAATTTACTTAATACATAAACTATTTGACAAAAACTTGGAGTTGGTTGGTGAGAGAAAAAAACTTTGTTTGTAATAAAGTGCGGCTCTCGCGGCGTCGCTTGGGTCTCTGCCGGTTGGCGGGAACGGCGGCGTGGCGTCGGCGGATAGCGCCAGTGTTGCCAACTTTGTCGCAGCGTCAACAGTGTTAGTTATTAAGCTACATTTTAAATTAAATTAATCATGTTTAGGTCATAATTTGTTACACGATATTTCATTTTATTTTACTTGGTAACATTTCATTGTAATCAGCCTGTTAGACAGAGTCATCGATATCGCTATTCTTATCATGAACTGGAACCCACCTTGTGTCCAAAGTCACCCATACACAGTTGACCGAGCCTGTCCATGAAGCACACCCAAACGAAGCACACCCAGACGAAGCACACCTAAATTATTCCACTTAGCACACCCGTAGGTGGCTAATTATTTTAAATTTTTATTTGAAGCCCACCTACGGGTGTGCTAAGTGAAATACTTTAGGTGTGCTTCGTCTGGGTGTGCTTCATTTGGGTGTGCTTCATGGAATACCTCGCATAAATTATTGTGGTAAATAGATATCTAACTAACTAACCGACTATCATTTAAAGTTCGTGATCATATTCGAAAGAATCTGGCAGAATCATCACAGCGCTAATATTTTCCCATTATATTTTCTACTTTAGTGAACTTATATATTTGTGTATTTAGTTTGTATAGGTATACTAGCAAACCCGGCGAACTCCGTTTTGCCACCGTAGTACATGCTATGTATCAGAGATGGCGCTGTATGTGAAAAAAGATTTTCCCGCTTTTCTCTTTAAATTTTCCTGAATTTTCGTTGCTATAAACCTCACGGAGCCAGAGACCTTTCCAACGAATGCAAAACCGTGGAAATCAGTTCGTCCGTTCTGGACTTATATCGTCAGGAAGGAAAACCCGACTTATTTTTATATAATAGATGTATTATATTATAAAAGTATATTAAGTATTTATTTATGTATATTATTTTTTATAGTTTCTATATAATTATGTATGTATATCTTTGTGTAATTTGTTTACTGATTCCACAATTTTCTGAATTGCACCTACCACTGTTTGTCTCTGCATCACCAAAGGTCGACTGGTAGAAAATACCTAAGGCATTAAGTCCGCCTCTGTACATGTGTGCTTGAAGTATTAAATAAATAAATAAATATCAATTTACTTATTATCGCGACTATTTTATGTTATTAGAAGAAGAGATTTCAAGAACTGCCGTGAGCGGAATACTTTCGGCCTTACCACAAAAAAGATAGACACACGTTAAACGCGAATGCAATAAAAAATAATACACACTTGTTTTAGACAAGTTAGTGCTAAAACAATTGCCTATTATTTTTGATAGCATTCGTGTTGAACGTGTGTTGAACAGATGTTTATTTTTTTGTGGTACGGCCGTTTGACTTTATGTGTAGGCGTTACATATAAAATTAATATTTTCTTCTCTACTAGGTATTAGGTATATTATTTTCCTTTTCAGTTTTATCTAAATCGAACTAAATCAATTCGGGATACCACACAATTAAAAATATACGAAATCTAAAAAAATTAATGAGCGTGGGTTCTCTGGTGATTTACAAATACTGCGAAAATATTACCATTCCATGTAAAAACGCAATTTTGTGGATCGCGTTCGGTCGGTGAATAGCGCTTTGGCACATCTCCCTTGTTTCTATGATCTAAGCCTACAATCAAATCTCTTCTCCAAACATAGGATCTAAGGCGAACGGTGAACTCTCAATCCCAAGTGGACGATCACAAAAACACGCCTTAACCCTCACTCTGCTGCTACATTATTACTACACACTGTCTTCGGGTCCAAACGACCGCCCCCCGATTTAATTGTCCAACTTCCTGACTTTATGCACTTGGCTTTTAATGGCAGTCGACGGGTTAAAATCTTGATCGTTAGGATAGTGATGCAGTGAGATCGAAATATATCGTTTAAAAAAAAGATTCCATGATTTCAGCGCCTTTTTTAAAGTATGTATAATATAGTTTATTAAAAAACCCGTATTTTAACTGATTAAAAAAAGAGGAGGTCTCAATCTTTCTCAATCTCTCTCAATCTCAATTCGACTGTATTTTTTTTCTATGTTTGTTACGCGATATCTTCACCAAATATGAACCAATTTTAACGATTTTTTTCCTTTGGTAGAGAAAACTGGCACGGTGGTCCTGGTCCCATATAAATTTTATTATCTTTGTTTGGGTATTTTGGTAGACTGAGTTGATACATGCTATTTTGGTAATAAATGCAATATAGGGAGCCTTGAAAATAATCGAATAAAAACGCATATTCATAAAGTAGGTAGGTATATTTGCCATATTTGTAGCGTTCCAAACTGAAATTGGGAAAAATCTGAAAATTAATTCTACCTCGTTTCATATTATCTGTGAGCTCCATAAATTATCTCACGGCCCATTTGATGTAGAATGCTGAAACTTGGCATGAGTAGAGGAGGTAGTTCCCATTAATAACATACGCATTCATACATACGCCACAAATAAACCTTGTATTATTAATTTGGGAGACCATCTTTGTTTTTTTTTTATATGACGATGTGGCAAACAAGCGTACAGCCTGCCTGATGACAAGGAACAACGAGTATCACACGCGCGTTACCGATCCTTGAGAATGAGGATTAGCTGTGCCGACAGGTTAGGGGGCAATCAGGTCCCCCGCTGCCAATACAACGTATCCTCAGGTGCTCTGGTGACCTTACTCATCACAGGAACATAACATACTGAAAAATAGCGTTATTTGGCTGTGGTATTCCGTAAGGTGGAGGTACTTTCCCTGTCGGGCTGCTCCAAATTTGAGCAAGATATCCTGCTGTGCCCTGCCACTATCAAAAAGACAATCTTTTTATTTTTATTATTCTTAACTTACTTATCAATATCAACCAGTTTCATTGCATATTTTTCGTTGTTGCTGCAGCTGTTTTTTCCTTTCACAAATCTTTATACTAATTCCCTATAATACCTCAAATCCTCCCAGTGTATTTCCACCCCAAAAACGTGTTCAAATACGAGCAGACATTAAGATTCGGGCGAAAACTTGAAGTTTTATAGCGGAATTATTTTAATGAACTGCCGTAATTACATACATTGTAACCGAGCCAGTTCATAAAACAAATAAGCACTGAGGACTTTCAGGCGCTTCAAAGTGAGGTCGAAGACTATAATTATAATGTAGATATTTATTAATACATATTATATGAGACTAGCTGCTACCGCGCTTGTGAAATATACAGTAACTCGATTTTTGGACGATTTTGAGTTAGTAGGTAGCTGCTGCCGCGCTTACGAAAAATACCATAGCTCGATTTTTGGACGATTTTGAGTTAGGTATATATATTATATATATTTGGAATCAGCAAAACAAGTAGATTTCGAATATAATATACAGGGTGAATTTTTCAAGTGGACTTGGATGGCCAAATCCGAAACTATTAGAAATAGCGAAAAACACTCAAAGGAGTCTCGGAGCCGATTTTGATAAAAACAAAAACTGCATTATAAAATTTTTGAAAAATCAATTTTACTAGTCGTCCTGCGACCACGAACGCTGCAGAGTGTTCGAAACGTCAGGAAAAGTCTGTAAAAATCTGTAATATACGCGATTTACTCCATTTAAACTTGTTTTATTATAATGAGTAGTAATCGCGAAAACCTAAGACATTATTATCAATTTTACTAGTCAGGAATCGAACCATTTAAAAAAAAACCATATTTGGGTCAATTCCTATCAACTCTAATTATTTCAGATTTTTCGCCTCGCAAACTTCGGAGATAAGGGGGGGGGGGGAATGGTATTTTTTTGGACATTTTACATCATATTTCGTAAACTGTGAGACATAAAATAAAATAAAAATATATTTTGAAATGTGCAGATCAAGCCCTTTCATATGATATGTCACTTGACCTAGTAACCACACTTTAAATTTTCGGACCCCCACTCCGGCCCCTTTTGCAATGAAAATAAAAATATTTTTGGACTTTTTTCATTTGCAATAAAGTTGAACAAGCATTCTTTATAACTGTTCAAAATTTCGAGTCGATAGCATAAGTATTTGCTGAAATAAGCAGGTGTGACAGACAGACAGACAGACGAAGTCGCACCATAAGGGTTCCTTTTTTACCATTTTGGTACGGAAACCTAAAAATGTGACGTACCTATGTGAAAATGTGTAAGTTTATTTTGTACTAGCTGTGCCCGCGACTCCGTCCGCGTGGAAGTCGGAAAATAACATGAGGTCGTTATTTCATTAAATAACAATGACATGTAGGTAATAGGTATGCTACTTCATCATCCGCATAAAAATCGACAAACAATAATAATATTATGCAAACACCATGCAGCACACAGAATCGATCAGAACCAATCTTACCCTTAATGTTTCACCAATCGTAACGACACATATCTGATATCATCTATCTCCAATCACCACCACGCAATTAACCTATCACTAACCTATTACCAATACAAATACCTACATATGTGGACCCGGCATAATACCTACATGTTAGCAAAGTTACTCCTGACTGATAGATTTTTTGTAAAACTTTTGATAGAATAGAGCGATTTTATATAAAATACTAAATGTTACCTCAAGATACTACCTATACATTTCTTTCTACTTCCTCATAATCAATTCAGTAGTATTGATTTGATGCGTGTTCAAACACACAGACAAACCGACAGACAAACAGACAGACAAACCGACAGACAAACAGACAGACATTAATTCTAAAAATGATAGAAATTTACTTTATTATTTATTCTTAGTCCCCCATATTATTTTTATGCAAATACAAATGCAATGTACAGACACGTGGAATTTACATTCTTATTATATGTATAGATATTATTTTTATGCAAATATAAATGCAATGTACAGACACGTGGAATTTACATTCTTATTATATGTATAGATTGCATTGGATGCTTTGACATTGACTGCAAAACCGGCGACACACGTCTGGGAATAAAATGTAGTAGATGACATTTCTATTGACTTATTTTGATTTCTATGATTTTTATACAACAAGTTACAAGTATCGGCGTGGATCTTGATCACAAACGTCACCTGCGCACTAACTGATTTTCGGTCTCTTTGGCGGAATGAAGAAGACGGGGGGCGCCGAGGCTGCAGGCGGTTGGTTCGTCAGTCGATGCTCGTCGTCTAATTGGACCATTCTCTATTACGTAGGTACCTATTGTCAACTGTCTATTGTCTATTGGACGGAAAATGATCATGCGCGATCTGTGATCATCTTTAATGCCTGTACCTATACCTTGAAACTTAACTGGCAAAATGTGTGTACCACAAGACACCTCTCACCACCTCTGTCTAACCTTTCAAGGAATACAGGCATGATGTTTTGTTATGTAAGTAAAGCGAATCAAATCGGCGTAATTTATTAGATCTCAGATACTTGATTACTGATTTTCATTGTGATGAGAGATCAAGATAGGCGATAAAAAAGGTCTAAAAGGACAAAACCTAGATTGATACTGAGAAAATCTAGATTCCTTTAATGAGAAACTGAGACGGCAACATCTATTTGAAAGAGGATTATGGCTTCAAGAAAAGACAAAGTCCTTAGGAACGCGGATTTATCGATTGATAAAAATGTTGGTCCCTAGGTACGCGATTTGCGTTCTTACAGACCTAAAAATGAAAATTATTAATAGATGTTGGTTTTTAGGATTTCGTATCATAAAAGGAAAAAAACCGGGCAAGAGTGTGTCGGACCACGCACAGTCTAGGGTTCCGTAGCAAGAAGTATTTCAGTCCTCTGCAGCAAATATAAGTTTGTATTTCAAAATATTATTATGAAATACAAATTTATTATAATGGTTGGCAAACTCCAAACTGAAAATAGTGAATATTTCAAAAACGAATTGACGTATCTTGTTCAAACCAATTTTAATCGAAAGTATTTATTATATGCTATAAGCTTGATTTTTTTCAGATTTTTTGATAACGCGGATGGAAAATTACAGGGCCCGGGATACATTTTTTAGGACTTTCGGAGCTTCTAGTTCACTAAATATGCACCTAAATAAAAAAGTCATTTAGAAACATGGGGTGCGCGAAAATATTTTTTTACATCCTTCAGTTTCATGTATTATTTTATTTTTTATAATTTCACTACAGGCCTTTATGGCGGCTCACAGAAGACATCTACCTGTGAAGTTTCATATAATTTGATTATGAACTGTAGATTTTACGAGGGTGTGACAGACGGACAGACAGACAGACAGCCAGACAGACGGACATAACGAAACTATAAAGGTTCCTAGTTTTACTACGGAACCCTAAAAGGTACCCTTATAAAACCACTCCCGTGTCCGTCTATCTGTCGCAAAGGTTCACCCTTATAAGATGAATGATGGAAAACTAAGAAACGTAGAAACTTGATGATAGATCTTGATGACATACGCACGTATGCCAGTCGTCAATTTAAAAAATATGCATTTTGGTATCAGTTAAAAAAAGTTTAAGTTAATATACTGAATATCATTTTTTGAAAAAGTCGGAACTGCGATGAAGTTTTTTCCGACTGCGATGAATTCTCCGACTACCTACTTTTATTTCACTAGCCCATGTTACGAAACCACGTACCTATATCTAAATCAGTTCAGACGTTAAGAAGTTATGGTGGAATAAAGACACTCATTTATACAGGGTGGCAGGTGTACGGGACGGGCGTACTCGTAGCTCAAGTGTATGTCTATAGCGTTTGAGACGCCGATGTCCCGGTGCGCATTGGTTCACAGCTTCGTGTCAGCATACGTTGAAGATCACCTATTCATACGGGCAAGGAGTCTTGAAATAACAACAATAATAAGTCTTCATAACTCTTCAGGGAGCGATTTCAGGATCTGGTGACGTAGTGAAGTACCTTGCCGATGACTACGATTCGCTAAATTCACTGCGCCGCTCAGGTACCTCGAAACTTTACCGTAACGAGGCCCGCGAATCGCTCCCTGATTTAACTTTATTTATTAACAATTTTTTACTATTATTTACATGGTTTTCAGCTAATTACAGTGCTTATACTAAACCTGACTATCACATGTTATATATCACTGAAAACCTAATGAGGTAGGCTACACGCTACAACAAGTCATAACCTTTCAGGACCTAACCCTGAAAAGCTATTTCAGTATGAACAAGAAATTTCGGTTAAAGTTGCTACAAAAATTATTTTACAAGTTAAATATCTACTAAGCTATGCAACTTATAACCATGAAACTACTTGTTATAGGTAGCCTAGGTAATGAAACAACGAAATGTAATATTTTTATTGTCACCAAATACATAATTATAGCACTATATAACAAAATATAAAGGTATAAAAAAACAATGTTTACAAACGACCTAGTGCCTATGTAAATAGGGGTTCCAGGGCTTTGCACATCAAAAGGGAATGTCTAGACCTAGGTCTAAACCTAGGTCTAGATCTAGGTCATCGATCTAGGTGCCCTGGAATGGTCCTATTTACATAGGCGACTTTACAAACGAGTTTTACTTACGGTTGTATAACAAACTGACTCTAAAACTTAAGTATTTCAATATTTACAAATTTAACACTGCACATAACACTTTGGTGACATCGTCACGAACATTTCTCCCGCCGTGCAGCGCCGCGACGACCCGGAGTGGAGCCGGCGCTGCAGTACCCGGTGAGTAACGATCGCCGGCGCGACGCCCGTCGTCGCGACGCCTCGTTCACTTTGGCAGTGGCACTAGCTTCTTCACCGGACGCTTTAGAGTGCCGCCAGGGGTGCGCACCTCAGCGATCCGGACTTCACCGTCGGCGCCTGGATGTACCGCCGTCACTCTGCCTCGCGGCCATGTGTTGCGAGGCAGTTGGCCGTCTGCGATGAGCACAGGGTCGCCCACCTGCAGACTGGGCCCTCGGGTGTGCGGCTCCCGCCGGTTTTGGAGCTCCGGCAGGTACTCTCTCACCCAGCGGCGCCAAAACATATCGGCGAGTATCTGCGAACGTCGCCAGTGCTTCTTGCTGTCTATATCTTCCTCGGTGAACACGCCGGGTAGCGGTAGTCTCGCCGAACCACCAAGTAGGAAGTGATTCGGCGTTATCGATTCGTCGTCTTCGCTGTCAACAGAGACGTGAGTGAGCGGTCTGCTGTTGACGGTGTACTCGGCCTCACACAACAGTGTGGACAGCACTTCTTCATGCGGGTGCTTTTCGTGCAGTACGGTGTAGAGTGCGGACTTCACGCATCGGACGAGGCGCTCCCATACGCCTCCCATGAACGGTGCTGACGGTGTGATGAAGCGCCACACGATGCCACGGCGACTAGCCTCTTCTTGGAGCGCCTCTCTGAGCTCTCTGTCTGCGCCGTGCATGTTGGTACCGTTGTCCGAGTGTATTTCAGTGGGGCATCCTCGTCGAGCGGCGAACCTTCTCAGCGCCAGTATAGCGGAGTCTGCGCTGAGGGTGGCGGCGATCTCTAGATGTACTGCTCTGGTGGTGAGACACGTGAACAGCGCTACGTATCTCTTCTGATGCTGACGACCAACGGTGACGGAGAGCGGGCCAAAATAGTCGAGCCCGGTGAAGGTGAACGGCCTCTGGTGATGTGCGAGGCGCGTCTTCGGGTGGTCGCCGGTCGCAGGCACCGGAGGTTGCGCCTTGCGAATGCGACACTGTAGGCACCGGCTCACCACCATCTTCGTTGTGGGCCGCAATCTGACGACCCAGTAGTGTTGACGTATCTCGCTGATTGTGAGCTCCGTCCCGCTGTGCTGTAGACTGCGATGCGTCCAGTCTATGTATAGTTGCGTGATGCGATGACCGCCGTCTAGTATCGGCGGACGCTTCATTTCTTCAGTTACTTCGCTGGTAGCAGCTATGCGGCTCTTCAGTCGTATTACGTTGTCTGTTAACTCTACTCGCAGCGGTCGCAATCGGCTATTTCTGTCGACGCTCTGCCCGTTCTGCAGATCGCACAATTCTTGTGCGAACGCTTCTTGTTGTACGACTCGAACAAGCACTTTTTCTGCTTGTATGACGTACTCTGCTCCCAGCTGTATGTATTTCATGTGCTGTACTTCTGTGCGAAGCGGCGATTTGCTTGAGGATGGCAACGTTTTCTTGTGCTTCCTCCAGTCTGGATCCTTTTCGATGTTTTTTCTAGTTCTCTTGTAGAACGTTTTCTCTGTCTGGGCGCTTTTCGATTTTTGACATAGCGCGATAAACTGTAGAACGTAAGCCGTAGCACGTAGTAGTCGTTCCCATCTTGAAAATCTTAGCGGGTCTGGGACGGCCTCTGACAATTTCTGTGTGCTTCGCATTTCTGTGGCTATGTGCGTTCTTTCTTCGCCTGTTTGTTCGTCGACTGCCGGCTTCTCTGACGGCCAATTTGACGGATCTTCATACAAGAAGGTGGGGCCGCGGTACCACTCGTGGTTTGAGTCGAAGTGGCGTGGCACATCGCGGGTCGCGATGTCGGCGATATTCATCTTCGTAGGTACCCAGCGCCAGTCTTCCGTCTTGCTGTTTTCTTCTATGGCGGCCAGTCGATGAGCTACAAAGGGTTTGTAGACTCGTGCCCCTCTTCTGATCCACGTCAGTACTGTTTTGCTGTCTGACCAGTACGTCACCGATTCCGGCGTTGCCTTGTGTTCTTGTACCGCCGCTGTTGCTATGCGAGTTCCCATCACGGCGGCTTGCAGTTCGAGGCGTGGTATAGATTGCAGTTTCAACGGTGCCACCCTCGCCTTTGCCATGACGAGACTGATGTGAATCTTGCCGTCCGGTGTAACGGCCCGCCAGTATACAGCCGCTGAGTATGCCATCTCGCTCGCATCGGTGAATACGTGTACTTGAAGTTCCATAGCTTCGCTGTAGCCGGGGTAACATCTCGGTATGTTGACGTTCTTGAGCTGTTCTAGATGTTGAATCCAGTTCTTCCACTGAGTGGCCAGATCTTGGTCAAGCGACTGATCCCAGTCCACGCCTCGCCTCCAGGCTTCTTGCAATATTTGTTTGGCCCGAATCGTGACTGGTGAGGCGAGGCCAAGGGGGTCGTACAGCGACATGACGATTTTCAGGGCTTCTCTCTTGCTGGGCGTTTCTTTTTCTAGTATGTTGCACGGAAGGCGCGCGAGCTCTAAGTTGAAGCTCAGCACGTCTGTAGTCGGCCTCCAGATTAAGCCGAGTATCTTCTCTATGTTTTCTTTGTTTCCGATGTTGACAACTTCAGACGGTTTCTGTGTGGGCTCTATCTGTTCTATTACTCCTGCTGAGTTTGATACCCACTTCTTGAGGTCGAACCGCGCCTGTTTGTGTATATCTCGAACTGTCTTGGCTATGCGCGCCGCCTCTTGATGTGTTCTGAAGCTGTCCAGATAGTCGTCCATGTAGTGGTTTTCGACTATCGCTTCTACTGCCTCCGGATACTTGTCGATGTATTTCTTTGCGTTCCAGTTTTTCGCGAAGATAGCTGTACACGGTGAACTCGCTGCGCCGAATATGATTGACGTCATGCGGAATTCTTCAGGAGCTCCCTCCCGCCGGTTTCCTCTCCAGAGATAGCGGAGCGCATCTCTGTCTTCCGGTCGCACCTTCACCTGCATGAACATTTCTGCTATGTCTCCAGAGATGGCGGTAAGGTGTCGCCGGAAGCGCATCATGACGCCTGGTAGAGATTGTAGCAGATCTGGTCCCGTGAGCAAGAAGTCGTTGAGTGATTTTCCTTGCGACTTCGCGGCTGCGTCATGAACGATGCGGAGTTTTTCCGGCTTCATGGCGTTGAAGACGTCGAAGTGAGGCAGGTACCACGTCTTGCCTGGTGTGGTGTTCTGTGGTGCTCTTTCTGCATATCCCTTTTGCACGAGAGAGTCCATCTGTTCCGTGTATCTTTCCTTGAGCGCGGGATTGCGATCAAGCTTCCTTTCTATTGCTACGAGCCTCTTCAAAGCTGTCCCGTAGCTATCTGGCATCTGAGTGTCTTCATTTTTCCACAACATTGCTGTCTGTACATGTCCATCTTCTAATTGTTTCGTATGACGATTGAGTATATCTTCTGCCTTCTTCTCAGGGTCAGAGTCTTGACGGCGTGGATTGATGTACATCGATTCAAGTGCGAAGAATTGACGCAGCTGCTCTTCTATGTTCTCATCGCTGGTTGACAATTTGTTGACGCAGTGCACCTGCTGACCCAGTGTCCTGGTGTGTGCTCCGTGCAGGGCCCAACCTAGTGCTGTGAGTGACGCAATAGGCTGGTGTTTGGGTCCCCTGCGAGTGTCGCTGGCCAGCAGTAGGTGCCAGTTGTCTTGACCGATGAGTATCTTGGGAGTGCCGGCGTCATAGATGAGATGTTCCCTGATGTCTTGCAGGTGTTTGCAGTGTGCGACATCTTCTTCGCTGATCGTCTGTGGCGTGAGATGAAGCTCAGGTATGGTGCGCGCTCTGAAGGGGATTTCGTTGTTCTTCTGCGTGATGAGTGTGACGGTGATTCTTCTCGAACAAGGGGTGTTGATTGTTGTGTTTCCAATCACACCGATCTTCAGCGGTTCAAGCTTGCCCTCTGCTCCGAGTTGCTTTGCTATTTCTTCATCGATGAGTGAAACAGTCGATCCATCGTCGAGTAGCGCGTAGGTACTGACTTCTCCCGCCGGTCCGGCTACTTGTACCGGTACTATCTTCAAATACGTCAGGCTGGATGAAGTGTGCGAACTGGCCACTGTTTCTTGTGATTGTTTCTTGTTTTCTATAGCATCGGGCTTCTTGACCTCTTCTGTTTTCGTCTTCTTCTCGTAATGAAGAAGTGTGTGGTGCGAGGCTGTGCATCCCTCGGCGCCACATCTTGTAGTCTTGCAAGCGTGTCCTTGGTATCTGCTCCGTAGACAGCGGAAGCACATGCCATGTTTCTTCGCGAGTTCCCACTTCTTGTCGATTGAGGCTTCTTTGAACTTCGCACATTCAGATGCGTAGTGTCCCTCCTTGTTACAGACGCGGCATCTACTGGGTGGCCTGTCTGTAGTCACGTGGGTCCTCTGTGTGTTGCGTCTTGTTGTTGAATCTTCGGTGGTCTTGATGTTCTCAGGCGGAGCGAAGGCGCTGCAGAAGCGAGCTTGTTCAGTGATGAAGTCGCTGAAGAGACTGAGGTCCGGTAATGCTTGATACTTCTCGGTGAATGTTCTGTACCACTGTGTTCGCAGTGAACTCGGCAGCTTCTCGGTGAGTGAGCGCAGTAACTCGGCGTTCATCAGGTAGTGTTCTTTCTTCAAGGCACGCAGAGTGACGACACCGCTTCTGACTCGGCTTGCGAATGTGCAGATGTCCTTTGGAGTCTCGTTGCAGCGCGGCAGTCCTCGCAGTCTTTCTGTTTCCGCTTGTGCTATTGAGTCTGGACGGCCGAACTGCAGCTCCAGTTCCTTCATGATGTCGTCTGGTCTTGCGTGGCCGATGAGTTCAGAGCTCACTGTCTCGAGTGCTCTTCCTCGCAGGCTTCTTCTAAGTCTTGCTGTATTTTCAACGTCGTTGAAGTATTTCCGTGTTGTTTCATAGATGGCACGGAACGATAGCCATTCTGTATGTGCTCCACTGAAGTTCGGTAACATCATGATGACCTTCGACGCAGGGTTGTATGAAGCGCACACGGCTTCACCATTCTTCTTGGCGGCAAGCGACGCGATGGCAGACGTGAGCTCCGATATGAATGGACGGAGCTGCTCTTCCCCCTTGACATCTTCTTGAGTCTTGAGGGTCGCGGTGCTATTCTTCTTTTCGATTTGCTTGTTCACTTCGTTGACTTCAGAAGATGGGGGTACTTGCTGTTGAAGGGCTTGCATGTCGATGTCCACGGTGGGGGCCGGCGGCTTGATGCTTGTATGTCTATTGCCCCGCTCTGTGGCGTTGTCCTCCGTTGGCTGTGGCTCCGGTGCTTCTTCTAGCCAGGAACGCACGTATTCACTTTTCGAATTTCCATCTTCTAAATATCCATCGTCCGATTCTTCTTCGGCTCTCTGAAGTGCTATCTGCGCAAGTTCCAACTTAATCTTCAGTAAGTCTTCACGTGCTTTCAAAATGTTTCTTGTCGATTGAGTTTTGTTCGTTGTTGACTGCGGCGGCGGTCGGGAATGTTCGTTACGGGTGTCACCCCGGGTAGTCATCGGCACGGCGCGGGTTGCTGGCTTGTCAGCTGGTCTCACTGTTCGGTCCGAGTCTCCTTCTTCAATATGGATGTCCCTCCTGGATGTCGATGCAGCTGGTACTTCGGTTTCTTCTATCTGTATCGATGCAGGCAGGTCTCCCCCCTCCCGACGCAGTGGAGGGCGTGGCGGCTCGGTCCCTTCAGTCGTAGACGGCGAACGCGGTGGCAGGTCATGATGGATAGGCGGTGTTCTATGTTCTCTGTCGACGTCCACTATCCACGCTTCAGGCGCCTTGCCATGCGATCTTGTAACCGGCATGCTTGATTGAAGTCTTGACGTCACAGGTTATCTTCAGTCTTCAGGTGTTGACACGAAGAAAATATCCGGCTTGAACTGGACCAGCAGATGTACGGGACGGGCGTACTCGTAGCTCAAGTGTATGTCTATAGCGTTTGAGACGCCGATGTCCCGGTGCGCATTGGTTCACAGCTTCGTGTCAGCATACGTTGAAGATCACCTATTCATACGGGCAAGGAGTCTTGAAATAACAACAATAATAAGTCTTCATAACTCTTCAGGGAGCGATTTCAGGATCTGGTGACGTAGTGAAGTACCTTGCCGATGACTACGATTCGCTAAATTCACTGCGCCGCTCAGGTACCTCGAAACTTTACCGTAACGAGGCCCGCGAATCGCTCCCTGATTTAACTTTATTTATTAACAATTTTTTACTATTATTTACATGGTTTTCAGCTAATTACAGTGCTTATACTAAACCTGACTATCACATGTTATATATCACTGAAAACCTAATGAGGTAGGCTACACGCTACAACAAGTCATAACCTTTCAGGACCTAACCCTGAAAAGCTATTTCAGTATGAACAAGAAATTTCGGTTAAAGTTGCTACAAAAATTATTTTACAAGTTAAATATCTACTAAGCTATGCAACTTATAACCATGAAACTACTTGTTATAGGTAGCCTAGGTAATGAAACAACGAAATGTAATATTTTTATTGTCACCAAATACATAATTATAGCACTATATAACAAAATATAAAGGTATAAAAAAACAATGTTTACAAACGACCTAGTGCCTATGTAAATAGGGGTTCCAGGGCTTTGCACATCAAAAGGGAATGTCTAGACCTAGGTCTAAACCTAGGTCTAGATCTAGGTCATCGATCTAGGTGCCCTGGAATGGTCCTATTTACATAGGCGACTTTACAAACGAGTTTTACTTACGGTTGTATAACAAACTGACTCTAAAACTTAAGTATTTCAATATTTACAAATTTAACACTGCACATAACACTTTGGTGACATCGTCACGAACAGCAGGTTAAACAGTGAAAATATTTTAAGGGGTCATTGTACTCATCATTATGAACAACTTTTACTATGGGACCAACCCTGAAATCGCGAAAAAAAATCAGCTGTAAATAAATGTATGGTATTCATATCATGATTTCAGGGTTGGTCCCATAGTAAAAGTTGTTCATAATGATGAGTACAATGACCCCTTAAAATATTTCCACTGTTTAACCTGCTACCCTGTATACATATCTACATTTAACACCTTTTTTGGGTAGTCATGTATATACGACTATTGTTTGTAATATAGAAACTGATAATCGATTTCACAAGTGAACAGGTGTTCACAAATGCGCTCTGTTCATTTAAGTAAACTATCGGAGACGAAGCGTTGAATTTAACGGTCAGTGTTGAGCACTGGGCAATTGTACAGGAATACAGGTAGCAATCAGTGGCTACCTCAGATCATAGAAACAAGGGAGATGTGCCAAGGCGCTATGGAGCTTGACGCTTTAGTTTGGTCACATTGGCCATGCCATAATTAAAACCTACACGCTGACGTCGGACCGAACACGATCGATGATATAAATACAGTGTTTTAGTTAAGTGCTAGTGTTGATAACGATTATCAGTGTTAGATTGAGGGTGTAGTGATTTTTTAATGCCAAGGCGCTATGGAGCTTGACGCTTTAGTTTGGTCACATTGGCCATGCCATAATTAAAACCTACACGCTGACGTCGGACCGAACACGATCGATGATATAAACACAGTGTTTTAGTTTAGTGCTAGTGTCGATAACGATTATCAGTGTTAGATTGAGGGTGTAGTGATTTTTTAATGCGTGGAAGATATTTTATTCACAAGGAGCTCTTGTAATTGTGTCGCAAACTGTTCTAAAAGTGGCGAGTGTGGCGACCTCAGATCATAGAAACAAGGAGATATGCCATCATAGCAAATTAGTACGGGAACAACTGTCGCAACTTTTAGTACATTTTTCAACACAATTACAAGCGCCCCTCGTGAATATAAAGATCTCCCACGCATTAAACATTGCACACACTCTCAATCTAACACTGTTAATCGTCACTCAACATTAGCACTAAACTAAAACACTGTATTTATATCATCGATCGTGTTCGGTTCGTCGCTAGCGTGTACAAATATATACGGTCAATGTGACCGTATCAAAGCGTCAATTTTAGTAGCGCCTTGGCACATCTCCCTTGTTTCTATGATCTGAGGTGGCGACAGTGGTTCCCCTACTAATTTGCTATGATGGCATTGATGGCATATCTCTTTTTTCTATGACCTGAGGTGGCTACTGTGTTAGTGTGAGCAATTTGGAAACTCAAGACGATATTCCGAGACATGGCTATGTATTTGATAACCGTTTAGGAATTGCTTAAGTGTTACTGTGGCTTAACGGTTTAGCTTGTGGAAGATACGTATGTGCGTCGATTAGAACTATACACAGATGAAAGAGCAGGTACCTACTTATTGCAAATATCATCAACTCAATAGAATATAATAAATGTGTGCGATAATTATTAATGATCTCAAATTAATACTTAAATTAGCTTAATAATAATAAATAAAACTTCAATAGACTATAATAAATGTGAGCAATAAATAATAATTGATCTCAAATTAATATACTTAAATTAATTATAATTATACATAATTAATTGCATTTTAAAAATAAAGCGATCTTCCTCTCTCCTACTAAACTTTGCTGTGCCCGACAGGGTCCATAATTCGATCTAATCTAAGGCCTACCACCTACTGTACATTATGGAATGCAATAAAGAATTGAATTGAATATTTGTAGTTAGGTATTCAGTGGCGCGCCTTTTTAGCTCTTTTTAAGAAAAGAGGTTCTCTGTTCGACTAGCTTGTATGTGTGTAATTTTATATGTCCGCGATTTTATCAAAAACTGCTGTATCCATTTTGAGGATTTACTCACTAACGTAATCCAAAAAGTCTGACAGCTGGTCTAACATTCGAATAACGGTATTCCCCAATAATTGGGTTGTGGAGGTCAGATGGCAGTCGCTCCATGTAAAATATTGATATTCAGCCGCAACCAGTTAGACTGGAAGCCGACCCCAATCATGTTTGGGAAAAGGCTAGGTGCGGATGATGATGATGACTCACTAACGTAATCTACATAGGTACTTCAAATAATTTCTATGTACATGTACTACAAAATATCATGTAGGTACTACAAAAATACATGCATAAATGTACACAATACGTAGAAGATTTACTGATGAACAAATGTGAGATTCAGAAAGAACCAACCAAATTATAAGTATGTGTCAACCTCAGATCATAGAAACAAGGAGATATGCCATTATAGCAAATTAGTACGGGAACAACTGATGCCACTTTTAGTACATTTTTCGACACAATTACGCGCATAATGAAGCGCTCCTTGTGAATAAAAAGATCTCCCACGCATTGAACATTCCGCACATTTAGTACGGAACCCTTCGTGCGCGAGCCCGACTCGCACTTGGCCGGTTTTTTTATGAGATTGTATGAAAGTATAGTAGTAGTAGCGCAGCGTCACTGTCGTATGTCACCTTCAATCATTGTGTTCTGAGGCCCTAGCCAAATAACCTTTCTTTTAGCGTTTACGCCAAATGTTTTTGAAGCTTTTAACTTTTTTGAAGTTTTTTTTTCTATTTGAGTCACAAAATCCCATGTGATTACAGCAATAGCGTGAATTTATGAGGTATATGAATAATTACACGGTCATCATAAGCAAAGTGAACTAAATGATTACTATAAAACTACTTAACGAAAGTTAAGAGACCGCTGTGCAATCTTTTTCTACCAAATGAAAAAACAATAATTAAAATCGATTCATTCATTGGTTCATTAGATCAAGATAAAAAAAAAACCGGCCAAGTGCGAGTCATACTCGCGCACCGAGGGTTCCGTATCAGTTTTAGACGTATAAAGTGAAAAAAAACCGGCCAAGTGCGAGTCGTACTCGCGCACCGAGGGTTCCGTATCAGTTTTAGACGTATAAAGTGAAAAAAACCGGACCGCAAAACTAAGTTTGTTTGTGAAAGAATTTTGATGATTTTGAAAAAACTGTACTAGTTAGGAACATCGTTTTATTTTTGGTGCCATATTTGGGTCAATTCCTATCAACTCTAATTATTTCAGATTTTTCACTCCGCAAACTTCGGAGATAAGAGGGGGGGGAATGGTATTTTTTCAGAAATTTTTATCATAATATGTCGAAAACTGTGAAACATAAAATTAAATAAAAATATATTTTGAAATGTGCAGATCAAGCCCTTTCATATGATATGTCATTTGACCTAGTAACCCCACTTTGAAATTTTGGACCCCCACTCCGGCCCCTTTTGCAATGAAATTATATTTTTTTATTTTTTTTTCATTTTCAATAAAGTTGGACAAGCATTTTTTATAACTGTTCCAAATTTCAAGTCGATAGCATTAGTAGTTGCTGAAATAAGCAGGTGTGACAGACAGACAGACAGCAGACGAAGTCGCACCATAAGGGTTCCTTTTCTACCATTTTGGTACGGAACCCTAACAACAGTAGAAAATAATTGTATTGTCAAAATATATTTCATAATATTTTATATTTTTATAAAAAAAATATAATAAACATTCCTAACGAGAGAAGCTTCAACACCCAAACATAATCCAAAATCATAACATAGGAAAAACAGAACCGCCGCATTATTTAAAAACGCCTTCAAAAGCAGCTTTGAGAAAAGCAAACAGAGCGGCGTAAACAATATTAAAAAACAAAATAAAATCTCGAAAAAAAAAAGCAAAACGATTTCATAATCACGCTGGAAGACAAAAACAAATTTGTTTTAGCCCAAAGTACGTGATAATATTTTTGGCCAAGAGTTTTTAAGCGTGGGAGCACTGTGTTTTGGTGCGACAGAATTATGAGCCCTAGCTCGGTTCGGTGACAACCCTTAATCCTGTATTTTATGGCCCACTGTGCAACGCTTGGTATACATGAGGTTAAGATATACTGGAGTATGGAATTTACATATTATATTTAGAACTAGATTTTTGCCCGCGACTCCGTTCGCGTGGACTGCAGTAGATTGACCATGTGAAATGACTTCCTTAGTGTAGGGTGGCTAGTAGGTACTACGAACAGGTCAAGCTGCATCTCTAGTTCATTCTACCTGAATTAGATGAAATGTGGCTTACATTTTAACTTGGATTTCAACTACCTATACAAACTACATTAAAATCCGTTGAGTACTTTTTGCGTTATGCGCGCACAAACAGACAAACATTGAAAAAAAAAGTAATGTTTTGGGCATGGTTACGTCTCAGTACCCTATCCCGACTGTTTTTTCTGGAATATCTTCAATTCATGCGGGCAAAGCCGCGGGCAAAAGCTAGTAACTATTATAAATGAACAAAAAGGAGTTTCTAAGCAACACGAACCTTTTTTATTACCGACTGTACAAATCAGTATGAACCAACCTTTTCTTTGTCACTTACGTACGAGTGACTTCGGGTCTCATCAAAACCGTGACCTTTAAGATCTTGTGTCTACACACAGATATAGTATGAAAACCAGCGTATCATTTTTCCCTACCTACGATGACGTCATGTAAGTCATTTAAGGGCATTGTGCAACTCTTGAAGAGCTCTTACAGTTAATAATGGCACAATTCCATTTTTGTCTTCAATATTTCTCAAGTTTCACTAAGTAAACTCAAGTAGGAGCATTGCACCAACTGTTCGGGCACGCTGGGATGGACGGCTTGCGGTATCCAGTCTACTCTATCTGTGCTATTACCCATTCTGGACAGCAATCCCATAGCTCGTAAAAAAAGACAAGAGGATTAAGCCAAATCTGTGGAGAATATCCGTAAATCTGTCCTTTTCAAAAGCTCAAAAGGTACTTCATGAGATTTAAATAATTATTTTTCTAGAACAAACGTTCTTCAGATTAAAATGATCTTCTAACATTCTGTGGCATCAAATACGTTATTAAATAAATAAACTTACGGAATACTAAGGGCCGTAAAATCAATGTTAACTTAACCACGGAAGAGAGTTTAATCTCCCGTCTTCGATTGTTTTCTAATACAAAAACCCAAAGAAACAATCGAAGACGGGAGATTAAACTCTCTTCTGTGGTTTAAACTACGATTGATCTTACGGCCCTAAGTCCACGCCTCAGATCATAGAAACAAGGAGATGTGCCATCATAGCAAATTAGTACCGGAACAACTGCTGCCACTTTTAGTACATTTTTCGATACAATTACGCGCATAATTAAGCGCTCCTCGAGAATAAAAAGATCTCCCACGCATTAAACATTCCGCACACCCTCAATCTAACACTGTTAATCGTCACTCAACACTAGCACTAAACTAAAACTGTATTTATACCATCGATCGTGTTCGGTTCGTCGCCAGCGCGTACGTTTTAAATATGAGCAATTTGCTCAAGTTCAGGCATCAAGCTCGATAGCGCCTTGGCACATCTCCCTTGTTTCTATGATCTGAGGTCCACGCGGACGGTTTCGCTGGAAAAGCTAGTGCTTGTGTAATTTTAAATTAATAAATAACAAGCAATCTCTTACATATTTCTCGTATACAAATATGGGCAAAACATTTTCATAATATCTCCTTTCATGTGTGGATACCTTACGCGTTCAGTTTGTTATCTTACATAAACTTGTAGCGTTATTTTGTGCTTCCTTTGTTTTTTAAACTGTAGCAGCTTTTATTAAAGCGAAGGTAAGTTAAGGTACAATTCCGACAACGGCGACAGCGACCGACCACAAGCGACACCAGTGGTTCTTATACATTTTTTATGAGATTGTATCTCAGATCATAGAAACAAGGAGAAATGTTATCATAGCAAATTTGTATGGGAACCGCTGTCACCACTTTTAAAGTACCTACCTAGTGCGCCACAACTACATAATAATCATTTATAAATATAGAAATCTCCCACACATTAACAATGCCGCATACCTTAAATCTACTACTGTCATTCGTCACTCGTCACTCGCACTAAACTAAAAGGATGTATATAAATCATCGATCGCGTTCGGTCATCATGTCAATGCGATCATGGTCATCATGTCAAAGGTCGATCATGTCAAAGCGTCAAGCTCAATAAGGCCTTGGCACATCTCCCTTGTTTCTATGATCTAAGGATTGTATGAAGGTATATTCCGAGCGCGGCAACACTGTTCCTGTTGCCTCAAGTAAAATGGGTTCTGTGCTGCTGCCGCTTGCAGCTACAGTGGTTCAGATTTATTCCTCGTTCGTCCTAACGTTTTGTCCTACATTCCAAAAAAATCTTAGTTTGTCCCATATTGAAGTCCTGCTTCATCCCAAATAACAAGTAGGTTCTTAAAACGTACAGTCAACAAAAACAAAAATTCCGTGAACTACCCTACGATAAAACATCGACAATCAAACAATTTTTCTAGTTTTGGATAGAGTACTGGGAAAGCATACTGATAGTAGTCTATACTCACCCACATACTGTACTCTGACGGCATGGTCTCGCGCAAAATGATAGTTATGAGCGCAATGGTAAAATTACTAGGAGAACAAAACCATGTAGAAGACGGGAGTACAAAATTTCGTAGTATATTTTTAGTCCCGCGAAGAATAATGTGATTATATGATTGATATACGTATATTATACTAGATTACTAGGAGAACAGAACCATGCAGAATATGCGAAGAAGCGCGTGCGAAATAGTTTTTAGTAGAATATTTTAAATTTATTGTAATTATATTAATCCTACTATCATACTTATCCTGCTAATATTAGTCAGCCATTAGAACTTTTTGTTACCTCATATATTCATAAATAATACGAAACTATAAAATAATACCTATAGGTACAATTAACAATTTGCAATTCTTTATGATTGTTAAAACAATATCTCAAACGTGCTATAAACCCAAATCCAGCTCTAAATAAAAGTACTTCCTTAAATCTGCATTCCCAGTACATCAAGACATTGCATTCGTAGTAAGTAGGTCTTCTGCATGGTTCTGTTCTCCTAGTACTTTAGTTTCTTGCGGAGACGACAGAGAGGAGCGATATGTAGTTGATTGATGCTAAATATTTAATAATCCTTAAGCCTTTTTTGTTGATTGTACAAACAACTAAGACAACAATAAATATGGGCCGTAAAAGGAATATAAAATAGGACGAAGCAGGAATAAAACAATTAAAATATTATTAAAAAATATGTTTTGGGATGAAGGAAGCATATTGTTTTCGACGAACCAGGAATTTTTTATGTAGGACGAAACTCAGTGGGACAAACGAAGAATAAATCGTGGTTCACTGTCGCTGACTGCAAGCGACACTACTAGTGGTTCCTATAAATTTTCTATCCGATTGTATGAAGGGCCATTCCGAGCACGGCGACACTATCGCTTGTCGCCTCGAGTGTTCTGTGCCAATGCGGTCGGTTGCTGTCGCCGTTGTCGAAATCGTACCTTAAATGAAACTGTTTAGATTTAATAGTAAAATCATGAGTTATGAGATCGTATGAATGAGAATGGGTAATATTGTTAGACGTATAAAAAAATATTAAAAGTGTGTATTTTGTATGGTACGTATGATTTTGGTCTTTGGTTCCTTTTTTATTTCGTTTGGAAATCTTAAAAGATGTAGGGACCGGCAAACATCTTGAAAAATGACTTTGCGTGTAGGTAGTCGATTTTAGCATTTTGGTCAAGATGTTTGCCGGTTTCTATATCCTCGGTCTAGTAAGGTTATTATAGTTCACGATGTCATCAGTAGGTACCATAAATGATACATAGGTACCTAGATTAAAAGTATATCTTAGCTTTTTTTAACGTTTTTTTTATATTTCAGGTACACCTGACCCGCCTCTACACATGGAATTAAACTACATACCAAAATAGGTAATTTTCACTTTTGAAAACATTTACATACATAATATTAATTATTTCTAAGAACTTACCATTTTTGCTGAATATAATTTTGATCCATGAAAACATCGTTCCTAGTTTCGTAACTAAAATCTGTCTACATTATATAAAACAGTACTGTGACTGAGTGAGGGGCTCGTGGCTAAATGACAGCCGCGCTGATCGATCGATCTGCGAGGTTAAGCTGCGCTTGCCGCGGTCAGTCCTTGGATGGGTGACCGTTCTTTACACATCGAGACCCCTCCGTGCCTCGGAGAGCACGTTAAGCAGTCGGTCCCGGTTGTCATAGGAATATCTTTGACAATCGTTACGGGTAGTCAGAAGCCGTAAAAGTCTGACAGCTGGTCTAACATTCGAATACCGATATTACCCATTAATTGGGTTGTGGAGGTCAGATGGCAGTCGCTCCACGTAAAATATTGATATTCAGCCGAAACTAGTTAGACTGGAAGCCGACCTCAATATAATTTGGGATAAGGCTAGGTAGATGAGTACTGTGACTGAGTAACAAACAACACATAGCCTAAATCGATGGATCTAGAGATTTAGAATTTCAAGTAGATATTCCTTGAGTACCATAGAGGAGAGGTTTTTCGAAATTCCATCCTTAAATGGGTGAAAAGGTCTGGTAACTCCCACACGGACAGAGTCACGGATAAGACTGGGGACCAGGCCTATTCTTGGAAGCCCTAATACTGAAACACTGAATTCTTAAAAGATGATCTTCCTGCATTAAGAGTGACAGTTACTTTGCAATTTTTTTTATTTATTTCCAATACATAAGCCTACATTTACATGGATATTTCCATACACAAAAGCCTTTGAGGGCTTATCTGTGTGCCGGCGAGCCGCTCCCATCTTATTTTATACAAATTAATTAATTTTGTAATAATTACACTTATTCAGGCGACAACGCGATTTGTTGTGTTACAAAAAATCTTTTGAATTATTGTTTATAACCTTTCGAAATACAGGGATTGAATGAAATCAATAATCTTCTAGGCAAGCATGCTCCATCGTAGACCGCATCATCGCTTAACATCAAGCGAGATGGCAGTGAAGCGCAAGCCTATCATCGAATAAAAAAACGTAAAAAAATATATAAAAAAAACTTAATTTTACCTCTGTTGTATACTCAATACAACAAAGGTATTGTTAAGTTTTTTTTAAAAAAGTCACTATCCCATTGCCTTAATGTATTTTATATGGCAAAATATTTCTGACATTATGCAATCACATTTCAGCGTATAGGCATTCACGTATATTAATAATACTTTAGGAACCATTCCGAAATGTAATATCATAATGAAAACGTTACATTATTTCGCTGGGGCTTCATAATATTATATTTGCAACATTCAGCGGTTTGCTGTAGCGCTGCCGACCGATGAGATAAGGTTAAAAATTATCATGTGTGTACTAGATGATTTTTTGGAACGAAGCTCCTTCAAGCGGCTTGCAGTAGATGTTGACTAGAAGAAATCGTGACGCAATGAAAAAAAGCGTTATGGCCGCTCCGTAATTTAAAATTTACAGCAATCGTGCTCGCGGTCTCCTAACAGTATCCGCCAAGACGTCAGAGCGGGAAGTCGCGTCGCCAGATTGGACAATAATACGCGTAATTTTACCGTGTAAAAATGGGTAATAGAAGAAATGTTTATACAAATATGTAGGTACATTATTGGGACATCGTTCCTGATGGGGGTCCCCCGACCGCATACGTGTTTTTTTAAAGAAGCAGGGCATAGCGGGATATCTCGCTCAAATATAAAGCAGCCCGACTGGGGAAGTACCTCCACCTTACAGAACACCACAGCCAAATAACGCTTCTCTTCGGTAGTGTTATGTTCCTGTAGTGAGTAAGGTCGCCAGAGCTGTTTTGATAGCGAGGGACCTGCCGGCTTAGCATGATGCCTATTCTATCTCTGTTCTACCAAAGAATAGACAAAGTTCTTTCTATCCACCTCGTTATCTCATCTGCCCGAGAACGCAGCGACCCGTGCTTAGCTTATCAGAATTTTGTCTACTGAAGACAGATTCTTCTGTTCATTGTGTGCTTAAAACGGTAGAAATCTTTCTACAATCTGTCACTTTGTCTCTTCTTCTGTAGACAAAACTCGTTTCTATCGTGGTCATGCTTGGCCGGCTGATTGTCTCCAAAGCTGTCGGCACAGCGAATTCTTCTCGTCATGCCGTTTGCTGTCACGGCATACAAATCGATGTTACTACCAAGGCGTGCCAAAAGATGTTTCGCATCAAACATATTTTTACAATCCTCTGCCCAACCCTTCGGGGATATACGCGCAATGATAAATTATACTTTCATACAAAAACAAACCAAAGCTCTCCATCGTGTTATTTCCTTGTAACCCTTCACTCTCCGACACATACAACAACTTTGATTGACAAACACATTTCGTAGCAATACCATTCCCATTGTTTCCCATTCATCTTTCTTTCTTTCCTTTAATAAAATGCAGTGGTAATAAAGGAACACGTCTTCTATTACATTTATTTATATTTTCCTTTCCGTCATTCTTTGCTCACGGGACGAGGTTCGTGTGTGAGCGATTAAATATTTAGACTGTTTCTTACTTTTTAGGGTTCTTTACCTCAAAAGGAACAAGTTCTATGTTGAAAAACATTTTTTAATACAAGCTTTTATAATGACTGCTACCCATTTCCATCATGAGGCCCTGGACATCATCTAAAACCAGAGTGTCCAGAGTAGGTATTACTCGTGAAGACAAATGAAACAAGTCCAAACTCGAAGGGGTTGCGTCGTTTCGTTACAGAGTTCCTATGGCCACCTTCCGGCTCCATCATCAGACCAGCACTTTGACATCATTATATTGCACTGTCATGCGATTCACATATGCATACAAAATTTCAGGTCAATCGAATACCGGGAAGTCGGTCAAATTTAACATGTAAGATTTGATTACCCACAGACAACGTGACAGGTGAAGCTAAATCAAAGCTGGTAAATAAAAAAGAAACTCATAAAGGATCGCTTTGTTGTCTTTCTGTTAAGACAATCTCTGGAATGCGTGGAGGTGTCAAGTTGAAATTCATATCAATTAAGTACTTATTATCAGCAGTGATAGCCTAGTGGTTTAACCATGTGCCTCCCACGGTGAATGGTTCGAGTTCGATCCCGAGGCACGCACCGCTGACTTTTCGAAGTCATGTGCGTATTAGAAATTAATTATCACTTGCTTTAACGGTGAAGGAAAACATCGTGAGGAAACCGGCATGTCCTAGAACCAAAAATTCGAAGACATGTGACGTCCACCAACCCGCACTGGGCCCGCGTGGTGGACTACGGCCCACTCCCTCTCACAGAGAGGAGGCCTGTGTTCCAGCAGTGGGAACATTATAGGCCGATTATGCTATGCTATGCTATGCTAAGTACTTATTGTATATATATTGTATATATATACTTGGAGCTGTAAAAATATCAAGCTTCTAAATCAACGCAAAAAAAAAATACGGCCATTTATGCCACGTATTTTGACACCATATAATTTGGCATTAAGCAAGGTTGCACAGCACTGTGAAGGAAACAATCTGAAAATCGTTAATTTATTGTTATATGACTATTTTTTTCCGATTACAAACTCACATTTTATACCGAACCGTCAGGACGCGAGTCCTACTCGCATTGAAGTATGATTACATGAAAGTGCTCGTAACTTATTGATTTCTAAGTCGTTTTATGTTTCGAGGATAACACATACCTACACAAGGTGTCTTTGGACTTCCAAAGACACCTTGTGTAGGTATGTGTTATCCTCAAGGATTGAATCGAATATTGGTGGCAAGGTCAATCTCTTTTTTTTTGGGCAAGTTTTCCTAACACGTGATCAACTTTCACTAGTAGTGTAACTAATTATACTAATTTAGTCCTTATAATCAGAACATAAACATTAAACATGCTTACATTAGACATTTATTACGATATGTATCAGATAAGCTCCCTCCAATTTTCATGCCCCCAGGCTGAATTAGATACGATTGCATCGATGTCTGCCGTCTAGACCTCCAGGCGATGCATTTGAAATTCTGATCAAAACATCTGTTTACGCAAGCTGGGAACGGCAGCCATCTTGAATAAGTCGATCGACCGAAAGGTATCACTTTGCAAAGGAGGGATCAAAATTACATTTTTTAATAGCTACAGACCCCAGCTAAAGTACAGCATACAGCCTGTTATGTTCCTACTGATGGGACTCAGTCCTCCTCTCACATAGAGAGAGTGTCCCAGAGTGCCTCCCTCCCTGTCCTCTTAAGCTTCAGCTAGCTCTCTGAAGGAGGGTACAGCTTGAGAAAAGAAAACAACTTTTTTTTATAATTTTTTTATTAGGCTTGCGTTTGACCGCTATCTCGCCTGATGTTAAGCGATGATGCGGTCTACGATGGAGCACGCTTGTATGAGAAGAAGTTATATTGCATTTGATATAGTAGTTAATTGCACTTTTACACTATAGATAATAACAGGCTGTCCATTTTATAAGCAAATCAACCGATTGTATACCGGTTGATTTGCTTATAAAATGGACAGCATTCAACACTTGATTTATTTATAATTTACAATAAATATCATTTGTAATAATAGCGCAGCGGTCCACAACCGATATGTTTGGATGACCGGTAAACAATGCGCAAATATGAGGAACGTTCTAAATTCTTCCGAAGCCTTCAATGTATGTAGGTACAGAATACCCCAATCGTAGTATACAGGGTGGCAGGTTAGACAGTGGAAATATTTTAAGGGGTCATTATACTCATCATTATGAACAACTTTTACTATGGGATAAACCCTGAAATCGCGAAAAAAAAATCAGCTGTTCCATACATTTTGTTGAGATAAGTGAACTGAAATGTATGGAACAGCTGATTTTTTTTCGCGATTTCAGGGTTGGTCCCATAGTAAAAGTTGTTCATAATGATGACTTCATGATATCTATTGGATCTGCTATTTTATTTTTTTTATTTATTTATAGAAATTATTTATTTCAGTAGCTGCCCGTGGCATCGCTGGGCCCTATCAGAATACCAGCGCTGCGGCACTTATAGGTCGCAGCATTATGCTGAGATAGTGGCCTTTTGGCCTCGCACCAGGTTGGTTTTACTTTTATTTTTATTTTTTAAACAGTTTTTTTTTATATTTTTACTTTAATTAAAGTTTTTTTTTGTATTTTTTCTATTATATGTTGTGCGAGTTCAATAAATATTGTTTCTTTTTTTTTCTTTCATGAGTACAATGACCCCTTAAAATATTTCCACTGTCTAACCTGCCCCCTGTATATTTATCACAAAGGATCAGTGACAGTGCGTTGTAAACTCGTCGTCCCCCAGATGACCTCAATCATAGTTTACATGAAACAAAGCTCACACTCTTTCAACTTTACCCTGTTACGTTGTTTTTTTTGTACCTAACATTTACCTGAGAGCATACGTTGTAAATTGTGAGGTTTCCAATATTGATCTCAATGGTTTCCAAGTGCAATGTTCATTGTTGTTTGTGCCAACGACTATAGCCTGCGATTTATAGGAAGAGTCATCCCTTCATCTGTACTTCGTCACTGGACTCTTTAGTAACACTTTCGGACGATAAACCACTTTTCAAAACCCTATTAAACAGGTTTTCACAATAAATTAAATCCATCATAATATTATGCTGCGATTGTTTACATTCCAAATGTCATTCAGTTAAACGTCAGTTTCTGACAGTTAGAGACGACATCTAGCGGTTGCAAAGTAACAACTGTAGTTTTAATCGATAAATTTTAACATATTAATTGGAAACCATCGAACTAATATCGTACAACCAAATCCTTAATCATTTTCAGCTTTTGGTTAAAATACTTAGTTTTCTTTTAACCGTAAACGGAAGTGAAATTATTTTTTTATTATAAACATTTTTCTAGAAACTTCGCGAAGCATACAATACATATTTAATCTGTGGTTTGTCTATGACTTAGTGTGGCAAGGTTATAGATTCTCAATTCGCCGAAGGTCTCTGAACCCGACTGAAGACAAACTTTAGTATTAGAAATAAGAAATAATGAGTTTGTTAGCTTGGATCTTGTAAATTGTTATTGTTTCAGAGTTTAAACGTCATGTTAGACAGTTGTTAGGGATTTTCAAGAATTAAATATATTGGTGTCGTGATTCTGTCATCAGTGCTCCTATAGGTTTTACCTGAGCCAGGGGAGATTTTTCCAGGTATGCCACCCCAATTCCGGTTTGGAGGATGACAGGACAATGGAAGGTCACGGGCGTTCATTTACGATTGATCGCGCTTGAGATATAAACAAACATTATACAATTTTTTACAAGGTAAGGATTTTGGTAGATTAGTATTTGGAAGTGATCTCTGAGTCCTTCCCAGGTCGTTGCAAGGATATTGTAGTGATCCCTGGATATTTATTACAGGACTCCATGCGTTAAAAGGATTCGCAAAGAAAATAGGCGGACCAGTTCTCCGGCCGGTCGCCTCTTGCTGTCAAGGGTTTTCACCACTAAGCAACCGTGAGTATTACACGCCCCGTGGATGATTCTATTTCTTGATGTCCCACCACGCAGGGTTAGGCAAACCGAAGACGTAGCTCATTCCAATTTTATTTGCATAGGGCCAAGGTAATAGGCTAATGATTTAGCCTTTGGATTTCCTAGCTACTCACCCCTATTCCTTCTCAAGGAAAGTACCATAGTGTTCCCTTATATAATAGGGTCCCCGTATTGTCGATTCCAGGTGAGGCAACTTCGAGTGATTCGTCTCGCCGCTAGGATCTAGAGGAGCCTCTGGAACCTGGACGCGAGACCCGTTCCTCGAGTCCCCACAAAGCCTCCTGTGGAGACGGCTGTGCGGTGGCAGAGTCCGCCTAGCGTTTTAGCGCAGGCGGGACGGTTTTTTTTATTTAAGCTTAAACCTTTTAATTTATTTTCTACCGGTTCATATACGAACCAGCGTATCACCCGCCCGGTTTTCAACTATAGAAGCCGGTCTTCATCTAAATTAATTAAAAGACCCCGGGTTCGACACCTACACTTAACTGGAAGAATATTGGACATCTTAGTCGGCTCCGGGATCCGGGACTCTTAAAGTCCCTGGCGCCCATTTAGTATTTATTTACGTTCATAATACTGGAAGGTTGTACCTTGATAGTTTAGTAAGAACTAATATTTAATAATTAATTAATTAATAATTTAATTTAATCTTGTGAGAAAGGAACAGTACTGGGTTTATCTCCAACCCCCCACAACCATAGTTCGAAACCGACTGAAATTTACGCTGGCTGGCATTACCCTAATGTATACGTGTCTCTAAGGTAAATTAATTATTTGCATGTGTATATAGATTTTAATAAATAAACTTACATTGTTCGAGAAAGTTTGTGGTTTCTTTGCCTATCTATACTAACCCACCTTGCATCTGACCTTTTGTTCCCCTACCATAGAGGGACAAAATCTCATATGTAACAACCCACCAACTTCCAATACGCATCCACGCTCCACCTCGCACCCGCACCTCAGTTTTATATAAATTTCAGGCCGCAATTTTATTACGACCCCAACGGTACATATGTAGGGGGATGAATAATGGAAAGTCTAAGACACATATTGGATTCGACGCACCTAAAGTATTGAATTCGTAGAGGAATAGGCGTAGTTTTGTCCTTCAACAACGTTTCTTTTTATTGGGTTGTGGAATTGTTCCTTAGTGGCGAGGTACGGAATCAGAAATTAGATGTTTTGTTGATTCCCTTTAGAAGTAATGAGTTGTTCTGAAATAGCCAGTAGGGCAGCATAATCACAACTAATATTATAAATGCAAAAGTTTGTGTGTGTGTTTGTTACTCTGAAACGGCTGAATGGATTTGGATGAAATTTGACAAAGAGATAGCTTGAAAACTGAGCCCCAAGTTTGCAAATGCAATTGTCTTATAATCGTGTCAGAATGGCACATAACTGTCAAAACTGAATCAAAACGAACAATAATGATGTCGATGTGAGACCATTCTGACACAATTATGACACAAAGCAATAGCAAAATTCGGGCCTTGAAAAAGCACTTATGAAGAAGCACTTACGAAATACCTTAACCTAACTAGCGACACGTCGTCACAACACTCAATATTAGGCAACGAATTTCTTATAGGCTGGCATAAATCCTAGATCCAAAAATTCAAAGACATGTTGTGACGTTCACGTTGGTGAACGTCACAACATGTCTTTGAATTTTGCTGTAAGAGGGAGTAGACTTTGGTCCACCACACAGGCCCAGTGCGGCAACCCGCACTGGGCCTTCCTCTTACAGCAACATGTGTCCCAGCCATTGAGGTATAACACTAGAGAAGACACCGCATTAGACGCTGCTGTCCCAATCAACTGCGGTAAAATAGCCGCACGTCACTAGTAAATGTCCCATCAATTCTTTAATTCTTTGTCACCTGTTACACGGCGAACATGACGCTTGTTCAGAGCGTCTCCTCTAGTGGTAGACCTCAATGGTCCCAGCAGTAGAAAGTTTATAGTCTGATTATGCTATGCTAATATGGGTTGTTCGTCTGTTTCTTAGAACCACTCGCTCCATAAAAGCAACATAAAACTAAAATGAAAATATTCTTGAAATTCTGTAACATGAACCTCAAAATACTCTCTTTAAATGGAAAGACACGTCCTGACATAATTTCATAATAGCTCCTTATAAAAGCATACTGCCTTCCAACAGAATTCTATACAAATTTCTGGAATGTTCTCAACAAAAGCTTTAGGGAACATTAATAATGTCGAAATAGCTTTTAAGATTACGCTAACTTTGAAAATGTTTAAGTTGTAATAAACCAAGTAATTTAACTAGCAACGAATCTTTGGCGAAATCTGTACCTACTATTTAATTTGCTCAGTACCTTAATTTATCTTTCGGTCCTCTTAAAGGGTAAATACCTCAGATCATAGAAACAAGGAGTTATGCCATCATAGCAAATTAGTACGGGAACAACTGATGCCACTTTTAGTACATTTTTCGACACAATTACGCGCATAATTTGGCGCTCCTTGTGAATAAAAAGATCTCCCATGCATTAAACATTCCGCACACCCTCAATCTAACACTGTTAATCGTCACTCAACACTGGCACTAAACTAAAACACTGTATTTATACCATCGATCGTGTTCGGTTCGTCGCCAGCGCGTACGTTTTTAGTATGAGCAATTTGCTCAAAATCAGGCATCAAGCTCGATAGCGCCTTGGCACATCTCCCTTGTTTCTATGATCTGAGGTAAATACCTACCTACGCCTAAAAATAGACAAGGTCTATCTCTAAAGGAAAGACATTCTAAGTAGTGTGACCTTCAGATAGGTCAATTTAAGGTCATACCACTTAGAGCCTTTCATTTAGTTAAATGGCAGTGATTTACACTAAGTAATAAAATATGCCAATACTAGCTTCCGCCCGCGGCTTCGCCCGCGTTTTTTGGGGTAATAGGTAGCCGATGTGTTATTCCAGACTATAATATATCTTTGTGCCAAATTTCATCCAAATCCGTCCAGCCATTTCAGCATGAAGTAGTAAGAAACATACACACAAACTCACACACACACACATACTTTCGCATATATATTAGTGTGATGTAATTTAAGTAATTGCATGATTAAACAGGGTATCCCAGCTATGCCACATGGAGGTTAAGCACTTTAAATATTGTAGATAGGACGTTTTGTTTCACGGAGACTTTTTATTTTTAAATAAGTATTAATGCATTCATAGATATTTAAAAAGTTGCTTGCTTCATCTGGGAATCGAACTGACCAAATGTAAAAATGAGATATTCTGTATTTCTATGATGCCGATCGAAAGGGTTAATTAGAAGGATTCATTCTTTCTAAGTAACATAGCATCTTAAATTAAAGAAACACCATGAAATTTTATATTCAAATAGGCCGTGTGCCAAGGCTTTTATGAATGAATGAATGAATGATTTATTTATTTACTTAAAATTTCTTAACACTAATACATTACATTGATGATATTATGATTTCTCTGTCTATACCTACGTATCATACCGGCGTACGTATACCGGCGAAGGGTCAGATTTTGAAAGAAGTAAGCCGGAGCTACAAATGCTTACCTGGCCACGAAAAGCTAATTAATAAAAGTAGGCAATACTGTCTGTACTATTTTTTTAAGGGAAACCGGTAGGAATCGTGTTGTAGGGACCCTTTGCCACTGCTACGTATACACTCCTTTTTACATAATAAAATACATGTTTTTAAACATATACGTATAAAGAATACCTATTCTAAAATTTAAGGCAATACTCAAAGCAAACTCCAATAAATTGATACCATCGCTGATAGATCGGAGGGTCGTAAACTGATACAGGAAACAGAATCCAATGATCTGAATCGCAAACAAACAACTTGAAACATCGTTAGCGGCGCACGTACACAGCTAGTGGGACGATTTGTAAATCGTCACGGTGTTGAGGCGATCGATCACGGAATGATCTTTTGGTACCTTGTTTCTTTACATAGATTTAAGCATTCACTGAAAAAAAAATGCAGTTATACTAAACTACATTTTTAGGGTTCCGTACCAAAATGGTAAAAAAGAACGGCTGCTTATTTCAGCAACTACTAATGCTATCGACTTGAAATTTGGAACGATTATAAAAAATGCTTGCCCAAGTTTATTGCAAATGAAAAAAGTCAATAAATATTTTTATTTTCATTGCAAAAGGGGCCGGTGTGGGGGTCCAAAATTTTAAAGTGGGGTTACTAGGTCAAATGATATATTATATGAAAGGGCTTGATCTGCACATTTCAAAATATATTTTCATTGTATTTTATGTTTCACAGTTTTCGACATATGATGAAAAATATCTGAAAACATACCATTCCCCCCCCCCTTATCTCCGAAGTTTGCGGAGCGAAAAATCTGAAATAATTAGAGTTGATAGAAATTGACCCAAATATTGCACCAAAAATAAAACGATGTTCCTAACAAAACATCAAAATTCCTTCACAAACAAACTTAGTTATGCGGTCCGTTATTTTTCACTTTATACGTCCAAAAATGATACAGAACCCTCGGTGCGCGAGTACGACTCGCACTTGGCCGGTTTTATCAATCTATAACAAAAAAACTGACTAAGTTTATGCAATATGTAACTAAACCTTTAGGTTAAGTTTTGTCAAACTTTAGTTATTCCTCTAATAGCCGAAACAGTATGGTTAAATAAATTATTATTTTCAGTGCTGAATTAATTGTGCTTTTAAGAACACATTTGGTAGCGGCGCCGACATACAAGGTAGTGGGTCGTGGATTCGAACCTCGTCATGTGCATACATTGTGCAAATTGTTTAATCACCACTGCTATACAGGTTGTAATTTTAGTCAGTCAAAATACAAAATATGAACAAGTTCTTTAAGACCAACCATGAAATCGCGAAAAAAAATCAGCTGCTCCATACATTTTGTTGAGTTATGTGAATATAAATGTAGGGAGCAGCTGATTTTCGCTTTCAGGGTTGGGTCCATAGTAAAAGTAGTTCACGTAATTTTATCATGTAAAAATAGTTACCTAATAAAATAAACTTTTCATACGAATAAGTATTATGTACGAGTATATTAGAACTTCGTTCTTGACGGGGGTGCCCCGACCGAACACATTTTTTTATGTATTCTGTCCTCAAAACAGAATATAAATTTGGTGAAACTCAACAATATAATCAAATTTAGGATTCATTCCCACAAAATGTTGGGGCACGTTGACACAAAAACCTTTGTCCTGAGTCTGACCACGGGACCGCGGGACCACGGGACCAGACCACGGGACTGCGGCCATGTTCGATCTACCTACGCATGGAAATATTTACACAGACCTAAAGCTTTTTAACATGTTATTGTCAAGATTTACATAATAAGAACTTTAGATCATAGAAACAAAGAGATAATGTTATCATAGTGAATTAGTGCGGGCACTGCTGTCACCACTTTAAAAGCAATGTATGTCAACATCAACAAACGCTCCTTTGTAAATATAGGGATCCCCCACACATTAAAAATGCCGCGTACCCTTAATCTAAGGCATCGTCCTAATAAAACGCGAATGCGCGATCATCGCTCGTATAAGCGATGCGACCTCAGATCATAGAAACAAGGAGATATGCCATCATAGCAAATTAGTACGTGAACAACTGATGCCACGACACAATTACGCGCATAATTAAGCGTTCCTTGTGAATAAAAAAAAAACCGACTTCCAAAAACTACACTAAAAACTATGAAATAAAAATGTTAAACTTCCATAAATAAAAATCTAAATGTATATTGAAGTCGGCGGGGCCTCTTCTTCAGGTTTCTACATCTCAGCCTTTGAACAGGAAGAACGTGCGCAGTGTGTGCAGCGAACGTGCAGCTTGCTTTGCGCCTCGACAAATTAAAATTTTCTTTCATTCCTCCTTAATCTATAATGTTGCTTATATTTATGCTAGGCCCCGCCGACTTCAATATACATTTAGATTTTTATTTATGGAAGTTTAACATTTTTATTTCATAGTTTTTAGTGTAGTTTTTGGAAGTCGGTTTTTTTTAAACCTGTTTTTATTTTTATCTTTTTAGTGTAGTGTAACCATTTTTGTTGTTGTTAATTTATTACAATAAAGTACCATTAAATCATGGACACAGCGACTTTGATCATTTATGTACTTTTACCGAGATCGATTACTTCCACGAATTTAAATAGGTATGTACTTATATTTATAGATGTTGGTGGATGAGAGCATTTCAGTAAACAAAAACCGGGCAAGAGCGTGTCGGACCACGCAGTGTAGGATTCCATAGCAAGAAGTATTTTGAGTGTTCCGACCGCAAATACAAGTTTGTATTTCATAATATTATTATGAAATATTATTATTTTTACGGTTGTCAAACTCAAGATGGAAAATAGTGAATATTTCAAAAATTTTGTGACGTATCTTGTTCAAACCAATTTCAATCGAAAGTATTTATTAAATGCTATAAGCTTGATTTTTTCCAGATTTTTTGATAGCGCGGTTGGAAAATTACAGGGGGGGACACACATTGTTAACGACTTTGGGAGCTCCTAGTTCACTCAATATGCACTTAAATAAAAAAGGTATTTAGAAACCTTCATGTTATTTTCAAAGACCTATCCAACGATATCCCACATGGTGGGGTGCGCGAAAATATTATTTTTCATCCCTCAGTTTCATGTATGGGAGCCCCCCCTAATAATTTTATTTTTCGTAATTTCACTATAGGCCTTAATGGCGGCTTGTAAAAGACATCTACCTACGAAGTTTCATATAAATTGGTTATGAACTGTAGATAGTAGTAATAGCAATAGGCTCGCTCCCTAGCCTTCTATCAAATGCGACTTAAGCATAAAAAAATTGTGTGTACTATACACCTCTGTCTAACCTTGCGGGAAATATCGGCGTGATGTTATGTATGCATAATATCGAGATCGATTGCGTTCAGGAATTCATGTACCTACACAATATCACTTTTTCATCATCGTCATGATGTCATCGAGATACACCAAAAATACCGTTTATTACACCTCGTTAAAAATCTACTCAACCAAAGTTAATAAAATTTATATGGGACCACCTCGCGAGCTTCTTCTACCATATGAAAAAAGAACCACGTAAATCGGCTCATAAACCACGGAGTAATCGGTGTACATACATGAAAAAAAAAAAAAAAAAAAAAAAAAAAAAAAAAACCAACCGAATGCAGAACCTCCTCCTTTTTGGAAGTCGGTTAAAAAGATCTCCCACGCATTGAACATTCCGCACACCCTCAATCTAACACTGTTAATCGTCACTCAAAACTAGCACTAAACTAAAACACTGTATTTATACCATCGATCGTGTTCGGTTCGTCGCCAGCGCGTACGTTTTTAATATGAGCAATTTGCTCAAGATCAGGCATCAAGCTCGATAGCGCCTTGGCACATCTCCTTGTTTCTATGATCTGAGGATGCGACCATTGCGTGTTCGCGCGATGGCAAAAACTGGGTGTCCTATCACCGCGAATTGACGACGCGAGCGAGCGAGCGACCGTGGACTAGGGCTGTGGCACGGTCGTTAACATGGACACGCGAATTTCAATTAGGACACCTATTCGAATTCAATATGTTTGATCGCGCGTTCGTACGATTAAAATTCGCGCGAACCTGCGATGATCGCGCATTCGCGTTCTATTAGGACGATGCCTAACACTGTTATTCGTTACTCGTCACTAACACTAAACTATCCAATCTAATTCTACTAATATTATAAATGCGAAAATTTGTGCATGTGTGAGTGTGTGTGTGTATGTTTGTTTGTTACTTCTTCACGCTGAAACGGCTGGACGGATTTGGATAAAATTTGGCACACAGATAGATTATAGTCTGGAATAACACATAGGCTACCTTTTATCCCGGAAAACGCGGGCGAAGCCGCGGGCGGAAGCTAGTATAGTATAAATATTGACACAAGTGCTTCTTTGGTGTAGTTATTACAAGCGCAACTGCTGAGCAGTAGCGATCCTGAGTTTAAATCCCGGGTGAGGCAAAGTGTATTAGGTGTTTTCTTATGAAAATAGTTTATAGTAAAATTGTGCCCGGTTTAATGGCACAAGGTTCTCAATACCTGGCGACATGAAGGTATATTATACATTTCTATACAAATATACCCCTATCTACCCCTGGCGTAATGTTAACTGTACTAATATAATAACGCTGACGAGTTTTTTTGCTTGAACGCGCCAATCCCTGGAACTACCAGTTGGATTCAAAAAAATATTTTTGTATGTGATAGCCAGTTTCATGAGAAATAGTATAGATTATTTAACATCACGCTACGACCTTTAGGAGCCAAGCAACGGGTGTGGAAACGGCACAGCTAGTACTGTATGAAATACTTAAAATGTAACATAAGGTTCACAATCTGCCACATATACTGTATTTTATTTACTATGCCAGCATAAAAACAGTAAACTTAACAATGAATTCTAACTCAGCATTAACTCAAGAAAAACGTGGGCAAAAACCTCCAAGCCCGAACCGAACCACGACGGTTTGAAGTACACACGAACCGTGGAGCTAAAGTTGATATGGAAGTTTTATGCAAATAAGGGTGCCTGCGGAAAGATTTCTAGTAATGTTAAGTAGTATAGATTTACTCCGCTAGCATATGGAAATGTGTTTTTTATATGAGGCAGTTCAGGTCTGTATTATTGACCGCTCAAGCATGAATCTCGATTTTTTTTACGGTGCTAGTTTTTGCTCACGAATTCGTCCGCGTACCCACACGGACTGATTTAAAAAAATTAGAAGTAAAATAAATAAAAATATCTTTCATGAAAAATTAAAATGTCACTGCCAATTTTTATATCCACCTTAGTGCTAAAACACGATATTCAATCTTCTAAGAGTCAAGTTCACCGACAAGATAACAGTCCGATATATTGAAAACGGCCGTTTATCATATTTTTTCCATACAAAAAGTCACGTTAAACGGCAATTTTCAATTTATTAGACTGTTATCTTGTCGGTGAACTTGGCCCTAAGTTTCCAAGCAGATAAAACTAAGGAATGCTTACAAACAATGTCTCTTCCAGCATTAAATCTATGCTTAGTCTGGTGTAACTATCTCGTTCTAAATTTGCGAGCTGTCCTGTCGGGTCTGCTGTACCAAATAAGTCGTTCCTTGTGTTAGTAATTTAGAATGAAAAGGAAGTAGGATAGTTCTTGAGGTCTAATATTCTAGTTTTGTTAGATTTTGTCTCGCTTTAGAAATTCTGTCTAAAATAAAAAAATAATTAAATAAAATTACGAGTATTATTTTCCAATTCGGTGACGTGACGTCTCGAGTACTGGTCGGAGACCGCGGGCGCGATTGCCGTGAGTTTTAGATTTATGAAGGGTGACAAACACCTATACATCCTTACAAAATTTCGCGTACGATGGATAGATTTTATTTTCAGCATGACCATTTCAATGTTCTGTTAGAAGCAATCATTACTAAACAGTTCAGCGTTACCAGCTAAAAAGCCAAAAAATACAAAAACCAATCCTTATCAATTTCCTTTACACTCGGGAGCGGTCCTATACGAAGGCATGAAACCAATCTAAAGATGAAGTATAGTCGAGGTCAGTGATTGATAGTGCAGCCCTCTATCGGGAATCTCTGAAGATTTATGCGATCCTGGTACCGAATAATTATACGCCCTGACCCGTTTTATTGTCGACCTGTGAAATTGGGCTAAGTTATGGCGGTCAGAATTATGATCGTCGCTTGTTTTTGGTGGAGAATCCAGGATTTTGATTTTAGAATTTATGTTTGTAATTTAATGCTGTTATTTTTAGGGTTCCGTACCTCAAAAGGAAAAACGGAACCCTTATAGGATCACTTTGTTGTCCGCCGTCAGTCACCGGACCATAAGTGGAGCCATCTGCTCATAGATGGCGCCATTGGAAGTATGCAGTAGCGCCATCTATGATCATATTTCGGAACCCTTAGGGCGCAAGGCATACTCGCACTTGTCCGGTTTTTTATGTATCATCCTACCATTTATGTAACAACTTACCATGTGTAATTGTGTATTTTTGTTACTTCTTCACGCTGAAACGGATTTGGATGAAATTTGACAAAAAGGTAGCCTGGGACCTGGAAAACTATATAGGCTACTTTTCATCTATTTTCACGTGAGGCATTTGTAAGTCCTCACCAGAAGTCCGCGTTAAGTAGTGACGGCTGTTAGAAGCCAACTGCGAGAGGCCATATAAAAAAAATAAAAAAATAAACTATTTCACGCAGACGTAATTGCGGGCAAGAGCTAGCTATGTATATGTATAAAAGTGCGTAGGAACGGTTAAATTTGACACCCGATCCGTAGAGCCGATCCAAGCGAGTTCTGACAAATTGGAACGTTAATATTGTCACAGAGAGATCCATATTCAGTACCTACTGAAAATCAGACTGATACGAACCAATTCAGTACAATGAACTTAGCAAAAAAAAAAAAACAATAAAAAATTCGTGCACCAAGCCTTTGTTTTCACAATATCCAAACTTTTTATCCTAGATCTTCTAAATCTATTTTTATCTTTCTTCTCGCATATTTGCTGACAATTCTAGGCATTTATTCGTCGTTCTCGGGACCTTGACTGGGGTGTAATGGGGGATCTATGCAAAGTTCAGGGTTTAGTCGCAGCTTACCCGGTTTTTATTAGACAATAGCTTGCAAGGATCTGTGAAAGGGTTACATGTTGTGTTTTTGTGGAGCTAAGAAGAAAAGTAATTTTTTTGGCTATTTTTAGCAATTGTATAGCTGCAATTTGCCGCAATCTTGCTGTATAGTCCGGCGCTATTGCCATGGAATTAAATGATGGACGTAACGTTAAATGGTTTAACGCTTTTACTATTATCTACATGGCGTCTGGTTTAGCACGAAGTTCCATTAACTGCTTTTCAGCACTTCATGTAAATGTCAGGAGTTTCTATTTAATATAATTTTAAATTTGTTCCAATTTCTATATAATACTTTTAACCTTTGACCGCAGGTATAAGCTAGTTTTATTTATCTTTATACCTCAAGAATCGTGATATTCCAAGAAAAAAGGAGCATATATTTTGTTACTCTTCGATCTATAAACTTTCTTTGCAAAAATCATGTGGAGCTGTTGCTTTGTTGCTGCATGAAAGAAGGACAAACCAACAAACACACTTTCACATTTGTAATATTAGCAGGCACGTCGAGATAGACATGTTAGTGTTCAGTTACGATTTAAAAACTGAAGTTTTGACTTGTCGCTGAATACATACACAATAAATGCTGCATCCATCCATACTTCCAAACAACCATCTGCTACCATCCATATTTCCAAACAATATTGTAAACGCGAAAGTATTATTGTTGGTTTTTTCTCTTTCACGCAGCAACGGAGCAATGTATTGCCGTAATTTTTAGGGTTCCGTACCAAAATGGTAAAAAAGGAACCCTTATGGTGCGACTTCGTCTGTCTGTCTGTCTGTCACACCTGCTTATTTCAGCAACTACTAATGCTATCGACTTGAAATTTGGAACAGTTATAAAAAATGCTTGTCCAACTTTATTGCAAATGAAAAAATTAAAAATATATTTATATTTTCATTGCAAAAGGGACCGGTGTGGGGGTCCAAAATTTCAAAGTGGGGTTACTAGGTCAAATAACATATCATATAAAAGGGCTTGATCTGCACATGTCAAAATATATTTTTATTTAATTTTATGTCTCACAGATTTCAACATATGATCAAAAATTACTGAAAAAATACCATTCCCCCCCCTTATCTCCGAAGTTTGCGGAGTGAAAAATCTGAAATAATTAGAGTTGATAGGAATTGACCCAAATATGGCACCAAAAATAAAACAATGTTCCTAACTAGTACAGATTTTTCAAAATCATCAAAATTCTTTCACAAACAAACTTAGTTTTGCGGTCTTTTCACTTTATACGTCCAAAACTGATACGGAACCCTCGGTGCGCGAGTACGACTCGCACTTGGCCGGTTTTTTGCATAGAGATAGATTATGAGCCGGAAAGTGTCATAGGCTTTTTATCCTGCAAGTACGTTCCCGTGAGATAACTTTCAAAATTCACGAAGGCAAAGACGCGGGAAAGAGCTAGTCTATTATATAAGGCTTGCACAGATGTACCGAGTTTTTATTAACAAGCTACCTCACTGTGTGCTGGCATAATTCAGATCATTAGGTATGTTCCGTTTCTTCGTTCTTATTCCTTTGTAAGAATAGAAGCCATTTGCTTTGATTTGACACAAAATTATGTAATATTATTTTCTAAGATTTAACCCTTATCAGCATAATAATTGCTGAGTACAATGATAAAATAGTTTGTCTTGCTTTTGGTTTGATTTCTGGCCAAACCAGCATGGATCTTTCAGAAAAAAAGATCATGACTACTTCATACATTCGGTTTTTGTTCTGAAGTAGGTATCATCTCCAAAACTCATCCTTTAAAATGAACACGGAACCTTAAATCGTGGTGTGATACGCTCTTGGTCGGTTTTTTAGTAAGTCAATTTTAGATACCTAGCTTATAGAAGTTGCAATGGTTTTAAATTATGTAGGTAACTTAAAAACAAGTTACTACTCCAAAATATTTGTAACTCTTCGCTCGCAAATCCTATTATGCAAATATGTCAAAGCCGCTTGTATCGATCCGCCGATATTGGCTTTTGATTTGCAAACATTTGCCTCCTGTTTTTAAACGAGCATCGAATGCTGTTAGCGTCTCTTTTTGTTTTTTACAAAATGAGCGAGATGCAAGATCGGAATGTATCGGTGGAACTTGACGCTTAATACTGTTGAATCTATTCAATTCTTCATTTGCAAGTTAGGGTTTTCTTCTGTTTGTTGTCTTGTTTTGTTAAATTCTTTGCGTAAAGTAAAAAGTACTTACGCAGGCTGGGAAAATAGCTATCTTATTTTTTAAATAATGCTGAAAATACATGACAGTAAAGGTATTTTATCAAAACGTTTAATAAAGCTTTTCTATCAGACGGCCAGATGCATGAAAGAGCAACATCGTTTCATGGTTCTCGAATGAAGCGAATTTAATTTGGGGTAATACACTGCCTAACCCTTAAAAAATAGAGGTGTCGTATAAGGTATATTTTATTCCTATTTAGGTAAGCAAACAAAGCACACATTTACATTTTCACAATGACACATTATTTCTTCTATTTCGATGTCCGAAAACCATTTTCAGTGACTACAGGAAATAAAATGTCAGTTTCACGACATAGGTTTCACTCGGGACGTACAATAAGGCGCGGAACTGTTTTTGCATTAAAGGACTGGACACACTTGTTCGGTGCGGACTGCAACGCAACGGTATGTGATTGCTACACAGCATGTAACAAAAATGCTGTTCGAACCAAAAGGGGGCCATTACACTTATCATTATAAACAATTTTTACTATGGCACCAATGCTGAAATCTCGAATAAAATTAGCTGTTTCATACATCGATAAAATATATGGAACAGCTGATTTTTTTTGCGATTGCGGGGTTGTGTCATAAAAATTTATTGTTCTTAATGATGAGTATAATGGCCCCCTTTGGGATCGAACAGGGTTTTTGTTACATGCTGTATAGACTAGACAAGGATCTTGTTTACAGAAAAGAGACAATGATTACCTATTTATTATGGACATGGTCAGTTGTATCATCCTCGAATTAAGTCTGTGACCATCTATGGCGGCCTGAATGATTATTTTATACCAATTTAACGTTTATACATACAGACTTACCAATATTGATAATTCGAACCAAATTAAATTACGCGCCTTATTAATGTTTGCGATGCATTTTTAAGTATTGGTTACCTTTTCTGTAACGCCTTGTTGTGGAGCCATAATACAGTTAATACGATCAACTGATAGCTGGTGTTGTAGTTATATGATTAGCTTTAGAGCTAGACATCCTGTACTAAACAACTTTTTTATTGCACTTATGACATAGAAAAGATGTTAGACTATTTCAGGATTAAAACAATAATTATTTGTCGTCATCGTCATGTAAAATGTATATGTCACTCTTAATTTTTCAGCCACATAAATAGGTATATCGCGGCAATGTGGCTCCTAATTCTTCAGTCACACATATCGCACCGATATGGTGCGTTCAAGTGTATACAGACCTTTATCCATACAGTTTTGCTTCGTAACATTTGAGGTCAGCGGCGGAACAGTGTCGACAGTCCTATACTGTAACTCTGTTGCTTTATTTTTTAAATTCTTTCATATCGTTTCGGTTGCAAGTATTTTTAGATAAAGCTTTCCAAAATTTGGACGTTTTGAACTATATTTGTTTGAAATTGGGCTAACTAGTTATTACTGTTACTGACAATAAGTTTCTTTGTTTGCAGTAACGATTCACTTGGCATTATTTTTTTTAGTTCTCGGTAGAGTACTATTTTTTAATGTTTTTTTTATACAAATATTAAAAAATAATTGATAACTATGTATACAATATTTATACACGAAATAAATAAGTACCTACTCATTATTATTTATAACGCTCCTAATGATAATTAATTTCGGAATTAGTGTATTAATTTTGCCATAAACTCGTCCAATCTCCCACATAAAAAAATACCACAGCTATACATTTCCTAAAAAACGTAAAACTATCATGCACATAAAAAGAAAATCTTACTTTCCTTAGATTTATGAACGAATGAATTTTCTTTCTTGTTAGGCATACCGATGTAACATCTTAACACTTTCTCGCTGTCGTGGGTATCAATGGTCCGGAATGAAATGTATGCCCGTATATCATACGAGTATTTCTCGTTAATTTTATTAGATCTGATAGTTCTTTTTTCCTGAAGGAGGAAGCGGTAACAGGTGGGTTATATCGATTTGTGTTACTCCAAAAGTTAAATACAAAATGTACATTTTGTACTTAATTTTTGGTGTAAGCTCTATCAGAAAAGTTTATTTGTCTACGATCCCAGGTACCCTTGACGCGGTCATTTGATGGATTAGTGATTATTCTTTGAACATATAATTATAATATATACTTAGTTATTAAACCTACTTACGAGTGAAAATTTAATAAATTACTATCATTGGAAAGAAATATCGTGCCTTTAAGAGCATATTCAGTACAGTCCTGATTTGTAATATGATTATCTGTGTCAGTAGTTACAAAGTCAGAAACCTGAAAGCCGGAAAACTGATCTAACCTTATAATATATGCCTATATTGTACAATATTTGCTGCCAAATGGATATCAATAAAAAATTTAAAATTAATAAATAAATTTTAATAAACATTTTCATGTAGTGTAGGTACCTTTTCGATATCTTGCTTGGTTAAAGATATTAATATGAATGTAAATAATTACTGCCATCTAGCGGGTATCATGACTCCAGCCTTAGATACTTACCGCCTTACTAATAAACGATGATTAAATAAAGCACCTGTTAAGTCAATTGTCATTTCTATTCACTGTCATACAAATGACAAGGATAGTTGTATATTTAATCAGTGGTCAAAGGACACGGCAGACGCCCATAGAACGCTGGGCTTCAGATTGTGTATGTCGGTACAGATATGAAATTAGTTTGGTGTGATCGAGTATTTCAAGAGTATTTAAATTCATTTTTTATTTGTTTTTGTACGTAATTGGGTTAAAGAGAAATCTTCGTATTTGTGACAGTGAGGTTAAGTAAGGTGTGAATGATCCATTGAAGTACAGCCCGACTAATGAGTTCTCAATTCAAAGGTTTTAGTTGCTGTCGACATGATATTCTGTGTAGGCACGCGCCCCAGCCAGCATGCACCCGTTTTTGTTTTATTGGTTTTTTCAAAATGTCAACGGCATAATCATTTTATTTCTTAATTATTTCGATTTTTGATTGCAATTCTTAATCTCTAAGATAAATTAGGCAAAGAACAATTAAAATATATTTTTATTTTTGGTTAAGCTTTTATTACTGTACCATATCAAGCCCAAAACTACCAACGTCCTTTAAGAGGCGTTTTTATGTAAGGGGCACTAATTTAAAATAGATAGCGACACTATCCTCTTTCTCTAGTCCCATGTGTAAACCGCCTTAACGAAGTAATATAAATCATGCGTTTATGAGCTCATACCTCAGATCATAGAAACAAGGAGATATGCCATCATAGCAAATTAGTACCGGAACAACTGATGCCACTTTTAGTACATTTTTCGACACGCGCATAATTAAGCGCTCCTTGTGAATAAAAAGATCTCCCACGCATTAAACATTCCGCACACCCTTAATCTAACACTGTTGATTGTCACTCAACACTAGCACTAAACTAAAACACTGTATTTATACCATCGATCGTGTTCGGTTCGTCCCCAGCGCGTATGTTTTTAATATGACCACTTTGCTCAAAGTCAGGCATCAAGCTCGATAGCGCCTCGGCACATCTCTCTTGTTTCTATGATCTGAGGCTCATACACACGAAAGCGTTAATTAACTAATTATAAAGCTAACTTTATACTTTTTGTTAGTCGTTGAGTAGGGTTTTTGTAACACTAAATTTTAATCATAATTTTGATAAGGGTTGTCAAGTTTTACCTGTTGGAGGTGAAACGTTTTGGTGACTTGATATTTTAAGGCCCCGGTATACGCCAACGGCCTTGAGTGATTTGGGCGGTATAGCTTGAGTGTTCTGCGCTGAGCTCAAGCAACGCGACATACATCCACCGAGCAATACGACTCGCCTATCAAGGAGCGCGCTGTGCAGAATTAGACGTATTATTACTTTTTAGTATCTAAAACATAAAATAAAAAAAAGTAACAGGTATTATTATAGGTAGTAACATAGTCTTTTCACACAAAACAAATCATGAAAATATCTTAAGCGGTTTGAAAGTTATTACGTTTTTATGTTTTGGGTAGACACGAATTCATGAATTTATTTCATTAAGTATTTTACAACAATAGTTAAATATTCACAAATACGATTGATGTATATATGTTCTAGTTTAACATAAAAAAATTGCACAGCTAACCTGCATTATTTGACGGCGAAATAAGAGATTTAAAACTGGCCGTTACCATTTACCTTCGCCTTAAATCAATTGAGTCTGCCTACGTTTGTAGCTAAACATTATGGTCCTGTAAAAAATCACAGATAGCGATTAGGTTGCCCATTGTATGTTTTAAGACCTACAATAAAGTATATAGGTAATAAATAAATACTATGAACTTTCCAAAAATAACAGATACTCTAACTTTTCTCTGACATTGACAATGTTATATTGACCAATACTTAGGCCATGTTGTTTCATCTTACAGTTACGTATCTGTAACCGTCAAATATGGCGGCTTGTACGACAATTTCATACTGACTTAACGATTACGTACTGACTTACGAATACAGATGGTTTGAAGCAACTCGCCCTTAGTGTGTATAGGTCGCCAGCCTAATTTATCGAGTTTTATTTAAGTTTCCGAATTCAATATTGAAAACAGGCGCAGATCTTAATAATTAGAATCTTTTTAACAAATATTAATTTGTTTTTTTAAAGTTACGTCAGTCTGTTAGGTATTCTGTAGTAAAGTAAGCATTGGTTAACTTTTATTAAACACGTAGACCACTTTTTTTTTTTTTTTTTTGAGGATGGGAAATCATCACATGACCCCTCCCGCTCTGGGCGGAGCGGAAGGGAGTGTCAGACTCTTACTGACTAAAACCCACCCATGTTCCTTCCTTAGCCCTTTTGTCCGGGTCAGCGGTATCCCTTTCGGACAAAAAAAAAAAAAAAAAAAAAAGACCACTTTTTTATCATTTTTGCTGTCTGTAACGGCAACTACAATACTAACAGGAGAATTGCTCGAGTATCTAAGTTTATTTTTTTTATGATGTCAACGATAGGCGCAATTTGTAACAGCAATTTTTTTTTTATAACAAACACCTAGTATTTTTTTTAATACTTAATTTTTTTTCCCAGGTCTATTGATTGCCAACAATCAAATTCTTTGTTCAGGACAGTTAAGTGACAACTCTTATATCCAAACCTTAAATTGGCGTTTGACAGGTTAAGCTAGGTTGGCAATACCATCGTAATTTAGGTATCCATTAGTCTACACCTTTGTCACTATACGAATTCCAAAGAAAGTACATTGGCATTTCTTAACTATTTACCGTATTACCCAGAAAAATACGGGAATAACTCAAACCGTACATCTATTACAGAATGTATTACTGTTTCAGTAACCAATGAAATTGATTATTACGAATAATTTCACGCGACAGACTGTTTTCGACATATTTTATTGGTCTGGCATTATGAATAATGACCTGTCATTGAATTTGCTACAATACGTCATTTAAATTGTAGGTATACAATGGATATTAAAATGATGTGGAAATAACAATGGGTTTTTCAATGTTTTCTTATAGGTACACTTTATTTAAACATTATTATTAACTTTTTAACCGACTTAAAAGAAGAAAGAGGTTTTCAATTGTATTTATTTGTATTTTTGCTAAAAGAAGCTGCGGTGGTCCCATATAAAAATAAATTGAATACCTATTCACTTTGGTTAAGTAGTTTTATATACAGCATCTTTATACGGTATTAAAATTCACTTTGTTTTCAATTATATCGGGACTTTTCGCGCACAAACATAATCAAAATATAAGCATTTTGACTAACCTCGACGTTTCGATCAATTTGCATTGACCGTGGTCACGAGAAGACTCAAGTGTGTGGGTATCATCGTCTTGAGCGGCGGGTGCTGTCTCGAACTACCCGCGCCTAGTTTTGTGAAACGTAACTGTCTAAATCACGACACACAATGCTGACGGTTTCGGCGGACACACGGGCAGAAAAGTCGCGACGCGAACACTTCTTGATAACTGGATTCCACGAAGACGACAACCTAAATCCATCTTCCCGATTGAAATTTTTGTTCTTTTTAATTTATGTTTGTGCGCGAAAAGTCCCGATATAATTGAAAACATGTGTACAATTCGCGAAAGTTTAAAAAAAAATCACTTTGCCTATGTTGAAGAAGTATTAATTTATACAGCAAAAAGTGTGTAGGTTTAGTTAGTGATAATAAATTCACGCTACTGCTGTAATCACGTGTGTTTATATCACTTATAATAAAAAAATAAAAAACTTTATAAAAGATTATAACTAAACAAAAAATATGTTTGAAACAGTTTCGGAAGTCGATGCCGAATCAAATTAAATTAAAAAATCAAAGGCATCGCCTTCCAAAACTGTTTCAAAAACTCTATTTGTCTGGTCAAAGTTTGAACCGTTCATTAAACTTATTGCTTGACCACACTACATTTAACTTTATCAGTGACTTTAACTGTAGGTGTTGAAAACCAAATGCGAATCTGAAGCAACTCAAGAGAGGTTAATTAGGTGCAAGAATCAACAGTTACCTTTAGGCAGTAGTGACACGATAAAACATAAAACAAAAGGTCCACTTCACGTTTTATTTTTTTTGGTAATAGGCTTGCGTTTGACCGCCATCCCGCCTGAAGTTAAGAGATGATGCAATCTACGATGGAACACGCTTGCCTAGAAGAAATCGATTCACTCGTAACTTGAAAACACCCAGATTGTAGCTGTCGGGAAACTCCCACTCGGGCAGCGCATTCCACTGTTTGGCAGTTTTCACAATAAAAGTGGAATCAAAGCGCTTCGTTCGGTGTTATTATGTGTTATTATTATTTCATAAAATCAGGTTGAGTAAAAAATGCCTCTTTTTTAATTGATCGAGTGGCTACTATGGAGGCGGATCTCTTGAAGGCCAAATCTCATATTCAAAAATGTACAAAATGTAGTTCCAATCTAATTACAGTCTCATAAATATCACAAATGGTAGTGGTAATATGTAATATTTATGATTATTGCACTATATTTTAGACTAGAGATTTCTGTTCAAAAAAATGTATAAGATCGAAAATCAACCGAAATAAAATATAATCGGAGCCAAAACGATGTACCAACTAACATTTTGAAAAGTATTAAAAAACTGAGAAGCTGCATCCTAACTTTTAGATGATTTTAGTAAATTCAAAATGTAGTAGTTTTCGACTTTAAGGCCATGTTGTTTCAACTTACAGTTACGTACCTATCTGTAACCGTCAAATATGGCGGCTTGTACGACATTTTCATACTGACTTAACGATTACCTACTGACTTACGAATACAGATGGTTTGAAGCAACCCGCCCTTAGTCACTGTGCAAATTAGGTAATTACGAGAATTGACCTTCACATGGTAAGTGATCACCGCCACTAATAAATATCTGCGATACCGGAGGCATCGCAGGTGCGTTGTCTACCATAGACAAAGTTGAAATACCTCATGCACTACCACCACGAAAAAAATAGTGTTTTTAGGATTCCGTACCTCAAATGGAATAACGGAACCCTTCTATCACCGGACCATAAGTGGAGCCATCTGCTCATAGATGGCGCCACTAGAAGTATGCAGTAGCGCCATCTATGATCAAGAAATGATATAGCTACTATGATGTCATAGCGGCATATATGGCGTTATTGCATATTTTGGAACCCTTAGGGTGCGAGTCGTATTCGTACTTGTCCGGTTATTTGTTAACCTTCTGCCTCTATTCTGTACTTCTCTAACCCCCGCGATGGGATTTAAATTTCATGCTCGCAAACACGTCAGTGTTGACATATGAAAAGTTGTTTCATTTTTAAAGCGATTAAATTTAACTTTTTTATACAATTTTCGAATGTGTGTTTATGAGACATGCTTTTAGTACATAGCATAAGCATAGCATAATCGGCCTATAATGTTCCCACTGCTAGGACACAGGCCTTCTCTGTGAGAGGGAGTGGGCCGTATTCCACCACGCGAGCCCAGTGCGGGTTGGTGGACGTCACATGTATTCGAAGTTTTGGTTCTAGGACATGCCGGTTTCCTCACGATGTTTTCCTTCACCGTTAAAGCAAGTGATAATTAATTTCTAATACGCACATGACTTCGAAAAGTCAGCGGTGCGTGCCTCGGGATCGAACTCGAACCATTCGCCGTGGGAGGCACATGGTCAAACCACTAGGCTATCACTGCTTGTGCTTGTTTTTAGTACGTGGTGCGTTATTACAAAGACTTTGGATTTAAGGTTATACGAAGGACGTAATGCAGGATTCAACAGAGAAAGAAACAGGCTTAGTTTTACATTTAAGTATGTTAAAAGTTATAAAAATTAGCTTAGTTATAAAAAGTTATAAAAATCAGCTTAGTAACACTAAGCTCGAGCGCTACACATACTAAGCACTAAGTAGCAAAACTAAGCTCATTTTTAGTAACGTAGGTACTTAAATGTAAAACTAAGCTTGTTTCAAAATACGGCCAGCCTCAACCAATATTTTAGACAAAAGCTGGTTTAAGCGACATCATAAAATAGGTGCCGCGTCGATAATGTGATAGCAAATTGAAAATTTTATAGAATCACCAGTTTAAAGTTCTTGTGGAAAGCTAAGTTTGCGTATAGTTTTACATGCTGTGAATATGAGCTTAGTTTTATATTTATTTTCAAAGAAACTGGGATGGTTCTTCGAAAGTTTGCCTACTGATTAAATTGCTAATATTTTCTGTTGAAAAAAATAGTACCTACATTTGCTTAATAAAATAATACAATATTTTCTACGCACAAGTGTTAGTCACCTCCTCAGATCCTAGAAACAAGGAGATGTGCCAAGGCGCTATCGAGCTTTATGCCTGATCTTGAGCAAATTGCTCATATTATAAATGTACGCGCTGGCGACGAACCTAACAAGATCGATGGTATAAATACAGTGTTTTAGTTTAGTGCTAGTGTTGAGTGACGATTAACAGTGTTAGATTGAGGGTGTGCGGAATGTTCAATGCGTGGGAGATCTTTTTATTCTCAAGGAGCGCTTAATTATGCGCGTAATTGTGTCGAAAAATGTACTAAAAGTGGCATCAGTTGTTCCCGTGCTAATTTGCTATGATGTTCAAGGATAAATTTTAAATGTATAACAGGTAATTTACGATGAAAATAACTGAACAGTAATTATTTATTTAGTTATTTTTAGAATTTTATCATATAGAGCGTTTGACGTAAAAATTCCCTTCGACACTTTGTTGGCTCCCCTGTCTGTCACTCCTGTATAGGTACTAATATTTTATGTTTTTTGTAGATTTATTGGTGCTGAAAGAAAACTTCCAAATTCGTTAAAAAGGTTGCAACATAATATTGACATTCAGGGCGGCCAACATAATTATTATGTCAAACGCTCTGTAGTAGTTATAGATAATGAGAATAAGCAATCAAGATCTCAAGAATCACAGATAAAACAAAATAAATGAAGCATAATAAATCTAAACAAACCGAGGCAGCAATAAAAAGCGGTCTTCTTAATGCCGGCAACAAATTACTTGAAATGCCACTTAAAACATTTGGGTACTTAAGTTTGATTAGTTAACTCAAAAGTGCTGTTAATTTTATTTATCATTAATTACGACTAAGACTTGAGTTACATAATATTACGCCTTTATTCTTCGAAAGGCTAGGCCTCTGAGATGTATGGTACCATATTTTGCTAGTTACATTTAAAGCGTAGGCCAGACCGCCAGCTAGCGAGCGAGCGAGCGAGCCGGGCGAGGCTTTTCATACGCTGGCGTAGCTTATTTCTGTAGTTCGCAGTGTGAATTGAAGTATGAAAAGAGGTGAAACGATGCCTCACCCGGCTCGCTCGCTCGCTTGCTCGCTCGCTAGCTGGCGGTGTGGCCTGCGCTTCAGTTCCATGAAATAGGAGGCGAGTCTATTGCTATTCACTGGGTAGAAATCCAGACTCCGATAAAACTGTAAAAAAGTCGTGTCTGTACATTGAAGATATTCCAGAATAAAACTGTCGGGATAGGATATTGAGACGTAATTACGTAACCATGTCCAAAATATATTTTTTTGAATTTTTGTCTATTTGCATTACGCAAAAAGTACTGAATGGATTTTGATGTAGTTTTTACATTTTTGTAGCCTGGGGTCCAATTTAAAATCTCTATCTCTATTTAAGCAACATTTCACGGGTGGGCTGAACCAGAGATACTAGATAGATACTAGATAGCTTGACCTCTTCCTAGTATTAGCCACCCTACGCTAAGGAGGTTATTTAAAATGGTCAATTTATTGTAGGTATATTATTTTATGTTTTACGTACATTTTTATGTTTTCGTAGGTTGATTGGTAAGCCATTTTGTAATAAGCTCCTCGCTTTCATCTTATAATTAGGTAGAATTATTTTTTATTTTATCTCAAGGTTTTTGTACACGAGCGGCACGTTCTACGGCTTATGTAAGGCTTAGCACGGTAGCTTGATCACGATTCCCGGATCGTGTGTAACTGGCTTTCACTGTGTATTTTTTATACTAGATAACAATTGGAGTTAATATTTTTACACTCATAAATGTAAAATCGCTCCTTATTGGAAGTCGGTTAGAAATGTATCGTCTAACACAGTGTTCCGCAAACTTTTTGTGTTCAAGATACACCTAGGAAATCGGAAAATTTTGGAGGTAGGTACACCATAAATGAAAAATCATTATACAAATCCTTAATACAAATTTATCAATAAGCGACAAAACAAAAGCGCACGGTGAATTTAACTGTAGGTTTCCACGGCACACCAACTAATGACCACGGCACACCAGTGTGCCGCGGCACACACTTTGCGGAACACTGACAACCACACTGACTAACACATAAAGCCATAATTTAAATGACAAGTTGTGTGCACAAAACTTTAAAAAAAAAAAAAAAAAAACAAAAAAACTTGTCATTTAAATTCAAGTTTGAGAAAAAGATTTAAGAATCTCTTTCTCAAACTTGATGTGTATTAAACTGCTGCGTATTGTACGTTTTTAGGCATGAAACATTAAGGCTACGTACGCACAGACAGGCGGCTTGCTTAGCGCCTAGAACCTAGCGAATCATCTAGCGAGTAGCTTAATAAAACGAACATTCTAAAACAATCGTTTTACTAGGCTTCTCGCTAGGTGCCTCGCTAGGCTCTAGGCGCTAAGCAATTCTCATAGGAGAATTGCTTAGCGCCTAGAGCCTAGCTAGGCAGGTGACTATTAAAATGCGTCAACATTTCGGATCGTTTCACTCACCTCATCTACATGCGGTGACTTGATTACCGCGAACCTGATGGGATTGCTTGTAATTAAACGTAATTAAGTTAAATCTATTGTGGGGGTAGACTGTCAGTTACTAGTTCGGATAGTGATAGTATAGTTACGGTTGCGAGGTGAGCAAATAATTTAGAGGTCACAGAGGATGTTTATTAATGTTTCAATTTTGTTGAAGTAGACCAATTTAACTCGCGATCTTGCCACGTAATAAATTCATGACTTAGGAGTCAGTTTAAGTTCGAAACCAGTTAGGCAAACTCGAAACACGTGAAAGATCTTTTTTCAGACGAGCCCCTCAACAATCATCTCAGTCTATCTTTTCAGGGTTCCGTAGCTACAAGTAAGGAAAACAATAATATACGTACATTACAAAAATGAAGAACGTTTATTATTGAAAATATATATTTTGTTACACTAACAATAATCTTCAAACTGTTTCAATGCATTCATTTGCAATTTTATCTTTATTTTCTTGAATTATTTTTCTGTGTAAATCTTGGCTGGGGGGGTGGGGGGCAGTTGCCCTCCCCTGCCTGTACCTGGCTACGCCCCTGGCCACTGTTCTGCCGGTACTACTAACCGTATTCAGATCGATGGTACCATCGCACTAAAATGAATCGAACAATCGAGAACAGCTCTTAATTGGATTAATCACACCCTTTGTTGGTGCGTTCGTTACTCCTGGCGTAATTACGTTAGTGCCTGGTGTCGAAGTTGACGTTTGAGTATTGAACTGTCTTGAGCGATGTGTGCAGGGTTGCCAACCCGACTATATAATATAGTTTCCTACTATTATTCTATTTACTATTATTATATGCATGCTGTGGAAGACCACAGCATGCATATAATAATAAAGCATGCATATAATAAAAAAAAAGAGTATCACGTAGGTGTACTCCTTCACTTACAGAAGACTGTAAGTGAAGGAGTACACCTACGTGATACTCTTGTCGTCCATAATTTATTTCGCATGAGCTGTGTACATCTTTTGTTGGAGATCCTAAATACCAGAAATAAAATAAATAATAAGGGCGCCGGAGTATTTCTAGAAGCGCAGTTGTGTCACGGTATTGGCGCGGCTTGCGCACCTTACATGCCTCTAATTTGAAGGCACCCTACGAGTCCTATTTTCAAAAAAATACAGCTTGGCAAAAAAGGAGACATTACTTTGTCCACAAATACTAAAATATAGTAAATAGATGTTGAATCATCCGTTTATTGTTTCTATTTATTTTAAAGATTTATTCAAATTCTTTTGCTAATTTCCCATTAAAAGTGGGCTAAGTGTAATAGTGGGTACTCATTTTTTCCAAACTCTTTTTTGCCAAGCTGTATATAGTTGGTGAAGTTACTGGGTATATTTTAGTAAGATAGAAAATTCAGTCAAATGTATTCGTTTCAAAATATTGAAGCGTAAAACCGAACTAAAAAAAAACAATAAAATATAATCCCTTCAAAATACAATAGTAATTCAAAAAATACCTATTTTTTTTTTGCAATCTAATATAATATTTGTAAAATACTACATTTATTTGGATTTTTTTATTTGTTCGCTATTATGTTTTTACAGAAACATCCTCAAAAATACTATATTTTGTCAAAAAAAAGTTGGCAACCCTAGATGTGTGCCAAGATGAGCGATGGAAAGGAGTTCAAGTATGAATTGTGAAGTGTCTGTTTAAGGGTTTAACGTTAGTTAAGGTTTTGTTGGCTAAAATATTAATACTCAATTGTATCTAGTTAGACTAGAAGCCAAACTTAACTTAGTTTGGGAAAAGGTTAAGTGGATGATTATGATTGTGGTGAGTTTCTTTGTCTAATAAAGGATTTAAAATTTAATGTTAAAGCTAAAGCTAGGACTGTTATTTTGAATATTGTTTAATGGTTTTCGACCAAAACATGGTACAGTCAGCGGTGTGAAGATGGTTAAAATATCAGATTTTTAAGCTAACTTGTATGTAAATATATTTAATAAAAAAATAGGAGCTTTTAATTCAATATTTTAAAATGGGTTAATTGATTTTCTAGAAATAAGTGGTACAATCAGGAACAGAAGTTAGTTAATGCTTCAGATCTTTCATCTTAAATGAACGCAAAAATATTAAATAATAAAATATGAACAGATGAAATATTACAAATTATACAAAATCTTGACTATAACATGTACATAAACCATCTTTCAAGACGGTTTGGTGACCCCAGTATGTTGTCAGACAATGTTAGGTCGATAAACCTAAACTCGAAATCTGCTGACTCATTAAAAATAAGTTTGACACAAAAACTAAACCAAACCAGGCTGAATACAGGCCAACGAAACCATTATCTTGTACCAAAAGAAAAGCTAAAAAATACAGTATTTTTCCGCGAAACCAGCAATTTGCAGTCGTAAGCATTACCCGAAAAATTTTGCTCACAAAGAATTTAAAAGAAAAAAAAATGAAATTCTCCCTCTGTCCGCGAAGAAAAACCGCACGATTCGAAAACTGTGCGTTGGTTTAAAAAAAATACAGCTTAATTAAAACTCTTTGGTCCGCATTTGGAGCGATTGAATGGAGTCATTATTTTAAAAAGAAAAATTAAATATCGCTTCTTGATGTCGATGGAAAAACGGCTCGCTGGAGTTTTGTAGCAAAATGGTACACGGAAAGGTAGGTATTGGCAGTTTTTCAATAGTAAAACTTAGGTTTTTCAATAATTTTATATCACAACTAGCACTTCGCCCACAACTTCGTCCGCGTGTCCCACAGGAACTGTGCATTTTTTTGGGATAAAAAATAACCTATGTTACTCAGTGATAATGTAGCTTTCTATTAGTGAAAGAATTTTTAAAATCGGTCTAGTAGTTTCGGTGCCTATTCGGTACAAACAAACAAACAAACAAAAAAATATTTCCTCTTTATAATATTAGTATAGAAATATAGATTATTTTGATTTTGTTTTTACAATCGTTTATTTAACTTGCCGTGTGTGTATGAGGCGAAATCTTGCAACTGGCCCAGTGCGGGTTGGTGGACGTCACGTGTATTCGAATTTTTGGTTCTAGGACATGCCGGTTTCCTCACGATGTTTTCCTTCACCGTTAAAGCAAGTGATAATTAATTTCTAATACGCACATGACTTCGAAAAGTCAGCGGTGCGTGCCTCGGGATCGAACTCGAACCATTCGCCGTGGGAGGCACATGGTTAATCCACTAGGCTATCACTGCACATAAATTGGACTTAGTAAGTACTTAATTAATTACATTGGAAATGTTTTGAATTCACAATAAAAGTACCTACTTGTATGAAAATAGGTACCTATTCAAATATGAGAAAAGCGACAGCGGGTAGCTAATGAGATTTATGGACACAATAGAATTCAAGTATAATTAATTCTAAATACGCGTTATTTATCAAGAATAAATTTTCATTAATTAAATGATTATCATTAATTTCTTCGTAACTATGGACAGTGAAATTCATTCAGTTGGCATTAATTTGATTTTAATTTTAAATTATTTAAAATTCAGTTCTAAATGAAAATAATCTATAAGTCTAACTTTCAAACTGTGAATTAAAATAATATCTAATGAAGGTTTTAAAATGATTTTCCTAAAATAATTAAAATTGTTCTAACTTGTAAAAACTGTATCTTAAATGTTTTAAGTTTGAGTTGATCAAACAAAACTTTTCAAAATACGTAAAAGCTGATTTTAGTTAATTTACAGCTGTTCAAAATCAGCATAGTATAATCAGTAGGTACTCAAATTCAAATTCAAATTCAAAAGTCATTTATTCAAAGTAGGCTAAAGCCAATTAGCACTTTTTGAACGTCAATATACATTAGACAGCCCCCAAAAACGCCCACCCTTCACCGCTTCCTAGTGTTTTAGCTGCGAAGAAGAAACGGCGCAACAAACTCCGCAGCAAAGACGTAAGTATTCAGAGTAAGTACTCAGAGACGTCACGTAAAGATATTTTTATAATCAATATAATTAATTTTAATTGACCAGTACATGTAAGCACATGACAATAAAATTGAAATGTTCTCAATCTATCATACTTTTGAGTGACAGCGTTACAATAATATTCTATCCAATTAAAGTTAATGATTGATTATTTTAAGTGCCGTTTCTGAGTGCGGCAGTGTGTAAATAATTTAATGAAAAGGTTTACAAAAGGAAACTTTCAACTTCTTGCCAGTTAAACCTTTTAATTAATTACCTTAATAATTAAATTGTTTTAGCCAAAGAAAAGTTTTCTGACCTTGAGTGATTGGAAATTAAAATTTTCGTTTTTATGAATTTATAAACCTACTTGCGATCCGCCTTTTCTTTGCACGGGTGATTGCACCCGTGCAAAAAAAACAATGTTTCAACATGTGGCCACATCAGTAGATTGCTACTGATGTGGCCACATGTTGAAACATCGAGATTTTAGTGATGTGTCTAGGTTAAATGTTAAAAAATTATACACATAAACCTTTCGAAATAAATTCTCTAAGTGGTGATGAAAACCGCATTAAAATCCATTGTGTAGTTTAGAAAAGCTGAGCGGACAAAGAGACAGACACAAAAAAAACGAAGGAACGAAGTTCCAAAAATTTCCGAGAATTTTATCTAACTAGCTAACCAAAGGTTTATCCTAAAGAATCGAGTCACGCAAAATTTGTTCAGGTATGAAGCAATGTCACAAAATTATTAAATTACTCCGTCGCGCGTTGAATACATCGTGTTATCTCTGAAACTATTTGTCTGTATAAAATTCTTTATACTACAAAAATCATCTCCATTAAATACTTGTGACGATGAAACTACTTATATGGATAAGGGTTAATATTTTATTGATAAATGTGTCCAGTGAAACATTGCATAATTTTATTGTTATTTTTAAAACACAATAACAGATTTTTTGGCTTCAATATAAAAGTTAGATATATAGTAACCGCATGTTTTTTATAGACCTATTTAAGGCCAACGTTTTTGTAATACATTGTTTTCACATATATCAAACGACTTGGGCAGTGCACGCGCAAAAAGCCCTTTTTTCCGACTTCCTTAATAAAAACCGTGACAGCTCGGCTAATATATATAACACATTTATAAATTACATACCAAAACCTTCCTCGGAAATGTGTCTTTTCATTGGTGAAAACCATATGAAAATCCGTTCAGTAGTTTTTGAGTTAATAGATATAGACTGACACCGCTCGTGCAATTTCTTAAATAGGTATAAAAGCGAAATGGCAGAAAACGTCATCGCGTCATCGCTTAAATTTTCTCCCAGTTCACTCGTACGGTGAGCTGCGTAAAGGAACTCCGTTCCAAAAAGCGACTTTGTTTTATACTATTTATAGATTTTAAATTTCGATGAACTTAGTGAAAGAGATAGCATGCTTGCTAGCACAACATCTAACAACCATGCAGACTTCATAGATTGGTTGGCACAGCATTTTTTGTATGGATCATATTTTCATCCCTCGACAAAAATACTGATATTCAGCCGCAACTAATTATGCTGAAAGCCACCCTACACACAAAGAAAAAGAATGATGAGCGGATAAGCGCGCACCACAAATTAAATGTATGACGTCTTAGTTCAGGAGATAGATCGTGACATAATGATGTTAATAGTGCCGAGCGAGTTTTCCGCCCAACTTAACTGATATGTGAGAGGATTAATGTAAGTACATCTGAATGCTTTCCTCAAGATGTTCATATTACATCCTGTTACTTGATTTGGATGAATTAATAATGGTAATAATGATTATAGGTTGCTATGACGTAGCTACGTAGCGGCTACGCCCTGCTACGCTGTCGTAGCATTATCGTAGTCGCTCCATTTCGACGATTTCGAGAATAGTTTTAAAGCATTTAATTGAACTACTACTATTGTTTTTATGTTATTAGGCCGGGGCCGCACTAGTACGGCGACAGCGACGCGATATACTCGTAGCTGCAGCTGTTGTCAGCAGTGAACTACTATTGAATTATAATGATGACATTATTATGATTGAATTTTTTTTTTCTTTTTCCCCTAAGGGAAAAAATACTGTTTTTACTGTTGTTTGTACAGTTTATTCCCCGATTGGATGAATTAATAAAAAAAATTATTGCATTTCATCATAAAATAATAAAATTAAAACAAATCACAAACAAAACGTCCTAATTTTAGTTCCAGACAAAGGTATTGCACAACTTTTAAACAGTGACCTTGATCGTGACTTCTACTTTATCTCTTTAATCAGAGTTAGTTCCAACAGTTAGTCCTCGTTAGTTTGACGCGGGACGATGTTAATCGCGAGTGTGTGCCCCGCCTTACTTAACTATTAGCTGCTACGGATTAATGTACGTGTGTCTGGGGGCGTTGCCTGTGAGCGTACATAGTTGACGTAAATTAGTCAGTTTATTGGGGTTTCGTACCCAAAGGGTAAAAACGGATATTACCACAGATAATATAATACTATACGTACAGATGCCTCATCTCATACAAAGAAATGTGACCGATTTAGCGCGGGCTATCTTCGGGCTATACATTTTTCCGTGCTTAAAGCATTTTTTAAATATTTTAAATATTTGTTCAAAAAATTGAACAAATATTTTTCATGATGTATTTTTTCATGTTTTCAATTTTACACAAACTTCAATAACAATTCAATAACGCCATCATTCTATTAAGAGTTATTTCAACAAATATTACTTTGTTCCTGATGAGACCCCGTGCTATTACTGAGACATCGCTGTCCGTCCGTCTATCTGTCTGTCTGTGTGTCTCCGGGCTGTATCTCATGAACCGTGATAGCCAGACAGTTGAAATTTTCATAGATGATGTATTTCTGTTGCCGCTATAACAACATACTAAAAACAGAATAAAATAAATATTTAAGGGGGCTCCCATACAACAAACGCGATTTTTTTGCTCGTTTTTGCTCGATATTGATAACGGCACCAGGTAGACGCTTGAAATACTCACAGAATATTTAATTATAAAAAAAATAAAAAAAATATTTATTTAAGGGACCCCCCTTTACAACAGACATGCTTTTTTTGCCGTTTTTATAGATAATGGTACGGAACCCTTCGTGCGCGAATCCCGACTCGCACTTGGCCGGTTTTTAACTTACTAGTTGTTCCCCGCGATTTCGTCTACGTGAAAATTGATGAAAAGCAGCTTATGTGTTTTTCCAGCTCCTAGGCTACCTCTTTGCCAAATTTCGTTTAAATTCGTTCAGCCGTTTTTGCGTGAAGAAGTAACACATAGACACACACACAGACACAAACTTTCGTATTTATAATAATTATTATTAGTAGAATAGTGTGATAGCTGTGCCCCGCGGTTTTACCCCCGTTGCTCGGCTCCCAAGGCTCATAGAGTGATATTAAATAGTCTATACTATTCCTCATAAATCTAGCTATCATAATGATAAAAAACCGGCCAAGTGCGAGTCGTACTCGCGCACCGAGGGTTCCGTGTCAGTTTTGGACGTATAAATTGAAAAAAACCGGACCGCATAACTAAGTTTGTTTGTCAAGGAATTTTGATGATTTTGAAAAAACTGTAATAGTTAGGAACATCGTTTTATTTTTGGTGCAATATTTGGGTCAATTCTTATCAACTCTAATTATTTCAGATTTTTCGCTCCGCAAACTTCGGAGATAAGGGGGGGGGAATGGTATTTTTTAGACATTTTTCATCATATGTCGAAAACTGTGAGACATAAAATAAAATGAAAATATATTTTGAAATGTGCAAATCAAGCCCTTTCATATGATATGTCATTTGACCTAGTACCCACTTTAAAATTTCGGACCCCCACTCCGGCCCCTTTTGCAATGATAATACTTTTTTTTTACTTTTTTCATTTGCAATAAAGTTGGGCAAGCATTTTTTATAACTGTTCCAAATTTCAAGTCGATAGCTTTAGTAGTTGCTGAAATAAGCAGGTGTGACAGACAGACAGACAGACAGACGAAGTCGCACAATACGGGTTCCTTTTTTAGCATTTTGGTACGGAACCCTAAAAAGATTTTTTCGAATCCCATCCCAAATAAGAAAGCTGAAGAGTTTGTTTGTTTGTACCAGACAAACAAACAAACTCTTCAGCTTTCTTATTTTAGTATAAATGATTTGCCACGGTTTTATTAGGGCGAATAAATATATATTCAACTAGCTATTTTAATTTTATCCTTTCAATAAAATACAAACAGCATAATTATTGTTATTAAATACCTACATATACAAGAGATTTACAAAAACAACTGATACAGGCGGGGTTTGAACTACGACTTCTCCCTCACCGTGACATCGCTCTAACCAACTGAGCGTCCCGCCTGTATCAGTTGAAATTTGATTACCATAACCCTAAACATAAATGTAGAATAACCACAAACCCTTTCTAGTAAGAACTAGACCACATTCAAAACTACATTAACAACCCGATTCTCCTCAAAGTACGCACACGTACCACAAGCCCGACTAATCGGAATACTGCCATAAGGCTGGGTTAACGAGACGCAGCCATTTTTGCCCGACCTCCCCTAGTCTTGATTAAAACACGGAATTGAGATGTTGGACAGCAGATCAATGCTTCATCGGAACAATGGGCCAAAATGTGTTAGGATTTATCCACTTTACCCACTTTCACTCATTCCTCTGATTAGTTAGATTGGAAACTGTAATCTTAGGAGGAAAAGTTTGATGTATTTAGATGGCGTAATTTATTCTGACTTTTTTCTGGTAAGAAAATTCTAGATTTTTTGGGAAGTTTCGTGTAAGATGGAAATGTGTTTAAAGTTGGCATAGTAACTGTTTCGTATATTTGAATTAATTAACTACTATTACAGTTACTGGAAACCAAAATTTTAAAGGTAGTTCCTATTGAACAATGACCGTTTGACGTTGTTAAATGACAACGTCAAACGTTCATTGTTCAATAGAAACTACCGTGACAGCTTCTAGCGGTTGAATTTGACTGCTCGAGCAGTTGATTACTGCCTGACTGCTTGAGCAGTCCGTGTATGGTCTTAGTACTGGAAGAAAGATCATTTCGTCATAATCTTTGCCAGAAATGAAATAAGAATGGTATGACAAATAATTGACATTTTGTTTCTCTGTAATTTCTCATTTCAACATCAAAGGGACATGTTTTACGCGGAGGACTGATGATGTCATTGTTCTCTAATGTTTACACGATAAGATTCAAATTCCTATGGGTTATAAACAGTGTTGTGCCTTCAATTGTTAGGGTCTTAAAGACGCTGTAACTGAGGTCTGTGTGAAGGATTATGACTTTTATGACGTGTGTAATAGTGATTTTATTACGGTAGAATTTGTTGGGGAACTACCTATGTTTGTTGTGTGGGGTTAGTATGTATATGGGAGTAACGACAGACATAACATAGGTAACGCCAATATTCCCCGAAGGGTTAGGTAAGTATATTAATATAGTTTAGTAGGTACTCCCACACTTTACTATTTGTGTTTAAGTCCCACCTAATAGAAGAACGATGACAGACCTTGTATAATTATACATCTTGGAAGAATAATAAACAACTTTTATATTATGAACTGAGGGTTGAACTAGTTTTTTTATTTTTATTAAGTAGGCTTGCGTTTGATCGCCATCGCACCTGATGTTAAGCAATGATGCGGTCTACGATGGAGCACGCTTACCTAGAAGAAACCGATTCACTTGCAATTTGACGACACCTAGATTGTAATTATCGGGGGAGCACCCACTCCGGGAACGCATTCCACTCTTTTGCGGCTGAAAGTGGAATCAAAGTTGTTAAATAGTTTCTTTTTTTTTTCTTTTTCCTTTGTTCCTTCTTTCCTTTCTGCCTTTCCTCTTCTCTTCCTTACTTCTTTCCTTTTTTTTCTATTCCTTCCCGCCTGCCTTCCTGCAACAATTACAAAAAAAAAAATTGGTTTTCGTAGTTATGTAACGTCTTCACTGTAACAATCGCCACTCAAAAAATCTTTTACATAAACTACCCTCAGAATTAATATAAGTTTTACAATTCATTATTGACTTGTCCGTCTGTCCATCCATTTCCTTCGCCAGCCGCCATTTCCTGCAAGCGTCTCGGCCGTACATCAAATGCTTGCGTATGAATGAGATAAACTTCATACGCGTTGGTGCCTATAAAATGGGAGCAAAGATTTTTAGAGCTAATGGACATTGAATTAGGTATAACTATGTAAAAGAGAGCTGTAATTAAATTTTTTGTTAGCATTATAGATAAGGCAATTTCGAAAAAAAAAACAAAAACGTTTTTTTTTTTAATGGTAGTCAAAATTTAGAACGTGAACAAATTGATAATAAGATGTATTGTCTTATGGATTTTCCTCATAATCGATCTATTAGATCGTTCCCCTACTAGAGACAAATTGACATCAGCTCCATAGAAGTAATGTCAAACATCTAACTCTAGTAAGATAAAGTGCCAATAAATCGGTTATTCAGAACGGCCATATATCAAAACTTGGCTAACGGGTAGGAACAAGAAGCTTATAATAAGTTTCTTTGGTGGGAAGATACATGCCATCATTTTGAGAACCTCAAATGTTTTAAACACATCTTACATGAAAAGTATAGTCGCTTGTAAAATCTTGATTTAAGTAACTACTAAAGACTGTAACTGCCTATGGCTTCTATACATTTCATACGGAATGGCTGGGCGTTTGCGGCATTATCGAAGTTTATCGCCGACATTATCATTATTGATATTCATTTCGGCGACTCTTTGTGTGGCACGGACGCCGCCATGCCAGCGGCACAGTACGTAGGTGCCTTTACCGGATTCAGCACTCCACAAACGTCAATCACAAAATATAAAACAAATATAGCTTGACTAATACATACCCCAAGTAAGCCAGTCTTGCCTGGTCAACCGTTTTACGATATTCGGGATGTTAGACATTGTGATCTATAAATTGTCCAATAGACCTGAGTTTCGGTCTGAAATGCCAATTGTTATAATGCTAGGATTAAGTTCAACGGGTTATTGGACCGCTAGAGTAACTATTATTATTATTATAAATAATTGAATAGATAAACTGTTCTTGGTATTGTCAAAATTGGTTTTAATGTAATTAATGGTTCAGGGGTCAGTGAACCTGCCTGTCTGTTCTATACCGACACTCCCCGTGATATCCCGCGAGAACTGCCAATTTGTTTGCAAATGTTCGAGGGAGAATCTCACCGTGAGAATCTCCTCAAACGTTTGCAAACAAATTGGCAGTTCTAGCGGTGATATCACGTGGAATGTTGCTACAGAACGGACAGGCGGGTTGTATCTAATTTAATTAAAAAAAACCAGCCAAGTGCGAGTCGTACTCGCGCACCGAGGGTTCCGTATCATTTTTGTATATAAAGTGAAACAATCTGGACCGCATAACTAAGTTTGTTTGTGAAGGAATTTTGATGATTTTGAAAAAACTGTACTAGTTAGGAACATCGTTTTATTTTTGATGCCATATTTGGGTCAATTCCTATCAACTCTAATTATTTCAGATTTTTCGCCCCGCAAACTTCGGAGATAAGGGGGGGGGAATGGTATTTTTTTGGACATTTTTCATCATATGTCGAAAACTATGAGACATAAAATAAAATAAAAATATATTTTGAAATCTGCAAATCAAGCCCTTTTATATGATATGTCACTTGACCTAGTAACCCCACTTTAAAATTTCAGACCCCCACTCCGGCCCCTTTTGCAATGAAAATAAAAATATTTTTGGACTTTTTTCATTTGCAATAAAATTGAACAAGCATTTTTTATAACTGTTCCAAATTTCAAGTCGATAGCTTAAGTAGTTGCTGAAATAAGCAGGTGTGACAGACAGACAGACAGACGAAGTCGCACCATAAGGGTTCCTTTTTTACCATATTGGTACGGAACCCTAACAAAAAACTTGAGAGGTGTCAAGGGACACCCAGATTATGTACAAAAAAAAATTATGTACAAAAACACACACACACACACACACACACAGCCCCCTTTCGTAACGCGCGATAAGGAACTTCGTTCCAATACTATTATAAATTCGAACGCCATTGTAAAATTACAACAAAACTTTAAGCACAAGATAAATACAAAGCTACCCATTTTTAAAACGAACTCCCGCTAATTAGTTCCTGAAACCAGTACTCTAATAAAACAAGCAAAGGAATTGTATCGAATGCAAAAGTACCTGTAATTGGTCTAATTGAAATAAATGCTTTGACTTTGACTTTGACTTCGACTTCGACTTTGATTATTTGGGGATGCTATTTATCAGTTCTATTACACATCATGTCCAATTTAATTTTTGTTGTACATGAAGTACATTTTGTTTTATTAAGTAAAATTTAAATACACGGGGGGGCTCGTGGCTAAATGACAGCCGCACTGATCGATGGACCTGCGAGGTTAAGCTACGCTTGCCGCGTTTAGTCCTTGGATGGGTGACCGTTCTTTACACATCGAGACCCCTCCGTGCCTCGGAGAGCAGTAACACAGTCGGTCCCGGTTGTCATAGGAATATCTTTGACAGTCATTACGGGTAGTCAGGAGCCCAAAAGTCTGACAACTGGTCTAGCTTTCGAATACTGGTATTACCCAATAATTGGGTTGTGGAGCTCAGATGGCAGTCGTTCCACGTGAAACATTGAAATTCAGCCGCAACCAGTTAGACTGGAAGCCGACTCCAATCTAGTTTAGGAAAAGACTAGGCGGATGATGACATAAAGTACATTTATTTAATATCCAGTACATAATATAGCCTCACAATAACTAAGTCGTACATAAGCCTAGTAATCCATAAAATCTTGACACCCACGACCGTTCGATAACGTTTTATCCGTCGATGTAATTTCCTTTTCAATAAAGCGAAGCAATATAGTTGGAGAGACTTTCAGTCGTACAGCTCTTGTAGGATGTTTATTAATGCGGAGATGATGTATAACTTGTTTATACATAGGCTAGATATTTGTTTAGTTATGTATCATCGACCTAAGATACGTAGACTATTATTTATTGTATGTACAATCAGTGCCGTAACTAGCTTTTTAGGCGTCCGGTGCGAGCATCTATAACTGCGCCCTGTTTCAATGGCTACTCAGAATAGTTAAAACATTTCAAGTGCACCTCTCCAGAAAGTCATAAATTAAGTTTTAGTTGCGACGGGTCGAATGCACGGTATGGAATCAAGGTCATCGGCAAAGTGGCCGTACTTTTTGATTTACGGAAACACACCAGCGGATAAAAAATATTCTAATCTGAAACTTGGTCCTAATCTGGTCATGTTTGCGCCCCTCCACGGTCAGCGCCCTGTGCCCAGGCACCGTTGGCACCGCCCTAGTTACGGCACTGTCGCTGAGTTGCAGAAAAGGTCATTATCTTTCTGCAACCGACCGTGTGTACAATATATTGTATTTATATGTACGTCTCCATGTATGTAGGTACCACTTTTATAAGCTGTTTTATTACAATTATTTATTTATTTATTTTAAATAGAACGGCCGAGGCCAATTACACTATTTAAATATAATAATTTAAGTATACTAATTGAATAACTGATTTGCTAATTAATAATATCATAAAATAATAATTTAATAATTTACTAACACAGTCATGCATTCTTCTCACAAAAATTCAAACATTCTGACAGTATCATCTTCCATTCATCCGCAAACATATCAAGATCTGTGTTTGAGCTCAAGAGAGCGTTAACAGCGGCTAATGTCCGAGGAATAGGTAACTTGGAGTGTGCAACAGTACGGCAAGTTGGAACAGCCAGTAAGCGGCGTTTTCTGCTACGACAGTAATTATCTGGGACAAATAGGTTACAGATTTGATTGTGCAGATCAGGATCGTCAATTATAATCCCCCTATGATTATGGTGTACATTAAAGTAGGTACATTCTATTCTACCAATTTTTGTTGGGAAAAATAATAATATTATCAGCCCTGTTTATAAACTGTCCTACTGATGGGCACGGGCCTCCTTTCAGAATAAGATGGGATAGACCATAAGTCCATCACGCTGGCCAAGTACGGGTTGGCAGACTTAGGCCCGTATTACAGAACCATACTCGAGCACAGATCTCGCCATGAGCATAGATTTAAAGCCTTTTGATTGGTTGAAACTAGTTTTAAACAGTGATCGACGCTTGAGTTTTGTTCTGTAATACGGGCCTTAGAATCAGCGGTCTGTAATTTTACGTACCTATTTGAGAAGGGTGGCGGATGGATTTTGTGGCCGTGCGCTGGCGCAGCAGCAGGACAGCCCCGGCGACCTAAGTACAACGCATAGTGCGCATATTGAATACTTTGTGCGTAATGAAAAAGTTTGCTTAATCTTTGGAACGGATAGTCGATTTTTTCTTCGTAATTTTTTTTTAAATGTCATGATTACAAACAACTCCCTAAACTTTGAATAGTTTTTTAACACCTTACATAATTTTATCGCAACACGTTTCCTTATGAACAACCACTATGAACTATGTCTCAGTATTACCAAGAATAACGTTCACTTCCAGATTTTCCAATATAATCTGCAGTATGCATTCAGGTGTCCAGGTTGTAAATAAAGGATTACTGCGACCACCGTCGTCTTGGCTGTTTGGAATTCACTGGACCATTTTGTGCACTTTGTCGACGACGAGTTTTTTATCCAAATACGGCAAAGCCAAACTGACAATAATGCGAAAAACGTCATCGCGTCATTTTATGGCTTGAATCGATAGGGTCAATGATGGAATGTCTTTCACGCTACTCCATAGTACATTTAAAATGCACTCACGCACAGGAAAACCATAACTTTTTTATGCACCGTACGGCATCGGCATAAAGCTCAGAATAATGCACTAGCTGCACATAAAATATGTTCTAGTATAACCTGCAGAATGCATTCAGGTGTTCACGTACTAAATATAAGATTAGTACGACCAACGTCGCCGTGGCTATTCGAAGTTTACATATACTGGACCATTTTAGATACTAGCCGCCGAAAAACAATTTCAGATTTCACGATCAGTTCAAAATTGGAAACCTTTTTAACCGACTTCAAAAAAGGAGGTTCTGTATTCTTCCCTATGTATGTATGTATGTATGTTTGTATGTGCGCGATTTTCTCAAAAACTACTGATTCGATTTGGATGGGGTTTTCACTAACGTAATCTACATACTTTCAGAAAGGTTTTAGTATATAATACATTATGTAATCATTCCTATGTACAAAATTATAGGCATAAATGTACACACAAGATTTTCTGTTGACCGAAGTCGTCCAAGTAATCTAACGCGAGATAAAGAACTAAAAAGGGAAAAATAAAAAACTTTTTTAACAAAAAATAACCGACTTTAAAAAGCCAAAAAGTCACTACAAAGAAAATAATAATTTTGGTTTCGGAAGTCGGTGGCAAAAAAAAGCAAACAAAAACCAAAGCCACCGACTTCCGAAACCAAAATTATTATTTTCTTTGTAGTGGCTTTTTGGCTTTTTGATGTCGGTTATTTTTTGTTAAAAAAGTTTTTGATGTTTAAGAAGATAGTATGAGTAATAACAGCATTTTATGGCATAGGTACCTTCGGCACAGACTGTACATATAAGCTTCAATTAATTGGCTATGTGTAAAAAAAACAAACAGTACATAACTTTTACATAGGTAATAAATTGTTTTTTGCAGTACATAAATAATAAAAATAAAAATAAAAAAGCCTTATATTTCTCTTAATACAGTGAGAATTAGCTATAGCATAATATAAAAAAAAATTAAAATGGTTTTATATGAGAACCCCTGAGGTGAAGGCCTCCTCCAGAGATTGCCATCTTTCTCTGTCTTTCGCTACGTCCATCCAGCGTGATCCAGCTATGCGCACGATCTCGTCCTCCCAGCGAGTATGTGGTCTTCCTCGTTTGCGTTTGCCAACCGGTCCTGTCCAAGAAGTCATCTTTTTTTTTGCAGTACATAATTATTATTTATTATTTTAGATCACCTCTGATTTAAAAAAAACCTAAAATTCACATTTCTCTCGGCCAGTGAGTGATAATAATATAGACTACTTTAATCACAATACCACATTCCCGTGGGATAATTTCTGACCTCCACGTAGGCGAAACTGCGGGCAAGAAGTAGTTCTTTATAATACGACCCCGGATTATTAAATTCAAATACCCAAACGGCACCAAACTGCGGAAAATTACTAGCATAAAACAGAGATGGTTCTCAACATATTTTTCCACGTAATTTTCTTTCAAGCACCTCGTATATGCCTCTAATATGGGCTGCATCGCATTCAGGTACTCTGGCTCTAAATAAAAGATTATGCGGTGGCTAAATTTTCAGCCACGTAGTCAATTTTGGGATGTGCATTTTCAGAGCGGTTTCTTCGAGCTTTTGATAGGTTTCTAACAAAGTAAGCAGACTATATTAGATTAGGTTTGTAGGAAATTGTAAGAAGTTATGTTTTATATTTTTTGGATTGCTAAGTGGATTTTCAAAACTGGGTTTTGAAAAATATTATTATGGAAATCATGGATGGTAAAGAGATTTCATTTTTTATAATTTCCTAAAGGAAAGTTTATTTTTGTTCAGAATTAGGTAGTGAAAACTACATTAAAATACATTGTGTAGTTTAAAAGAACGAACATACAGACACGAAAAGCGACTTTGTTTTATACTATATAAGGGCTCCCACACAAAACCGCGAATTCGCATCGCATCGCAAATATCTGCGAATTCTTAGAGGAGTGCTAGGGAAATCATTGGAGCAAAGACGTAAATAAAAATTCGCATCGCATCGCATTGCAGTTTTGTGTGGGAGCCCTAAGACGAAACCTCTACCGTAAGCATAACAGAACAGTGCTTAACCAACACCCATACAAGTTAGGTACTCCCAAGTTTTAATAGGTACTTCAACACAGCCTTAACTTAGAACTTAGCAGAGATAGCCCTCACTTTGTTTACTTAAATATTGTTAATATTGCAAAATGTACTGTTAGTTTGTGTGTACAAAAGTTTGTATCTTAAGTTAAAGTACTCTTGCAAGATAAAAGATAATAGAAATAGTTTTTGTTTTATTTGCTTATGAAACACTAATGCCCGTTTTTAGGGTTTCGTACCCAAAGGGTAAAAACCGGCCAAGTGCAAGTCGTACTCGCGCACCGAGGGTTCCGTATCAGTTTTGGACGTATAAAGTGAAAAAAACCGGACCGCAAAACTAAGTTTGTTTGTGAAAGATTTTTGATGATTTTGAAAAAACTGTACTAGTTTAGAACATCGTTTTATTTTAGGTGCAATATTTGGGACAATTCCTATCAACTCTAATTATTTCAGATTTTTCACTCCGCAAACTTCGGAGAGCAGTGATAGCCTAAGTGCAGTGATAGCCTAGTGGATTAACCATGTGCCTCCCACGGCGAATGGTTCGAGTTCGATCCCGAGGCACGCACCGCTGACTTTTCGAAGTCATGTGCGTATTAGAAATGAATTATCACTTGCTTTAACGGTGAAGGAAAACATCGTGAGGAAACCGACATGTCCTAGAACCAAAAATTCGAAGACATGTGACGTCCACCAACCCGCACTGGGCCCGCGTGGTGGACTACGGCCCACTCCCTCTCACAGAGGAGGCCTGTGTCCCAGCAGTGGGAACATTATAGGCCGATTATGCTATGCTTATGCTTATGCTAAACTTCGGAGATAGGGGGGGGGATGGTATTTTTTCAGACGTTTTTCATCATATGTTGAAAACTGTGAAACATAAAATTAAATGAAAATATATTTTGAAATGTGCAGATCAAGTCCTTTCATATGATATGTCACTTGACCTAGTAACCTCACTTTGAAATTTTGGACCCCCACTTCGGCCCCCTTTACAATGAAAATAAAAATATTTTTTTTCATTTATAATGTATAAGCTATATTACTGTAAAGTTTCATCAAAATCCGTTCAGTAGTTTTTGCGTGAAAGAGTAACAAACATCCATACATCTTTACATCCTCACAAACTTTCACGTTTATAATATTTAGTAGGCCTATAATATTTATAATAAAGGCTTATAATAAAGTAGGTACAGCAATTAATGTTTTTTCAAAAGTAGTTGTAAATTTTTACGAAACTTTATGAGCGGACTTAAACGTCCAACCGGTCATCATTGCGTGCCGCAGATATAACCGTCATTTTGCGCAATGTAACTTCAATTGTCAGAATAGTCAGGTGACTTTACACGTGCCCGAAACCGGTATCAAAAGAACATTAACCAAAAGTACTTCGCACAGGAAGCCCCAAAACCTCACACTTCATTACACTGTACCTCCACATAACGAAATGATCTCCAACTCGCATGAAGCTACAGAATTTATAATACAGGCAAAACTTCGCTAAACGGGCTTTTAGACTAAAATTATGTTACCTGTATAACATTGGACCCTAAAATTTGCATCAATTACGCATTTAGAGTTTAGAATGACATAATTAAGTTTTTGGACAGACGGCCGGTTTTATGTTTTCGTTTTATGACAATTTTGTCTGTGTGCCGTCTGCTATCTAGCCTAGAATTATATTGTCACAAAATTTATCTGTTCAGCAGCCATTTTGGAATGTTCGGTTTATGTACAAGGCAGATGACAGTCTAGACCAGCCATACTCAACCTTTTTAGGGTTCCTTACCAAAATGATAAAAAAGGAACCCTTATGATGCGACTTTGTCTGTCACAGCTGGTTCTTTCAGCAACTACTAATGCTATCGACTTCAAATTTGGAAGAGTTGTAATAAATGCTTGCCCACCTTTATTGCAAGTGAATGAATTTTAAAAGTAAGTATTTTTAGTTTCATTGAAAAAGGGGCTTAAGTTCTAAATTTAAAAGTGGGGTTACTAGGTTAAGTGTCGTATCATATGAAAGGGCTTGATCTGCACATTTCAAAATATATTTTTATTTTATTTTATGTAGATATATTATGATAAAAAATGTCTGATAAAATACCATTCCCTCCCCCTTATCTCCGAAGTTTGCAGAGCTAAAAACCTGAAATAATTAGAGTTAATAGAAAATCTTTCTTAGTTAAAACGGAATTATTTATAATTTTGGAACTATTTTACTGTACCGGCTTCCCCGCACCCTCTATCACTGGTACACATACAATTTCATACTCATAGAAAATCCTATATTCGTAATGTACTTCCTGGAACCATTCGTCTTAAGTAAAACATTTTTCCATTGTCTACCGAACACATTTCTGGCAAAAACACAAACGTTGTAAGATAACGATATCTATGAGACTGGCACTATTAATTCTCTTTTATATACGGATGAAAAACAATGTTACATACGCTTATAGAGCAAGTTTTTTTGATAAAAATGCGGAAATAAATTAGGATGGAGAAAGTGAGGAAATAATGGCGTTGGTGTGCGATAGAGCGGTCATGGTGGCCAGTGGAAGCAGCTTTGAATTCAAATCGTGGGTAACATTATATATGACTAGCTTCCGCCCGCGGCTTTGCCCGCGTTTTTGGGGTAAAAAGTAGCGTATGTGTTATTCTGATGTATAGGTAAACTACATTACTTACGTAGAGTTTCGTCAAAATCCGTTTTGTAGTTTTTGCGTAAAAGTATATAATAACAAACATCCCTACGTACATCCTAAACTTAAATGTAAATTTCACCATGTTATTTTAATTTAAGATACTATCGGTCGGTTGCAGAAAGAAAATTAAATTTTAATGGAAGCATTAACCATACAATTTCTAACGTTAAAGACTCCTTTAAAACTTAATGACCTATTCTGCAACTCACAGTATGTTACTTAGAAGGAATTAATGCATAAAATTAACCCTTTCGATCGACATCATAAAAATACAGAATGTTCTTTTTTTCACATTTGGTCGGATCGATTCCCAGATGAAGCAAGCAACTTTTTAAAAATCTTTGCTTGCAGTAGTATTATTTAATTTTAAAAATAAAGTAAAGTTTCCATGAAGTAAAACTTCCTATCTCAAATATTTAAAGTAGGTACTTACTCTCCCTGTGGCATAGCCGTGGGACACCCTGTATAGATGTGCGCTTGAACATCGTTCTAGCATTTACGATCTTTTAAAATCCAATAACCTCACAAAGAAAACATACTTAATAAAAACTTGCACAAAACAGAATACAAAAAGGACGTTTCCACCTCTCCACCGTGTAATACATAGGCAAGTGGCACACAAACATATTTATCGACACCAACAAAGTGCTATAACGACTTAGGGCTTTTTACACCCGCGTGACAAATGGACCTTTTAACGTTGTATGTGGCGGTATCGCCGTGTCCTCACGGGCGACTGATGAAAGGTTGGTAGATTGAAAGGGGGTAGTGGCCGGTTTTCGACGAAAAACAATTCGTTATTGGACATAATAACATCATAACCGGCCTATAATGTTCCCACTGCTGGGACACAGACCTCCTCTGTGAGAAGGAGTGGGCCGTAGTCCACCACGCGGGCCCAGTGCGGGTTGGTGGACGTCACATGTCTTCGAATTTTTGGTTCTAGGACATGCCGGTTTCCTCACGATGTTTTCCTTCACCGTTAAAGCAAGTGATAATTAATTTCTAATACGCACATGACTTCGAAAAGTCAGTGGTGCGTGCCTCGGGATCGAACTCGAACCATTCGCCGTGGGAGGCACATGGTTAGACCACTAGGCTATCACTGCTAGCTAACATAATAACATGCAAATGTTATTATGTCCAATAACTAATTGTTTTTCGTACACCAATGGTAGTCATTTTTGCTGACAAACTTAGCGGTTGTAAAGACGTAAGGTCGGTTGTAAGGTTGTAAGGTTTTTTAAAATATGAGATCACTAATGTTTAAGAACTACTATCCAAAACTTTGGTGTCTATGTTATAAGGTAACAACTGCCAATCAATAGTAGAAACTACTTGTTGATAAAATATTTAAAAATACATTCATGTCCTCTCACATAACCTCTTCTTTTTTGAAGTTGGTTAAAACAAAATCTTATTATTCTTATAAAAAAAAAGTTATTTATTTTGCATTAAATATCGACACCTAAAACTAAAACATGAATTTTAATGCTCTTAACTTAATGTTATAATAACACTAACTTCCGCCCGCGACTTTGCCTGCGTTTTTAGAATAAAAAGTAGCATATGTGTTAATCTAATCTATAAGCTATATTACTGTAAAGTTTCATCAAAATTCGTTCAGTAGTTTTTGCGTGAAAGAGTAACATACATCCATACATCCTTACAAACTTTGGCTATTATAATATTAGTAGGAAGTAGGATAGGATAAATGGCTTATATTAAGTGTAATAGCATTCCGCATATACACATATAGTGGTCTATGTTGGATTTTTCGTCCATTATTAATAGTTGATTACATTAATATTATTATTATGTAATTTTTTAATAATTTTATTGATAGCTGTCGAACTGGCCACAGTTCAGTGAATACAACTCTAAAATCTGCGCCACGTGTAAACCGGACTTTATTATGCTGACGCCATTTTTTTAAACGTTTCCCGCCTACCGCCATTTTGTTTTTTTTTGCTCAGCGGATAATGCGAAAGTGCGTTGTTTATAAAATGTGTGCGTGCATTTTAGGTGGTCAAGTAAACATGGTTGTTTTTGTGACACACCAAAACGTCATAAAAATGACGTAAAACAATATCATTTTCATGATTTTTGGCTATTAACAGAGCGCTTTGAAGAGCATGCCGGTGTAATTACAGGCACATGAATCATTTAAACTTGAAGTCTAGGGTGTTGGTTTGACGGTAGATAACCTATAAATGATGTGAATTCGAACATTTTAAGGGCCAAGTTCACTGACAAGATCTGTCAAGTCTGATTAATTGAAAACGGCCGTTTAAGGACCCGGTATACGCCAACGGCCTTGAGTGATTTGGGCGGTATAGCTTGAGTGTTCTGCGCTGAGCTCAAGCAACGCGACATACATCCACCGAGCAATACGACTCGCCTATCAAGGAGCGCGCTGTGCAGAATTAGACGTATTTATTACTTTTTAGTATCTAAAATATAAAATAAAAAAAAAGTAACAGGCAATATTATAGGTAGTAACATAGTCTTTTCACACAAAACAAATCATGAAAATATCTTAAGCGGTTTGAAAGTAATTACGTTTTTATGTTTTGGGTGGACACGAATTCATGAATTTATTTCATTAAGTATTTTACTATAATAGTTAAATATTCACAGGTACGATTGATGTACATATGTTCTAGTTTAACATAAAAAAATTGCACAACTAACCTGCATTATTTGACGGCGAAATAAGAGATTTAAAACCGGCCGTTACCATTTACCTTCGCCTTAACATGACTTTTGAATGACGCGCTTTCAGTCATAGTATGTAGATATATGTATATGGCCGACATAAATATATATGCCAATTGAGTTTCTGTAGAATTCTGTGATTTCTGTATTCAATAGCCAGCAAATCCACAGTGAAAAATCGTCTAAAAATATTTCAAACTGGACTTTTTTCGGTATTAATTTTTATTGTCTTCCATTCCACATGTCCAAATCACTCACACATCCTGACACTGTCAGTTTTATTGGATAATATTTTGTTTTTTATTACACAATAGCACTCTGATGTGTGGGACCCGTTATAAGTCATCGAAAAATTCTGGGAAATGTGTGAATTGATTCTTGATTCATGTAGTGAAAAAGAAAATGCTTCAGATGTCGTGTTTCTATTAATGTAGATAATTCATAAATATTTAAATCAGTTTAACTAAGAACTTTGTACCTCCAGTTCAAAACTAGTCCCGTGAACTCCAAATAAATATTGAGAAAAACCGTGCGATATTAATCAATAATCATGTTTCTCAAAAAAGTTATACCTATCTAACTTGAATTTTTTTTATTCATATCTACAAAAAAAATTCTTCCTTTCTGATATACATTGAGGTATATTATAAAAGAGCCATAAAATACCATACTTTAGTACGTCCGGCGCATATTAAAAGAATAACTCGACTGAATTAAACAGTACAATCTTTTAATTAATTTTATTTAACTCTAGTTGACACTATCATTTGGCCGCAGTATGTTACTGAAAGGCATGTCATGGTTGAGTCAACTAGTATAGAAACTACTACTTAGCGATCAAGCTATAATTTAACTAAGCTGTGAGATATTTTTCTAAGCACGGAAAAAATGAGACTATAAAAATGTCAATATTGGGTGAGCAACAAAACAGCTAAATTCAACTGTGATTCAACTCTAATACAATTGTTTTAGCTTAGCTTTATCATTATCTCTGTTTAAACATATACATTTCAACATAACCAACCACAATACCTCAATAAGCCTACACTCCGACAATATTTAAAGAAAAAAAAAAACATTTCTCTCAGCAAACAGATTACACGAACTAATAAGAAAACAATAGCACAGAATCAATAAGGCGAACGTCAAACAGGAATAACGCGGGAAAATATCGCGCGGCTGCAGATGCCGCGTCTATTTGCAATATGGCGCGACCGCATTTGAAATCAAGCGAGAAGTGAGAACGGTTATAAAAACGATTTCTTGGTGAACAACAATTTGTCAAATGTTGGCGTGGTGAAAATGGCGTAAAGAATATGGTTTTCACGTTGGTATCAAGAGGCCATCGTTGGAGTAATGATTAACGATTGGAATTTTGGATATAGGAATAATCTTTTGACATGAAACAAGGCTTGACGGCGATATATTTATAGAAAGAATGAAAGAAACATTTATTTAGCACAAAACAGATACACAAATAAAATTAATAACATTAGACGAAATTTTGTTGCTGTGTGCGTAGCGGCTGTGTTAAATAGGTCCAGTTCAGCATAAAAAACACCCTTGTCTAAGAGTCACTCAATAAAAATAGGTGGTAATCAGAACTTCAGTGCTAATTTGTGACAAATTAAAATCTCTTTACAAAAATTTTTCGTGTTATTTCAAATTAGGCCAGACACACATCTGGCAGTTTCACAGACAAACGAATCTCATCCGAAAATTTTGCTAGAAAATGATAAACATAATCCCAATAACCAGCTGTCGTCAGAACTTCGCACTCCGCCGCATCGGGCATTCCGTCCGAATTTCCGTTTATGCCATAATGAAAAAGGTGGCGTATACCAAAACAAACAGCAAGGTCCACACAGATGGCAAAAGGACCTATATTTGCGAGACAAATACGATTAAATCGTGAACCGCTGGAAACAAAGAGATGACGCGGTTTTACGCGACTTTTTGTCGCTTCTATCTGTTTAATCCATTTCAGGGTATGAGATATGGATTGGATTTTTTTTCGCTGTCCCGTGTTGGTCATTTTTTATTTATTTGGTGTAAATAGAACCTTCTTAAATATGTATAGGTAGGTATATTTTATCTAAATTTTGTGAAGCCGGCGCCATGCATAGCTTCAAATGCATACTTATTTGCATTTTACTATAATTATTTATTATAGGTGTTACGAACATTCAAAGTTCAGAAAACTGACAATGAGCTGTAAACACTTGAATGAAGTTATTACAATATTCTACATTATAAACAAACAAGTTTTCATATTCCCATACGACAACCAGAAACTCATTTATTTAATACATAAACATTGTTTTCAATTCAATTCAACTGTCTTCACTGTAAGACAGCTATGCAAATTCCACTTCAGTTAGTCGGATTACACTCTGTGTCATTTTGTTGTGTCACACTCACAGTCACAAGTAGTGGGGGTTGCAGCGCTCTAAAGTAACAAGTTTTCTATTGTGTGATGTCAAAATGAGTTTTATCTTGTGAGGTATTAGTTTATTTCTTGGCTAAGTTCAATCCGCAATTTGCAGCATCTTTTGCATTAAGTTTGAGATTGTGAAAATGTGGAAATGTCACATTTGAATATAGGGTTTGTTTTCTTCTTTTGTTTTTCGTTTCGTTGTAGGGTTGTTTTGCATTGTACGAATAAGAATTCTCTTTGCAGAATCTCTATTTGTGGTCAGAACGTCATTGGATGAAATATTAGGTACAAGAGTCACAGAATCTATTAGAACATTATTGTTATTATTCTTTTGCCCAAAATTAAATACAATTCTAGAGGCTTTACGTAATGTTGCGGTCGGTTGTTTGGAAAGGCTTTCAGTAATGAAATAATAATTTGACTTTCAATGTTGAATAAACTAAATGTCTAACAACGTACAGACAGACGACTTCATTAGTTGGGTACCACGCCTACAAAATCCGCTTATAGTTTATTTATTCAACGGTTAATCAAATAACTTTCAATCTTCTTATGTCATAATGAAGGTACTTTTTACATGGCCTGAAATGGTGGAATTTCTCCCAATACGCTAAACGCTACCTACCACAAGCAAGAAAATTTCAATTGGAAAAAAAAATATATATTTTAAGTACTTACCACATTCTTGGTGTATTTTAAACATGTCAAAGCCATGCTAAGCTTATCTAATTGTTATTAAGTAGGTATAAAATCAATCAATAAGACAATCATGTTTGCTATCGTTTGTCATGTCCTTATAACTGCAAAGTTGTAGGCATTGAATTGCAGTTTCCGATATATCGTGAATACGGGGGTAAATATATAAGAGTTTTTCAGAAATCAACTGATGCGAGCAGGATTTGAACCCGTGAATATTCAAAGAGATTTCAAATTTAGACTTAAGTGAGCAGAAACACGATAGCTCAGTGGACAAAGCACTTGCCACGGAACGGCAGAGAGCTCAAATCCCGTTCGCATCAGTTGATTTTTGAAAATCTCTTATATAATTAATAACTGAGAAGCATAAAATGGCTTTGACATGTTTGAAATTCACAAAAATATACATTTATTATGTTGTTTTTATAACAGCATAATAAAGAAGATTAACAATAAACAAGAATGCCGTTACAAATCCCGTGGTATTATCCCTGCCACGTTTACGATGCCCACGGTAAACAATAGGGTAGTTCCGTTTGATGGCGACCGCGTTGAATTTAACGAATCATTAATTTTAACTGTGGTTTGTGTAATTACTGACTTTGACTTGACACTTTTGAAGTGCTTATAGCTATATCTAAGGTTCATGAGGATTTTGTGGTGATTAAAGTGGTTCATAGAATGATTCTTCATGTTTTAATCACCAATTTCTTTGAGAAGAATGTTTTGTTAAATAAAGAAAATGGACAACAAGTAGAATTGCTGCGGGCAACCGGACGGCAACCTACAATGCGGATAACCGCACGCATGAGTGCTTAAACCTTTAAGTTATCCATGAGATTGAGAGACAAAGATAATCTTTATCCAATTGTCTCCAAAAACCCCTACCAATACGCACGATCCCAAATTCCAAGACGAAGTTATATCAAATTCAAGTTCGATAATTTATATGTCAAACTTCCAGAAACTTCTCATGTACAATAATGGCATATGTTTGATAAATCATTCATATATATAAACTTGCCAAAGGGTAGGGTTGTAATCGAAATGTTTATGGAGGTCTCAACGACCTTTCTAGTGTAGATATTGGTCTATTCTATTTTGAGTGATCGTTCATTTATTTTCATATAGACTTGTTTATCCTTTTCGTAAAGTGTTTTTGGCGTATGCTGCTGTGTTTTTGGTTGTAAATAACATAACATCATGCTTGTATTCTTCGGGGTAAGACAGAAGTGTTAGTAATCAGATAAGTTATAGAGCTTATTATGGAACATTATTACAAAGAATTTAGCTAATTAACCTATGAATAAACAAACTAAAATGGTTAATAATAAAAGACAGATAAAGGCACTGCCAAAAAGTCTTACGTACGTATAAAAAAAAATTACACAAATGAAGAAAATGGTCATAAGTTCACGAAAATGATTCCACGAAACGGTCCTTGATAACAAGCCGGAAAAAGGAAGGATTAAGACGTAGACTTAATTTTGGAAATAGCTGCAATTAATATCCTGGAACAAATAGAAATACAGGATCCAGAGCCTATTTAGATGGTCTTATTTATTACACTGAGGTGCCTAGATGCCGTTCTGCGTTCGTAATTAGAATTTTCACAAAAAGGTTTTATGTAGACGGGATGCAAAAAGTTGGTCAGAAAAGTAGCGTTTTTCTGAAAATTTTAAGGGAAAATCTATCCAGTCTGTCCAGCAAAGATTGCATCTCTGAATATTAATTTAATAATATATTCTTCGTATGTCCGCCGCCGTATATACAGGCAACGCCGGTTGCAAGTACTACGCACTTGAATTTTTTGGCATCAATAAGATCAGTGTATGTCCTTCTATGGCATTCACCTTATAAATACTTTAACGCTTTAATACTTTAATAATTATGCTGAGATGAATCTTTTCGGTCATGCAATACCACACCGAGCCAAAATATTATTATTTTACTTGTATTATCGTATACATACTTGTCAATGTACCCTTTCAATGTGCATAGCGTTTTTTGTATTGTGTTGACCTCAGATCATACAAACAAGGAGATATGCCATCATAGCAAATTAGTACCTACGGGAACAACTGATGCCACTTTTAGTACATTTTTCGACACAATTACGCGCATAATTAAGCGCTCCTTGTGAATAAATAGATCTCCCACGCATTGAACATTCCGCACACCCTCAATCTAACACTGTTAATCGTCACTCAACACTAGCACTAAACTAAAACACTGTATTTATAACATCGATCGTGTTCGGTTCGTTGCCAGCGCGTACGTTTTTAATATGAGCAATTTGCTCAAGATCAGGCATCAAGCTCGATAGCGTCTTGGCACATCTCCTTGTTTCTATGATGAGGTGTTGACCAATATTATGTATTTTATTTCTTTATTTTTGTTAATCTCCCTTCATTCATCCTCTCAACATTACTAAATTCTACAAAATCATTGACGTAATAGTTGCCGAACCGTTGCGTTCAATTCCAACGCCACAAAAAGTGGCCGGTCTACCTATAACCGCTTAGGCGACACCATTTGTCTGTTATTTGTTACCATCGGGCCGAACCCTTTTCCGTGCCATTTGTTGGAACCTATTCACTGATCGCAACGATACATTTAACCAGAGATTAACTGCCCGATTTGTTTACCGGGGTATCGGAGGATTTATAAATGTTCGTTAGTTTTTAACATTGTTTTTGGCGGCCTATGATTAGGTTGTTGTCGTTTTGGTGAAATAATGTTTACCCTTTGACTGTTACTAATGAGACAAAATAATTGATTTTCTATTGTTATCGATCTGGAGCCCAATTCTCGTAAATAAAAATGAGTTTTTATTTGGTTTCGATATAATCTCAATGCCATATAATTATGTCAGAAATAGTATTCTCTTTATCGTTTGGCGTTGCTATTTAGTAGATTAGGACACCATTTGTGTCATTTAAGGCATTGAGATTATATCGCAACCCAATCGGAATTATATTTTGAACATTTTTATTTTACGAGAATTGGCCTCCCGAATCAGGTTGATCGACAGATGAACTAATAACATCACGACGATAAAACCCGAAGGGGTAGTCTTGGTACGCCTACATTTTGCGACCCCAATCTAGTTTCGGAAAAGGCGTGGACGGATCATGTTATAGGGGCATTTTGTCATTATCGGGCACAAGTCTAGACTTTGGGCTACTACTGTGGATTTTTTGGGAAAAACCCAATAACACTTTGCCTGACCCCGGAATCAAACCCAGGATCCTACACTCAGTAGTTGCGGTTGTGACTACTAGACCAATGAGGCATTCCAATTTTTATTCCCAGACTCATATCGCTGGTTCACAGTCAATGTCAAAACATCCAATGCAATACAAAATCAAACTTAATTCCGTTCACATACTTCACATTTTTAAACGCGTGCTCTCGATTTCTTTCTTTCGATGTAATGGTGGCATGTAACTACCTGCCTTACATAATTATCTCGAAAGCGGCGACGAGGTCACGCGCCTTGGCGACTTCTATTGAATTTTTATTTAGATTTCTGTGGCTGGGACACTTCAAATCTGCTCTTAAACCAAGCTTTAAAAATGCTAAACCAACTTCACATAAACTTACCATCGGAGAGACGTCCGCACTATCTTTAGTCCCACTAAAACACTTAACTACCGCCTTAATGTCAGTTTTTACGACTAACATAAGTGTTATAAAGCACATAGGGAACTATTCAAATAAAAAGTGTTTGAAACTTTTATTCCCCGATGTGTTTGTTTTAGTTTTACATGACAAGCAAAGTCGATAAAAGCTTTTGGACTTTATGCTGTTACAGCCATAAAATAAACTTTGGTTTTCAGAAATCATACGTATGTACAGGTACATACGTATGACACACATGAGCAAAGATCGCGAATGTACATTTTCGACCCAATAGACGGTTAACAAAATGTAATAGAGAATAGTCCATTAGACGACGAGCATCGACTGATGGACCAATCCCTTGCAGTCTCGGCGCCCTCCGTGCTCATAACTGCTGCTCAAAACGGTACTTATACCATTGGTGAGGAAAAACAAAATGACTCCATTCCGACCTCGCCGACGAGGCCCGTCGCGACGTCCCCATCATGACCCGAGTTCGCCGCCGCGTATGACTCAGTCCCCTAACCGACCCTTGCTCGAGCCAGCCCGCGCTGAGCCTGTAGATTAAAATTCGACCCAAAATAATGAACCGATCCAGCTAGTAGTCCCTCCCTCTAGTTGCCCTCCCCCCAGCGACGCCCTAAGCCGAGGCCCGTACCCCAGTAGGGGGTGTCTGCAAAATGACTGTCGGTGTTTTAGTATGCTTTCAGTAAATTCTGTCATTAGAACGCGGTCTCATACAATTCGGTACCTATGTTTCAAATAATTTAACGATTTTGTTTATCACTAATTATTTGGCTGAAGAATGATGACTTTATAAAGTCATTTAAAATAATGTGAGAGAGAATTAATCATTATTTTTTAAACCAACGAAAAATTTTTATTTAGTAATTATTTAATACGAGTCTTGACCGAATCAGTGATAAATCGAATGTCAAACACTCGCAATGATTGAAACTCGATTAATTACCATTGACTCATCGAGAATGAAATCGTATATCATCTGTTTACATCGAATTTACGCAATATTTTTATATGGCTTTCTTTGTTGATTCAGTAATGAAATCGAGAATAGTCTCATTAATCAATAAGTAGGTACATTATGTCGACACTGAAAACCAGCGTTGTTGGTATGCCATTTTGAGAATATTTATGTAATTTCAATGTTGCCATACCACAACATTTTACTGAGTGTCAACCTTTTTGCATCTGGATTTATTTATTTTATACTAGCTTCCGCCCGCGGCTTCGCCCGCGTTTTTCAGTATAGAAGGTATCCTATGTGTTGTTCAAGACTATAATCTATCTCTGTGCCAAATTTCATCCAAATCCATCCAGCCGTTTCAGCGTGAAGAAGTAACAAACATACACACAAACCCACACACACACATACGCACAAACTTTCGCATTTATAATATTAGTGTGATTATAGGATGATTCTGTATTTTTTTTTCTTGGCATTGTATTAGTTATTTTGTTCTTTGTAACGGGTGTCTCAGTAAGAGTGCACTTTTTCATTTTAAAATAAAAACAAGTATTTTATGACAGAGTTGTGATATTATTGTATTGTAAAGAAGACATGTCCTGATTAAGTATGGAATAAAATATCCGGCAAATGACCCCCACGGCTCCGATGACAGGCCATTACTCTTTTCATGAAATTTTCCATGACTTTTGCACAGAGATGTGGCTGTATCTCACCGATGACGCGTTGGATTTCCGATTTGAGCTCAGGAATTGTTTCGGGTTTATTCGCATAAACCCAAGATTTCACAAAACTCCAAAGAAAAAAATCGCACGGCGTTAAATCGCACGATCTTGGTGGCCAGTTGACATCAGAATTTCGTGGTGTTGCGAGCGGTTTCAGCGTAACTTTCCCCGTTTTTGTAATGAGTTTTTACAATTATAACGAGTTGTTCTTTCAAAAAGCGCTCCATTTTTAATAATAGGAATAAACAGAGGTGACTGACAGCTGTAAAATTTCAGAGTTGCCACTTGCATGAAAAAAAAAATATTACAATTTTAAAAAGTGCACTGTTACTGAGACACCCTTTATAATGTTCAATGTCCATCTAGGTACATGCAATTAAATTATTTTTCTTTCTTTATTTTTTACTAAGTGGTCGTAAGCGTGGGGTCCTGGATTCTTAACCAGGGTCTGACAGTGTTATCTATTTGTATTTCCATTAGGAAATTCTCAGTAACAACCCGGATTTTGTGCCCGGATAATGGCAATAGGCTCGCCTCTTGTACATGGGACTGGCAAAATGTTGGTAGAGGTGTATAGGTAGGCTACTATACCTACACCTCTGCCTACCCTTCTCCTAAATGACGGTATTTAGTAATACCGTTTATTGAAACTGCTTAAAAAACTACTCAATCAAAGTTGATAAAATTTATATGGGACCACCGGACGAGTTTTCAAATGAAAAATGTACCCATCAAAATGAATCGGTTCAGTACCGACGAAAATATTGCGTAGTAAAAATATACAGACGAATTATATACCTCCTCCTTTTTGAAGTCGGTTAAAAATTAGATAAAGAAACAAACTAGCATTTTGTTAAACTACCATTGTCTTGTAACAATGCGTTGCCCTAGTTTGCCTTATACAATATACAGGTGAATGAGAATACTCTTTTCTCTGGACAAATCTATTCATACAACTAACAGATGTGCCGTTTGTAAGGAATATGTGCGCCATTGTGTAGTAGTTAAAGGCGAGAATCGCGTGACGGATAATGGAGTTTTTGTTGGTTATGCCTTTTGTTATTAATAACAGATTTTAGGCCGTTATATTATACTTAAGCCCGCAGTAAATACAAGCTTTATGCCATGTATTGTACCTCATTCTTTCACCGTATTCAACGCTCTTCTAGAGCGTTCTATAGCATCTATACATACTTAAAAAAATATTCCTACCCAAAATAAAAATATTTTATTTTTTTAAATTTCATAATTAGGTAATACCTCAGATCATAGAAACAAGGAGATATGCCATCATAGCAAATTAGTACGAGAACAACTGATGCCACTTTTAGTACATTTTTCGACACAATTACGCGCATAATTAAGCGCTCCTTGCGAATAAAAAGATCCCACGCATTGAACATTCCGCACACCCTCAATCTAACACTGTTAATCGTCACTCAACACTAGCACTAAACTAAAACACTGTATTTATACCATCGATCGTGTTCGGTTCGTCGCCAGCGCGTATGTTTTTAATATGAGCAATTTGCTCAAGATCAGGCATCAAGCTCGATAGCGCCTTGGCACATCTCGTGTTTCTATGATCTGAGGGTAATACTAAATTATATCGGATACGAAAGAGAAATATGCTTACATGCGCACTTGACTTTCAATGTAAAAGAACGTCAAAAAAGTCAAGTCGCGTGTAAAGATCTTTTCTTTATTTACGTATTTCCATTTATTTTTTTATTATATTTTAATAAACATTTTTATTTTGGATGGTAATATATTTTTTTGTATGTATGGACGCTAATAGAATTACCTACCAGTAAAAAAGGAACGACGCCTTTCATTCATTATATCGTAGGTACTATAAATAAATGGTAGAGTTTAATTACTGAGCATAGGTTTTTAAAAATAGCAGTCCAAGCGAAAATAAACCGGAGCTGTTGATGTTCTTTTTTATAATAATGTCTTAGGTTTTCGCGATTATTACACATTATAATAAAACAAGTTTAAACGGATTAAATCGCGTATATTACAGATTTTTACAGAGTTTTCCTGACGTTTCGAACACTTTGCAGCGTTCGTGGTCGCAGGACGACTGTAGTACGTCGTCGTCGTAAGTAGTGTGACGTAGTCGTCCTGCGACCACGAACGCTGCAAAGTGTTCGAAACGTCAGGAAAACTCTGTAAAAATCTGTAATATACGCGATTTAATCCGTTTAAACTTGTTCTTTTTTATTTTGTTTTATTATTAAAAATCTACCTACATGCCACTGAAATAGGTTAAAACTTCCCGTACATATGGTTTCCTTATATAAACCATATGAAAGATGAACTGTATGAACCAAAACTTGGCAGTAATATCTAGACTACCCGATTTATGTTGCAGGAAGCGTTGAAAATCAGCAAAATATAATGACGGCTGTTGGTAGTGGTTTTATTAATCAAATGTTTTTTTTTTATGGTGGTATTTAAGTGATCACCGCCGCTTATGGATATATGTAATATCATAGGCAACGCTGTGTTGTTCACCCTAAAGACAAAATTGAAATGTTTCATGTAGCTGTAATCACTCCAGCACACCATACCCTTTAAACAAGAGTACTACCAGTGCCGGTTAGCAGTAAAAATATGTATTATTGTAGTAGGTACTTCCCCAAACAAGCTGTTCCACAAAGGGATCTACTACAACTTTCAATAATTCGGTTGGCTTATTTCTTCAAAACACAACCATAATTAATGAGTTTAAATATAAAAAAAAAACATTAAGCCGAACTTAAGCACATTGATAAAATTTTAAAAATATTACCTACCCATATTTCCATCAGGTTTTACAAAATATATTTTTGAATGTGAAGAACACAATTTTACCTACCGACATCAAAATGTAATCGGCATATTAGGTCTTTAAAACGTAAATGTGTTAATTTATTTTTTCGCCATATATTCTATTGTTCGTAGATATTTTTCAGTTTACTTACTTTCATATTTATTTATTTATTTTTGGATTTGGTAATTAACATAATCACTAGAATTTTTGACAAAAAAAAATTACAAAGTTACTGCGACATAGACATTTAAATATGAAAAACGACTGAACAAAAATTTATAGAAACAGGCAAAGCCGTGTGCTAAGCTCGTATTCATGCTATCTTCCTTCGAAAATTTTAAATTTAACTGAATATAGTGCCACTAATGTGTATTGGGTGTATGCCAAATCGAATGGCAAGGGTGATCTGGCATATTTTTTGTTTCTTTTTGCCATTTTAGCTTCGATCCGCCATTTTATGTTCGGCAGGAATATCTGTTATCTTTAAACTTTATTACTTAAGGGTGAATAAAATTCCAAGCATTACATTGGCAAGGTTTGGTACCAATGTTTGTAATAAAAATTAAGGCTGACCAGTAAAAGTTGATGGCAAATTGAGGAACAACGTGTCCCGGAGTCACTCCCTTTTGGTTCTCGGCTAGCTCTTAGTAAGGAGCCTCCAGGTACAATTTGTACAAAAAAATAACTCAATAAGGTACCTATGATGTATTATTGTAATACTCACTTTTTATTTTTTTTTATTTTTTTTATTAGATAATAGACCGCCATCTCGCCTGATGTTAAGCGATTATGCGGTCTACGATGGAGCACGCTCGCCTAGAAGAAACCGATTCACTGTCGACTTGAAAATACCTATATTTAAACTGCTTTTAAAGGTACATTCTCCCTCGAAGGTTCGCAAAAAATTGGCAATTCTCACGGTGATATCACGTGGAGTGGCGGTACAGAATAGACAGACTGAACTGTTTTATGGAATAATATTTAAGTTACAATGCACATGATTTTTGACCATAAGTAATAATTCAACACTTGATTGATATGATTGTGATATTTCTAAGCTGTGGGTCCATGACCATCCAGATTTGGATAACAGGAAAACAATGCAGAAAAACACGAAAATAAATACATGCAACTTTCTTCAGAAAAGACATTTTTAATAATCTTGCAGTAATTTTTTGACAAATTCTATCTCAGTATGACTGTACAAAATTAAAATGATAAGAAGACTTTATACAGCACCCGAATTGCGTAACTCAGTTGCTATCACCATGGCATTGTTTTTGACATTCATTACGCCGTATGATTGTTAATCCGTGCTCCTTTAACTAGCTCAACGCCGCAATGGATGTTGTTGAACTGTCAAAATGAAAGCCATGGCGAAAGAAATTGAGTTACGCAATTAAACTGCGGGTCTTTTGAGAAAGAAATGAAATTATGACGTCGACAAAGTTTTTTTTTTTAATTAAAAACGTCTAAATGCTACGTCATTGCTGCGTTGTGAGGTCGCCGTCGCGTCGTCGAGTTCGGTTCCAAAAAAGTTTCATGTTTATTACTTGCTGGTTGGTTTAATATTTTAAGTTAGTATGAATATCTTCTGCTATTGCTGTAATTATAATCATAATATAATAAAAATTGGCTAAAATATTTCTTTTTTGTATTTCCTTGAACATTTTAGGAATAAAAATGAGAACAGTAGCTTTGTCTATGGTAATAAATTCCTTTATTTATTTTTCTTCAGTCGTCGCTTTTAACACCTACGGGAAGAGAAAGGGTTGTCTATTTTTAGGAAAACTCACAACCTTTGGAACCTAAAACAACCCTCAGAATTAGAATAACCACATCTATCTACCTTGATGCAATTGTTATGTTTTCTATACTATTATAAAATTGTAAAAATGCCGTGTCTGTACATTGAAATATTCCAGAAAAAACAGTCGGGATAGGGTACTGGGACGTAACCATACCCAAAAATATTTTTTTCTGCATTTTTGTCTGTTTGTCTGTTTGTGCGCGCATCACGCAAAAAGTACAGAACGGATTTTGATTCAGTTTTCACAATTCGATAGCTTGGAATCCAACTTAAAATCTAAGCTACGTTTCATTTATGTCCGGTGGGATAAACCAGAGATGCAGTTTGACCTCTTAGTAGTACTAGCCACCCTACACTACGGAGGTCATTTAAACTGGTCATTTCACTGTAGTCCACGCGGACGGAGTCGCGGGCAAAAGTCTAGTTGTAAATAAAGCTTCTATATCTACAAATATTTTAAATTTCCAGTACCGTACTTATTCACAGGACAACCGACATAATATACGAGAATTCTTCTTCACAATAATTCTCTTTAAGGCCCCGGTATACGCCAACGGCCTTGAGTGATTTGGGCGGTATAGCTTGAGTGTTCTGCGCTGAGCTCAAGCAACGCGACATACATCCACCGAGCAATACGACTCGCCTATCAAGGAGCGCGCTGTGCAGAATTAGACGTATTATTACTTTTTAGTATCTAAAACATAAAATAAAAAAAAAGTAACAGGTATTATTATAGGTAGTAACATAGTCTTTTCACACAAAACAAATCATGAAAATATCTTAAGTGGTTTGAAAGTAATTACGTTTTTATGTTTTGGGTAGACACGAATTCATGAATTTATTTCATTAAGTATTTTACAACAATAGTTAAATATTCATAGGTACGATTGATGTATATATGTTCTAGTTTAACATAAAAAAATTGCACAACTAACCTGCATTATTTGACGGCGAAATAAGAGATTTAAAACTGGCCGTTACCATTTACCTTCGCCTTAAATGCAGCAGCATGAAAAGTACAAGCCATCGTCGCAATCTCTGTCGCAGCATGCATAGTTTAAAATCATAAATGTGGAAAACTTCCTGCACACTTTATTCATGAGAAAATGTATAGTAGAGTTTATTTATCTGCGAGCATTTTGCATCTATGTAGAAATGTAACACATTGTTCAAAACGTAACATAACATCGCGTATGTACTCGTATTTAATTATTTCGGGACTTAATAGCTGGCGTAATAGGAGGGGAGCCTATTGCCATTAATAGGGCACAGGTTCAGATTCTGGGCAGCTACTGAGATCTTAATTAATAATATATTATAAATGCGAAAGTAAGTTTGTTTGTTTGTTACCTTTTCACGCCTAAACCACTCATCTTACACTTCAATCAGTGTACGATTTTCGTGAATTTTGAACCGTCCGACCATCTTCTTTGTCGGGCTTTCCTTTTTTATTTTGTTTTGTATAAATTGTCAATAAAACCAAAATGCAATAAACGAAACAAGTTTGGTGTCCGCCATAGAAGAGTTGTATGAGCTCTTTGGTCCGGAGCATACTGACGCATACATTCACATGCGTGTAAATGAAACCTACACAAATACCTTGACTCGCATATGGGTGCATATGCGAGTCAAGGTATTAATATAGGTTTGACGTTTGTGGACGTTTGCCGAGGCTTGACAAGCGCGTAAACTTAGCATTACATTATCATTTTAATAAGGAGAATCGACCTTCTGGTCTTCTGGGCTCACAATATGAACGAAGGCATAACCTAATCAGGTATTCTATCGTTTTCAGTCGATTAGCAATTAAACTCACTAAACGATGAGGGTGGGTACGTCCCTAACGATTAAATTGTGATCGTGACCTGACTAGCTAATTTAGAGGGCTACTTGTGGCTACCGATTTTGTGTAAGACTTTGAATATCGCAGTAATTTCGACCTGTAATGCTTATTTGAGAATTTAAGGAGAACGTGGTGTCTTTTGCTCAGCGTAAAGTAAAGGTAGGTAAAGATAGACAGCTAAAGATTGTAATCCAGTTATAGGTTATACCTGGGTGACCAAGCTACACTCGAGATTTTCTCAGCAATGACACCTACCTAGAAAAAGTAGGTAAGGATTTTTTTTTTGTTAAATTAGAATATTATGTTTTGACGGAGCGATGTACGTTCTAATAGAAAATGTGTTAACTGTTTTAAAATTGTATTATAAATCAATTCTATAATTCGATTCCTATACACTATAGTACTAATACATCTCTGTTTAATCCTTTGAGTAATAGAGGCGTGATGTTGTGTTTCACAACACTACATTAAATTATTAAAAGCGCAAAACCGTAATTATTGAAACTTTAATTGTGCGCACAGCTTTTCCTTAAATAGGATGCGAATTTTAATAAATCATCTGGACGAAATCACTAAAGATTAAAATGACATCGAATTTAAATTACATTTACATTTAATTGAAGGGTTTCGTAGTTTATTGATAAGCATGGTGGTGTATTTATGGATAATATTATTTAAGGTTAAAATACTTTGTAAGTAGAACAACCCCATGGAGTTTTATAAGCCTAAATATATTAGGAGGGTATTCTCTTGGGTGTCATAGCAATGATGCATTATTCCTGTATGCAAACATAATTGTAGAATATTATATGCCTCGGCTTTTGAAAAAATACTGCACGATTTTCTAACATAAAAGAGTTGACGGTCAACCCCTGTGAACCTAACCTGTCCGTGTCGGCGAGCCGCGAGTTTCCGAGCTCGCTTCGCTTGCTCTTGGACTTAGGAGAGAGAGGTGGTCGACCGAGCCCCGCTATGCGAGGTTCCTATTTCTGTGTGCAAGGTTAAAAGTAACATACACACGAAAGGGTTTACGGGGGCTTCGTTTGCTCATTTTGCTGGCTCACTTAAGCCCCCGTCAACTCCTTCGAACTTAACCTGTCGGTATCGGGGTGCCCAAGTTCCCGAGCTCGTTTCGCTCGCTTTTGGATCCTAGTTAGGTGTGGTATTAAAATGAAACATGAAGTTTGTTTTATTATTTATGCCCAGGCTTACCCCGCCTATCTACTTCATGTGCCAAAATGATAACCTCATTTTCCGCTTTTTTAGGGTTCCGTATCAAAATGGTAAAAAAGGAACTCTTATGGTGCGACTTGCTTGCCTAACTTTATTGCAAATGAAAAAAGTCAAAAAATATATTCCTCACTAGTACAGTTTTTTCAAAGTCATCAAAATTCCTTCACAAACAAACTTAGTTATGCGGTTCGAATTTTTTCACTTTATACGTCCAAAACTGATACGGAACCCTCGGTGCGCGAGTACGACTCGCACTTGGCCGGTTTTTTTCCAAAGTCAGGCTAGCAGCCAATTCAGAAACCGGCGCTGGCAGCCATTCGTTGAGACACAGCGCCAGAAGCGAAGACACTTCCTAAGTTTAAAATTCTAAAACCGAACTTTAGAATTGTTACAGTCTCATCAAAACTAACCACTTTAACATAAATATCAGATAATCTTTGATCTCAACGCGCTTTTAAAATAATAAGCAACAACATTTAAACTCTAAACTTTCCTAAACCTTCAGAAAATCTTCCTATCCGCGTGCATTAAAACTTTGCCAATCCAAAAAGAGACGTATTTCCAAGGCTTAAGATACAAATCGCATTGAATAAATCAAGTTCCTTAAGTAAATTTCCTACAATCTTTGCTGCTTCTTGCAACATTGTTTCAGAGTGTATAATAATAAATCCTATTACACGGGTATAAGATACAAATTGGATTGGCAATTTGATTTTATGTGCACGGTGCTTGCGCGAGAAATGAAGCTTTATAATGAGGGATGTGTTACAAGTTGGTACAGTATTAAGGGGAAGACAGAAGTAAATCTCCCATTTTTGAAAGCTATTTTTTCTGGATGCATGAGAGTGAAAATTCTACAAAAAATATAGAGCATTGGTGGCCCGTGAGTAAATAGTGTCCTAGAACCAAATATCGAAGCTTATGCAATACAATAGGCCTCTGTATTGTTGACCCCTTTAGTGAAAACTGGCGTAAAATTAATGTATTTTTTTTATTTTTAAAACGTTGCCCCACACTAGAACTTTTCTTTTGTCGTGGGTGCGTTTACAAACACCAATTTCAGATTTCTCCGTACGGGAATCGGACCAGCGACACGTTTCGTAGCAGCCAATTGCTCAGCCACTACGACAACCATGCCGCCAAAGATAAACCAATTTGTGTTGCCTTGTAGTTCAAAGAATCACAAATCCTCTCGCTAAGGGCCTAAGCAGATTAGCTGCATTTAACAGCGATTTTGCGACATTCTACGTTCGATCGCTGTATCGAAATCGCATGTTTTAGCGATTGCTTCAGTGCTGCATCGCGTTTTGGCGACTTTCTGCGTTCAATAGCTGTAAAAATGCGGAGTTTAGCGTTCAGTTGCTGCATCAAACTTCCTGGCTTTTGGGTATGTGCTGATAGCATAATAGCATGCATAATCGGCCTATAATGTTCCCACTGCTGGGACACAGGCCTCCTCTCTGTGAGAGGGAGTGGGCCGTAGTCCACCACGCAGGCCCAGTGCGGGTTGGTGGACGTCACATGTCTTCGAATTTTTTGGTTCTAGGACATGCCGGTTTCCTCACGATGTTTTCCTTCACCGTTAAAGCAAGTGATAATTAATTTCTAATACGCACATGACTTCGAAAAGTCAGCGGTGCGTGCCTCGGGATCGAACTCGAACCATTCGCCGTGGGAGGCACATGGTTAATCCACTAGGCTATCACTGCACATGCTGATAGGTGCGTTCGAAAAGCGACTAAATCGCCGATCCCCAATACTAAAAGTAGCTATAGTCTACTTTGTTCCTAACATCGCATTTTTGACCTCGGACTCCTAAACTAGGTCACAGCTAAACCGCATAATCCTGGGGCTTTGGATAGGAGTGACTGGCTCTTAAACTAATACTCTCTTAACCTGTCACGCTGGAGCATTTAAAAATAATTAGATATTTAATTAAAACTAGACTACACTGCGTTTTCTAATTATGATTTAAAAATGTTCTAGTATTTAATTAGAAGCTTGAAAAAAAGCCTATATTCGAGACAAACTTTGATACAGACAGACAACAGTTTAAAAAAAAACCGGCCAAGTGCAGGTCGTACTCGCGCACCGAGGGTCCCGTATCATTTTTGGACGTATAAAGTGAAAAATCCGGACCGCATAACTAAGTTTGTTTGTGAAGGAATTTTGATGATTTTGAAAAAACTGTACTAGTTAGGAACATCGTTTTATTTTTGGTGCCATATTTGGGTCAATTCCTATCAACTTTAATTATTTCAGATTTTTCGCCCCGCAAACTTCGGAGATAAGGGGGGGGAATGGTATTTTTTTGGACATTTTTCATCATAATATGTCAAAAATTATGAGACATAAAATAAAATAAAAATATATTTTGAAATGTGCAAATCAAGCCCTTTCATATGATATGTCATTTGACCTAGTAACCCCACTTTAAAATTTCGGACCCCCACTCCGGCCCCTTTTGCAATGAAATATAAATATTTTTGGACTTTTTTCATTTGCAGTAAAATTAAACAAGCATTCTTTATAACTGTTCCAAATTTCAAGTCGATAGCATAAGTAGTTGCTGAAATAAGCAGGTGTGACAGACAGACAGACAGACAGACAGACGAAGTCGCACCATAAGGGTTCCTTTTTTACCATTTTGGTACGGAACCCTAAAAAACGGTCATTTATGATTAGGCATCATAAAAATAGCAATTTTCACTAAAATTTTGACATTTATTTTGAAATCACAGACAGTTTCTTCAATTTTATTTATTGGTCTTATCTAAATGTTAGGTATAGATTGGTTTATCTTTATCGTAAACGACTCTAACAATTTGGATAACATTTTGTCTATACTCAATGTTTTACTTTCCGAGTTTACCTAGATAGGTGTCATCCCTGAAAAAATCGTTTTTCTACCGCTATCTCACAGAATATTGAGGTACCAGAAAGCTGAAAAACGCCCAGCTATAGGTACCGGCACGAGTCTTGAGCACAAACGTTACCTGCGCATTAGTTGATGTTTCGGTCTTTTTGGCGGAATGAAGAAGGCTGAGGCTGCACGCGATTGGTCCATCAGTCGATGCTCATCGTCTATTGGACTATTCTCTATTGTGTATTGTCAACTGTCTAATGGGCCGAAAATATACATGCGCTGTATGTGTCTGTGTCAATGTATCTGTGCTCACAACTCGCGCCGGTACCTACCTATACTTTTATCCCATAAACGTTACCATTTTGTTTTCACTGTAAAATAAACTCATTTCTCACAGTGAGAAAACATTTTTCACCACTATCCAGTTCAGAATATTTATTGTTAAATTATAAAACCCAGACATTTCGAGTATCGCAATTTATCGGTTGTAAACAATATGGGCTATATATGTACAGAAGATTTTCAGGCTATTTGTCTGTCCGATAAAATGGTCTGCCTAGAGATGTTTTTAAATAAAATGATTAATTATGTGAGATAGTGAACTGTGGAAAAGCGGAATTTATTGTTGGATGCAAGACTATTTTTTCAGGATGGTTGATTGGTGTCGTAAACATACAAACATTTTTGTTTTTTCGTATTCAGATATGAGTAGGTACGTGTATAATGTAAAATAATGTGGCTTTTATTAACCGACTTCAAAAAGAAGGAGGTCAATTCAACTATCGCCGCCGATTATGAATGATTTTACTGAAAAATAATACTTAAAGAAAATATTTTTAAGCTTATTTTCGTGTTCCTCTCGTCATAATTTATCAAGTCTACTGAAGGTTACTACAATATTACAGGGCCACAATAATATGGAATCTGGTTGATAAACACATCCACGAGTAGGCACATGAAGTGTGGCAAAAAAGGCAATAGTTAAGTGCGAATTCTAATTTCGAAACATTCCATCATCAGTGAAGAATATTGTCTTTGTAAGGGCTTGGTTACACCAGCACGGCGCGGCGCGGCGACGCGAACGGCGCGGCACCGTGTTGTGCAAATAAATGGCGTAGTATGGCTACATGCACTGCAACTTATTGGTAACCAATGGTTACGCAATATCAATTTTCACGGTACGAATTGAAAGACACACCGCCCATGAAAATTTAGATTTATGTGAAGCATCACTCTTGACATAAACCACTTTTGACTAACAAATTGATGATCGCCCAAAATGTTTTAAAAGCAATCCTTTAGCCACTTAAACGACACCTATCCCTCGAGACAGGGTGACTTTGAGGGACACCTAAATAAAGCCTTTAAATAAACTCTTGAACAAATTTGCACACTTAAGTGTCTGATATATTACTATCTTATCTCCTCTGCCTATCCCCCAGCGTAATGGCGTGAAGCTAACATAAACCGTTTGAATGCTCATTCAGAAAATTTAAAGACATTAAAAGTTTAAAATCAAGACCATTGAAAATCTCTTAAGTGTGCTAAGTGAGACTGGACGAGTTTTTGTGCTCTCAAAGTAGTAAGTACTGTAAATGTATTCTCCGAGAAAATTGTTGTTTTTAGGGTTCCGTAGTAAAACTAGGAACCCTTATAGTTTCGTCATGTCCGTCTGTCTGTCTGTCCGTCTGTCCGTCTGTCTGTTCGTCTGTCACACCCTCGTCAAATCTACAGTTCATAATCAATTTGTATGAAACTCCGCAAGTAGATGTCTTGTATGTGCCGCCATAAAGACCTGTAGTGAAATCACAAAAAATAAAATAATTAGGGAATCGTTGGATAGGTCTTTGAAAATAACATAAAGGTTTCTAAATTACTTTTTTGTTTAAGCGCATATTTAGTGAACTACAAGCTCCGGAACTCGTTAAAAATGTGTCCCCCCTCTGTAATTTTCCAACCACGTTATCTAAAAATGTGAAAAAAATCAAGCTTATAGCATCTAATAAATACTCTCGATTAAAATTGGTTTGAACAAGATACGTCAATAACTTTTTGTAATATTCACTATTTTCAGAAATATGCAAAATAACAAAATAAAAATGTTATGAAGTACAAATATACATATATTTGCGGTTGAAAGACTGAAATACTTCTTGCTTGCTGAAATGCTTCTTTAAACCTAAATACTTCTTGCTACGGAACCCTAGACTGAGCGTTGTCCGACACGCTCTTGCCCGGTTTTTGTTCCAATACTATTATTTAATTTAATACTTTATAATCAGTGAATGAATAGAATTTTGGGTGATTTAGTTAGATCAGTGGTTCTTAAACTTTTTATGGCCACTACTTACAGAATTTAAAATAGTAATAATATTATTATATTAACAGTTGGAGTTGTACGTAAAAGTATATAATATAGGCGTGGACAATTTTGTTTGACTTGATGCAAACATTACCAACATACATTCCTATCACATTGAAATCTTACTAACACATTAATGAAATACTATCAAATTAATTAAATAATCAGTAAGTATGTATTATTTAAAAAATCAGACAGGTATGTCCATATTAATTTTTCTTTGAAATAAAAGTAAATATGCATCCGATTATCCGATCTGTATTGAACACGCTAATCTTTGGAACTATCAGTCGGATTCGATTTTTTATATATGATAGCCAGATTCATGCGGAATAGTATAAGTTATTTAACATTACGCTACCAGCCTTAGGGACCGAGCTACGGGGGTATAACCGCAGGGTACATCTAGTATCAATATAATTCGCAAACAAAGAGGTCATGACACTCATCCAACTGTAATGATGTGAAAAACCTATAAATCAATAGATGCTCCGCGTTTGTCTCTAAGTGAACTTCGAACCCCCGATAACGGAAAGTCGATAGAATTACAGAGACAGAATAAATCACCTCATCTTGAAAAGGAAATTAGATTTCAACTTTGTCCTTTCCGAAATAATTATAATTATGAATTTCAAATATTATTTACTGGATGACTTATAATTATTTTAGTTTCAAATAATATTTTCTGGTTCACAAGAGGATTATAATTTATATTATTTCGTGATTGACTATTTGAATGGTTTTAAATTTTAATTCTTGTCTAAAACAGTAACTTATAAATAAATACTTACTGTTTCCAATCTCCATGTTTTAAGAGCCTACTCAAGCTTGAACAACACGCTCAAAGAAATAAATTTCCGATTTATTAATCACATAAAAGGAAAAAATGGCATAAGTAAGGCTTGCCTTTCAGATTGGAAAATTAATAAAAAAGTAATATCCGTTTTATATCATGTGTTCAGATTATCAATGAGTACTTAATATGAGCCGTAGTAAGTCTACAAAACTTGTTAATAAATCCAGTCAAAAACAGCATTATAAATCGAGTTATGCCCTTTTGTTTTTATTACATCACCGTAATCTACCTACGTGTTCTGTTACTATGTGGAAGATTTCGCAACATTGTTGTCCTGTCTTTTTTTAGGGTTCCATACCTCAAAACGAAAAATGGAACCCTTATGGATCACTTTTTTGTCCGTCTGTTAAGCCATCTGCTCATAGATGGTGCCACTAGAAGTATGCAATAGCGCCATCTATAATCAGTGATATAAATCTACTATGATGTAATATCGTCATAGATGGCGCTATTGCATATTTCGGAACCCTCAGGGCACGAGTCGTACTCGCACTTGTCCGGTTTTTTTTTTATGTGAGAAATCCTCATGGATATTCCCCTCAGGGCGGGCGAGGGGGTCTATTGGACTCATAATAACTCAAACCCGCACGGTGTTCTTCCAACTAGCTGTGGCCAGGGACGGCAGTCGCTTGCGCATTCATTCGCACGGCCCCGGATTGGCCCACCAGAATCGTTCCCTGTCTGTCATCCGACTAATATTATACATATGAAAGTTTGTGAGGATGATGGGTGTATGGATGTATGTATGGATCCTTGTTACTCTTTCACGCAAAAACTACGGAATGGATTATGATGAGACTTTACAGTAATATAGCCTATACATCAGAATAACACATAAGCTACATTTTATCCCGAAAAACGCGGGCGAAGCCGCGGGCGGAAGCTAGTTCTACTATATCTGCGGCACGCTATGATGACCGGTTTGACGTTTAAGTCCGCTCAAATTTTCGTAAAAATTGACAACTACTTTTGAAAGCACAATTGCTGTACTTTATTGAAAATAGTGACGCGTCACTATTGACAATAAAGTACCTACAGCAATTGTTTAATGGCTGTCCGTAGGAGGCTCAATATCAGTCACAATCTTATTTTCTTCTAATAATATTATGAAGGTGAAAATTATTTTTGTCAATATCTACTGTCTGAAATAATTGTGTTTCGTCTGAAAAGTTTAAGTGCTAAAGTGAGTAAAGATTACTAAAGTCTACAATTTTTAGTTTTCTTTTTATCCCAAAAACAATTTCAAACAAAATATTTAATAGTTTTCAAAAGTACATTAGCGACCTCATGAAAATTGTTATTTAGATGATAAAGGTAAATTGCTTAAAATATTTTCATAAAAATAATAAATTATGATTTCTATTTAATCCCACTTTAATCATACTTTATCACTTCTTACAAATATAATTGAAAAAGGACAGAAAATATTAAGAACTGTTTTAGTCTAAGCCATCATTTACGGCAAATAGTCGCGACCAATGTCAATGGTGATTAAATTCACATTCAAAACATACACGTACACTAATATGACAGGATTAAATAGTTATCTTCTATTCCTTTCTCATGTGTTTTGTTAGAAAGAGACGTAATGCGCTGATGCCCGTTTTCACTAACACTAGGAGACACCGAAATGTCATTGTATTGTCTAAATATTATGAAGACCAAGCGCAAAAAACATGTCACCAACCACTAGGCGACAACCAAGGATAAGTCCATACTGTCCATAGTTGTCACTTAGTGATTGGTGATAAGTTTTTTTTGCACTAGGCAAACTTTATTTAGATATTATAATATTAAAGTGTCTCCTAGTGTTAACGAAAACGGGCATAAATTAGTTTAGCTCGTGAACAACAGAATCGCCACCACTATTTGCCATTAGTATAAGCCAATGACCTAAAAAAACATTTTGTAATACAAAATCCCTAAATCTGAACCAAAAAAACAAGATCCAACGACTTACGCTACTGTAAGACCATCAAATAAATATCCAGCAAAATGGGAACAATTTTAGATGTAACATTTATTTTTGGTATAATTTAAAAATTCTTAGTTCCGACGGACGGACGGACGAGCGTGTTGACAAGCCGTCTCGGTCCGGATTTCGTGTTCCGGAAAATCTGGGGAGGGTTGGATCTGTAAGTCATAAGCGGATAGCGGTATGTGATTAGATAGAAATATAGATAATGTAATTAACATAATATTATAAATGCGGAAGTGTGTGTGTGTGTTTGTATTTGTTACTCTTTACGCTGAAACGGCTAAATAGATTTATATGAAATTTAACAAAGACGTAGCCTAGGACCTGGAAAAGCACATAAGATACTTTTCATCTATTTTCACGCAGACTAAGTCGCGGCCGACATGTAGTTAGAATATGAACAAAAATTATTTATCATTTATCACTTAACCGGTTCACTGTCCCATGTACCACATATTATGGTCTGTGGTGATTGCATAACTACTGTGTCTGCTTCGCTGACAATGAATAGTTTATTCATCTAAGTATAAGCATTACATATCGTAAATTATTGGTACGATTACACAATACAATACACTGGTACAATTTTCAATGCTGTCATAATTCACAAAAAACCACTCAAGTGTTTATAAGTAGATATATCATTTTTGTTTGAAATATCAACATCAATAGACGGACGAATAGCTTTGACTCAGACGGAGGATTCACGGATCCTGGTGAAAGCTATTAAAAAAAAAAAGAATTTAAATCTAATCATTAAATAATATAAAAACTATCGCTAGCCGCTATAACTTGGACACCAAAGCAACGGCTGCATATTTTTACAAAAGTCTTTTTCCTCAGATTAATTTTCGCAAATTGTTTTTCATTTCTCTTATAGTTCCTCTTACAAGATTTTACATAATATTGTGCGAAAGAAGCTAAGACTTTTTTGCTTAGTAATCACTGATCTTACCTAAAGGAAACAGTTCGGTTGTTTGTGATTTTTTACCAGAACGTAGTGTTTTATACTGTCTTCTAAGACCACTACCTATTCTTTATGACTTATGAGTTACTTTCTGAAACTATATTATCCAGAATTGATTCGCACCATCAATCGTGCTATTAATAACCGGAGTCCCGAAGAAATTAAGTGAAACTTTGTCACCCAGAGACACCAGAGTCAAAGTTAAAAAGTCAGTACCTATCAAAGTCAAAGTAAAAAAAATGTTTCAATTAGACCATTTACTGGCACTTTTGAATCCCCAAGCAAAAGTTGTCAGTCAGTTTATCCGTTAGTTGAAGCTTGTTGTCCGTTCCAAAACATAGATTCCTATGGAGAAGAACGGACAAGAAACTCCATGATTACTCTTTTTCAACAAATTCAATTTCTTTGATTATATTGATGCCCTTATGTGAAAAAAATCTTTTAAAAACCCTCAGGATAACTACAATTAAGTCTTATGTTTCACCGCCAGCCATAAAATCAATAGAAGGAACCATGGACAACCTCGTTCTCAAGGTTAAATTAATTTATATAAAACATACACCCTTCCTTGTCAGGCGGGTAAAAAAGTCCTGACTCACTGACTGAATCATCAGGTAGCACTGGTACCCTTTATGATGTAGAAAAGAAGTAAGCAGTTTTTTCTAAATTCCCACGGGATAGCGAATAAAGAGAATTCTTAGGCCCGTATTACAGAACAAAACTCAAGTGTCAATCTCTGTTTAAAACTAGTTTAGAAAGAAAGAAAGAAAGAAAAATCATTTATTTGTCACAGAGACATGCACTTAATTAAGAAAACAAATTAAAACAACAAGGTACAGTGTATAGTTATGTCTGCTGCGACAAAAAGGTGACCACTCAGCATAATGCTGTGCTATATTCCATTGAAGTGGCCCAATGCTGAGTTATGACCATTTTTGCCTCTCGTCTTTTTGTGTTAATTTTTATGATAGGTTTCTGTATGTAATATTTATTTTTGTACATTTATGTTTATTTTTATTTATTTTTCTTATGTTTCGTTTTTTTTTATTTTTTTACCTATTTGTACCTATTATTAAGCGAGAGCAAAATAAACAGATTTTCTTTCTTCTTTCTTTCTTTCTATGGCATAGACCAAAACCCAGCGCTGATTTTCAGTGATCACCTTCCAGTTTCAACCAATCGAATGGCTTTAAATCTATGCTCAAGGCGAGATCTGTGCTCGAGTATCGTCCGTAATACGGGCCTTAAAGTCCACGCGGACGGAGTCACGGGCAAAAGCTACTTTTATTTTTTACAATTTTATTTACAGTTATATTTTTTGTAATTTTTTCTCGTCTGACCACGTTGTAATTTATTCATAAAAACCCTGCAATGTAATAAGATATGCAAGTGATCAAGCTTCCCCTCGCTCATTTAGTGAGGAACTTGAACATGGAACTTTAAAATTGTGTTCTTTTTTCCACCTTTTTTATTAAATTTTCCTTCGGCTACATCTTTCTTTGACATTCGAGACACAAGTCTAACTTAATAAATTGATGGACCTCTTTAGGGTTCCGTACCTCAAAAGGAAAAACGGAACCCTTATAGGATCACTTTGTTGTCCGCCGTCAGTCATCCATCCGGCCTAGCATGACCACGATAGAAATGGGTTTTGTCTACAAAAGAATAGACAAAGTGATAGATTATAGAAACATATCTACGTTTTATGCATAAAACGTAGATAATTATGTTTCTACAATCTGTCACTTTGTCTATTTGTGTAAGTCTATGTTTGTGTAAGTGGAGCCATGTGCTCATAGATGGCGCCATTGGAAGTATGCAGTAGCGCCATCTATATGATCATATTTCGGAACCCTTAGGGCGCGAGGCATACTCGCACTTGTCCGGTTTTTTTTTTTATAATATCCGTGTTTTTTCTTGGGATTATTATGTTTGGGTACTTTCATGGAAGTATGTGATAAATGATATTTATTCACTAAGTTTGTTATTTATAACACTTTTTACTCACAAAATGTTTTTATGTCAAGACGAGGCCAATGTTTTCTACTTGACGACTTCTCAATAAATACCAAAACAAACTTACAGGTCAAGACCTACTTGTAGTCCAAATACTTCGTGTAGGATCATAATTCATAAGGTAAAAACAATATTGGGTCATCTCTGGAAGCAGCCTTTGAGGAAAACCTTGCCAGCTTTGCTTGCTATGCGGATAACTTAGTAGAATATTGTAATTGTTGGGCTTCAACTAAAATACGGGTATCCATCAATTTAATATAATTATAATTAAAAAGTAATACAAAAAAATAATGATTTAAATAGTGGTAGGTACGTTAGCTGTCCTTTGAAAGAAAAAAAAAAATGGTATAGCCGTTTTTGTAGAGTCAAGAAGGAGATTTTTATATTCTAAACAGATTTTAACCGCCACTTTTTTAATCAACTTTCAAGATTTTGCACAAAAAGAAATATCCTAATATTGTGGCTACCCACAATCAAAGCCGAACCGAAACAGCGTTTTCTCTAATGCCTTTCCAAACATCTTGCTCTGAGCTCAAAACCAACCGTCCGCAAAATAATTCCCTATTCGATTATTTTTATTCCCTCGTTTCCATACCGCGTTTGTGAGTACAATAACAATTTGCTACGATCCATCTGTTTTATTGTGCAAACGGTTTCTGTAGGTTTTCTGAGAAAATTTCGAAATAATACACTGGTGAAATAACACACTGGTGAAATGGACCGAGTAAGGTCTAGTTGTCCCTTTTTTGTGTCTGCCCTTTGTCGGCAAGTATGTGTCCTCTGTTTTTTGGGCTTACGATGTGTGGAGAATTTGAAACTGAACAGGATATTTTATAATGTTAATAAACTTAAACTTGACTCTCTGTATTACTAGAATACTTCCACTTCCAGGTTTCGAGGAGTAATTAAATAAAGGCAAGAAATCTTAAATTGCTGAAAATTTTAATTTAATTTTAATTTTACTAATAAATATTTTGATTTTATTTGATTTCATAAAATTAATAATTATACTTATACAAAATTATTTTTTAAGGGTCACCACCATGCAAAAGCCTTACGGGAAAACCATAACTTTATATAGAAAAGGTAAAGTAGTAGCTACGAAAAAAAGGTCTGATTAGCTAAAGAGTTTCACTAGTGGCTAATAAATCGTGTTGGGAATAAACCTTATAGATTAATGTAAAAAAAAAATTAAAAAGTGGAAAAAGCACTGCCGTAGAACCATAACTTTAGCGTAAATAAGAACAAACACTTAATGAAATTAACTTAATTATAGGCTACAAAGAACAGAGTAGTGGCTGATGGTTGTTTTTTTCCATATCAATACTTTTGTTCTATGTAAAAAAATCGCAAACTTGCTGAATTTTTTTGAATTACAATTTTTATGGAAATTTAAAAAGTCAAAAACTTGCGTTTTTTTTACACTAAACGGAAACATTGTTATGTAAAACAGAAAAAAATTGCGGGTTCTCTGTTCTTTATTGTGTCAAATTCATAAAATTTTCATTTCAAAGTTTTGAAAGTATGGCAGTGCTTTATTGCACGTTTTTAGTGATTTAAAATTTTTTTGTTACATTCATCTACAAGGTTTATCCTTAAACCGATTTTTTCAAAGATCATTCAAACTCTTCAGCTTATTAGACGTTTTTAATTAACCGACTTCAAAAAAAGGAGGTTCTGTATTCGTCCCGTATGTATGTATGTATGTATGTATGTATGTATGTAAGTATGTATGTATGTATGTATGTATGTAAGTATGTATGTATGTATGTTTGTATGTGCGCGATTTTCTCAAAAACTACTGATTCGATTTGGATGGGGTTTTTACTAACGTAATCTACATACTTTCAGGAAGGTTTTAGTATATAATACATTATGTAATCATTCCTATGTACAAAGTTATATGCATAAATGTACACACTCCGTAGAAGATTTATTGTTGAACGAATTCGTGAAAGTAATCTAACACGGGATAAAGAACTAAAAAGGGAAAAATAAAAAACTTTTTTAACAAAAAATAACCGACTTCAAAAATCCACTACAAAGAAAATAATAATTTTGGTTTCGGAAGTCGGTGGCAAAAAAAAACAAACAAAAACCAAAGCCACCGACTTCCGAAACCAAAATTATTATTTTCTTTGTAGTGGATTTTTGAAGTCGGTTATTTTTTGTTAAAAAAGTTTTTTTAGTGGCTACTACTTTACGTTTTCCATATAAACTTATTGAAATCCCATAACACGATTTGCCGTAATGCACTTAATCACCGACAATATAGGTATAACCCGCGCCAATATTTTAGATTCACTTCTTTAATGGCGCGGGTTATATCAATAAAACTGATTTGTTTAATTTCGATGCACAAAATGCCGTTTACGTTATTATTTATCCTAGTAGGTAGGTAGATCCAAGTTTAAAAAATAAAAAAACTTCGATCTTGAATCAGAGTACCTTTTACCAGGATTTTTTAGACTCGTAATCGAGTCTAAAAAATCTAGAGAAAACTTTGCAACCCCCAAGAATATGAGATTTGGCATAGCTAATGTTTATATAGAGAAGAAGTGCAGAAAACTATTTTTTTATTTTACAATAATTAGTCTAATTCCGATAGCAGGCGATAATAGTAAAAATAAGTAATATAACTGTATCCAAGGACCAATTTAAGATTTTCCTCTAACTACCGTATCTTAAACTAATATTTGATCTATTTGTTTCAGATCTCCAGTGGACCTTCAAAAGGGGTAAGCCAAACTTTCATCCCTTTTGTCTGGGCCCAAAAATAACAGTATCGATTGCAGTATCCTTATCTAACGCCTACCCTCACCAGTCAAGGACGGTGGAGAGTTTTTTTTAAACCAACTTAAAAGGGTACGGTGGTAGATCAACTTTAAGTTCTCTTGGGGATAAAGGGACCTTTTTGGTTAATTTGGATTGTTTGAATTGGGTTTGACTGAAATAAAACTGATGATTTTTTTATGGTACATATGCGCAGTGTATAAAATTGTGCCAAAACGTTCCTACTCACAATTTTTTTTTACTGACAAATACATACTACCGTTCCTCGCACGTCTGTAGTTCGAAAATCAGTAACGCTCTCATTTGTGGGCTGGAACGTTTTGGCACGACTGGGTCCAAATAAAAACATAGAAAAATAAAAACATAAAAAAGAATAAGGCCATGTTGTTTCAACTTACAGTTACGTATCTGTAACCGTCAAATATGGCGGCTTGTACGACAATTTCATACTGACTTAACGATTACGTACTGACTTACGGATACAGATGGTTTGAAGCAACCCGCCCTAAATCGCCTTCAAAAAGATCATAATGTAATAATGTTATGTGAAACTGTTTCGGAAGTCAATGCATTTGATTTTGGATTTGGTTTGATTCGGCACCGACCTATAAAATGCAGCTCAAGGGTGATTTCACCGTCGTCCTTACAGATGGTAGCCAGCGCAGGCCACAGGATAGACGTGTCTTGTACCATTTCATAGTGAGACGCGTACGATTGTACGGCTTACGAGCCGCGCTGGCCGCCCGCGCTGACGGTCAGCGCGACTACGCAATCACCCATATAGGTCAATAAAAATCATTTTTATACAAAATACCTACCTAAAATATTATGAGATAGGTACTCAGAATAATTAATTCGATACCTACACATCCATCAACATACTACAACGTAAAGTATTCACTTAAATAATACATGTACCAATAATAACACCCAACTCACACGTTTCATTATGTCGAAAAACAAACTTTACGAACGCCAAAGTTTGGAAGTATTGCCGTACATAATGACAGGAGATCCTCGAAATATTGAAAATACCGTTAAAAAAAAAGTTGCGAACTTGCGAGTGCAAAAGCTGAGATCTTTGCTCACTTAGCTAAGAGTTTGTCGCTGATTTGAATAACAAGGGAAACCTTTTTTCTTTCGCCCCCCTCCCCTCTCTGCTTAAGTTTGTATTATGAGGTCACAGATTTAGATTAGGCTAGATACCGCATGTTCACTAAATAGTATGAAAACGAGCGTGCCTTTTTTTCCTACCTGGGTACTATGCTGTCGCGGAAGTTAGTTAAAGGCCTTGGGCAACCCTATAAGAGTTTTTACAGTTATTATTGGTACAATTTGGCATTTTTATGTCTTCAACGACACTATTTGTCAATAAAAAAATTATTTACGGGATAACTTCCGTGATTTTTGTTTGGATTGAGTTCCCGATATTTCGACGCTGTTGCAAGCGCCATGATCGCGGGTAAACTGAGTTTACCCGCGATCATGGCGCTTGCAACAGCGGGTAAACTCAGTTTACCCGCGATCATGGCGCTTGCAACAGCGTCGAAATATCGAGAACTCACTAAAAAACCGTGAAAGTTTAAAACTATTTGTCAAGTTTCACCGGCGCGTTTGAAAATAAACTCAAGTAGGAAGTAAAGCGGCAAGTAGGTGCTATGGTGCATTGCACAAACTTTTCGGGCATGCTGGACGGAGGGTTTACGGTATCTAGTCTACTCTAAATCTGTGTATCTATGAGGTAGGTACTAGCATTACGCCCGGCCTTGATTTTGCCGCGAAAGCAATTTTTTGTGAAGTGTTTTTTCCGGGAATCTTTTAAAGCTAGGCAATTATAGATTTATCCTCATGGGTGAGTGTGTTGAATAGTAGCAAATGGGTATAAAATCTGTACTTACTCATGGGAAAACCTAATCATTCACCATCGATCAGAATTAATACATTGTCATTGGTCGGTTTGTTCCAAGAATCTAGCATTAAGCACCTAACTTATAGATAGGAAACATTTTTATTTCACATAATACCTAAATAGGATTAATGTTTTTGAAGCTAAGGCTAAGGGCTAAGGCCCGTATTACAGAAACCAAATCATTTTCCTTTCACAAAAAAAAGTTGGTAGTTTGTTTTGTTGGATTATAGAAATTCAAACACCTAAACAAGCAAATTACCTTCTCAAATAAACCATTAATTAACAGTTTTAATCAGATCGAAATCAATACAGTAGTTTTTCAGCTTACTACTGCATAACAACGTACATACATATCTAAATGACATAGGGATGTTAGAATTTGTTAGCTTCCGAAAACAATGTTTGCTGGGGAGGTTTGCACAATTTGGCGGTTTCATTTCAGCTTCCTTTTGATCTCAATCTTCAAGGTTTAATATAGGGATTTAACTTGAAATTGTATTTTGAGTGTGTGGAACAAAATACGATAATTGTACTGCTTTGTGAGATAAGTACTATGTTTATTTTAAGATTTTAACGTAATGTACGTTGTCCCATATTTACATCATTGTGTTATTAATTTCATATCCCGGATAAAAGGATCACATTTTATGGAGAATTAAGGTCATCACAGCCTGTCATTTAAATTAGGGCTTTAAGTCGGTATTGTAAAATACATTTTTTAATATCAACGGCTCGCGGTAAGCGCGCTTGTCATTATAAAATGTATTGTACAACACACGGCTTAAAGCCCTAATTGAAATGACACTTAGTTATTTGCTGTACTGGAGTGGTGTGGTTATAATGAGTGATGGCCTTTAATACGTTAAAAATGAGTTTATACAGGGTGGCAGGTTAGACAGTGGAAATATTTTAAGGTGTCATTGTACCCATCATTATGAACAACTTTTACTATGGGACCAACCCTGAAATCGCGAAAAAAAAATCAGCTGTTCCATACATTTATGTTCACAAAACTCAACAAAGTGTATGGAACAGCTGATTTTTTTTTCGTGATTTCCGGGTTGGTACCATAGTAAAAGTTGTTCATAATTATGAGTACAATGACCCCTTAAAATATTTCCACTGTTTAACCTGCCACCCTGTATTTACTTTACTAATATTTTATTAACATTATAACAGACACTTTTTACATGAGAAGTTTTTCGGAAAGACTGAGTTTTATGAAAAAATCTTGTTTGTTTTTCACGCAAAATTATGCATTTTACAAGCATGCTTAGACTTCCTTTGCAATGCTAAATTAAACAAGGTTTTAACTTTATTATGCCGTCACCAAATTCTGTTCACGTGGTATGGTGAGTTACTTTTAGCTGTTCCATAAATAAAGCCTTTTCCCCACCTTCGGATAAAATTCGGTAATTTTTTTTTGGTATAAAATTTCATACAATTTCTGTTCTAATTTTGAATTGATAGCGTCTCTCTAGATACTGTTATATAGGCTAGATTCGTGACAATGTGAAAGAGGACTGTCTTTGTAACGTCATTCATTAAAATCGTGTTGAAAACAGAAAATACAAATCATTTTTCGCATGAAATAATTGCATGATTAAGTTATTTCCCCATAGATTCCTATCAAATTCGTGTTGACCCAAACCCTTCACATACTCGCATATAGTATAAATATTTATAGATATTAATGGAGTTGGTAATTCATTTAACACATCCATGTACAGGAATATTAGTCTCGCCAGGGGCCCCTGGCTATTTTCATAACGCATAGAGTTAAGATTGCGTAGAGCTGACAGCGTAGTTTTTTATTATAGTAGAACTTATAATTATTATTATGAAAGAGCTCGTCAGAGGAAGAACTGGCGAAGGCTCCACACAACTTGATTCCTACCGGCTGCCTTTTAAATGGTACAGTCAGTATTGTCTACTATTGCCAAATAATATAGATATACTGTGATTATTTAAAACATTATAAGATTTTTTCCTTGTCTTTGAATTCCAACAACAAAACTAATTGCTTTCTTTGCATAGTTAAGTTTAAGTCAGATAGGTCGCAGAATTACCTCTTATGGTCATTGGTCCCTTCGTCACTACTACTCATATACCTGTTTCTGTCGCCAGTTTTTTTGTGTTTTGGTTTGAAGGGTATGGATGCCGGTGTAATTACAGGCACATAAGACATTTCAGCTTTGTCTCTAGGGTGGACAACGCACTGGGAATGCTTGACCATGGAACCATTTACGATCAAGCACTTTGTCTATAATTCCTTTGAGCTTTCACATTAACTCTTAACGAATTTAATCCATTTACGCTTTTAACGTGCTCACGTTTTACTTTTTTTAATAACGGAAATTATAACGTTTTTTTTTTTCAATTATTTAATTTATTCTTCATGGTGTCAATACTTTTGTCAAATAAAAAAATGACTCACTGATTTTAAATCTAATAAAATCAATTAGAGCTTTGACATTAACACGTAACGAGTTTTATCCGTTTACGATTTTTAACGTTTTCACGTTGGACTTTTTTTTTCAATTGCCTATTTAATTTCCTCTTCATGTTGTCTACTTTTGATGTAAATAGAAACCAATTTGGCAAATAAAAAAAAAATCACTGATTTTAAATCTAATAAAGTCGAAATTACTCGCGTATAAAATACGAATTCGCAAAACTCCACAGTAAAAAAATACACCTTCCAACGGTTTCCCAAAATCTTTCTCATATTTCCCCTGTCCATTCAGCATTGGGTCTGTGGCCGGCTATCAGGGTAGCAATTTGCCAGCGGCCGCCGCGGCCCGCCCTTTGACAAGTAAATTGCGACTTAGACTTGCAGATTAAACGCAGATTACATTTGTTAGCTAGAGATAAGCTGGACGTTTCACATTTTTTGGGGTGTGAATTTTGAGCTAGGTAGATAGTGTTAAATATACCGTTTTTTAGGGTTCCGTACCTCAAAAGGAAAAACGGAACCCTTATAGGATCACTTTGTTGTCCGCCGTCAGTCACCGGACCATAAGTGGAGCCATCTGCTCATAGATGGCGCCATTGGAAGTATGCAGTAGCGCCATCTATGATCATATTTCGGAACCCTTAGGGCGCGATGCATACTCGCACTTGTCCGGTTTTTTTTTGCCATCTCGAGGGTTTTTGCTTAGTATCACCGAGATTGTAACAGTTTTGACTATCTAAAAAAATACATGAAAAAATTAATCATATAACACGTGCGTAAAACTAAAAATAGCCAAAATAAGTAACGCGCCTCGAATTCATTTATTTAGATTGCGTTGACTTAGAAGCTTGAATTTGTTAGGTACGCCTCCGAGAGATCGTAGACCTTAGTATTTGAAAGGTATAGATTACACACAATCTATTCGTTCCTAAGAAAAATAGTCTTTACAGACGGACAAAAAAGTATTCATAGGGTTCTGTGTTTTTCTCTTGAAAGCCCAAAAATTAAACCACAACCCAATAAATACGAACAGAAAAAAAAAATTGGGAGGTGTGTATATTTATCGGAATCAGCGAAGTTGAATCCATAAGCAATAAAATAATCTTAAGCCCTTCATTTACTGCTTACTCCAAAAACTGTTACAAAACTTCCTAAACACCAAATTGAAACATCAACGTCTTTTCCAGAAGAGTTGATAACAAAACTTTCTTGAGAAAAAAACGGTTTATTGATTAAAGGAACACAAGGTCATTATGAGTCGACGTTTTTGCCCGGCTTTTAATATCCTGGTCCTCTAATATCGTGCAAACTCGGATCCGAGGCCTGGGATCCGAGTTTTTATAAAAGACTTTGCTAATCGAGTATTACTATCGTTGTATATAATATACTATCGTTACACTGTTTTTATTTGTATGGGTAGGTAGAGCTGTTTGGTTTTGGCTATTTTGCAGATAGTTATTTGTTTTTCTCAAGTTATAGTATCAAATACTGAATCCTTCAATAATATTAATAATGTCCCTCGTTGAACCTAACAGAACTGTATTTAATTATAATAATAATTACAGTACACTCACAACAATTAACCCAATAAATGAAACCAATTCATTAATATTATCACCATTGAAGTCAAACCGATCTGCGGTTGACAACAATTTGTAAAATAACATCAAGTTTGCGGTGTCAGGGGGTTACATTGACCGCAATTCCGCAGAGTTGTGAAATGAGATTTAAATCAAACGTTCTACGCTTCATAACTAACATAGTTTACGCCTAAAAGTGAGTGCTTTATAATTAAGCGGTAGGTTGGCAACATAAGTGGATTAATACTGCTATTTATTTTATATTCATGCTATACAGTGCAGTGATAACCTAGTGGTATAACCATGCGCCTCTCACGGCGAAGGGTTGAGTTCGATCGCTAGGCACGCACCACTGACTTTACGAAGTCATGTGCGTATTAAAAATTAATTATCCGGTGAAGGAAAACATCGTGAGGAAACCTGCATGCCTGATGAGAGTTCTCCATAATGTTCTTGAAGGTGTGTGAAGACTGCCAATCTGCACTTGGCCAGCGTGGTGGACTATGGCCCACCCCCTCTCATTCTGAGAAGAGGCCCATGCCCAGCAGTGGGTCAGTTTATAAACAGGGCTGTTATCACATTATTTACATGCTATATTGTCTACTAAATATGACAGATAATTCTTATTTAAAACAAACAATAACCGACTTCAAAAAGCCACTACAAAGAAAATAATAATTTTGGTTTCTGAAGGCTTATTTTTTGTTAAAAAAGTTTTTTATTTTTCCCTTTTTAGTTCTTTATCCCGTGTTAGATTACTTTCACGAATTCGTTCAACAGTTAATCTTCTACGTAGTGACTACATTTATGCATATAACTTTGTACATAGGAATGATTACGTAATGTATTATATACTAAAACCTTCCTCAAAGTATGTAGATTACGTTTGTGAAAACCCCATTCAAATCGAATCAGTAGTTTTTGAGAAAATCGCGCACATACAAACATACAAACATACATACATACATACATACATACATACATACATACATACATAGGGGACGAACACAGAACCTCCTTTTTTGAAGTCGGTTAAAAACATGCAATAGGCCTTTTCGCTATGTTTTCATACAGGCAATCATGCTACATGTCACAAGGAAAAGTAGTCATAAGTGGAGCAGCCCGACTGGGGAAGTACCTCCACTTTACAGAGTAGGTACCACAAGCAAATAACGCTGCTCTTCGGAAGTGTTCCATTCCTGTAGCGAGTAAGGTTGCTAGAGCTCCTGAGGATGCGATGTGTTGACAGCGGGGGAACTGTACCCCGATCATGAGTTTTTTTGACGTATAGTATCGTTAACGTAAGCATATTTTGAATTGGAAATATACGTTTGTTACACAATGTTTATATAAATTAAATACATAATTAATTTCTCTGTATTTTTTTAAATGTGCAAATTGTTAAAATTTTTATCAAAATGTTCCAGGACTGCTGTATTTTAAATTCTACATATGCTTACGTTAACGAAACTATAAGTCAAAAAAACTCATGATAGGGGTACTGCTTGTGCCTTGAGAGCCATTTTACATTTGTCACCTCTCTCGCTCGCACAAAGCCATAGTTTTAGGATTTTTAATGCAAAGATGCATTTTTGAAAAATGTAATTCATTAATGTTCAACAAAATAATATTAACTTTAATATTAAAAACTCAAATTGAATGATTAAAAACTCATGAGTTGAACTTATCTCAAAAACAAATCCTAATAGTTAATGAGCTAAATTGATTAGATAACACAATAGAAATGTGTTAAATTAATATTATTATATAGATAAATAATGAATTACATTTTTCAAAAATACTTTTCATTTAAAATTCTTAAAAATATGGTTTTGAGCGAGCGAGAGAGGCGACAAAACGTAAAATGGCTCTTAAGTTGTAGGCACAGCAATTCCTCATTTTAAGGCGCTGATAACTGCCAACGGCCTTGGGTGATTTGGGTGGTATAGCTTGAGTGTTCTGCGCTGAGCTCAAGCAACGCGACATACGTCCATCGAGCAATACGACTCGCCTATCAAGGAGCGCGCTGTGCCGAATTAGACGTACTTTTTAGTATCTAAAATATAAAATAAAAAAAAGTAACAGGCAATATTATAGGTAGTAACATAGTCTTTTCACACAAAACAAATCATGAAAATATCTTAAGCGATTTGAAAGTAATTACGTTTTTATGTTTTGGGTAGATTCATGAATTTATTTCATTAAGTATTTTACTACAATAGTTAAATATTCACAGGTACGATTGATGTATGTGTATATGTTCTAGTTTAACATAAAAAATTGCACAACTAACCTGCATTATTTGACGGCGAAATAAGAGATTTAAAACTTGAGATTTACGGCCGTTACCATTTACCGTCGCCTTAAGCGCAAGGTGCGTAAGGTGTCGCAAGCGTTTCTTATGCTACGGTGACCGTACCTTACCATCAGGCAAGCCGTATGCCACAATCGTAGTATATGTATATTGTATATGTATAAAAATAAACAAGAAAAACAGAAAATATTTTGGGTAGGTACTTGTTATGTTGTTACAACAACCGTTTAGATGTAACGAGGTCTTACATGTTCTTGTAAAATTAAACCAATGTCAAACCCTCACTAATATCAACCTCTAATCCTGTAACAAAGTCAGAAGTACCCAAACATTTATACAAACACAACAAACCCGACGAAAAGGAAAATTCAATTGTTCGCGGTACCTCGCACCTTTTCAAGTTTTCCAATTAGGTGGCACTGTGTCTCGGGTTGGTACATTTAACTCATAACCGCGATAATGCGGCGAACAGCTGGGACACACAATAATACTGTGTCTGATATGAAGAAGGTCCTTCAATGGTCGTTCTTAGAAGTTGGTTTTCGTTTTCGTTGTATACAGGGTGATATGAAGAGGCGCTCGGTGCAAAAGTATCTGTATTTTTTATTAGATTTTTCCGTTTCTACTTGGATTTTATAATAAGTAGGTATTTAATAAATAACGACATAATGGGTCTTACATTTTTTTGATTCCTATCACTGTGTATAATTTTGTGACTGGTTTGATGTCACAAAATTATACACGATGAAGTTTTTATTATGCTTGTCTGGTTCTCGAATAAATCAAGCAAGTTGTCAATAATTTTTAAATGTGATTATAGGTACCTACTTATTTTCAATTAAAAACGGAATATCATTTGAACACAACTTTCTATCACATTATTTAAATTACTTTCACTTCACTGACCGCCACATTTTTGCACCCTGTGTAGTGTATGTGTCTTGCTCATATTTACTTATCTATATTGTCTTAGTTTTGTGTCCTAATAGAGGTATATCGTTGTTACATATGAGTAAAGTTTTGTGGTTTAGAATATACGGATATAGCGGTCCCTACCTACTGAATAAAATCACAGTTACGTAACCCAAAACTCTTTGTTAATATTGTGTTGAAGACTACGTTACGTATTGTTACAATTTCATACCTATTTATTTTAAAAGAATAGCATTGTACCTTTTATTAGATATCACCTTATACTGTCGATATCACCATTTAGTGCTGATATCACTTTTTACTGCCGATATCACCTTTTACTGTTGATGTCACATTTTACGGTCGATATCACCTTTTACTGTCGATATAACCTTATAATATCGATATCACTTTTTACTATCGATATCTCCTTTTACTATCGATATCACCTTTTACTGTCAATATCACCCTTTATTGTCAATATCATCTTTTACTGTCGATGTCAACTTTTACTGTCGATATAACCTTTTACTGCCGATGTCAACTTTTATTGTTGATATCACCTTTTACTGACGATATCACCTTTTACTGTCAATATCATCTTTTACTGTCAATATCACCCTTTACTGTCGATCAGTGGCGTAAAATGAAGGCTGTTGAGAGCACGTCATGCTCGTTTAATTGTACCGCTGATGGTGGCGTCAGTGGCGTGTGTATTGGATCGTTCGATTCCCTCCAAAATGGTTGAGTTGAACGGTGCTGATGCGCGCGTCATGTCTGTAAATGGGCATTCTTAGTTGGTACTGGTCATCGGTTAAGCTGCACTTGCCGCGGTCAGTCCATAGATAGGTGACCATTCATTACGTTCCTACCCTTCCATTCATACCCATCCGTGCCTCAGCTGGCACGTTAAACAGTCGGTCTTAACTTTCTGATCATACCTGAACAGATTATACAAACAAAACATGAATTTTTATACAAAAGCGGAAACTGCAATCGTACTTTATAAAAACTCCGGCCAAGTCTGCATTTCATACTATTTGAGATGCTGCGGTGAGTTTTCGAATAATTTATTTTTATACCAAGTCTGGTCTAAAGTTCATAAGTTTATTCCAGTCGGCCATTCACTAGAAAACTTTCGGTCAAACGGGGTATAAACAAAAAAAAAATACGATTTCTTGAACTACTCAGTTTGTTCTTTGACTTGGAATTTGAAAGAAATAAGCAGAAGTTGGAGATTTAATGGCGAACTTGAGGACTGGCTCATTGGCTATTTGGCTTGTTTGTACTTGCTTTTAGGGTTCCGTACCTCAAAAGGAAATAAGGAACATTACCCATATAGGATCACTTTGTTATCCGTCTGTCATGATCCTTTCTCTCAGCAACGCGTGAAAGTATCAAGTTGAAATTAATATCAAACACCTATGTCTAAGTATCCTACTTCCTACTAATATTATAAACGTGAAAGTTTGTGAGGATGTAAAGATGTAGGTATGGATGTATGGATGGATGTATGGATATTTGTTACTCTTTCACGCAAAAACTACTGAACGGATTTTGATGAAACTTTGCTATATAGCTTATACATCAGAATAACACATAGCCTACTTTTTATCCCAAAAACGCGGGCGAAGCCGCGTGCGGAAGCTAGTAAAAAATAAGTTTTTAAATCAATGCAATAAAAAAAATACATATATTTCATTATCATGAAAAAGCAGTCTTACATTTCTCATCACATTTTTTTTTTTTGCGATCACAAACTTAATTTTGTACGGAACCCTGAACCCTGATTTTTTTTTAGTTTATTTCTTGCTAGCTTTTCTTAGTAGCTCAGGAAACTAATCAAGGCAAGCTGGTGAAATTTCGAGGTATTTCACAAAACGACTACGATGGTGATGGACTGGTAACCTTTTTTGAAATCTGGTAGTTCAGCTATAAGAATTTTAAAGCAGCCTGTCCATTTTGAACTGACTCGTCGCATGATATCACCGTGAGAACTGCCAATTTGTTTGCGAACGTTCGAGGGAGAATTTCACCGTGACATTCTCCCTCATGGACATGTTCACACTGTGCTATACACAGTGTGAACATGTCCATAACAATGTATGGTGCGCGATATTGTCGTGCTATGAGCTAGGTATATGCTACAATGCTATATAGTATAGCGTAGTCTGAAGACAGCTTGATGCCGACCAAGTAGACGCGCAGCTCTATTCAAATTTAATATTATTTCTTTCTCGTCCCCACGTAAGCATAAAAAATAATAAAATTAGAATATATAAATATGTATGTGGAGTATTTATTATGCGTCACTACCTAGTTTGTCATATCATAGGGTAGCTTTCCATGACCTCATTTCGCGTTTTTATCTTAGATTGTGGGTTTTCACAGAGTGAGCCACAGAACTGATTTATTTTGAATGACTAAATAATGACTCATCGATACAATACAACCACTCCTTAATTCATTAATCAAAGAACCACTTAAATCTCTTAAACACGTCGCAAAAAACACCTCCCCAACACTATATTGATTTCAAAGTATCGATAAATCAACTCGATTAAAAACAGGAATCGAATGGAATGAAGAAATCCCTGATAAGATTGATGTCCAGATTTCGAATGGTTCATTATCGTGACCGGGTGCGGAGTGACGTAACGGATGGGAACTTCGGAATCTTCCGGGTATCTTGATTGTTCAGTTTAATATTGGTTATTTGGCTAGGGGGAAGGAGGGTTATTTGATAGAAGTCGCGGTGAAATATTAACTCTTTTTGTTTGAATGAGCTGCTCACTAATTCAAATCGATTACGAGTAAATTGTTATAGTTAAATACCTACCTACTTCTATTTATTATTCGACTACGCGACGGAAAGGAGGATAAATTGTCTATCAGCCTATACAGGGTGGCAGGTTAAACAGTGGAAAATATTAAAAGGGGTCATTGTACTCATCATTATGAACAGCTTTTACTATAGGACCAACGATGAAATCGCGAAAAAAAAATCTGCTGTCCCATACATTTGTTGAGTTATGAGAACATAAACGTATGGAACAGCTGATTTTTTTCGCGATTTCAGGGTTAGTCCTATAGTAAAAGTTGTTCATAATGATGAGTACAATGACCCCTTTTAATATTTCCACTGTCTAACCTGCCACCCTGTATAATGTATGGTATGTTTGTTCGTTCCTATTTAGTTTTTTGTGGACTAATCGGACAGCACTCTCCTTTGGCGCTGATCGATCGATCTGCGAGGTTAAGCTGCGCTTGCCGCGGTCAGTCCTTGGGTGGGTGACCGTTCTTAACACATCAAGACCCCTCCGTGCCTCGGAGAGCACGTTAAGCAGTCGGTCCCGGTTGTCATAGGAATATCTTTGACAGTCGTTACGGGTAGTCAGGAGCCCAAAAGTCTGACAACTGGTCTAACATTCGAATACCGGTATTCTCCAATAATTGGGTTGTGAAGGTCAAATGGCAGTCTTGGCATGGCAGGTTTGAAAACATTTATTTTCTCTAAGATATTACATTGTGAACATGTTCACTTATAAATAAACTTATCTAGTTAACAATAAATATGTATTTTACTTACAATATTCAGTCTTTTTAATACAATATTTGGTCCCTTTTTTCAATTTCTAGTTTCTACATGATAATAATAATGCTGATTTCTAAATGCAATTTTCATCAATTTTAATTAATTTGCTTTAGCAACTCTAGTGCTTCTACATTATAGGTTTTACAATATAACATCTTCTTTTGAGCTACTCGATGGTGTTTCTTACAATTCTATATCGCTTCTATTAACTTTTAAAGTTTTACAATTCTTTATTCTAGAGCAACAAATCCTTGAGTCTTAATTATAATCTCAACTTGTACATACAAAAGAACTTAAAATAAAAATGAAACAGTTACTTACATAATATTTTTACGGTTGACATAGAATATATTAAATAATGGACAACTTTGTCATAAAGTGTGTCTTCTAATTTAGACATTGATTCACCAATTTGGTCGATTTTCTGACTTGCTAAGTTCAAACTATTTTTATTTATATAATTTCTCATAATATATAATTTCTCATGTGTTTATAATGGAAGGAAATCATTTTAGTTACATTTTTGCCTTTGATATTTCTACAATAATCATCATTAATGATGTTAATCACAGGTAAGAATGGAGAAGATGTTAAAAGTTGTGGTGGTCTTATACATAGATATAACATTAGCAGAAATAATGATAAATAGGTATAACGGTGATAAGGCTTTGCACGTGTTTATAGACATTGTAATAACGCGTACCTTTTAAATTCTATAATAAATACAATTGCATTTTTTTCAGTAGTAGGTACCTACTCTAAAATTAGCGGCAAGAATTATAAATAGTTATAATGGTGATAGGGCAACTTTGCAAGTGTTCATAGACAATTGTAATAACGCGTATAACCTTTTAAATCCTATATATTATGGAATTGCATTTATTTCAGTTGTACTCTTATATATGTAGATATAACAATGATAAATAGGTATAATGGTGATAAGGCAAATTTGCCCTTAAAATTAGGCTTTATTTCATAGACAATTGTAATTTTTATACAGGGTAAAATTTAAACCAGTGCGAATATTTTAGGAGGTGAAAGTACTCGTGATTATGATCAACTTTTATCAGGGGACCGACACTGAAATATGAAAAAAAAAATCAGCTGTTCCCTACAAAAATGCACTACAACACGATCAAAATGTAAGGAACAGCTGTTCTTTTTTTCATATTTCAGTGTCGGACCCATAATAAAAGTTGATCATAATCACGAGTACCTACCTACTTTCACCTCCTAAAATATCCGCACTGGTTTAAATTTTACCCTGTATAATATAACATTCCTTCCTATGTGCTTATTTACCTTTCCTTCTCATATGCGTATTTACTTGTACTTTATTTTTACATAATATTAATATCTAATGTACTTCATTTAGCTTACAACTATTTACTGTTCTCAAAGGATGTCATTTAGTAATTATTCAATAAGTGATTGTTTAAGTTGTTATTTACTTTTCTCATTCGTTAAATACAAACCCTTAATTTTAAGTCAGTTTAGTTCTATTCCTACATTCTACTGTTAAGCTTGTAATCCGATCTTAAATAAAATAATATTTTATTTTTAAAAGTGTGTTCACCACTACCACATAACATAATAACGCGTATAACCTTTTAAATCCTATATATTATGGAATTGCATTTATTTCAATAGTACTCTCAAAGATAATATAACATAAGCGGAAATAATGATAAATAGGTAGGTATAATGGTGATAAGGCAAATTTGTACGTGTTCCTAGATAAAATTGTAATAACGCGTATAGCCTTTTACATCCTATAAATGACATTGCATTTACTTAAGTAGTACTCTCTAAAATTGAAGATAATATTCGATCGACGTTATTAAACCCCTCAGATCATAGAAACAAGGAGATATGCCATCATAGCAAATTAGTACGGGAACAACTGATGCCACTTTTAGTACATTTTTCGACACAATTACGTGCATATTTAAGCGCTCCTTGTGAATAAAAAGATCTCCCACGCATTGAACATTCCACACACCCTTAATCTAACACTGTTAATCGTCACTCAACACTAGCACTAAACTAAAACACTGTATTTATACCATCGATCGTGTTCGGTTCGTTGCCAGCGCGTACGTTTTTAATATGAGCAATTTGCTCAAGATCAGGCATCAAGCTCGATAGCGCCTTGGCACATCTCCTTGTTTCTATGATCTGAGTTAAATCCATTATTCGCATCTTGAAATGAACTTCAAGATCATTTATTACAAAATTCTGAAAAACGTACTTTTGCATACCTGGTGGCAATTAGAGTTAAATTCATGTAAGCAGGGAAATAATGAGCCAGTACTTATTAAATTATTCAAGTAGAGTTGAAGATTGTCTCAAAAAATGTATTAAGACTCTCGAGCCAAAACTAGCTAATAGTGCACGGGAGGCAAATATAGAACTAACAAAAATTAGGCATTCAATCTTTTCATTAGCAGTCTTACATCTCATTCACTTATGTCACAAAAACCTAATAATTTCGAGGAAGCAATATTTATAGCCATTTCCAAAGAACAAGTAATAAAATAAATAAAATCCAGACACTATTATATGAATAAATTATAGACAAGATCCACAAGTATGAATAATACATTCCCTAACAAACCAATACATTAAAATGTATCGAAATAGGTAGGTATCAACCAAATGTAAGGCAAATAAATGCAAGCAAATAAAAATATACCAACTTGCTTTAACTGCCACAAGAAAGTCCAATTAACCAACACCGATAAGCGGAAACAAGAGTGAACAAATAACTTCAATTTATGTAGATTGTGATAAAGATTTAAAAAAAGGAATAATTCCAGAAACGACAACATTATCAGAAGGTATACAGGGTGGCGATTAGGTTATCAGATTAAATGAAACCATGTATCCTAAATGGCGTTCTTTGCACATACACAATAAAAAAAATTGCCGGTTGCCGCTTTTACAGGTCAGTAAATGTACCAACTTGTATTAATAGTTGTACTATTTATTGGTACATTTACTGACCTGTAAAAGCGGCAACCGGCAAAATTTTTTATTGTGTATGTACAAAGAACGCCATTTGGGTTTCATTTAATGTGATAACCTAATCGCCACCCTGTATATATATTTTGAACATTTAGGTAAAGTTAACCATTGCGATAGTGAATGGACTATGATTAGTTATTCAGATATTTCTGAGATACGTAGGAAAATTTATTTTATATTAGATAGTAGAACTAAGGAAATATGTAATCATAATAAGTTTAGTAAGTTTTCGCTTTATGACACACCAGTCACTATACTTTATTTCAGTAGTACTTATAGATAGAACATTAGCGGAAAGAATGATTAATAGGCATAATGATGATAAGGAAAATTTGCACATGTTCATAGACAATTGTAATAACGCGTCTAACCTTTCACATCCTATATAGGGTAAAATTAAAACCAGTGCGGATATTTTAGGAGGTGAAAGTACTCATGAATATGATCAACTTTTATTATGGGACCGACACCGAAATATGAAAAAAAAAAATCAGCTGTTCCATACATTTTGATCGTGTTGTAGTGCATTTTTGTAGGGAACAGCTGATTTTTTTTTTCATATTTCATAGAACTTAAAGATCATTTATCAGAAAATTATTCTGAAAAACGTACTTTTGCATAATTAGAGTTAAATTCATGTAAGCAGGGAAATAATGAGCCAGTATTGTATTATTCAAACTAGCTAATAATGTAGGTACTAGGTACGACAGGCAAATGTAGAAGTAATAAAAAATCATGGATTTAATATTTTCATTAGCGGTCTTATAATAATATATCTCATTTACATAATTACCAACTTAAGTCACAAAAACCTAATAATTTCGAAGAAGCAGTATCTGTAGCCATTTCCAAAGAACAAGAAATAAAATCCAGACAGGAAATGAATTATAGACAAGATCCACCTATGAATAAGAAATTCAATAACAAACCAATACATTAATGTATCAAAATAGATATCAACCAAATGTACGGTAAATTCAAGGAAAAAAATATACTAACTTGCTTTAATTGCCAAAAGAAAGGTCATTTTGCTAAATATTGTTGGAATAAAAGTCGAATTAACCAACAGCGGTACCAAAATTATCAGCCTAGATCACCAAGTTTTCCAAATAATAGTAAATTTGGCAATCGCTATAATATAACAATAGAAAGTCAAGAAAACAAGAAAAATTTAAACTCAAATGGTCTAAGGATGACGGCCTACCCAAGGACTACCGATATGAAACATTACAAATTAGGCAATGAACTAGGTATATCGATAGGAAAATGTCTTTTTATGAAAGATTAAATTCGCGAAATCTAGAAAAAGGAAGAACATTTCTTATTGATACAAAAGCCGAAATAACGTTAATTTAAATTAGTATGATAAATAAAGATAAGAAGGAATAATTCCAGAAACAATTACATTATCAGAAGGAGGTATATATTATTTTGATCATTTAGGTAAAGTTAGCCATTGCGATAGTGAATGGACTATGATTAGTTATTCAGATATTTCTGAGATACGTAGGAAAATTGATTTTATAGATAAAACATATAAGTAGATAATACATATAGTAGAACTAAGGAAATATGTAATCATAATAAGTTAAGTGAGTTTTAGCTTTGTGACACATCAGTCACTACTCACTATACTCGATCAAATTATTCCTCAATTGTATGATGAAGAAAATATTTTAAAAGAATTAACAGGTAGAACTAACAATGTTCATAAATTCAAGCGATCTTACATTGACGGCATTGGAAAATTACTTATTGGAAAATTAATTATTTGGTACTTTAGACGTTGAAGACACACAGCGTTATGAAAAATGTTGTGAAAGTTTAAATTTTAAAGTACAACCAAGTTGTAAACAAATAATTTCAATTTATGTAGATTGTGATAAAAATTTAAACAATTTAAAGGAAGAAATTATTCCAAAAACGATTAAATTATCAGAAGGAGGTATATATTTTAAGCATTTAGGTAAAGTTAACCATTGCAATTATAGTGAATGGACTATGATTAGTTATTCAGAAATTTCTGAGTTACGTAGGAAAATTGATTTTATAGATATATAATATACATATAGTAGAACTAAGGAAATATGTAATCATAATAAGTTAAGTAAGTTTTAGCTTTGTGACACATCAGTCACTACTCACTATACTCGATCAAATTATTCCTCAATTGTATGATGAAGAAAATATTTTAAAAGAATTAACAGGTAGAACTAACAATGTTCATAAATTTAAGCGATCTTACATTGACGGCATTGGAAAATTTATTTATGATATTATTTGGTAGGTACTTTAGACGTTGAAGACACACAGCGTTATGAAAAATGTTGTGAAAGTTTGAATTTTAAAGTACAACGAAGTTGTAAACAAATAATTTCAATTTATGTAGATTGTGATAACAATTTAAAAAATTTAAAGGAAGAAATTATTTCAAAAACGATTAAATTATCAGAAGAAGGAATATATTTTAAGCATTTAGGTAAAGTTAACCATTGCAATTATAGTGAATGGACTATGATCAGTTATTCAGATATTTCTGAGATATGTAGGAAAATTGATTTTATACATAATACATAAATATAGTAGAGCTAAGGAAATATGTAATCATAATAAGTTAAGTAAGTTTTCACGTTGTGACACATCAGTCACTATACTCGATCAAATTATTCCTCAATAATTGTATAGTGAAGAAAATATTTTAAGAGAATTAACAGGTAGAACTAACAATGTTCATAGATCCTAGCGATCTTACATCGACGGCATTGGAAAATTATTTAAGATATTATTTGTTACTTTAGACGTTGAAGACACACAGCGTTATGATAATGCTATCAACTAATTCGATCCAAATACCTAAACTTGATAATAAGTTATCTTTATTGAAAATTCAAATTAATACCATTAGATTCCTTCTAATGATATTAGTTTGAGTTTTCAATCTCGATTTTTTATAGTACTATTTATTACTTATCTTACTAATAATGAAAAGATGTTTAATAAGAATTTAGATATCTTAGCGAATTACTTCAAAAGGACTGATTCAATTCTTTTTTATATTAACTGAAAGCAAGATATTGATGAATATTATTTTGTCTTTATTAACCTTAATCACGTCGAAAGTTAACAATGAAATTTCTAATATTATAAATGCAATATAACCTTTTATATCCTATAATATATTATGGAATATTGGATTTAAAAGGTAATATGCTATAAAACAATAATTTTCTATAATAATAAACACGTGCAAATTTGCCTTATAACTATTAGGCGAGTGGAACTTTTTAATAAACGGGGCGAATTCTAAGGGGCGAGTGGAACCTACACTTATAAAACCACCACAATTTTTTAAATCTTCTGATTTGGCCATCTTAGTTAATTAAAATATACACGATATTTATAACTCACTTCGTTTTCCTTTCTGTTGTATCGTGGAGAATGTCAATTTTCTATTCGGAGACCGCCGATTGTCTATCGCGAGAATAAAAACTATGCAGCGATAGCAACTCGAAGTTACTGAAGAACCGCTGATACACTTGTTGAACACGCCTGATGAAGCCTGGCCTTGGTATCAAGTGTATTTCACCTCGACTTAAGAGACCTCGCTGTTGTTGCTGCTGATTTTACCGTTGAACTGCCTTACACCTCGATGCTGTGCTAGATTCAGCACCCAGATACCGCTCTGAACATGATACCTTGCAGACTGAAGTTGAAATACGACAAAGTATATTCGCAAGTTTTTACACTCTATTAAACTTGCACTACGGATTTCATACACGCCTTTTTACCCGTTTGTCCGAATATAATATCACTTCACTTCACTTCTTTCTAATCTATCTTACTTCTGATACCAACAATGTAATGTTTGGGTGGTCAGGAAGGGTTTTTGTGAATGATGAAGCAGCTATTATGACAACAACTATGTCTGATGTGGTTTTAACAATATTTAGGACGTAAGCGAGATGGTACTCACTCGACTAATCGGACATGACTCTCCTTTAATGAGAGAGGGGACCCATTATATATGCTCTCACAATCAACAGGATCATTATGAGCGATAGATACATATTCAAAGGTCACAACAACAACTTATGGGAATAACTAATCGTTACTAATGAGATGAGAGCAACAAACAACTCATTAGTTAATAGTTAACACAATAGGATGTTTTGACGTACCTACTAAATGTGTGCACATTACACACCTATTATGTTCAAAAGATTCCTAAAGTGAGACGTGATCTGAAATAAGTTTTATATTGAAAAACATTTTTTCAAAACAAGACCCTGGGCATCATCTAGGTCTCCAGTATTTGTTAAGACAAATCGAATGAGCCCAAACAGGACGGAGTTATGTTGAGAAGTTGACGAGTTCCCATGGCCACCTCGTGGCCTCATCATGAGACCACCTCCCTGGTACCATATTATTGCATTGTCACAGAGGACATATATGTGTTCCAAATTTCAGTTCAATCGGTTGGGGAGAACTGGTCTAATAAAGGACAATTTAAATAAAAGCTTGTAAAAACTATACAATTAATAATGTCCCCACTGCTAAAAAGCGATTATCAAAGCGATCCGTTTATGAAGACGGGTCAAGAATATTAATGTTCTACTTAATCTTTAGATATGCGACGTCACGTATACCCAATTTATAAAGTAAAATCAATGTAATTTACAATGCTGAAAATAGACCTTTTAGGAGGGATTATCAGCTGTTCTGTAATAAATCGATTTTGTTTGTCTGCACCTAGCAAATAATGAGAATACAGCGTGTCACGCAATTTTATTTCGTATGATATTGAGCGTAATTCAGGAATATCAAAATAAATATCACTGTTGTTTATCATGATTTTTAATGATTCCGATTATATTTTTATATAATCTCTAGCCTGTTTGCTATAAATAATTGATTACTTTTTCTATGAAATAACATGAATAGCCAAATTTTTGACTGGGCCCAAAAAAGACGATGTCCTTTCATATTATATACTAACAGCCTAACCCAAAATAAATATTCACTCCGTGCGGCAATCGAACCCACGACACACTGTGCAGCGGGCAATTCCTCAGCCGCTGCGACAACCATGCCATCTGTACATACAAATCATACTCATTATTTAGGGCCGTTACACATTACGCCGCAGTGGCAGCGGCACCGCCGTATTTTCATACATTTTCATACGTGCGGAACCATGACTCACTGCTGCCGCCGCGGCGCGTGTTTGAAAGCACGTATACAAAATGCAACGGTGGCGACGCAGCGGCGGCGGCGCCCACCGTTGTTCGCTCTTAGGAAAACGCTAGGCCGATGAAAATTGAAGGTATAAAAAACACCTCAAATAACTTTATCCGTGAGCTGGTCCCAGCTAGACCAACGACACGTAACTCCGAAAATGGCAAAAACCGAATTCATTTCTCACCGAGTTGTTTTCGACATGAATCAACTGTCGAACCACACTTTTCCGTAGTTCTACCGCCGGCCACATTCGATTTATGAACAGAACCACATGATTGTAAAACGTGCGAAAAACGAGATTTTTTTCGATTTTTTTTTTGCTTTCATCGGATGAAGGTTTTTGTTATAACCTTGTTGACATACGCCCATAGCGTTCATTGATTTTAAATATTCATAGTTTACAAGCAATGAAGTTTAATAGATATGTGATGGATTGGTGAAATTGATTTTTTAGTGCGTAAAAACTGATTTGGATCGGGTGTGTTTGTTAGAGTGTATTTTTTTAACTTTTACATCGTTTTTATGTTTACTTTTAAATTGTATTTTTTGTGTGTTTATCATGCGTCACTTTAAATCGCAATTTTTATTTATTTATTTTTAAATATTTTTGTATGAAATTATTTTCGCCCCACAATGTTTTTGAATAGGTATATCGTTGTACTAACATTAACAAATAGGTAATGAAAAAAAAAATACTATTTCGTATACCTATATTTTATGATAAAAAATACATTCTGCAGAACTCTAATTTCTTAAACAATTACTGCTATCTCTAAAGATAATTCTACTACTTGCATTATCTTTATTAAAGAAAATATTATTTGGTTGCATTTTTTCAAATAAAATATATCAGAAATAGAACCCCAAAACTACACAAATAAAATATACGCAGTCGGATCCTAATATAATTATATTTAATTTCTTCAGCCTTCTTAAACGTTTAAGACTGCCGACGGTACGTCGTTCTCTCTAAGTAACCCAATTTATTTGACATCATTAAGAATAAATAGCTCATTAATAATCCCCAAGAAATCCATTAAATAAATTACTGAGACAATTTGTTGGTGCAAACAGATTTCGTTTTACAAAGAACATTAATTTTACTGTTTACAGTGATCATAAAACCAACACAAATGTTTTTGATCATAATTTATTTTGAAAGCGTCTTGGTGGCTTGGAATTGGGACATAAACTGCAGTGGCCTATACGGACAGCATTAAATTACTAACGTTCCTAAGTTCTCGCTAGACTCACACTTACACACCACAGCGCGAGTATGGTATTTCAAATCAGGCTCATTTATTGGAGTGTCCCAAGCTCATCTGCACTTTAGACGATCATATGGACACCACTGATCCTGTGATGAAAGTGGTTATATATCTGGTTGTATCATCGACACAAGAAGAAGTGGATTTAGGGATATCTTCTGAAGCAAGCATTCGAAGCCGAAAGCGCTGCCTGATAGTTATAATGTGGGTGTCTTGCAAGTCGCGAGTGAATCGGTTTCTTCTAGGCAAGCATGCTCCATCGTAGACCGCATCATCGCTTAACATCAGGCGAGATGGCGGTTAAGCGTAGGCCAATATCAAATAAAAAAAGCCTTAAAGATCCGATGAGACTTTATCTACATATTCTGTAATTATTTATTTAAGAAACTTCGTAATTCTGTTCAATTTTGTTCATTTGTATAACTTTGTACGTTTAATAAGAAAGAAATAAAGATAATTAAGACACAAGCAGCAAATTCAGCCCAAACATTTATTCCGAAAATCGCTCCTTTCAAATAAAAACCATTTTATTTGAGCGCCATATAAACTCGATTGCATTTTCTGCTTTCCAATCGGATTTTTATCGTTCCATAATAGATCTTTCATTTCGGTTCGTTTTAACTACGCAGAAAGCCGTAAAAATACACTGAGTACACTTCTTTAATCCGGGAAACGGTTGCCCAACAAGATATATGTGTTTTACTGAATTTTCAAAGCGATTTTCCTTTTTAAATGATGATTCGGATATGAAATACGGGTTTGAAAGATTCATATTTCCGAATGGATGAAGCTATCGATGTATAGAGTATGGGTAGGAAGTAGGAACAGATATAGGAATTCGATGAGGTTTGAGGTAATGTATTACGGTAACGTGATTAATTAAAGGAGTATGGACTTTGATACTAATAGAAACGACATTTTTAAAGGTTTTTACGCCATCGTGGATAGTATAAAAAAACCGGCCAAGTGCGAGTCGTACTCGCGCACCGAGGGTTCCGTATCATTTTTGGACGTATAAAGTGAAAAAATCTGGACCGCATAACTAAGTTTGTTTGTGAAGGAATTTTGATGATTTTGAAAAAACTGTACTAGTTAGGAACATCGTTTTATTTTTGGTGCCATATTTGGGTCAATTTCTATTAACTCTAATTATTTCAGATTTTTCACTCTGCAAACTTCGGAGATACGGGGGGGGGGAAATGGTATTTTTTTGGACATTTTTCATCATATGTCGAAAACTGTGAGACATAAAATAAAATGAAAATATATTTTGAAATATGCAAATCAAGCCCTTTCATATGATATGTCACTTGACCTAGTAACCCCACTTTAAAATTTTGGACCCCCACTCCGGCCCCTTTTGCAATGGAAATAAAAATAGTTTTGGATTTTTTTCATTTGCAATGAAGTTGAACAATTAATCTTTACAACTGTTCCAAATTTCAAGTCGATAGCATAAGTAGTTGCTGAAATAAGCAGGTGTGACAGACAGACAGACAGACAGACGAAGTCGCACCATAAGGGTTCGTTTTTTACCATTTTGGTACGGAACCCTAAAAAGGACGGAATCTCGCTTAGCAATTTGTGAAGCAGCCATAGTATGCCAGCGTATAGCGCCACACAGAAGTCTTTCAAGTTTAAAACAAAATATAAATATTCTTGTGTGGTAAAATGCAACAAAAATATTAGTAGTTTCATAAAAACATCACCTATAATCGGTAAATGAGTAATTTATCACTTCACTTAAAAAAAATCGTAGATTATTAATTAGGCCCGTATTACAGAACGATACCTACTCGAGCACAGATCTCTGCTTGAGCATAGATGTTGTGACTGTTCCTAAAATACCCCAGGCTGATAAAATTTTCGTTTTTCCTAAATTAATATAAATTGACATTAATTGACATAAAAGTCGGCTTCCATAGCGGAAGGAACGGTGCTCCTCCAATCCCGCACCGTTCTGTAGAATGCTTCCTTGATGGTCACTCTCCCACCGATTTAAAAGTGTTTAAAGTGTCCTACCCAGGACCAGTCTTATAAACATAAGACTTGAGGACAAGGAGAGGTGTGAGGAATATAGGAAGGAAGAGATCAAGAGAGGGCCTAAACTACCTAATCTAAACGCGACGCTTGAGTTTATAACTAAATAATATATAATGATCTACAAAACCCCACCTTTGTAATAAAAGACAAAACAGAGGCCTAAGCTACCTAATCGATACGTAACGCTTGCGTTTAAGAATTACTTATTTGAAATTACGTTAGTAAACAATGAACAATGTACTACAAACCCACCCCAAGTGACGTGGGGCCGTCTTACAACGGCTGACGCGTCATACGTGTACCACTAGGCCTGAACACATAGGTCCACTAAGGACACTGCTGCGATCCTAATGGGCCACGTTCCTAAGCTTAGTTACAAGCCTTACTCAATCCTAAGACAGCGAACTACGAAGTCCAACTGCCATTGAGCGAGACAAGTTTCCAGTGTTACTGGACGCGTACAAAGTAAGTGAAACCCCTTACGACAACCTACAACCCTTTACTAAATTAACACAAACTAGCGCAAGCGCATCGTATGGTCCGTCGGTTGTAGAATTCCTTACAGTCGTTCCTGTGGTAAACGTTGAAGTGGTACCTATTTCCGTATCGTCACTTCGCACTCCTTAATCTACCCAAAATGAGGCAATGCATCGTACTGAGTGCCTGTGTGACCCTTGTCAGACCAGGCTGCCGTTCCCGTGTACATGCCAATATTACGTGTCTCGCCAAATATTGTTTTTTTTTTTTTATCAGTCATAGGCCTACAAACAGCCGGGTGTGATTTAACGAGACACGCTTCCTAGCGTCCTTTTAGGAGGTCTATCAATTCAGTTTAGGGTACTTGGTGAAGCCTACCCCGCTCCCGGGAGTGTACGTACAACAGGTTCTATGTAAAGACATTCTACGAGATCAGTCAGTCAATAGGAAGTATCTTCTTCCAGCGCTTGATTGAGTAGTGTTATTAAACAATTACATGTCGGCTTTGTAGTCTAAATTGATCCAGATGAGTTACAAGCATATGATACGGTTCAGCCTTCCTTAGCGTCGTGAGTATATTTGTAGTGTAGGTACCTAAAGTTAAGGCATGCTAGCGTTTGCATGTAGTCGTGTACTATGTTTGTGTATAGGATACAACATTAGAAGGGCTTTCCCCGTCTCCCTAAAACCAAGCGCTGATCTACAGTACTCCAAGTCAGAGAGCTTTATATTATTCGATTATTCATTACGCCTTATAACAGTATCGTCCAAGATTGTGGCATGCATTACGCATTATAATTGTCGCATAGAACATTATTACGCTCATGCATTACGCCTATTATATTGACGCCTGCTCACCGAGCTAGAATTGAGATAATTATAAACACACATGTTATCCAATTATATCCATTATACAGCCTGGGATAAATAGTTACAGTCAAACACTCACCCGTACATTCACCATCACTTACACGGAGATTCACACATCTTGCACTCGTTGTCTAAACTAGCATTACACCAGATCTATGCCTAATTACTAAACTAAGACCACGCTTTTACAACATCTCCTATCGGGATCATAAATGCAATTCAGTCGTGTACTATAACTAAACGAGTCTTTACTATTTTATTCTGGCGACTGTAACCTATTGATATTTAACCAAGTGTCCTAACTAAGGTATCCTAATCCTAGACTGTGGCGACCGTTCCCTATCGTGGTCTAAAACCAACTGCCCCGAACTCTCCTCAACCTCTCACCACGTTCAAAACACATTTCCCATAATTTCTTGCATCAGCCCCTAATTTTTTGTACACTCTCTTAATTGTAGGGTTAAGTCCGGGTCCCAGCCTCTGGAATGCGTTGCAATATGTTTTGCAGATGTCGTTCATGTATTGTGAAATGTACTTGGAAAGATCCCATAGTTTTTAGAATTCATAAAATGGTGCTTTCTATTGACAGCTGCAATAAAGTAAAGGTTTTATGGGCTCCTAAGTTGCCGGAAACCGTGAGACGCCTTTAAAAATAAATAAAACATTTATTTTTAAATAGGGTGCCAACCTGACAGTCACAATGTCAACCAATCAAATGGCTTTAAATCTATGCTCAAGCAGAGATCTGTGCTCGAGCATCGTTCTGTAATACGGGCCTTAAACACAAACCCAGCTGACAATGTAACAAAAAATCTAATCCATTTAAAACAAATTCAATAAACATAAAAACAAAACAAAAAACAATTAACGTTTAAAAACATGGAATAAAAAAAACATGTGAACAGCAACATGTTTAAAATCTAAAATGTTCTCTAACAATTTTACGCGAGTTCTGTGATTTTAACCGTTTGGCTTTACCCAGCTCAAATTATTGGTTCTCCAATAAAAAATCTGGATTTGCATACGTAATAATAAAGGTCGGATTGTCGGATTGTGGGAACAACTGCATTATTACGCTTTTAGCGTATGAGGAAGAGGGTTAGGGTAAAAGAGGTTTTCCTCCATTCAATTTATTGAACCAGATTTCGGAACTATTTGAAGTGAAAAATATTGCAGTCGAAGTTTAGATAAAAATCGTATCCAAAAAAAGTGCTGTGGTCTTAGATAAAATAATTATTGTTCCACTGTGACAAAGCTACTCGTATATTCTTAAACACGGTGAATTTTCGTTGATTTAGAGGCGAAACGGTCAATGACACATCACTATGAACAATTTCTATGGGACCAACACTCCAATCGTGAAAAAAAGTCAGCCGTCTCTTAGAAAAAAGTCAAAGTCACTCTACAAATTGTAAACAATATTGTAAGATTTTTATTTCTACGATTTCAGAGTTGATCCTTAATAGAAATCGTTTATTATGATGAGTATAATGACACCCTTTCGACTCCAAAATCAACATACAGCTCATATTATGACCACAAGACGTTAAAAAACTACAAAATTATGAAAAAAGAAGCAGTTTCATGCTATTCGAGTCGAACATAATTATTATATCGTATCTTTAAGTTAGGTACATAACTTCGTTGGATAGTGTGAAGTAAATTATCGTTGAGCTAAGTTATGCAATGGATGCCACGGAAAGTTGACTGTCATAGGCATGTATCGATTATCTCTAATAGGTACCACATCTCTAATGCCCTTTGACGTCTTCACCCCATTATCCAATACCTACCTGCAATCTCGTTTACCGTATTATTAGTCGGCAATCAAGGCGTTTGTTAGCAGATGCCTGAAGGTATAGCATCAGTGATATCACTACCTATATTCAGTAATTCAACCTGAATTACGTTTGTATACTTTGACGTATTTGTTAGCGCAACATTACGGTTGTATTAATCAAAAGGGTAGGCATAGGTGGACATCCACATTTTGCCAGTTGTGTTTTAAGTCCCATGGGACAAAATCAACTGTTCCATACATTTTTTCGAGTGATATGGATATTTTTGTACGAAACAGGTTTTTTTTTTCGTAATTTCAAGGTTTGTCCCGTAGTTAATCGAAAACTGAGTTCTTTATGACGTCCCTCGTATAACGTGTAAACTTACCTCCCTAACTTGTCTGGGTTGCCTGTATTGTCTGATATCCTTCAGTACTTTTTGCCGAATTGATTTATTACTTCAACAGCTTTTATTTTATCTTCAATTTCTCTAAAAACCTTACCAAAATATTGAAGCTTGGTATCCACTAACCAATTCTCTCAATTGGCTAACGAATTCCCTGAATAACCGATACATTTTATTCATCTATATTAAATGTACCTTCAGTAAGAGAACCATTGATTCGTTCGTTCATATTTCGATGTTGGCCGGTATTGAATTCGTTCCCTAGCGAGCTTGTTAGCAATTTTCGAACAGTAGATTTTATTATTTATTAAAATATCTTTATTTTAGTAGTAACTGCGGTTAGAGTTACTTTTATGAGTAGCGTAGAGCGCTCTTTATGGAAGCAAAGGCAAAAGACAAGTAGATTCCCTGCTGTCAACACGCAGCGTATCTTCAGGAGCTCTGGCAACCTTAATCACCACAGGAACGCAACATTACCGAAGAGTAGCGTTATTTGGCTGTGGTATTCTGTAAGGAGGTACTTCTCCTAAGGCCGGATTTAAACTTAATTTATTTTTTACACGATATTCTTTAAAATCCTTAAAAATGTTGGCTCTCAAGAAATCGAGGGTGGGCGCTAGTGCCTATATTACAGGATATTAATTTATCTTAGTTTAGATACTAGTTGTAACTCTAATTCATGTAAACTAACTACCTACTTTATTACTAACTTGTTTTATGTTTTTGTATAACTTTAAATTGAAGGTGCAAATAAACATTTTTTCATTTTTCATTTTTCATTTAAAAGAGTGGAGGCCATAGAGTAACACCGAAGTGGAGGTCCTGATTTTTTTTATCAGATAAAAAAAAAATCTCACAATTCTTAATTTATTTCAATTAAAAATGGTCTCTTCGAACCGAATGAAACGAATAGTTAACGTCAAATAGGTACTAGAAATATACTTACAAAATAAATGTTGTTAAAAAAACCGGCCAAGTGCGAGTCGGACTTGCGCACGAAGGGTTCCGTACCATTATCCATAAAAACGGCAAAAAAAATATGTCTGTTGTATGGAACCCCCTATAAATATATATATTTTTTAAATTAATTATTTATTTTTAAAGTGAATATATAATTAAATATTCTGTGAGTATATTTCAAGCGTCTACCTGGTGCCGTTATCAATATCGAGCATAAACGAGCATAAAAATCACGTTTGTTGTATGGAAGCCCCATTAAATATTTATTTTATTCTGTTTTTAATATTTGTTGTTATAGCAGCAACAGAAATGCATCATCTGTGAAAATTTCAACTGTCTAGCTATCACGGCTCATGAGATACAGCCTGGAGACACACAGACAGACAAACAGACAGACAGACAGACGGACGGACAGCGAAGCCTCAGTAATAGGGTTCTGTTTTTACCCTTTGAATACGAAACCCAGAAAGTACCTTGTGAATGTGAAATTTTTGACTTTTGACGAATAGATTTTTCTTATCTAAAAAAACTCATGTTTTGTAGGCCCCCAGGCTAGAGCCTTTGCTGTCCTGCCCTAAATCCAACCCTGACTTCCCCAGTCGGACTGCTCCAGATTTGAGCGAGATATCTCACCGTGCCCTACCTCTCTTACATGACGAGTCTGCTACTGAAGCTGTCTTAAAAATTAATTACTTCGTTTCCTTAAAATTTAGGAACAAAGAGACACTACCGAGACTTAGATAAGGACTAGACATTTACTAATGATACTTCACTTTAACTTCTATCCATTCAAGGCTTAACCTAACCTATATAGCATTCAAGTCTATCCAGACATACTGGAGCCTATTCATAGTTTAGACACATTAATTATCAGCCACATAATTACAGAGAGACTTAGAGACAGTTTCACTAAGTGAAATCCAGCGATTTGTTTATAAGTAAAATAAATTATTGCAGAGGACGAATGAAAGACGAGTAACAAAAGAATCAAAACAGTCAAATAACGCTAATCTTTGGTAGTGTTGTGTTCCTGTGGTGAGTAAGGTCGCCAGAGTTCCTGAAGATGCGCTGCGTTGACAGCACCTGCTTGTTCCCTAAGCTGTCGGCATAGCGAATTCTCATTTTAATAGATGCGAGGGATAGGACTCCATGCCTATATTAATATTTCAATTACGATTCTATTAGTAACAAAATTCAATATCTCCCAGCCGGCTTAGCATGACCAATTCTATCTCTATTCTACCATAGAATAGACTAAGGTCCTGTTGTTTCATCTTACAGTTACGTATCTGTAACCGTCAAATATGGCGGCTTGTACGACAATTTCATACTGACTTAACGATTACGTACTGACTTACGGATACAGATGGTTTGAAGCAACCCGCCCTAAGAAGTTCTTTCTATCCAAATCGTTATCTCTTCTGCCCGAGCATGCGGCGACCCGAGCTTGGTTTGCCAGAATGTTGTCTACTAAAGAATAGAAAAAATTCTTATCGTTTGCTTAAAACGGTAGAAATCTTTCTACAATCTGTCACTTTGTCTATTCTTCTGTAGACAAAACCGTTTCTATCGTGGTCATGCTAGGCCCGCAGTAGTTCGTAATTTGGCTCCAGATAAAACATTCGAAGTTTCCTCATTAATTATATATGTATCTATTAAAAACGGTAAGCTACATTTTTTGATTATTATTGCTTTCACAACGATTTACTATAATTAGAATCTAAACACAATTATTAAAACTTGTGGAAATTCAATTAAGTTTTGGTTGTTATAGCCTTAATAGTACGAGTATGATTCAATATGATATATGATTCAATAAAACTATTTTAACTGTTACTACATAAATAAAATATATCAATCATGACTAATTTATTGATATATAATTATGTATATTGATGTAGTAATAGTTAAAATGGTTTTATTGAACCTTAAGAGGTAGTCACTACCTACTTGCCTACTATATGCAATGCACGCGCCTGCCCAGGACAGGTGTGTCCTTCAGATCACAAATATAGGTACCTGTTCCTGCCACCAGTTTAATAATTTTTCACTCGAAAGATAAGTCCTAATGTTAATAAAACATATTTTTCTCACTAATAAAATAAGCCACTGCAGGAATGCAATGTTTGAGGTTCTGAGGACATCTCCCCTTGACAAGGGTTGAGAAAGGTACGCTTAGGGGAGATTAAGGATTTAATTTAAGGGATTTAATTTTCATGGGAGAATGTCGTGAATTTATGTGTCCAATGTTGGTATGTGTTCGGAAAGTCAATGACATTTTTGCCTTTGTCTATCTTTTGATGAAGAAAAACATGTTTTGGTTTCTCTTTTGTCATTAGTCGAGACTTATGTCAGCTTTTTTAGGGTTTTTATACTGTATAAGTCAAGAAATGAATATAACTACGTTCAAAATGTACACTAATGTACAGTAAATATTACACTAGTTGTTACAATTTTGTTTTTGTGTTTCTAATTGTTTACTTCCCAATTTCAATCTACCTCAGAAGCTTTTTGTGTCCCTTTGAAATTACAAAAAAATACTTCCTACATTAATTTACCGACTTACTTCTAAATTATTTGTACGTATTTAAAAAAATAAGGGTATTATTATGCTACCTCATTTCCACTCACGTATTTCTAAGAAACCCTACAAAAACTCCGCTGTCATAATAAAACCGGGATGCCAAGATGGCGGAAGACGTTCAAATATATCCGTACTTATGTTATTGACAAGCTAATCGAATCCCTTCCCATATTTACACGCCTGATTGACAGTTCTTAAGATGTTTTCTGCTGTCAATCTCGAAGTGGTAGCTTTATATTTAGATTATTGACGACATACTTTTTAGCCTTGGCGCCTTAGAGCATTCTATGGCGCTGTAAGCGGCGATTCACTGAATAACATTTTTTGTGGGGGGCGAGGTGAACACACTATTTGACAATCATACACAGATACCATGTTTACAGATTGAAATTAAATAAAACCATGTTGTTGTATAATTTATACTTACATGTGATAGGAAATTTCATGGTTTCGCACAATTAACCATTTTCAAAATGACAATACAAAATGATAGTTGTCGTGCATGAATTAGTTTTAGGTCAAATCTTGTCAAATTGAAAGATCTTGGAATGACTACATATATGGCTGTATCCTCCACCCCTCTACCCCCCTTACGAGTGACCTGCGAAATTCCTCGCGTTGAACGAAAGTAAGGAGTGTAAATAGCTAGATTGTGATATTACTATGTTCTGAAATTACATTTTTTTTATCACCATTATTGAGTAGAATTTTGACTTCCTTACTCAGAAAATACTGCTTTGCCAAATACTAACACACAACTTCACATACTCTCGAGGCAAGCTTATGAAATTCTAAGAAAAAACTGATCAAATTTTTGTCGAGGATGCTAAATTAATTTCCTCAGTGCTACGGTACGTGTCAGTGGCATGATATACCTACATAATAATATAGGTATACTTTCATATTTCGTCACAAGTTCAGTTATAAGAAGCTGTAATTGTATCAGGAGTAAAGGTCGTTACCCATGTGTTACTTTGGAATTCTGGTTGTCTTTACATTTTATTAACCTGGGCCCCAATTTTGCTATTTCAATAGTGTATGAATGGTGTTATAATGACACCAGAACGGTCAAAACCTAAGCGCTCATTGGCTTAGAGTAAGACTATCTGTTTCGTCATTGGTCAAAACGATGTCATTGATAGACCATTCTGACATGATTACGACAATTGTATTAGCAGACTTGGGCCCCTGTACTGTGCATAAACAAAGTTCTCTTTTATAGACTACCACCATCTGTATGTGTTGCCTTTTTTGGTTTGTCTATCATGAATTCATGTGACGCAATTTACCATGCTAGCAATTCTTAGGTTCCTTTACATAATTATATTTTATTAAAAACAAAACTGGATAAATAACATTTCTATACTGATTTAAGAATAAAAAATAAACAATATTACCTATTATTTTAACCATATTAGATTGTGGGGAGTGAGAGAATCAAAGAATTCAATAAATTTTTTGGTGCAAGCAGTAATAGTAATGTACTTATTTACTTTATTAGCAGTGTATGTTCTGAAGCATTTAGTTACGTTAGTATTATCATAAATCATAGTTTCTATCACAATTTTGATGACTAAAGAGAAAAATAAATCATTTATGTGTGGTGAAAAAATTGTACCTACCTATTGACCCGAGCGCCACCATGGGTGCAAATCTTTACAATTACTTCATTATAGGTACCATACATCTGTTTTCTTGATATATATGACATCAATTTCCTGTATTCCCTTTTGCTTGTAAGATTAAAGCCAATTTTATTTGCTTCGCTTTTTAATTTTATTTTGCTTTGCGTTTCTTTCTGGAATATCTTCAATGTACAGACACAGCTTTTTTATAATAGTATAGATAGATTCTTCTCTCTACAAATGCTCTTTGCTTTGAAATATTCGTGCTTAAGTGGGAAAGCTTTGAGAAAGGGTTTTGAATTTAGAATCTATGTCGTAATTGGATTCCAGACCGATCTTTGTGTACAAGGAACGTGTGCTTCCATCCTGTTGGGCTGGTTCTGGTGGACAACCAGTTTCAAGCTAATATCTATTGCTATATTTTAGTCGTAGTTTGAGCAAAAAAGGGGTCGAAGAAAATTAGTTTTGCCAAATCACGTTGCACTAAAATTTTTGGGTTATTCCCAACGGACCACGTGGTCGGTTTTTGAGACCTCTAAAAATAATAAAAAAACAAGACGATATTGCAGCCGGGACCCACTCTTATAATAATATATCTAATTTTACCCCTAACGAGTGGGTTTTTTTTATTTTTTTTGTGTTTATTATTATTTTTAGAGGTCTCAAAAACCGACCACGTGGTCCGTTGGGAATAACCCAAATTGACCTAAAATCAGGCTAAAGTTTTACATAATTACTACTATTTGGCAGCAAAATCTCCTCTCTATTTGTTCGGTAAGAGATATTTTAATTTAATCAATGATTTTTTGTTTTGTCAAAAAGTTTACCTTCATAAAAATATCTGTGATATCTATGTAAAGCACATTATCTCTCTCAGAAATATTGCTAAAAATCTCATGATTGATTTTCAAACATAATATTGTATTACTTCTGCTTCCCTTCATTAACAAAAGGAACCAGCTATAGTTCCTCAATATATACTACGCCTATATTCATTTCAATAGACCGTTAGAAATTCAGAAATTATACAACCTACATCTTTATGACAAAATTTATAAAGACTGGCATTTTGCCAGAATATAGTTACATCTAATATCTATTATTATAAAAGTAATGTAGTCTTAACTGTTTTTGTTATGGAACTAAGTTCTTTTTCTTTTGTAATGGTAAAAGCAGTTACTATTTTAGTATTCTGATACTTTTCTTCTGGAATTTTAACTTCAATTAATTTATTTTTTTGTGTTATATGAAAATAGTCAGTCTAGTCCTAATTACCTACCTACTATTAATTTTAGAATTCTGATACTTTTCTCCTGAGGTTTAATCTTTACTTACATTTACTTTATGTGTTTTATGAAAATTAACATAGTCCATAGGTATTACGCTTATTTGAGTTTTTTTTTTGATAAATTGGATTGCCTCGTTGGTCCATTGGTTGCAACCGTGACTGCTGAGCTGGCCCTGAGTTCGATTCCTAGATCAGGAAATTCTCAGTAACAGCTCGGAGTTTGGATTTGTCCCCGGTTAATGGCAATAAGGTCGCCCCCTATTAAAAACAACAAACAAACAAATCGAATACAAAAACTCCTTAATTTGAAATTGATTAAAAATGGTAAAACATAAACAAAAAATGTACACAAAAAAAGGTGTGAAAACGAATCTAAAATTATTATCAGTACCTACCTAAATGGGTTTCAAAAACGAAAATGGTTTCAACAAACTGAAAACTTATTATTGATGGTAGTTACTTTATTTTTCCTCTAACAAACTGCTTTTCACGGCGGTAAATTATACCTTCCTATTGAGAATCGCTAACAGTCGGATATTTTTACCTTCAGTATTTTTAGTTTTAAGATTTATCTTGCTAAAGAATGTGAGAAAAAAGGTTTATTTACCTATTTCCACGAGATTTTGTATACTTTATTCCATTAAATATTTTAGAAGGTAATGAATAAAATGCGTACGTTGTTAAGATGGAAGATAGTACTATACACTTATACCATAATATTGTAGTAAAGTCTAAGGTATGGCTGTCGCTTACGAGGTAGCAGCTTCGCGTACAATCTACGTAAAGTTAGGTGCTATAAATAACACTGGTTAAGACAGAGTTGGTACTGAAATTATAGGCTTGGTAAGAGAAAATGTTTTTAATGGTAATGAGCTTTTGATCTCATTAGCAATAGAGAAGAAAAACCGGCCAAGTGCGAGTCGTACTCGCGCACCGAGGGTTCCGTATCAGTTTTGGACGTATAAAGTGAAAAAAACCGGACCGCATAACTAAGTTTGTTTGTCAAGGAATTTTGATGATTTTGAAAAAACTTTTATACCTAGCTAGGAACATCGTTTTATTTTTGGTGCCATATTTGGGTCAATTCCTATCAACTCTAATTATTTCAGATTTTTCGCTCCGCAAACTTCGGAGATAAGGGGGGGGAATGGTATTTTTTCAGACATTTTTCATCATATGTCGTAAACTGTGAGACATAAAATTAAATGAAAATATATTTTGAAATGTGCAAGTCAAGCCCTTTCATATGATATGTCACTTGACCTAGTAACCCCACTTTAAAATTTCGGACCCCCACTCCGGCCCCTTTTGCAATGATAATAAAAACATTTTTTGACTTTTTTCGTTTGCAATAAAGTTGGGCAAGCATTTTTATAACTGCTCCAAATTTCAAGTCGATAGCATTAGTAATTGCTGAAATATGCAGGTGTGACAGACAGACAGACACACAGACAGACAGACAGACAGACAGACATACAGACAGACAGACGAAGTCGCACCATAAGGGTTCCTTTTTACCATTTTGGTACGGAACCCTAAAAAGCCTAAAGTAGTTTTAAATCTACTTTTAGCTCCAATAAAGAAATATTAATCACTTAAAATGTTACGTATTCATTCAAAAGTACTTACGAACTTAAATGAATAAAACTTGTCAAAGAAAGAACAACTTTTAACACTAGTTAGGACAAAGACAAAATTTGTTTTAAATCTACGAGTATATTAAGTCGCATTAAGGAAACAGTAATCACTTAAAAAATATTCATTCAAACGAACTTACAAACTTACCTATTTATCAAAAGTTAAAAAGTAAGAACTACTTTTAACAAAAACTCATGAGTGGAAAGATAATAAAGTATAGAAAAGCAATCAATAAGAAATAAGAATAAAATGCAAAAGGAAAAATGCCTTCGCGATTAAATTCAATGATACTTATGCAAAGGGTAAGAAAAAAATAATAAATCTGATGCTAAGGGGATGATTAATATCTGGCATCTCCCGGTCTTATCGGGATGCGGGAACCCTTATTTACTGCCTACCCCCGATGCAGTGATACTAGAAGTGACGTCAAGTGTTTTCATTTATTTTTAAGTACGTGTTGAGGTTCTTCGGTAGTGGTACTGTCGTGTGTGTGATTATTAACGGTGCTATAGATATGCACTAGATCTGCAAGACCGTATGGTTCTATTCTAAAATCTGCACCCTAATTGCGTAACTCAATTGCTATCACCATGGTATTGATTTTGACATCCATTACGGCGTAATTTTCTAAATCCGTGTTTCCGTAACTAACTCAACATCGCAATGGATGTTGTTGAACTGTCAAAATAAAAGCCATGGTAGGTGCTGGTAATGCTTTGGCAGAGTCTTTACTCTGTTTAAATCTTTAAGAATATTAAAAATATGAAAATATAAATTCCCTGTTACGGTCACCGCATAATTCACAGACCTACAAGCGTCCTAATGTAGCTGCTATCAAAAGAATTTTAATCGTGTCTTATTTTACATTCATTGATGAGTTAAGATGCCTTCAGTTAAAACTTTACTATGTTTAAAAATATATTTTACAGGGTCCGTTCTAGGAACTCTATATCCACGAACAGATTAATATTTTATTTATAATGTAATCGTTTATGAAATAAATTGTTCAGAATAAAAAAAAGCTGTCGTAAAAAAAGTTAAACATTTTCTTATCTTGATCACGGAGCTTTTTACCTGTTCTTTGACTTGGTTTGGGATATAGCTAATAGCAAAAAATGCAAAATAATACAGATATTTAAATTATTTTAGCTTTATACTGTATCATCGCTATCGTTTTAGATAAATGATACGAATTATTTATAAGCTTCAAAAATGTTTCTCAAAAAAATTCAATTTCAAAAGGCAGTCTGACGACGAATCCAAAAACTCACTTCACCATTAGTGAAACCGCTGTGAATTCATTAAAAAACTCCCCTCCTTTAACAAACACCAAATGATCAAAAAACATTATTCACAAAACAAAATTCTAAAAGGCCATCTCTTAAACCTTGTTAAACAACTTTAAAAACGCCACAAAACAAATTTGTTCCAAACAGGTAACTTTTGTTCGGCTGCCATTAAATTAAGGACGCGAGAATTTTCATAATTAACAATTTGCAAGACCAACTTCGGCGCCAATCCATCAATTTTGTACAGAGTTTGAAAACCAATTATGTGGAAGAAAGACGTAGTTTGCTCCAGTCGGAATGTTCCAGAGTTGCTACCTTTGTTTAGTGTTGCCAAGGTCCTAATGTACTGAATAAGTTGTGAACACTGTGAATTCAGTTTCAGTATTTGCATTGCATGAGATTTCTTTTGAAGTCGATTTTTCTCTAGCTGTCGCAGTTGTATAAACTTTGAGTTCAGTTTGGGTACGAAAATGTTTTTCTTCTTTAGCGTTTTCACCATCTAATACTAGAATGGAAGCTCACGGCCACGGCAGATACCTTTCCCTAGTAGACTCTGATTTTACGATATTAGCACTGATGATGATTCGACTGATCTTAATAACACTTAGATGATTCCAGTTCTATAATATGTAGTATATCTAATAGGTTATACAGTCCCTATAATTTATAATAATATATTATACAGACGCAATAATTTATTTTAATATCTTAGTCCAACACGTAACTGCCAATATTAATACCGTTTTCATTTCTACCGCAACAAATGACCATGACCCTAAAAATAAAGGGTTAAACCAGGATTTATTACCATAAATCAAATAGGTAATCTCAATGCTTCCCGCGATATAAATCTAAATATTGAATATGTCGACCCGAAAGGAAAAGTAAAATATTCATGGAAAAATTTAGCCTTTCCGATTGTGCTATGATGTGTTAGGTATCGAATTATTCGATCTAGATTGGAAGAAAGATTTATACGATATTGTAACATATTCTCCAAAACTTTTAGCATTACTAAATATAGCCGTAATATTTAAGCTGAAGCTACTCGGTAGGTACCTAAAAAAGAGCTATAAAAAATACTAAGTCTATTATAAACTCGACTACTTGCCGAGGCAATGCCAACTCTGAGCAAAATCTGATTATTGTATGCTTAATCAATGCACTTGAATTTCACAGTTTTTTTATTAGTGTTGCAGAATCTTAAGACCCATAATAAATTCACTATATTTTATTCCATATTCACTCAATTTGACCAACGTAATGGATTTCACCAGATATTAGTTAGACAATGGATGGCCTAGCCCCAGTTGTGTGTACACTGTATGTACATGAGTGTGTGGACAGTAAGTTATTGCTGGCTGCCGTGGCAGTGAGATATATAGCGCAAACTGCTTCTACTGCAACAAGTGTCACGTCTTGTTGTCCACTTTATCTTGTTTATTTAGATGATGTCATTATTTGTTTAGTTTTAGTTATTAATGGTAAAATGTTTGATATAAGATTAGATCAGTTATTTATATTCATCATTAGTTCTCTTTATGATTATTTTCAAAATCTGTCTCCCAGGTTAGTTATTAAATGGCCTAATATAACTTCGATAGCCCAGAAAAATCATCAAGTAGGTAAAACAATTTTCCTAAAGTGTAAAGAGTCCTTCACATTTTTTAATAACAAAAATACCAAACTTTTTTAATAAAAAAATAGCTTAAAATTGTCAATTTTACACTGCTATAATCACGAAGCTAGATAAGTACAAGTCAGTCGCGTCTTATGACAAGAAAGAAATATGTTATGGTCTATTTAAATGCAGGACCAGGCGCTGCAATAACTTCAAACCTCAATAAATTTACATAAAACCCCACAGTTTAATAACAAAAAAGCCTTCAAAATCATATATTAGAACATGAATAAAAATTGCAATAAGCCCCCAACGATATATCTAGAAGATCGCCAACAAAATATACACCCTTCCCGCTATAAGTTTATTTAACGCCTTTACTTTTCATGCGAAACTATCCTCTACTTTCAAAGTAATAGGGTGGAAATTAGCGTAGCAGTTTTGCAACTCCATTTCCCAAGTCATTATTCTTTTTCACTGTTGTATTACAAGTACAAAGGCTCTCTGAGCGATGGCTACGAAGCATTCGAGATGTTCTGTTAGTCGCAACATTTAATATGTGACGTGATACATTGGTATGGACGGAAAAAATGCTCGTAGATGGGGTAGAGTGTTGTTTAGTGCTTCTGTTATTTCTATTACAATTTCGTAGAGGTTTTTGGCTTAGAAATCATCCTTAACGTTTGCTGTAATGATTGAAGAGTCAACACGTTGTCTTATCTGGTTCAGGTCAGCTACTTCATATTTATTACGAACTTTAACTACAGCTTAATTGTTACGTAGTATTTGGAAATTGCTTGCCAGAAAAAGAAGCCTATGTTCGTCTTCAGGATATTCTTTCTTTACAAAATATTGATGATGATGTTTGATGGCGTTTTAGAATGGAAGGAAGACAAATAAAAAGCCTCTCGTATATACACGTATATTAGTTTGGTTCCATAAATTGTTATTATTTAACACATAGTGATTGTATACCTAACAAAAACACCCATAAAGTATTCAATTAAGGTACCTACAAGAAATTTATCTGAAATAAATCCCAGACTTATTTGTATTACTCCGTAAAACTACGCAGCTCGGCAGTATTTCACGTCAAATTAAAGTCCCATTATTTTATTTAGTAGACTGAATTTGGTGTATTTTTATTTTTGAAAGGTATTGTTTTCCACCGTTTAATGCTTGCTGAAACTTTCTGGACTGAATTCAGTATCACCAACGACAGTCATGGAACCATAATCATCATCTATGTTGGACAGTTTGTTGTCTCAGATAATTCTTCTTTTGGTAATGTTTGTTAATGTTTAACAGACTTATTGATCAAGAGGTCATAAGCGAGATCGCTAAGCCTGGAATCCCGCATTTGATAAAAAAAACTCTCAGCAGCATACCAGAATTTGGATCCCAAAATCTGGATATACGGTTGATTAATGGTAGTGGCAATACCCAATTACATGAGGCTATGGGATTTATAATAGTTTTAAGGGTGTACCAAATATACACCTCTGCCTATTATTCTTCTGTATGGATAGTAAATTAAGTATTGTAAGTTGCTGTTATTGTACGGTCAGGAAAGGGATTCTTTAGCAGGTTCACTATAATTCATAATTTTGGTCGTATATTCAAACTTCGAAGCAATACGGATTCGGATTTGCTTCGAAGTTTGAATATACGACCAATTATGAATGATAGTGAACCTGCTAAAGAATCCCTTTCCATGACTGTACATGTTGTTTGTGAAAAAAAAAACACACAGAGTAAAATTATTTGCAATCAAAGAGTAGAAAATGTTCCAGACAACAGCTGCACAATACACCGCTGGTACGGAACTCGTTTGAACACGACTGCTCTGCCGTCGGACGCAAGTTTTCCACTTAGCCACCAATCAGACGGACTTTGGTCCAACAGTTCTTTGTGACGATACATTTATGGCAAGCGACACACTGTTTGATAGTTCGGCTGAGTTGTTCGCGATCATTTTTTTTTCTATACCCCGCTGTTGCTTCATTTTCTGTAGTGAAGTGCTTGGTATATATATATATATAAGCATACACTTCAGATTCGTCATCGGAAAATGAATAATAATAACTAAACAACTAAATATTTAATGATATTAAATATCTAAGAGATTTTCATAAACCATGGTTCTAACATGTTTAAAGATTTGCAAAAATACACATTTATAACCAATATTTTTAATGACACAGTTGGTTTAGTGGGTGAGCAATTGACTGATCGCAAATATAAGTTTCTATTTCATACTATAATTATGAAATCCTAAGTTATTTTTGCGGTTGGTAAACTCAATACTGAAAATAGCGAATATTTCAAAAACTAATTGACGTCTCTTGTTCAAACTAATTATAATCGAAAGCGTTTGTTAGGTGCTACGAGCGTGACTTTTTCAGATTTTTTGTTAACGCGGTTAAAAAGTTAGAGTTAGGGAGGGGGACAGACAGACGGACATGGTGAAACTATAGGTAGGTATATCTAATTTTAGTACAAAATCTTATTTAAAACAAATGTGATGTTGTTTGACAAAAATACTTCAATCATTACACAAAAAACAACAGTATTACATTTTAAAATGGTTATTAAATAAAAAACCTTAGAAACAAATCACCATTTTGCTTACACAACTAACCTAACACAACTGATTGCGTTACGTATATCCATTCGTTACTAAGCCGTACACAGCCCACACATCTGCATCCACCCTCTAGTTGCCAGCGTAAACAGATCTTAACACGTCCAAAGGCAGCTTTGAGCTCTGTCCAGTCAGTGCAACAAATCGGTTTATCTAGCCCGCTCACAGAACGTCATTGCACGTGGTAACGTGACTCGGGAATCTATCCATTCATTTGATCCCAAGTTGGACGTGACGAGTGAAGCTTATTTTTGGATTTATCGATTTAGCTGGTATTGGATTTAAAAGTGGTTATTTGATTTCGACGTGTTGACATACTTTTTTGTTATTTCTGATTACTGATTCAGTATAAATCTTTGAGAGCGTTTACATACCGGAAGTATTTTTGGCGCGTTTTAAGCTCATATTATTTATTATATTATTGCCGACTTATATTGATAATTCAAAACAATCTCGTATATATCGATGAAAGTAATTAAAAGAAATTGTTCTCCTGTGTAAAGAAAGTCGCTCGGGATAATATTTGCAATAACATACCATCAATTAATATCAATACGTACTTTGATCGCCAATCCTTTTGTCAGCGTTGCAATAAATTTCTTTTATGACCGATCTTTGAGATGTTCATCTTCGTCAGAGAACTGATATTATGATAGTGGTCATAAAAACGGGGTAAACTAAGAAATATGACTAACGTGTATTATGAAACAAGTTGCTATGATCGGCAACGTTATTTTCTATCAGATTGGTACTATTTACCAAACAATTTGTATCTATTAAAAAAAATGTGCAGCAACATAATTAGTTTCACAAACTATACGACAGTATGTCACTAATTCAGACACAAAGTTGTACCGAAGCGCTTCAAAACTTCAACTTTTTGTCGTGTTTTATTCTGCTACAAGCGTTTTTAGGGTTCCGTACCAAAATGGTAAAAAAGGAACCCTTATGGTGCGACTTCGTCTGTCTGTCTGTCTGTCTGTCTGTCTGTCTGTCTGTCACACCTGCTTATTTCAGCAACTACTTATGCTATCGACTTGAAATTTGGAACAGTTATAAAGAATGCTTGTTCAACTTTATTCCAAATGAAAAAAGTCCAAAAATATTTTTATTTTCATTGCAAAAGGGGCCGGAGTGGGGGTCCGAAATTTTAAAGTGGTGTTACTACGGTCAAGTGACATATCATATGAAAGGGCTTGATTTTCACATTTAAAAATATATTTTTGTTTTATTTTATGTCTCACAGTTTTCGACATATGATGAAAAATGACCAAAAAAATACCGTTCCCCCCCCTTATCTCCGAAGTTTGCGGGTCGAAAAATCTGAAATAATTAGAGTTGATAGGAATTGACCCAAATATGGCACCAAAAATAAAACGATGTTCCTAACTAGTACAGTTTTTTCAAAATCATAAAAATTCCTTCACAAACAAACTTAGTTATGTGGACCGGATTTTTTCACTTTATACACCCAAAAATGATACGGAACCCTCGGTGCGCGAGTACGACTCGCACTTGGCCGGGTTTTTTTAAAACGCAATGAAAAAGTTAACAGACACAAGAACTTTTGGTATTTGCGATTTTTTTTGCTTGTAAATTAGATTCAGTCGTATTTGGTTTGTCTCGCATAGTTGGAAAATAGCTAGAAATTAAAATAAATATACACTCTGCAGCGGACGAAATTGTCGGCAACATTTTGTTTACGCGTGAAAAGGTCAAAGGAACATATTTCACATTTTCATGAAAGGATTTATTTATAAGTTACATTTAAAATAAGAAGGATATAAATGATCCTATAATATTATTATGACATAATGTCGCAAAATGTTTTCGCTAGTAAAGGTCATTACTCAAACCGCACTCTCCAGCACGGCAAATAACTTGTCATCTAAATTAGGGCTTTAAGTCATGTGTTGTAGAATACATTTTGTAATGGCAAGCACGCTTGCCGCGAGCCGTTGGCTAATCTATCATAATCATCTAATATTGTAACGTATTATTATGACATATTAAAAATGTTTTCGCTACTTACACCGCAAAAATAAATATACACTGTAGTGTCTCTAGTAATAAAATATGAACTACTAGTTGTTGCCTGTGACTTCGTTCGCATATAAACGTCAATCCCCGTTTTATCCTCTCAGGGGGTGATTTTTAAAATATCCTTTCTTCAGACAAACCAAGCTAAAGGACAATGCCAGCCAATGTATGGCGCTCCGTACCAAACTCAAAGTTTTTGAGTCACAACCAAACCAAGTGTATTTGGAGGAGAATTAAATGTTGTTTTTGTATTGCTAACTTTTTCTTGATGGAGTCCCGCAAATTGTATTTATTTGCGTCATAGCTATAATTTCAGGCGACGCGGTGACATCGTGAAACTGAACATAAAACTTACACCAAAAACAGCGTACAAATATGACAAAAAAACAACCAAATGCTTAATAATCTCCTCCCTTTTTTGAAGTCGATTATAAATAAATAAAACAAATAACGCCCCATTTTGACGAGACAAAATTCATTTAAATAATTCCATTTTCATTTAAATCGTACGTATTTATCAACGGTTTTTTATCGGTATTTTGATCAACAACCGTTTGATGTGCCGAACGGTTGTCAAATGGGATTCGATTAATGTATTCGGTTCCGTTAAGTGAATTCTATTTGTGTTTAGGAACGGATTACATTGATTTTTACTTGTCGGCAATGAAATCAAATAACGCTCATGTTTGATTTTCACAAATTCACACCCTTTTCTCTCGCCGAAGCTACATAATGCCTTTATGCCTACATTGCCTACTCCTTTTGGTACATCTACGTCCACAGGTCTTGTCATGTAAGTGAGTCGATAGCGCACATCATTTTCTCAACGTTTTGTTCTCATTGATTTCTTTAAAAAGCAAATTATTATGACTAATAGTAGGAAATCTATCAAACTAATGCCAATGACAGGACACGCCTACTAGCTCTACAAGCTCACCTTTAAAAAAGTAAAGTTTAAAAAGTTATAACGACTTGCATAACCAAACCATCAGTCAAGCACCCATAAGCTGAGTATTCATTAGGTAACAAAGCGATGCGCGTCGATGTGACGCATGACTTTACAACGAGCAACTTTTGTTAAGCAATGTCAGTCTAACAACAGGGCACCCGTCATGTGGCGCGCCATCTGTCAACGTCACGCGGAATTATGCAACGTTGCCAAACAACGTGATGGCACGTGTTGCGTGTCCATTGTTGTTCAGTGAATACATTTACAGTACCTATTTATACTACTAGCACTTTGGCCGCGACTTCGTCCGCGTGGCCCCCACCGGATTTGTGCATTTTTTCAGGATAAAAAGTAGCCTATGTTACTCAGTGATAATAAAGCTTTCTATTGGTGAAATATTTTTTTAAATCGGTTCAGTAGTTTTTAAGTTCATTCTTTACAAACAAAATTACAAAAAGTCAGTCAGGAGGGATTCGTGGCTAAATGACAGCCGCACTGTACCTAGAAATAGCTACCCTACACTATGGAGGTCCTATAAAAAGGCCAATTTGTCCACGCGGATGGAGTTGCCATCAAAAGTCTAGTAAAAATAAGCTGCTTATTCAATACAATGTCACAGCAAATCCACAATGTAAGTCATGTATCTAAACTCTAACTTTCATCCTCGTATCGAAATGCAGATCAGCCGTCTACACTACCCTTTACAAAGTAGCCGACACAATATTTTTAATGTTCGACGTTTATGGACGTCCCTCACAGCCAGCGCTTTAAATTTTTTATCGTTTTGTGTCAGATATGTAATAAATGTTGCGTTTTTTGGTGAAATACTCTGAATTTATGTTGGACTGTTGTATTGTGGCAGTTTTAAATCATTGATATGGGTATTTAAAGCTGATTTTTGCTTAACAAAATGCTGGAGTACCAATGTCATATACCTACAACGTAGGACGCAGGGTGTTATTTAGTAACAACTGAAATCCATTGCTTTAGTGGTAAGTGGTAAGTGGTCTGTTTGTCCGCTTAGTTCTTTTAAACCATACAATGGATTTTAATGCAACTTACACCACTATTTAGAGAATTTATTGTGAAAGGTTTATGTGTACTTATAGGTAATACGTAAATATTAAACTTAGATACCTACAGCGCAGAAATCTCGATGTTTTGACATGATGTCGCCACATCAGTAGATTGCACCCATGCAAAGTAGGGGCAGATCACCTAGTGTTTCACAATTTTATTATATATTATGCATTTCTATGTTACAGGGTAATCGACCCAGCATCCGCGCTAATCGGTTGTATGAATATGATGAATATGTAATAAGAGATTACGGATGCGAAATGAGTTTGCAAATAGATCAAAGAGCTCAGCTTAAATTGGAAACGCGAAAATATAACAGTGTTTTATTTAAAACATACTGTTTTTATTAATTTTACGAATTGATTAAATTACTTCAGATACTCTCTGTATCTGAAGTAATATAATCAAAACATTATATTATCGTCTTTATCTAAGGGTGTCGATTGCGTGTTTTTTTGATGTCGTTAAGTGAATATCACCGCGAGACATGCCAATTTGTTTGCAAACGTCGAGGGAGAATCTCACCGTGACATTCGCAAACAAATTGGCAGTTCACGCGGTGATATCACGTGGTGTGTCGGTACAGAATAGACCGGCATGTCTGATGGCAAGATGTAGTCACCACTGCCTAAAGACATCTACAATACCAAAGGTGTAATAAAAACCAAGTTGAAATATCTATTGTGCTCGTAATTACACCGGTACCCATACCCCTCCGGTTGGAAGGGTCGGAACATAGCAATGCTGCTTAGCCGCAGAAACAGATAAGGGGTAGTACATCCCCGGACGCGCTCTTTATTAGAATGCAGCTATGCAGCTAGGCTGTAGAAATAGGAATAAATAGTTTCCAAGCAAAGACCTAAGAAGAGATTTCTTAGATCTTTGATTTCCAAGACATTTACAAAGTGAAGTAAAGTGGTTTACAAATCGCACCTTCGGTGGATCAAAGTCACAAATAGCTAAAATTGTATGATCGAATTTGAACTATTTTGCAGTTTTGGCTATTTGTGACTTTGTTCCACCGAAGGTGCGAAATGTATTTGATCTACTAGTACTATGTGGGTTATTATGTTACTGTTATAGATCTCAAGTTCAGTCTGACAGTTTGAGTACTTTAGGGGGCCTACCCAAATGTCCTCTCTGATGGTAATGTTCGTCGGGTCGTTGAGCTCCCTAAGTCTGGGTTGAGCTACCACGATACCCGGCACATGCGTGCACAGTCAGGTCAGGTCCACTCAAATTTGTATGGCTCTTTCCTCTAAAGGCCATTTCAGACTAACCTGCATGGTTCTTACACAATTTATCTTAATTGTCTGGACTTTAAAAGAGACATCAACCTTTGAGTTTGTTTCGGTGTTTCTTCTCAAAGGTAGTCATATAGGAAACACCGAACTCATCTAGCTTAAAAAATGTGTTGACGTGTAAAAGTGTTATTTTTAACCTATTTACAAAATAAATATCATTTATCATTTATCAATATGGACCCTGTCGAGTACAGTAGAATAGGAAAAAAGAAGACCGCTTTCGTTGAACACTTTAGTTATTTCATTTATTTCTTATTATCATCCGCAAAGAGGTCTACTTAACCATCATCAATCATGATAGCCTGATTTTACTCACTGCTGGGCACAGACCTATCTTTGCATATACAAGGCCCCACGCTTCCCCATTAGTCTCATACACTCTGCTTTGACTATCTCTTTCATTCAGTATATAATCTAGAATGATGTATATGATGCCTTTATCATTATTTTATTAAATATTGTACTACTTTTTGGATATAAATCTAAAAATATAATCTGGTATAGTAAGCGGTCGTTAATAACCTGTCTTATTCCAAAAGTCTAAATCCTGGCATATTGCCATAATAACTTTAGTGCATTAAGCAAGAAAATTTTTAGTCCGTTCGTCATGTGCCATGTTGAAATATAGCGTTTAGGAGACTTGAAATTTACTTGATAAAATAAAATAATCTACTAGTTACTCACATTTTGGAGATAAAAAGAGAAGACCAGCAGACAATGCAAAGAACACAGCAGATAATCTTAACATTGAAAGACTCAGAAAAAATGACAGGCCGAAAATGCCAGACCTCATCCAAAAAACACTCGGTTCTTGCAATAGTTGTGAAGCAAATGTGTCTAATGCTGAAGTGAAGACGAATAATGAAGAAGAGAAATAAAATAAATCGGACAAGTGCGAGTATGCCTCGCGCCCTAAGAGTTCTGATATATGATCATAGATGGCGCTACTGCATACTTCTAGTGGTGTCATCTATGAGCAGATGGCTCCACTTATGGTCCGGTGACTGACGGCGGACAACAAAGTGATCCTATAAGGGTTCCGTTTTTCCTTTTGAGGTACGGAACCCTAAAAAAAAGTGTCTCAATGATTAAATATCCATCTATCCTCTAAATCCCACAGATTTATTAATTCTCGTAACTATTACTGAACCATGAGCCACTATTTTATCCTAAAGAAAATATTTCCTTATCTTGAGACCTATCAGAAGAAAGTAGCTTATTCCGCACTGGAAACTATAAATATTCCATTACTAATATCACGACAAAACAAACCAACGAAATAAACAGAAAACTATTTCCAAGCTCCTTATAAAATACTAGAAACGGCATTCGGAAGTTTTTATCGAAGATAAACAGTTTACAAGGGAACATCGTAACAGCAACATTTTCATTTTACGATTGGCGTTTACCCAACGCTATGAAAAAGCTGTCCATTCAACCGTAACTGTTTTATATGATACTTATTCATCTACATCTTTTCCTTTGGCTAGTAAAGCTAAATGTTGTTGATAATAAATAATAAATATAAAATGAAGTATCGCTATTTCCTGGTATATTGGTTTAGATCTAGTAGAGAGCCGAATGATTAGTGATATCATTGTCCCTCATGACAATGATTATGCCTCAGATCATAGAAACAAGGGAGATGTGCCAAGGCGCTATCGAGCTTGATGCCTGATCTTGAGCAAATTGCTCAAATTAAAAATGTACGGGCTGGCGACGAACCGAACACGATCGATGGTTATAAATACAGTGTTTTAGTTTAGTGCTAGTGTTGAGTGACGATTAACAGTGTTAGATTGAGGGTGTGCGGACTGTTTAATGCGTGGGAGATCTTTTTATTCACAAGGAGCGCTTAATTATGCGCGTAATTGTGTCGAAAAATGTACTAAAAGTGGCATCAGTTGTTCCCGTACTAATTTTCTATGATGGCATATCTCCTTGTTTCTATGATCTGAGGATTATGCAAAAGCCAAAAAAGATGATCAAATTGAAATTTGTGCATTTCAAGAGCAAGCAGAGGATACAATACTTTTTGACACTTATTTTCAGTGAAAATACTGGTCACCAAATGGAACGCAGACCGCATCATTGCTTAACATCAGGCGAGATGGCGGTCAAACGCAAGCCTATCAATGAATAAAAAAATACGGCTGAATTCTACAAGTAGCAGCACGTGGGTTCAAATTCAAGCAGGCGCACAGTTCACTTTTTGCAACTTTGTCTTCGCCACTGCATTAAAAACGGTAAAACACAATTTTAAAGACACGATATGACATATACTGACTCTTCTTGGGCTTATATCACGGCTCTTTACTTCGAACAAAGAGACGGCCCGTCTCACTAGTGGGATCATTATTGATTGATTTTTATTTCATACTTAAATATCTCGACAAATCACACTAAGGCCGCCGTATTCCAGAACGATACTCGAACACCGATCTCTGCTTGAGCATAGATTTAAATCCATTTGATTGGTTGAAACTAGTTTTAATCTATGCTCAAGCAGAAATCTGTGCTCGAGTATCGTTCTGGAATACGGTCCTAATAATATTATGTGTGTAATTAATTGGTATCCCTTCACGCTGAAACGGCTGAACGAATTTGGATGAAATTTGACAAAAAAGGTAGCCTGAAATCTGAAAAAACACAAAGGCACGGCATTTTCACGCGTAATAAGGCCCGTATTCCAGAATGATACTCGAGTACCAATCTCTGCTTGAGCATAATATATTTAAAGCCATTTGATTGGTTGAAACTAGTTTCAATCTATGCTCAAGCAGAGATCAGTGTTCGAGTATCGTTCTGTAATACGGGCCTAAGTCGCGGCCTCGCGGGCAACAACTATTATAAAATATTCTAATATCAGCAATATGGCTATAACGGTAGAAGTAGTGTATTTGCTAAAAAGCAAAGATACTGCTAATGCCTATCCATTTACTGCACTATTCACACTAAAAAGATGCGCCTATTATTCATCCAAAGAATCACACAGCAGCAATAAAAAGACAAAAACGACAACTTCACAATAAAAGAACACACAACAAAAATAAAACGATTAATTACATTGGCCGGTCGTGTACAGGACAATGAAAAAATGTATGTCTTGGTAGCGACATTTAGGTTCGTACAAATTTATCGTGGTTACCGAACAATGGTTGGTCTGTGTGAGCTACACCTGCTTTTGTCGGCTGAATATTTTTGGCCTCACTTATTTCACTTTGTCATGCTTTTTTGGTGCGTGAAAATATTGTTCGTTTTTTATGAAACCGCCATTTTTTTGAGTGCGTTGTTGGTGCTGAAATTATTTATGAACTATGGTTTTAAGCTGTTTTTTTTATTCTGTACCAAGATGCCGCAAGATATCACCACGAGAACTGCCAATTTGTTTGCGAACGTTCGAGGGAGAATGTCACGGCGAGATTCTCCCTCGAACGTTCGCAGGCTGATAGGGTTATGTTACTGCCGGTTTAGACCTGCAACATTATGGGAATTTTAATGTTTCCATGGCTGATGGCTTTAATCTTTCGCAAACGCTTTGCGACTCTCCCGCTTTGCAAAGGACAGCACTAGTTTCACAATGCTGACGGCAACCTCCTGTAGTAGAGTGGCACTTAGAGAAGATGTGTTGACGATCTCAGAACCAAAGTTGTAACTTTCACGTGTCTGAAATTGATATTTCAGGCAATATTTTTTTTCGTTTTAGGAATAAGCACCTATAAAATTCAACAGATATGGTACTATGCAACAATCTCAATAGTTCCATATCACCAACAAATTATCACTGATCATCACTAACAGGGCTTACTGGCTAATCGTTTTTAGTATGACACAAGCTATTTGTTAATCTCATGCCAACGCAAAAGAAGAAGATTATACTATACTGCCTATATTTTCAATATAAACAAAATTACTATAATCAGCCTAGAATATATAAGGTCCTACCTTCATACTCGAAATATTTTAAGAGGTACATCTGTAGGTGGTAAAGATGCCATAAAAACGAAAAAAATATTGATCTGAGTATATATATTTTTTAAATAAATTAATTTAAAATTATTTGAAACACAAAAATATTATTTTTAACATCCATTACGCTAGTTTTTACGTACCTACCTTACTATTAATATTAGAAACAAGCGTAATGGATGTCGAAAATAGTATTTTTATGTGTCAAATAATTTATTTAAAATAATTTTATTTATTTATTAAAAAAAAATACTCAGATCATTTTTTTTTCGATTTTATGCCATCTTTACCACCTATACATGTGCCTCTTAAAATATTTCGAGTATGAAGGGTAGGACCCTATACTAGTAATAATAGGATTCGAACCCACCACTGACTTGTAAATTAGGGCCGTTAGCACCACTGCTCTCTTTAATAATACATAAATAATCACTCAGAATCATTCTGAATGCACAGAATATGTATTTTAATCTCATCCGAGATCCGACCGACTTTTCCGTATTAATTATTTATCTTTTATAGGGAAACGCGTTATTCTCATTTTAATTTAATAATGTTCCCGAAAACCGCTTTTTACGATTACACTCTGTTTTGTTTTCATTATAAATGTTTATTTTTAGGATGAAATACGGATCTTATAGAATGATTTAGAATAATCGTACTGGGGTTCGAAATTTCATTTAGGAAGGGTTTGTAGATAAATAAAAGCTACGGTGATCGATCGATCTGTGTGGAGTTAAGCAGCGTTTACCGCGGTCAGTCCATGGATGGGATTTTTACACATCGAGACCCGTCCGTGTCTCGAAGAGCATATCACAGTATGACACATGTATAAGTTATTGTCGTTATGGGTAGTCATTGCCTGCAAGTCATAACGGTTTGTATCGGTATATACCTAGGTTACTTGAGTACCGGTTCTTGAAAATACCGGTATTCTGGTTGAAATAGAACAGTGAAAGGGATAATGTACTAGGGCGGCACAAGCGGGAGGAGTAGTAAAATATCAAACTTACTACTATACTTATGTACTACAGACATCAAAAGTAATCGCTTCCTATCTCATTATGCATTCCTAGTACCTTTAATTCGAGGAGAACATTTTCTCCTAGCATCTGCCATTCCAAAAACTGTCTGCCAACCATAAATCATGTCTGACTGGCATTGAATTATAAATGATTCCGTAAAGTCTTGTAGGTACTCAAGAAATATTTATACAAACCATTTGTAATCTTTCTTTTATAACTTTGTTTCTTTTATTTTTTCCTTTAATTGTATTGTCTTACATTAGGAAAGATGTTAGAAAACTGAATTATTTATAGGTCATCATCATCATCTGCCTAGCCTTTTCCCAAATTATATTGGGGTCGGCTTCCAGTCTAACTAGTTTCGGCTGAATATCAATATTTTACGTGGAGCGACTGCCATCTGACCTCCACAACCCAATTAATGGGTAATACCGGTATTCGAATGTTAGACCAGCTGTCACACTTTTAGGGCTTCTGACTACCCGTAACGATTGTCAAAGATATTCCTATGACAGCCGGGACCGACTGCTAAACGTGCTCTCCGAGGCACGGAGGGGTCTCGATGTGTAAAGAACGGTCACCCATCCAAGGACTGACCGCGGCAAGCGCAGCTTAACCTCGCAGATCGATCGATCAGCGCGGCTATCATTTAGCCACGAGCCCCTCCTGTGAATTATTTATAGGTAACTAGTACTAATTCCCACAATTCGAGCTTACAAGTACCTAATATTTTTTTATTCACGGCCTTACCAACATAAGGCCGGGGTCGCACTAGTACGGCGACAACGACGCGACGGCGATTTCGTGAAAACAAACTCATATAAATATATCACTAGCTTCCGCCCGCGGCTTCGCCCGCGTTTTTGGAATAAAAAGTAGCCTATGTGTTATTCTGATATATAAGCTATATTACTGTAAAGTTTCATCAAAATCCGTTTAGTAGTTTTTGCGTGAAAGAGTAACAAACATCCATACATCCATCTATATATCCTCACAAACTTTCACGTTTATAATAATAGGTCTTTACCTATGAAATTGCCGTTCTGCAGTACTGGCCATTTCAAATCAAAATAATTTTTGTTTGGCTAAGAATTCCAATTTCAAATTAATTTTATTTTAAAAACATGGTTTTTTTTTTCCAAAAGTAGTCATTTGTTTATTGATTAGTGTTACATTTTCATCGCATTTCAATCTTTTTCGTCATCATGGATACGTTAAAAATTCGAGTAATTATGGAATACGAGTACCGTCGTAGCAGCAACGCGCCACAAGCGGCACGCAACATCAACGACGTTTACGGAGCTAACACTACAAACCAACGCACCACCTGTTATTGGTTTGCTCGCTACCGTTCTGGAAATTTCGACCTGAAAAATGAACCTCGCGGTCGTCCGAACACTTTGGTTGACAATGACGAATTAAAGGTGATTGTGGAAGCTGATGATACACAATCTACGGCTGAATTAGCAGCAGCTTTCGACGTTAGCGTCAAAACAATATTGGTCCATTTGCGTCAAATTGGCAAGGTAAAAAAGCTTGACAAATGGGTGCCCCACGAACTCAATGATCGCCAGCGCGAAGTACGCGTCGAGACGTGCCTTGCACTGCTCAACAGACACACAAATGAAGGAATTTTGAACCGCATTGTTACCTGCGATGAGAAATGGATTCTGTTTGATAACCGCAAGCGCTCAGCAAGTTGGTTGGATCCTGGTTCAGCACCTAAACAATGCCCTAAACGAAAACTTACCCCTAGAAAAGTGATGGTCACTGTTTGGTGGTCTAGCGCCGGTGTGATTCATCACAGCTTCTTACCAAACGGGGTGAGCATTACTGCAGATGTGTACTGTGAAGAACTGAACACAATGATGAAGAAGCTGGCACATCTCCAACCAGCATTGGTCAATCGCTCGTCTCCAGTGCTCCTGCACGACAACGCGCGACCTCATACTGCACAGCAGACGGTCTCCAAGTTGCAAGAACTGGGGTTGGAAGCTCTCCGTCATCCGCCCTACTCACCAGACCTTGCGCCTACAGACTACTAACTTTTTCCAGAATTTGGATAACTTCTTGGCGGGAAAAAAATTCAATACCCGAGAGGCAGTACAAAATCCCTTTGAAGAATTTGTTGCCTCCCGTCCAGCTGATTTCTTTAAGAAGGGCATCAATAAACTGCCACTGCGTTGGCAAAGATGCATTGATTGCATGGGTGATTACTTCGATTAATACAAATAGAAAATACATGAAAAAAAATAGTTTAAATTTTTTCATACAAAACGGCAATTTCATAGGTAAAGACCTATTATTAGTAGGATGTCGGTGGCCGCACAGCAGGGGGGTGATTCTCGCGGGTGATATATTGATATCGAATTCGATATATATCGCAACAAATGTCAAAATGGTAGGGATTTTGACAGTTGTTGCAATATATATCGAATTCGATATCAATATCGAACCCGCGAGAATCACCCCCCAGAAACGACTTATTATTTGTTCACGAAATCGCCATCGCGTCGCCGTACCAGTGCGGCCCCGGCTTAAGGATACAAAGTACAGTCATCGTTAAGTTTCTTCTATCGAGAAAAGAACTCAAATATTCACGGTTGCAAATAAGGAAACGTTTAAGTAATTAAAACATTACACCTACATTCAGATTTTTCTATCGTGCCTTTAAGGCCATGTTGTTTCAACTTACAGTTACGTATCTGTAACCGTCAAATATGGCGGCTTGTACGACAATTTCATACTGACTTAACGATTACGTACTGACTTACGAATACCGGTGGTTTGAAGCATCCGCCCTAAGTCTAGTAAAAATAAATCTTTCTAATATTTTTGATTCGTCAAAAAAAAAGAATCAACAAAAAAAAAATCCCTAAATTTTCGAACGCCAACCATTTTGAATTAGTAACTGTCATTGGATACAATACTATCTTTTCTTAACAAAGGATACGTCTAGTTACGGTAAAACTTATATCCTATTTTCTATTGTAGTTTATTTCTTTTATAAATGACTAAGAATAATCTGTTTAGAAGGTTTTTCCTTTCTTTTTGTACAAGTTTTGAATGAAACCTCTTCGGATGATTTGTTGTGGATATCTGCGAGCGAAATGGTTGAATAATAGACTGTTTTCGTGATTTGTTTGTTTTTTAGGGTTCCGTATCTCAAAAAGAAAAAAGGCACCCATAAAGGATCAGTTCGATGTCCATCTGACGATTCGACTGACTGTTTGTCCCTTTTTGTCAGAGACACGTGGAGATATCATGTTGGAATTAATATCGAATACTCTACGGTCCTTTGGAGCTATAAAAAAATTAAGTTTCTAAGTCAACACAATAAAAAAAAACAGGTTTTAAAAAAACCGACTTCCAAAAACTACACTAAAAACTATGAAATAAAAAGTTTAAACTTCCAAATTAAAAATCTAAATGTATATTGAAGCCGGCGGGGCCTTTTCAGGTTTTTGCCTCTCAGGTCTTTAAACAGGAAGGGTGTGCGCAGTGTGTGCACGTGGAAATTAAGATTTCCTTTTATTCCTTGTTCATCTGCAATTTTGCTTATTTTCATGCTAGGCCCCGCCGACTTCAATATACATTTAGATTTTTAATTTGGAAGTTTAAACTTTTTATTTCATAGTTTTTAGTGTAGTTTTTGGAAGTCGGTTTTTTTAAAACCTGTTTTTTATTTTTAACTTTTTAGTGTAGTGTAACATGTCATGTTTTTTTTTATAATAATACCTTACGTATATAAAGATAGCCTAGTGGATTAACCATGTGCCTCCCACGGCGAATGGTTCGAGTTCGATCCCGAGGCACGCACCGCTGACTTTTCGAAGTCATGTGCGTATTAGAAATTAATTATCACTTGCTTTAACGGTGAAAGAAAACATCGTGAGGAAACCGGCATGTCCTAGAACTAAAAATTCGAAGACATGTGACGTCCACCAACCCGCACTGGGCCCGCGTGGTGGACTACGGCCCACTCCCTCTCTCACAGAGGAGGCCTATGTCCCAGCAGTGGGAACATTATAGGCCGATTATGCTATGCTTATGCTATATAAAAGTACCATAAAATCATGGATAGAGCGACTTTAATAATATACTGCCTTTGACACACATTTTGTATGTACTTTTACCGAGATCGATTGCTTTCACGAATTTATATAGGTACTTACCTTCTAAGATATTTATGGATAAGTACGTTTCAGTAATCGAAAACAATGATTTTTCAGCAATAGGCTCTTTCCCTAACTTTCTATCAAATAAGACTTGAACATAAAAAAAACTGTGTGTACTATACACCTCTGCCTAACCTTGCGGAAAATACTAGCGTGATGTTATGCATGTATAATATCGAGATCGATTGCGTCCAGGAATTCGTGTACCTACATAATATGACTTTTTTATTATCGTCATGATGTCATCGATATACACGAAAAATTCCGTTTATTGAAGCTGGTTACAAAACTATTCAACCTAAGTTAATACAATTTATATGGGACCACCTCGCGAGCTTCTTCTACCATATGAAAAAAAAATCGCGTAAATCGGCTCACAGATCACAGAGTAATCGGTGTACATACATTAAAAAAAAAAAAAACAACCGAATGCAGAACCTCCTCCTTTTTGGAAGTCGGTTAAAAAATAACGTGAAACTTGAGATCACTCGATCGACAACAAAATTATTCGTGTAGCATTCAGTTCAGTGCATATTTATACTTGTTAGAGTGATATATTGTGGGAGACAGTTTAAATATTACCCGGGCATGAGGTGTGGTTCCACTGAAAATAAAAAAAACAAATATCGCTACACCAGTGAATTAAAAAAAAATTAGACACAAAGTGGAGATAAATAAATTTGCGGAGTATAATCTCTTAGCTATATCTACTAACATTATAGAGCTGCAGAATTCGTTTGTTTGAACGCGCTAATCTCTGGAACTACCAGTCGGATTCGAAAAACCCTTTTTTATGTAATAGCCACATTTATTAGAAATAGTATAGGCTATGAAACATCACGCTACAACCCTTAGGAGCCGAGCAACGGGGGTGAGACCGCAGGGAACACCTAGTAGGTGATAAATAGTGACAAAAAGACAAGATTTAAATAAACTCAATAACAATAAATAAACTAACTTCTAACTAAACTAACTAAACTAAACTAAACTAACGTCTTTCATTCACATTCTAGAAAAGGGCACTGGCAGACGCCCATAGAACGCTGGGCCTCAGATTGTGTAAGTCGGTACAGATATGAAATTAGTTTGGTGTGATCGAGTATTTCAAGAGTATTTAAATTCATTTTTTATTTGTTTTTGTACGTAATTGGGTTAAAGAGAAATATTCTTATTTCTGACAGTGAGGTTAAGTATGGTGTGAATGATCCAGTGAAGTACAGCCCGACTAATGAGTTCTCAATTCAAAGGTTTTAGTTGCTGTCACCATGATATTCTGTGGAAGCACGCGCCAGCCAGCATGCACCCGTTTTTGTTTTAGTGGTTTTTTCAAAATGTCAATGGCATAATCATTTTATTTCTTATTTATTTCGATTTTTGATTCCAATTCTTAATCTCTAAGATAAATTAGGCAAAGAACAATTAAAATATATTTTTATTTTTGGTTAAGCTTTTATTACTGTACCATATCAAGCCTAAAACTGCCGACGTCCTTTACTTCATAATATCTAGATAAAAAATATCCATTTTTTGGTAAACAACAACAGCAACGAGGTGTGTGAGGAAATAAAAACAGTCAAAAATATATTGCCTTAAAAGTTTCACACACAAATATTACTTAATATTTTTTAAATATATGAAATCGAAAGGTTACATTGACATTTGACCATGTTGAGCTCGGTTTTCTTAAAATACCTCTGTCACAGTTTATTGTTATGCAAGTGAGATTTACATACTAGATACATTGATTTACTAAACGGACTCACGGTATCAAGAAAAAAAAAAAACAAAAAGCAGTCAGTGACAGAATAATATTTTTTCTCTAATAGTAGAACCCCACCCTTACTAGAACCACAGCGGAATCACATTAGTTAATTAAATCCTTAGTTATTTGTAACGTTTTATGCAGTCCACTGTGGTTTTATTTTAGTTGGGGAAGAAGATAAATAATGGGAAGGAAAGTTGAATTTAAATAATATATTCGCTCCTTGTTGTTTTTGAAAAAAAAACAGCAATTTCGTCGACTTTTAAGAATACGGTAGTGTCCTACTATTAAAAAAGTACAAATAAATTATTTTATTTTCAAAGAAGGAACAGGCACAACAAAAAAGTAAAAGCAAACATAATAATTTATCACAAAATGGAAAACATAGACGCTTTTAAAGTTTTTGGGGGGGTATCGCTCTGTCTTTGTCGCGCGAAGCGGACGTAGGTGGTGTTACGTCACTAGTAGGTAGTGCCGTCCGTGTCTAGCAAATCATTTTAAAACGCTTATAACTTTGCCAATTTTGTAGATATTTCATCGGTTTTTTTGGTGTTAATTGTCTTTTTTCAAACAGTTTACAGAATCACAATAAAAAAAAAAGTAGTTTACACTTGTAATAACTTATTTTCATTAATTTTTATTTCTGTTTATTTAATTAGGGACTACAAATACTTTTAAATAATTAAGAGGTATTTCGAACTCCTGCGGTCTATAAACAATAGAATTTTAATTGTCCTTCATGAGTTCAGAAAAAAATCTTATAAGTATTAGGGTTACTTATTTAGTGCAGCACACTCGTTATATTTTTTGTTTAGTTAGTACTTCAAACAATAATGGCCCAAAAAGTATATTAATTATCATAAAATTAATTAAAAAACATTGCATTATTAATAATACCACTTTATTACTATTACAAACTCACCCCCTCCCAAGATATTATTACGATACAGCCTCAGTGACGTCAGAAATCACACAGCTGCAGTTCGAGATAAGAAATAATCCTGTATACTGTCTCCGATACTATGTCTTCTACGACAGCATAGATCAGGGGTGGCAAATCTACGGCACGCGTGCCAAAGGTGGCACGCAATAGAACAACAGTCACATTAATTATCCATTAATCTACAGTGCATATAACATTATCGATCTGTTTTAAAATTATCATTAATTAAGGATTTTAATATGAGTAATATTGTTTTTATTTTCCTTACATTTCTAAGATATGGCACGACATAGCCATAATTTTTTTTCAAGATATGTATGGGCACGCAATTATAAAAAGGTTCGCCATCCCTAGCATAGATAGTTGTGGAGACAGTATGTATTAGTTGACTGCCTCGCCATACTTGGTCGCAAGTGCTGCCAACTGTGAAAGATAGGAATATTTTTATGCTAGAAAACCTTTTAGAGTTTTCAAGTGTATTAAAAAAACATTACAGATTTTTGAAAAAAAAAAAAACATTTGTTCAATGTAAGTAAAATGATTTAAAATTATTTTTCGGGAAAATTTAACCTGTTTGACAGTTAAAAAGTTGTAAGGACACATTTATGTAGACATGATCAGTCTCTAATGTTACTACTGGGATTCAGGCCTCCCAGAGAGGACTCTCGATCCTCACTAGGAGTCTACGTTCCACAGAGGTCCAAGAGGGAATAGACCGTAATAACACAGCCCAGTACCTACTTGATGAAACCACTTATATGAAGTTGCTACAAATCGATAAAAAAAAAAAAAAACAAATATATCGATAAACAAGAAATCTATCCATTAGACCCTGCATACTAAACCTTTCACCAATTTATTTTACCTTACAAACAAAACCACGTACACAACTAAACGAACCGTTTATCACTCCAACACTGTTTCCTTCGATACGATGATTTATATAAGCACCTTACAATACAAACGATGCACTATAAATTCTGCTCACCCTGCAACGTCGTGAAGTTTTATTACCAGTAAACTTCCACCGATACCTGCGAGAAAAATGAATTTGCTTGTTTTACTTTGTGGTTGCATGCAGGGAAATAAATAAGAGCGATTAAAAATTATTCTTGAGGGAATATTGCAGGGAAGAGTGGTTGGATTAAAGACTTTATTAATTTCTTTTTATGGTCGTTTTTAGGGATTATGGTGTAGGCAATACTGGCATCAATGCTAATGAATTTGTTTTTGATTCTAAAAGTCATCAAATTGTGCTGAGTGAAAGATTAAACGAAGGACATGTTGAAAGAAGGTACCTATTTGGTATTCGATACTAATTCGATTAACTACGGCAATCATGAAAAAACCAGCCGTTCAATACATTTTGTCGCGTGATATGAATATTTTTGTATGAAATAGTTCGTTTTTGGTGGTATTAAATAATTATAATTATAATAATTAGTTATTAAATGAGGACGCGGAATTCTTTATTCGATATTTAAAGGCTTGCATTTGACTGCAATCTCGCCTAGTGATGACACCAGACTATAACTTTTGGGGAGCACCCACTCATCGCATTCACTGTTTGGCGGCTCTCACAATGAAAGTGGAATCAAAGCGCTTCGTTCGGATTTTTGGTATTTCAACCATGAAACTATGTCATTTTCGTGCTTCTGACCGTCAGATAGAAATAATAATGAAATAAGAAATAGTATTCGTGCACATTGGAAGCACACTCTCCTCCAAATACCGTTTTAAAACCGTTTTTAGACCGTTTTAAAAACGTGGAATTTGAAAAAAAAAAATTTTTTTTTCTGGTAATTATTAAAATTTAACTCAATGTTTCGATAGTACTACTTAGGGCAAATCGTTGTGCCGCGGGAAAACAACCACTAAAATTTCATGTTATAACTAGAAATCTAACTTAATTCATCTAAGTACTGATAATTAATCCATCAGTGAATTCACAACCATTTTACATCCACTCAACCACAGTTCCTAGTACCAAAACTAACACAAACGGCAGATCTCTTAAAAGTTAGTAAAAGCGGAACGTTTCTACTCAAACAGTTCACAAGTTTTGGCACTTTGACCGCAACACTCGGGGAATCCACAAATTTCCTACGTGTGACAAAGTTTCGAAGAAAATTTGCCTTTTGATAGACCTTTCGTGTTGAACTTAGGTGAGTAAATGTGGTGGTATGAGGTGGTAATGTGCTGGGAAATGGGGCTATTGTAGCGGAATGGTAGATATGGCTATGTATTAAGGCTCAGTGTAACTTTTGAGGTGGGCACCGTAGAGGTCAAATTAGGTTTTAAATCATCTATATCTATACTATTATAAAATTGTAAAATAAGTCTTGTCTGTACATTGAAGGTATTCCAGAAAAATAGGATAGGATACTGGGACGTAACCATACACAAAGAGATTTTTTTTCAAATTTTTGTCTGTTTGTCTGTTTGTGCACGCATTACGCAAAAAGTATTGAACGGATTCTTATGCGGTTTTCACAGTTCGATAGCTTGAGGTCCAACTTAAAATCTAAGTCACGTTTCATCTAATTTCGGTGGGATAAACCAGATTCACAGCTTGACCTCTTGGTGGTAGGTACTATAAGCCACCCTACACTACGGAGGTCATTTAAACTGGTTATTTCATTGGAAGGATGCGTGGACTACAATGAAATCAACAGTTTAAATGACCTCCGTAGTGTTACGAGTCGCGGGCAAAAGTCTAGTAAAATAATATTGTTTACTAACTTTTTCTGGGGCTTCATTGTCATCTAGAAGCTAAATTATGTAACTAAACAAAAATTAGATGTGTTAATCCAGAACAATGTCTATCTGTTTGTCCAATTTCATTCAAATTAGTTCAGTCGTTTCGGCGTGATTGAAGGAAAAATAAACATTTACTTACCAACACTAGGGTGGTCCTTATTCCTAAGAAAAATAATGTTTTTCTTCAATTTCACGAGGCACCATATAATTTGAATATATACCACAAGAAACTATTGTAGTATTTTTTTAAATTTTTGAATACCATTTAAGGGTCGCTACCAACTAAAAATCATTTGGATTTTCCTACTCTTTCGCCAACAAAATCAAATATTGCTTTTGTGCTTCACTGGTTGTAATCAATTTATTATAATCTTCCAATACTGCAACACTACGCTCACCTCACTTCATAAACACCTAAAAGAACAATTAGTAAGACTCTTATTTTAGCAGCCATGTATGGGTTTTGTAAAATTTTTACAACTGGTAGCGACTTCTAAATCGTATCCAAAAATTTAAAGAAAAAACTTAGTTTCATATTTAGATGTATTACACTAACATAAACACCCTAAGGAGACCAACCACTTTGAAGGCAGCTTTACGATGTTGTCTAAGGACGGGGTGTAACAATATAATTTAGGTACACCAAGGTATAACCGTTTACTTAATAGCTATAAAGACTTGCTTTTACGATGGTCCCCTAAGCATTTTACGAGTCACTTCCAGTGTAGTGATGCATTCTGTGTACAGGCTGTTCATTTAGCCACCTGCACGCGTTAAGGGGTGATTCCACCCGTCAGGTAACAAGAGAATTTTGATAGTGATGTAGCTTTACCAAGTATGTATTTTAATGTTATTAAATATATAAGTCATTTCAAAAAGCCACGACCTCTGCCACACCGTCGCATTGCTCTAACCAACCGAGCTACAGTGTCATCTCCTATATATTTTACATTATATAAGCAAAACATGGCTTTAGCATATTTAAAATTCGCAAAAATATACACACATCAAAAGTATCTAGGGATCAACATATTATATTTTTGCAATAACTTTTCTCCTGATTGATATTAATTAAAATTTTCTTTAAGGATTCATCAAATAAAGTGTTTTCGTTTGTCACAGTAACGATAAACCAAGTCACCTTTGCATTAATAAAGAAATTTGCCATTTTCCTAATAAAGGGATTTTTGACATTTGAACCACTAACATTAAAGTTCGAAAAAAAGACTGAAATAACAGTTTTCTTTAAAATTTTATTGGGTAACTTAAACAATTAATAATCCGTGTTTCTACCGCGAACACTAACAACACAAGAACATCGGTTTGGCATACTCAAAATGAGTTCATCCAAATCACGCTGTGGAATGGCCGCCCATGTTCGTTGCAACAACAAAAAAAGGTCTTCTTGCGACTGGATACCCTCCATATTCGGCAGAGCTCTTCTCTGTAGCATATCCCATGCATGCTCAATCGGGTTCAAGTCTGGCGACTGAGCAGGCCAGGGCAGGACATTGATGTTAGCTGCGGCGAGAGTCTGTCTTACAACTCTTGCGGTGTGCGGTCGTGCATTATCATGCATTAACTGAAATAAGGGACCGATTTGCACTTGTAGAGGAACGATGACGTCTGATACAATCGTCTCAGCATAAATTTGAGCGTTGAGGTTGCCTCTGATCCAAATCAACTCAGTTCTTCCGCCGATCCAAATACCCGCCCATACCATGATGGTTCCACCACTATAAGGATGGACTTCCTGGCAGGATTTTAATCGCTGTTGGCGTCCAGGGGTTCTCCAGTGTCGTATACGTCTTGTATCCGGTCTCATACCAAAACGAGACTCATCAGAAAAGCATACGAAACGCCATTGTTCTTCTGCCCAATTTCTGTGTTCAAGAGCCCATTGATATCGAATCCTACGATTGTGCATTGCTATAGGTGGTACCCGTAGCGGTCTTCGGGAATGAAGGTTCACTTAATGCAAGCGGTTTCTGACTGTTTGGTCGCTAATTAAGTTCCCTGAAGAGTGATGAAGCCTCACGGCTAACATCATGGCGGTTATTGTTGGAGCTCTTCGAGTTAAGATTTGAATGTATCGGTCTTGTCTCCGTGTGGTGCAGCGATACCGTCCTCCATGGCGCTCAGCCACGGTACCAGTGCTTCGGTAACGTGTCCAAAGTCGACTGATAACACTCTGACTTGTATTCAGAGCTAAAGCTACAGTACGTTGCCGGGAACCAGTTTCTATCATTCCCACGGCTCTGAGCATTTCTTCCCTGCTTAAATGACGTCGCCGCTCCATAATAACGTTGGTTTTAATCAGTAGTAGGGAAACAGTAGCACTAATAATGTCTTCAATGCGTTGTATGTTTTTATAGGGAAAATATTGACAGCTTATTTTCATCTTTTACTCGAATTTGATTGAGAGTTCCTGATTCAAATTATGAAATGCACCAAAAAGGATCCATATAAATTTATAAAATCATAAATTTATTACAAAGCCACATCTCAATCTCAAGAAATCCGCATAAAAATGCTTGATCCCTAGACACTTTTGATGTGTGTACATTGATAGAAATATGTTTAATAAGTGGTTAATTTTTTTTTTTTATAAGTAAGGCCGGGGCCGCACTTTTACGGCGACAGCGACGCGACGGCGATTTCGTGAAAACAAACGACAAGCGTTTATTTGTTCATATCGTCGGCGTAGAGGGAGAACTAAATAACTTATTTTATCTAGTTTCGCGATTTACTAGCTTATTTTTTTAATTGTTTGGCGTTTATTTGGCGAAACTAGAACAAATGATTTATTTAGTTCTCCCTCTACGCCGACGATATCGTCGCTGTCGCCGTACCAGTGCGGCCGCGACCTAAGGGCGTACAAAAACGGTTTTCAAGGTGTGTAATTTCTGTACGTAGTACTATTATCCATTCTGTGCCTACATCCATATTATCTGTAGGTACTTATATGATATACGACCACCATTTTCTCACAAAGACGCCATTTTAACGAATTACACATAATTAACCACGGTCCATTTGTTGATCCATCAATCATTCTCGATATATTTCGTTTCAATACAATGACGCGTTTCCGGTTTCCTGTTACCGCCATTTTGTCCGCTATTTGGAAAATGGGAGATCGGAGATTGGGTCCGCTTTGTTTGTTTCCTGGTCGAATTTTCGTGTTTAGGTGATTGGAATCAAGGAGGGGCTCGTGGCTAATCGATCTGTGAGGTTAAGCTGCACTTGCCGCAGTCAATGCGTGGATGGGTGACCATTCTTTACACGTCAATACCTATCCGTGCACCAGAACGCACGTTAAACAGTCGGTCCCGGTTGTCATACGAACATCTAGTCGTTAACTACGGGTAGTTAGAGCCCGAAAGTCTGACAACTGGTCTAACTTTCGTATTACCTAATAATTGGGTTGTGGAGGTCAGATGGCAGGCGTCTACGTGAAATATTGATATTCAGCTGCAACTAGTAAGACTTGAGGCCGATTTTAAACTACTTTGGGAACGACTATGAGAAAGAAGTGATAAGAGTCAAATTGGTTATCATGCAGAAAAATAAACCTTTCGGATTAGCCGTATCCACTAGATTAATTAAACAATGTGACATTTGTATGAAATTAAATGATCTGTCAAATAAGTTAAATAAATAGAGGTAGGTAGTGAAACTGACCGTAACAAACATTATCCTCCTTTTGGGCTTCACCGCAGTCAGGTAAAAATGAAAATATTGATTAACATTCAAATTATAAAATTATATTCATAGTAGGCTAAAGCCAATTAGCACTTTCTGAATGTCAACATACGAAAGACAACCACCAAAACGCCCGCTCTTTACCTTAAAATCTTAACCTTTCACATTAAAATGTTTATCCATACAACTCTAGAGTAGTGTGAAATACCTAGTAAGTATTTCAAAATGAATGTAGCTAGGGCTACATAAATTCTAAAATTAAATTAATATTAACACCAAGCAAACCCCACCCCACTAAACAAAGGTAATTTAATATCAGCGCGCCCCCAGGCGTCTCTTGCCATTTATCAAACGCGTGCAGTAATATGTGTCATCTAATTTTATGCTAATTATTCCAATCCACCTGCAGGCTTCGTTAGCAAGTCAGAGGTTTTTCGAAGAACTCATCATATTATACGAGTTTGTATAATTTCGAATAATTGTTACAAGGGTCCGAGTTGAAAGTGTTTTTGGAATTTCTGGGAAGGTATATTATAGATGGGTTTCGACGGATACCTATATCTGTTTTTGGAATCTGACGATTCTAGATAAAATTACTACTTAAGTATTTTTCTTTGAATTTTTATGTGATTTTTAACTGACCGCCCCAAAAGGAGGCTAATGTTTTTTGAGAGTATGAATGTGTGTATCTCTTTCTTTAGCACCTCTGCAGCCTAAACTTGATCGATTTCAATATAATTATGAGGTGTCGTTAGATTTGTCTTCAGTGTGGGAGTGACACAGTATCCTAACTAATATTATTCGTTTGTCTGTCGCACTTGACAGACACAATTGATTTCGACCTGAATAAGGAGGATTTTTCAAATGCGACAGATGGAGGGTTATAAATGTGAAAGTAAGTTTGTTTGTTTGTTACCTTTTCACGCCTAAACTACTGAACCGATCATCATGAAATATTGCATACCTATACGTTGTCAGGGGTACAAAGAATGTAGGGTACATTTCATCGAGAAAAAAGTACTGTTCCCGAGGGAAAGAAGAATAACTTTCGACGGTCACAATTCCCTTAAGACGCTAGATGGCGCTACATGTATGTCACGTGGACGAAGTAGCGTGCAAAGTGGTAGTAATATTTCAACATTACGTAGTCGAGTTTTTTTTTTTAATAAAAAAAAAACTGTTTATCATTTTTCCTTTCAAGTAAAGAAATTACTCCTCTATTTTTGCCTAAACCCACACTGTAAATAATTTTCTTGCTCTAACAAAATACCACTCGCCACTGACGAATATTTTGCGTCTACAAAAGCTTTAAACCTAAGATTGGTGTACAAAGGAACCCGAAATGTGTCTCTAAATGGGTCCCTTTTGTAAGCAAAAAGGTGATAACTCACAAGTAGGACAAATGTAAGATATTTGTCACTAGCACAAACAACAGGATTATGTGTTGTGTTGATATTAATTTACGTTTTGTTTGTCTAAATGTGTTTAGTAAAGTGTAAAATTATTTTCATAAGAAGCATATAAAAAGAGTTAAGCTAACCGTATAAGAGTGACTTTGATTTTTTATTTTATAATACATATGTCCTCGTGCTTAAATATACCTACGGCAAAACCAGTACGTATTTTTGGTAGCATTCGTGTTAAACGCGTGTTTATCTTTTTTGTGGTACGGCCCTTAGTGTTTCCGTTTCTGCGAGAAGGATGTATGAATGTGTTTTGATATTTACTCTGTTTACATTAATAAAGGTATTTGTACTTAATTTATTATTTGTTATGTTTCAAAAATTGTGTTTTGATTTTTGTAATTGGTTAATACCGTTTTTTTTTTATATATATTATAGGAGGCAAACGAGCAGACGGATCACGTGATGGTAAGAGATTACCGCCGCCCATGGACACTCGCAACACCAGATGACTCACAAGTGCGTTGCCGGCCTTTAAAAAACTGCTCTTGCCTTGGGCATTGTTGAGCGCAGTTTTGCCCCCCCCCCACAACAATAGATTTATCAACTGCGCCATCAAGGGGGGGGGGTTGGGCCTCCGGTACCGTCACTCACTCGTTTTAATTTAAGTAAAAAATTAAATAAGTAATTATCATGAATAATACAATAACTATTATTTATATAAGTTCTCTTTACCATAAATAATTATTTTCTTGGCGTCAGAAGTTGAAAAGAGAGTAAATAGAAGTTTATATTAATGAACTGTCAAATACAATGTTCACGTGATTTCAATTGATTACAATTTGGGTTCGTTAATTCATTGGAACTGTTGCTTTGTATATCAATCAAAGAGTATAACGTCAAACATCAAGAGAAGGATTAGAAAGAGGTGTCACACCCACATTTTGCTACTTATGTTTAAAGTCTGAGGCGTAGCGTGGACTAATAGACGTGGGCGAAGTCGCATCAGCCAGGTCCCTTTTCTTTCGTTCCCAAGATCTACCCAATAGATCTATCCTACCAAGCATGCTGTGACACGACATACCTACCTACTCATGATAGTGAAAAAATATAAATGCGCGGTAAAGAGGCCCCTCTTTATTAGAGACGTTCTTTTTCGAGCGTAAAAGTGATCAAATTAATTAGTAATAAAGTAAAGTCTGGAGGCATTGCATTTAAAGGGGTCTCGTGAGGCCCCTCTAAATGCCAGGCTGTGAGCGAGGGCCCACTTCACTCACGCCTAGCTACGCCACTTGTAACGGTTAAAGTCAACTGTTTATAGACCATGTAATAGGAAGCGAGCCTAACGCCATTCATGCCGTTGCTCTAAGAACGGTGAAAGAAAACATCGTGAGGAAATCGGCATATCCTAGAACCAAAAATACGAAGACATGTGACGTCCTTCTATGAGTCCTCGTGGTGGACTATGGCCCGCTCCGTGGCCTTTGCAGTGGAAATATTATAGGCTGATTATACTATGATTATTATGTTCACATCATAAATAGGCACAAATCCTGACTCCCGGACGATTTTCTTAAGGATCGATTTTCAAAACCATCTTCCTAAGTACACTTCTAGAATACTCAACGAATATTTTCTCCAAATTTCAAATATCTAATTCCAAAGGGTCAGTCTGTCTGTTGTCTGTGAGTTAGTCTGGTTACTGTTTTATATGTATAGATATACATAACAAACCAATCACACTTCAGCAAAACCAAAAAATTTTAGCCAATACAAATATTTCTATACAAACCTAGATATATATTTATTTTGCAGCCGTGTTGGTAACATTTACCACTTATTACCGGCGACAGCTACCATAGTAAATAATCTAATAAGCACAGACCCTTCTCAACATTTCGACAGGAGTAAAAAGAAATAATACTAGAAGAAATATCAACATATCAAAGATTTTTTGTGATAAAAATGTCGATATTGTAAGCTGTCTTTTTGGTGTTGAAAATATCTGATTTTTTAAAGGTTTCTACTGAATTTGTTATCTACATTTACCCATATAGCCTATGGAGCTAAGCGGCGAATCACAGAATAATAATTATTACAAAATTCTATCTTTTACATCCTACAACTAAAAAATAAGCAGTTGATAGGCTGTTTACAGACTAGCGGCTGTCGTGCCAACATGTCGTTAGCGTATATTGGCCTTTAATGAGCCGCACATATTGTTCCCAGCCTAGAATTGGCTTTCCACTCGTGGCCAGTCGTTAAAACACCAGTTCGCGCCGGATTTCACAGGTTTTCACCGGTTTAAGCTGGTTTTAACTAGTTTTACACCTGCGTACTGTTAAATTTTCATTGTCAATTTGAAAATTCGAAGTTTCTGCTTCATTTGAATGGGTGTTTTAATAGTAACAGTTTTGGATTAAACTGGAAGTTTAATACTGGATTTTTTACGTGAAAATTATAATATGTATAGTTTTTCCATTTATTTTTGCCCGTGAATATCCTTAAAGTAGACCCCAACCGATCACTGCAGAGGTGTTTTTAGGGAGAATAAATGCGAGAAGAAAATGCGAGTATTAGGAATTTAATCAAGGTCATAATCACCAAAATTGGCCAACAGAGTGATAATCGCAGTAGTTCTAATAAATATTATGATATGAAAAAACATGGTACAAAAAATAAGTAAATTCAAACAAAACAAAAAAAAATACAAACGTCAGTATAGATAGTGCCATCCACGAAGATGCGCTCCACTAATATAATTATGACGATGATTGTTGAAGAGGTCGGATAAAATCATGTCAACTGGAAGCTTTACTGGCAGGCACCGCGTAAACCAATAGAGTTATAATTAAAATATCCTTACTACCCATGCGAAGCCAGAGCGGGTCGCTAGTTTTATTAAAAGTCTGTAAATGTCCACTGTTAAATATACTGGCCTGCAAAAATAAGTACTACACTTTCTACTACTACTTCGTACTAAGTGTGATACTAATCTTTGCAGGCCAGTGTACATACCTCTCCTGGCGCCGCTTGCTATAAACGGGGTAGTTTAAAAGCTAATAAAATTGCATTCTGCTGTGACAGGTTGATAGTTCATCGTCAATTCAGTACCAATCTTACGATCAGCTGTTTTTACGAGCAGTGTAGGTTTTCTTAGACATATGATGTGAATATCGAATTCAATAAACTGAATATCAAATCTATAGTATTTTAGAGATAAAGAGTTGGTTTGTTTGTACGCGCTAATCTCTGGAACTACCAGTTGGGCACAGCTTGTAAATTAATATAGGACAACTTGCTCAGGCGATTATTGATTTTAAAGTGTTGTCAGATCACAAAAAAATAGATGTATTATTTTTTCCGCTTATTTTTCCCCTACCACATTGACTTTCCCCTTCTTAAATCATATAAAATCAGTCCCAATTACACCAATACATAAAAATATCTATATTTTCCGCACTCTGCACATATGCGCGGTATTTTCCTCATGCGGTGCGGAAATAGCCCATCGATATACCAATATTTTAGCCCCCGTTCATAAGGTGAGAATCCGAGGAAAGCTTGGAGGGAAATATCTAAATATTTACGTATGTTGCTATGTATATTGATGGTAAGGATGGTGTGAGAAATCTTTTTCCTGATTGCATGCTTCGGTATAATACCTATAAATAATATTTTTAATACAAAACAATATTAGCCGGGTAGCGTAGATAGGGTAATATGAGTAGATGTAGGTATTTTAGATCACCATAGATGGCAGTGACCATTTACCAGATGGTTTAAATAGGTCATCAGTTTGAAAGCCACTGAACCTAAAAAAAACTTTCGATATCAGGTAAAAAAACACAATCCATCTCACCCACACATATGCGTTTTATTCGCGAAACCGTTCCAATTCACGCAATACATACAACATACATCCCTCGTCCAATGAAACTGCGTACGTGTTCTGAAAACGAATTTATTATAAACAAAAAAACTAGTGGTTTTCATCCATCACGATAGAAAGCGTTTGATGCTTATGTGAATTATGTGCATATGTTTACCGTCGGATCAAATATATGGAGATGGAAAATATCGAGTGTTTTATTATTTATATTTTTCGGTTTTATTCTGTCCATCTTGGTCTCAGACAAAAACATTTTAAAACCTTTTGTAAATTGTTTTTGTCTTTATCATTTTTGTGTCAATGAAATCAAAAGAATGAATATAATATAACTTAATTAGACCCCGGGAGTCTGGGCTGCTACGGCAATAGCGTGAATTCATTACCACTAACTAAACCTACATAATATTAGGTAGGTAGGTACTTCTTTTTGGCGTGAATGAAGCTGCTAGTCTCTTCTGTAACGACACGCCGCATGAATTCTTCGCGAGATCTGGGCCCCAAGTCTACTAATGCAATTGTCATAATCGTGTCAGAATGATCTCATAATGTCATCGTTTTGACCAATGACGAAAGAGATAGTCTTACTCTAAGCCAATGACCGCTTAGGTTTTGACCGTTATGGTGCCATTATGACACCATTCGTACACAATTGCAATAGCAGAATTGGGGCCCTGCTGTCATGTCATCGCGCTTGTAGCTCAGGGATTGACTAATTACATAGAATCATCGATTTTAATAATTATATCATACCTGAGAATACTCCATCAGTGATAACACCAAAATCCGGTGAGCTCACGGTGAGACCCTCCCTCGAGTCAACACACTTCTCTCATCTCACCGTGAGCACACCGGATTCTGATGTTATCACTGAGGGAGTATACTCCAAACAAATTGGAGGAAGCGGAAGCGATTCGGTTATCGGCAACGCGCGCGCGTGTCACGATACGCGCGCGCCTTGCCGATAACCGAAGAGAGAATGTCACGGTGAGATTTTCCCTCGCGTTCGCAAACAAATTGGCATTTCTCGCGGTGATATCATGCGGCGTGTGGTTGCAGAATACGAGTAGACTAGCTGGTTAAAAAACCTAGTCAACCAAAGTTAATACAATTTTTATTATATGGGACCACTGAACTAGCTTTCTCTGTAAAATAAAGAAATGATAATTAAAACGATTTATAAATCAGCGAAGATATCGCTTATTTCCAAAAAAATACAGTTTTTTTTTTTTTACATTAGGTATAGGAGGCAAACGAGCAGACGGATCACGTGATGGTAAGTGATTACCGCCGCCCATGGACACTCGCAACACCAGATGAGTCACAAGTGCGTTGCCGGCTTTTAAAAAACTGCTGTTGCCTTGGGCATTGTTAAGCGCAGTTTTGCCCTCCCCACAACAATGGATTTAACAACTGCGCCATCATAGGGGGGGGGGGGGGTTGGGTCCGGTACCCTCACTCACTCGGCGAAACTCGACGCAAGCGTTGTTTCACGCCGGCTTGCTGTGAGGCCGTGGTTGAATTGTATATCTCCTAACTTGAAGTCGGTAAAAATAGTTCTACTAACAGGGCCCCAATTCTGCTATTTGAATAGTGTAAGAATGGTGTCATAATGACACCATTACTATCAAAACCTAAGCGGTCATTAGCTTAGAGTAAGACTAACTCTTTCGTCATTGGTCAAAACGATGCCATTGAGACATTCTGACACGATTATAACAATTGCATTAGCAGACTTGGGGCCCTGATGTTTAGTTCCGTTTATAGACTTTCCTAAACAGCTAAAATGATAAAGCGATAATATAATTAAATTGCCCCAATTTTAGTAGGTAAGTAACTAACTTTGAAAATGATTAACATCTGTTTGTAAACTAAACTTTATGATTAATTATCATCACAAGTATTTTTGGAGAAACTCTGATAAAACTTAATAAATTAAACCTACCTTGATTATAAACGTAGGGTTTATAAAAATTACACAAGTTTTAATAGGTTTTCATCGTAATTATCATAATCCACTGCTGGTATTCTGGCCTCTACACTGTGAGGGGAATGAGCCCTTTTCCTCTTGATGTTTTGCTTTACCTTTTTTAGATGAATAATTAAATCGCACAAAGCAAAGCTCGCGCCTGTCGGGGTTCGATGACCTATGACTCGTTAGTCGATGCAGTTACTACTAGACTACCAATGCTCTACCGGATGGTTAATAGATTTCAGAATATATTATGTCAATATCTGAGACTAGCGAATAATAAGCTTTATGTTGAAAAACATTTTTAAGAAGTATTTCAACAAATATTAAATCAGGAACACCAAAACAAAATTCCATAATATTGAAAACCAATTCCTGAAAATTAAACTTAAAACGCAAACCTGTTAAAATGAAAAACATTGGAAAAAAAACTGTTTTTATAGTACTCTAAAATAAAATGTAACAAAAAAATCAATCTCACCGGCAAAAACTTTGCTATTCTCCAAAAATGGAAGCCAAAAGTTTCCAAAAGACTTGGTACCCCGACCCTTTGTAAGTGAAAAAGTTACGGTACCGTACCTTTTAAGATTTGATACATAGACTATGATTTTATTATTTTCTAAACAGAGCCCTTTCAAATTATCGTCCGATATTAAAGTTGGAAAATTCGAAGTATTCTGAGAAAAGTACCTTGTTGTTGTTTCTCTTTGATGTTGTCCACTTTTGAGTAATTCCTTCTTTTTTAATAAGAATCTTCATTAAAATAATGTTTAATTTATAGAGCATTTTTTCTAATAGAGAATCTTCATTTAAATAATTTTTAATTTAAAGAACATCCATTAAATATATCCAGAAATAATTTCTCAGTCTTTCACATTATGAGGAAATCCATATTGACTTGTCATACGTATAATTATGTAGATGGAGGGAATAACTTTCGCCTTATAATTGTCATAAAACTACACTAGCAATAAATCTTTGTTTTCAAGCTAAAAAGTTGACTGAAACAACATTGCCATTCAATGCAGCTATAGCCTTTTGGGCACGTAACCCGTTGATAGCGATGCGGTCGAATATTTTGGTGTCTAATTGTTTTTTTTGCATTTTCTTTTAGCATAAATTAAATAAAAATCTTTGGTACCTAAATGTGTAGAAAAAGTTTACTTCCTTATTTTACTCAATAAATGCCTATTCCTCATACAGTAACAGTACCTACCTTAGTTTCTGTATGAACTTACATCATTCATAGTTTTGGAGATGTTTTAATTCATTGCACGCGACTGTAATATTCTATTCTATAAAACTTACCTAGTATTTTCTTCTGTTTGAAAAGACTTCACAGAAAACCTAAAATTCAACATTTCTGATTAAACAGAAATGACCAACCACTACGCCAATTTCAGAGCTCAGCAAAAAATGCCCAAAGTCAAATCGAACTAATTAAAGTGTCACAAATTGCTCTAATTTACTTTATCGTCTCACTTTTGGGGTTGCCGTGACAGAAGCGTGGTTTTACGATGTTAATAAAGTCCCTCGTTATTTTAAAGATGGAAGAGGGACCTATTATGGGGATGTCTACATCTTTGTAGCTAAAGCTTTTAAAGCGCTTCTTTATAGCTAAAAACTCAGATCATAGAAACAAGGGAGATGTGCCAAGGTGCTACTAAAATTGACGCTTTGATACAGTCACATTGACCGTATATAAAATGTACACGCTGGCCACGAACCGAACACGATTGATGATATAAGTACAGTGTTTTAGTTTAGTGCTAGTGTTGAGTGACCATTAACAGTGTTAGATTGAGGGTGTGTGGAATGTTTAATGCTTGGGAGATCTTTATATTCACGAGGAGCGCTTGTAATTGTGTTGAAAAATGTACTAAAAGTGGCAGTGACAGTTGTTCCCGTACTAATTTGCTATGATGGCATATCTCCTTGTTTCTATGATCTGAGGCTAAAAACAAATGTAGAAATAATTTTATGAGAAATTATGGATCATGTAATTTCTTCAGCACGTGAAGACTGATTATAAATCACTATATTAATATTGCGTTGATTAAGCTTAATTTTTTACAGCTCTAAGAAACCGTAGACTTGGCCATGTTGTTTCATCTTACAGTTACGTATCTGTAACCGTCAAATATGGCGGTTTGTACGACAATTTCATACTGACTTAACGATTACGTACTGACTTACGAATACAGATGGTTTGAAGCAACCCGCCCTTAGGTATGTATTTGATATTAATTTCAACATGATACCTCCACGCGTTCCTGAGAAAAAGGGTCTTGACAGACAGACAAACAACGAAGGTATCCTTGCATTTATTTTTGCCTTTTGCGGTACGGAACCCTAAAAACATATTGAATTCAATACAACCAATTTTTTTTAAGAAAAAAAGAACCGCCATATTACATCGGAAAATTTGTTTCGAGCTCACAGGAGGATATCGAGTGATCATTAATCATGCCTTTAAGTCTATACCTCTTCATTTGTCACCTATCCCCCCTCCGAAGAGACTTTGAAAAATGACTACCCACTTAAGTGGTAGGGGCGGTTATCAGCTTAAATGTTTGAGTATTGTCGTTGGAAATATTAAATAGAGAAGCTATGGTTTGTAATTCGGATTTATACGAGTATATGAATCACACTAATATTACAAACTAGCTTTTGCCCGCGGCTTCGCCCGCGTTTTGCGAGATAAAAGGTAGCCTATGTATTAATTCAAAGTATAAGCTATTCTACATCCAAATTTCATCCAAATCCGTTCAATAGTTTTTACGTGAAAGAATAATAAATATCCAAATATCCACACAATCTTTCGGGTTTATAATATTAGTAGGATGTGAAGGTATGTGTGTGTTTGTTACTTATTTACGCTGAAACGGCTGGACGGATTTTGATGAAATTTAGCAAACAGGTAATCTGAGATCTGAAAAAGCACATGGGTGCTTTGCTTTTCTTGGTCTCAGGCAACAGCTAGTACGTCAATAAGGGCTACTTGTGTCGTCGTTGTCTTCGCGTCGGTAATCGTTTAAATGGCGGCCCAAATTACTATTATAGCATAAGCATAGCATAGCATAATCGGCTTATAATGTTCCCACTGCTGGGACACAGGCCTCCTCTCTGTGAGAGGGAGTGGGCCGTAGTCCACCACGCGGGCCCAGTGCGGGTTGGTGGACGTCACATGACTTCGAATTTTTGGTTCTAGGACATGCCGGTTTCCTCACGATGTTTTCCTTCACCGTTAAAGCAAGTGATAATTAATTTCTAATACGCACATGACTTCGAAAAGTCAGCGGTGCGTGCTTCGGGATCGAACTCGAACCATTCGCCGTGGGAGGCACATGGTTAAACCACTAGGCTATCACTGCATATTAATTTACTATTTTAATAGAATTATAAAGTCTCATTTACGAAACTGATTTTAGAGCAAGTCTGGTTTGATGCAAATCAAAAAAACCGACAGAAGTTTTCGCAATTTCACCTACCATTGTTGGGAAATTAAGACATTAATGTTGTTCGTGAAATTATGATGCCCTTATTTGTCTTACCTAGTTTTGCCGTAAATCTATGCAAATATTTTTCTACTAGGTACAATAATAATACTTAATTATTATCCTTAGTAGGTACCTATTATTACATTTATGTAATTAATTAGTAACGAGTCTGTTAATTGGCACAGGTGCTTTAATAGCAATAGAGAGTACTTGTCAACGCTAATCATCATTCAATATTGATTGACGTTCGATAAATGTCTGAAAATAACATCTGGTTTGTGAATTCATAAAAAAACACTTACAAATAATAATAATATCATCATAATATAATTATTCATAAATAAGTCTTTATTCCTATTTGGAATATTTTCGCGGCTGAACTAACTAAGCCGATTTTGATGAGGAAGAAAAGTACCTGGATAAACAAAAGATACTTTCGAATGTACAATTTGTTATTTTTTGTTCGTTCCTAAACGAAATCCCCGAAATCATACCCAAAGTTATTTTCGATGTGTAATCGCATTTTATCTTTTGTTACAGATGAGCCGATATAATGACGTCAAACAAAGGTAGAACGTAACACACTAAAATGGATATAGATAATGTAGTGTTGGACAAAGAAGCAATCAGCCGGTTCGAGCAGTACACACTGGCAAAGCCCTCGCTAAATGGAGGCATCCCTTTGGACAGATGCCAAGATGGCGACTCTATGGTATCTAATAGCAGAAAAAGAGCACAAACATCACGCCAAAAAGTTGTTTGCTGCTTTTGTTTCAAAACGACTAAATACAGAAGAAAACAATTCATTATAGGTTCACTCACAAACGTTGTAATATTTGTCGTACTATTAGCTTACACGTTTTTGGGGTCCTTCATTTTCTTGGCCATAGAAGGCGGTGCTGAAGTCCCAGCCAGGCCAAGAATACTTCCAGACAGACAGAAACTTAGTCATAGAGATCACAATAGTACGCACAAAAAGTCAGACGAAGAGTATGATTATGGGAATCTAACTTTGTCAGCAAATTACTTTTGGGACGCCAGAAGCAGAGCTGTTGAAAATATTTGGGAGATAACAGTGTCTCTAAATATTTTGTATAGAGAGAATTGGACGCGGTTGGCTGCACAGGAGATTCTCAAGTTTCAAAACGAGCTAGTACAAAGGGTTACTACCGAAATGGCGTCACAGTACGGCGTCAGTTACAGAGAGATGGCGCTTGGTGAATTCGGGAGCGACCTCACGAACCATTATGAAGAGCACGAATGGAATTTAGCGCTTGCGTTTTTTTACTCGCTCACTGTTTTAACAACTATAGGTGAGAATTTTGCACACTTTGTTTTAAAATTGTAGAAGTAATTTTGGGTTAGTGTTGTGTTGAAAATGACCATACTTAACAAAGTTTTAGTAATACTTACTTTAACTATTGTGTAACACTATACTTACACTGTGAGAGAATATGCAAAAAAACTAATTGTAGCAAGGAATCGAGGATACTATTTCAAGCACAAAAAACCTATAAATATAATTTGCAATGTTGATTCGATTTTCGTCAGACAAATATTTCGCGAAAAAATATTTAGTATATTACAAGTTAAATATGTCCAGTCTCTTTTGTACTTTTTACTTATTTTTTCAAGTATAATTTAAACTTTTTAGCCTTTTGCCGCTAACGCCACAAACAAATCGAATCGTCAAAAACTCGAAATGTTTTATTATGAAGTAGGCAATATGAATAGCTTCTTTTCTTTCACAGGTTACGGCAACATCGCACCGAGAACAATCCTCGGCAAAGGCGTAACTATAATCTACGCTTTGATCGGTATACCACTAACCCTGGTCTACCTATCGAGTGTTGGCTCCCTCCTCTCCAAAATGGCGCGAAGTGTCTTCAGTCGAGCTCTCTGCTGCTGCCTCTGTTCAAACTGCGGGTACTGCTGCTACGACGAACGAAGAATGGCAGAGAAGGAACGCAGAATGAAGCTAAAAAGACAGCAAGAAGAAATGCTCAACAGTCAAAATACGAGCAAAACTCCAACGGAAGAGTGCTACGTCTTAAAACCTGACAGTCAGAAAGATTTGTCTCTTTCAGAAAGACCAACGACGAGCACAGCCAAAGATGACGTCATCAGTTGGCCTGATACAGATTCAAAGCTATCTATGCATGGTTTGAGCATACTAGCTCCCGTACTTTTATGTTTAACTGCAATATTTATATACATAGTTATTGGAGCAGTAGTTCTGTTTAAGATAGACAATTTGGGCATAATAGATGGTATATATTTCTGTTTCATGGCGTTAAGCACCATTGGGTTCGGTAACATTGTTCCTGGTATGACTTATACAACAATAAATGGTGTTAGGTACTACACCATCAAATCTACCACTTTATGGTTCTGTTCTGCGTATACCTTAACGGGTTTGGCATTAACCGCCATGTGTTTCGGCGTTATACACGACGAAATTATTTATAGGATAAAGCATCAGCAAAAACAGTGGTCCCAAAAGGGAAACACAGTTAACGATGGAGTCAATATAAACGATCCATTTTACATGAATTCCTGACAAATGTATAGTAAGAATAAGTCAGAAAATCTGTACAGCATTATGGAAGATAGTTCTTTAGAGCGTAACAGAATCGAAATTGACAATAGAGAAGTAGTTCTTAGTGTAGATGATATATCGGCGACTGTGGATACTAACGCAGAGTTCCCACCACCGCCACCAGAAGAAGAAATTGTTGCGATTGTAACCAAGAAAGAGCCTAAAGGTTTTGGTAACATGGTGGCATACAATGCGTTACCAGAAATGTTGGAACATGTTAACACATAATCTAAAAGACTTGAAGTTTTTGATTCAATTTATTTTTAAATTCTTTATTTTCCGGCTGTGAGTTATTAGTTATACAATTTTATGGAATATCATAAACGTCTTTGTCGAATTTACTTTTGTCAAATGTAATTATGTAAATAGTATTGTAAATATTGTAATTAATTAGTGATAGAAACTGATGTCTGACATCTTTTATCGGATCTATTTGTCAACTGTTAATATCAAGGTAATTGTAATGATTTTCATGTGAATAGTTTCTTTGTAAAAAAATATGAGTTTAATAAAAAAAAATTAAAACTATAATTATCGACGATTTTTATTTTACCTTGCTTGTTGCTCTTGAACTTCAAAATTTGTCTGTAGTTAGTCGTAATGGCGATGCTTGGGGAAGGCCTATGGTCTATGATACGATGATGATGATGAATATTTTGAAAGAGGTGTTTGGTCCATTAGTCGAGTGTTTCTGTCTACTGCTGTTGATCCTTATAAAAACATAATATTTATTTGGGATATCTTCCATTATAGCTGATTCTAATGATTCAATTAATAACATTCTATACTCTATAGTCTATACCGACCATAGTTATAAGAGGTAATGCTGGTTAGTTTATATGTATGTATTTATTAGGAAATTTATCCCTGAGTACTATAGGTTACCTTTATCCCGAAAAATACTCTGTTTCTGTGCTTCATGCGGACGAAGTCACGGGCAAAGTGCTAGTTATCAAAACTCAAAATATGGTCACGTTTCCAATGTCGTTTTCAATGACATCTGAAGTATTTAATATAGTATTGTCTCGCTCGCTCATACCGAATATTGCACACTATCGTTCTGTGTCTAAGGGCCTGTACACACCACGATTTTTAAGCACGCCCTTGACGCGCGTTTCTAAAACGCGCGTCGACGGCGCGCTTTTGTCCTACAGAGGTATACAAGCTGCGTCTGACTTGCGTGCGTGTCGCGTCTGTATCGCTAAAAACGCGCGTCGACGGCGCGTTTAAAAAACGTGGTGGGCACAGGCCCTAATTTGTGAGCTCACACGTCTCAATGATGACTCATTTTCGCGCGATGTAAGAAAATATTTAAGCTTTAAAGGGTATCAAATTAAATCCTTCAGCAGACAAGTTAACTCAAAGAGACAGCAGAATTCCTGGCGATCGCCGAGCATCGTCGATTCACAACAAAGAACCAGGAAATCTACGTGATCTAGTCGTATGTAATTGAGGAAGTAAGTATTAAAAAGGTAAGAAAGCAAAAACAAGTAGGTATGAAAACGAGGATGAACATGAAAAATAATATTACAACAATTAAAAAAATATCGGGTGGGTAGAAGTCGATAATGATTGATTTTAGGGCTCGGGTGTAGTTAGATGTTTCATTAGCTATTTCAAAGCCGCGTAGATAGGTGTGTAATTTTTCGTTGTAACGTGCATTCGTGGTTCCATGATTCGTTGTAACGTGCAGACGTTGTTCCGTGATTCATTGTAACGTACATTCCTTGTTCTGTGATTCGTTGTAACGTACATTCGTGGTTCCATGATTCGTTGTAATATGCATACCTACGTTGTTCCATGATTCGCTGCAACGTGCATTCGTTGTTCCGTGATTCGTTGTAACGTGCATTCGTTGTTCCGTGATTCGTTGTAACGTACATTCGTTGTTCCGTGATTCGCTGTAACGTGAATTCGTTGTTCCGTGATTCGTTGTAACGTGCATTCGTTGTTCCGTGATTCGTTGTAACGTACATTCGTTGTTCCGTGAATCGTTGTAATGGTTTTCGTCGTAACGTATACATATTGATTAAAACCTAGTGCATAAGTTTGAAATACATCCTTGAATCAACGAAATCCGTTACGCAGATTAATGAAACATTTGGCAAGGCAGTCAATGTACGCTATTGAACTACACAGGTGGATCACTGAACCACGTTCTATCTTGGCACGGAACCTTTAACCAAATCGATAGAGAGGTGACTATGATAAAAACCAGACAAGTGAGTAAGACTCGCACCCTGAGGGGTCCGTACAAAATGTAAGTTTGTAATCTTTTAATCGCACACAAAAATATTTTTTGTGAAAAAAAAGTAGGTACACATTCACGATTTTTGGATTTTTTCCTTTACTTGTACTGTAAGACCTTACTAGTTACCAAATTTATGATACTGGGTCAATGTAAAGTACGGTTTAGATTTATTTGCGAGTGTCAAAACATGCAGCATAAACCTATTTTTTTATTGAGTTGATGGACCTAGAAGGTTGATTTTTTTACCAGTTCCAAGGTACCTATTTGATATTAATTTCAATTTGATACCTTCATGCGTTCCTGAAAAAATGGGTCTCGATAGACATCTAGACCCATTTTTTCAGGAACCCTTAGTCTTCATTATCCGTATGTCTGTCTAGACAGACAGGTCTAGACAGACATACGAATAATGAAGTCTAAGGGTTCCTTTTTGATTTTGAGGTACGGAACCCTAAAAATAGAAGTAACATTACATAAGATGGTCGCCAAAGGGTTGAGGAAGACAAATAGTGACCTATATGAAAATAGATGACTGCTTTTCTGTCTTGTTCATTCGGCTTATTGCTTTTATATGATAATTTTTGGAGTCGTTTTTGGATTTGCGGTTTATAGATAACGTGTTTGAATTGTTTTGGTATTGGCATATAATATTATTAGCTTTATAGCATTGGTTAGATTAGAGAGAACAGTTGTTTTTTAGGGCTGCGAACTTCAAAAGGAAAAAGGAACCCTACCTACAGGTTCACTTTGTTTTATGTCTGTTACCGATGACCTAGAAAATTCTATGCTAAATAGCAAGAAGCAGTCTCACAGCACAAGTAGGTAAAGGAAAAAAAAAAGCCGGACAAGTGCGAGTATGGCTCGCGCCCTAAGGGTTCCGAAATATGATCATAGATGGTGCTACTGCATACTTCCAATGGCGCCATCTATGAGCAGATGGCTCCACTTATGGTCCGGTAACTGACGGCGGACAACAAAGTGATCCTATAAGGGTTCCGTTTTTCCTTTTCAGGTACGGAACCCTAAAAACGGAATTATATAATATTTTTTGGATAAAAACACAAAAAAATATTTTTTCTACAAACATAATTAAGTTTGTACGGAACCTTCAAGTTCTACTCTCACTTGTCTGGTTTTTCATTGATTTAATGATGACATTAAAACTTTGATAACAGCATGATTAAAATGAGACAGTATCATGATGATAACTAACACTGGCATTAAATTAAACTTTTCATTGTTTATTACTAATTTTAAAAGCGACAAGCTTTATGACCTGGATTGGTATATTGTATATTTCTATATACTGCACCTGATATTACCTGCTCGCGCAAAATTTGCATATTATATTGAGAGTTTTAATAAAATACGAAAAAATATACGTAGATTTTCCTCCCAGAAACAGTTTTCTCGGCACTATTTTGCTAACATTTTCCAGTACACACTTGGCACAGCCATTTTGTCCCAGTCTGCTAACCGAAGAGATTCAATATGTTTCGTAAAGATTGAATCTAGCCCACAGAGTCTTGTTAGGAGTCTTGTACGATTTCTGTTATTTTACATAAGTGCTAGATTTTTCTCGTTAGCCTTTTTTCTGGCTAGATTTTCCGTAAGCCTTTTTTGCAGCTGTGTTTTTTGTGCTAGCTCTTTTTCCGATTTGTTGTCAAAGGAACATGTTAGGAACTGGGACAATTTTAAGGGTGTAGCGCACAGAAATCTAAATACCTACAAATGTCACAACATCGAGAGAGCGCGTTTAATAATGTGATGTATGTGAACGGAATTAAGTTTAATTTCGGCGACACGCGTCTTGTACTGAGATGTAGTTAAATAACATTTCTATAGACTTATTATTTCTATTTTTGTGGTGTAGCATCATCACGTCCCGGCTTCAGAAATTGAATAGATTCTAAAATTGCATATCATAATTTTTAATTTCTCAAGATTATAACATGATATTATCATGCCTGTATTTTCCAAAGGCAAGAGTTATTAGTTCAAGCACATTTTGCCAGTTATTTCGTAAGTCCCATGTAACATGAGGGGACCCACCCTATTGCCATTAACCGAGCACAAAACCCGGGAATTAAAGGGAAAAACCCAATAATGTACACTGGCCAACCTGGGGGCTAAACCGAGGACCCCACGCTCAACACTTGCGATTAAGACCACTGGATCAACAAAGAAGAATATTATTACTTATCATTTCGCAACTAACACCAGCTAGATTATACCGTATGAAGTATACCTCAATAGCAAAAACACAGATTTTAAGGGCAAAAACAATGAAACGTGATGTTCCTTCAGTAATATACAAACAAACATTTTTTTTAATTTCAATGTATTATGCTATTCCTTCAGTAAGTAATACGAGTATAAAACAAAACAAAATTATTAATTTCAATATCTTATATGCCTGATTTGTGGATTTTTAAAGCTAATAAAATAAGCTTCGCTTATTGCTAAGGTCAAGCGACGCGCTTCGACTGATCCTGGTGAACAGACGTATTACATACTATCGCAGCTGACCACACTGCGCCTCGCTTGATGACTAGGTCAGGCGGCACATCAGAGCAGCATACAACAAATGCTATAAGCAACATTTGCTGCGCCCATACGTGCGTACAGTCGCTTGCCTCTTAGCAATAAGCAAAGCTCTTTGTAGTGTGGCCTTAGCCTTAGTTATCAATAAAGATTGTCAACAAAGAAGAAAATGATCCATTTGTAATAGGAACAGATAATTTTTCACACAAACGTCTTTCTCCATTTCTCATTTCGTATAAATATCACACTCCCACCTTGAAGACTCCTTAACAATATTAATTTATCAAGAAATATCGTCGACGACGCCATTTTTTTGCTGGTGACGTCATCAGTCAAAAAGTTCACCGCTTGTCGCAAAAAATGACTTAAAGACTTCGAGTTGGATATGATGAATTAAGAATGTATTTATTTGACGGCAAAATGTTACTTCTCCTTGACAGAAGGGATGAATATAAACTGTCTTTTTACCTCAAGGGACGAGTTGAGCGAAATATTTAAGGTGCTTGATGAAGTTTCCGTATTTATGGCACCTGGTTGGAAATTGGACAACTAAGTGCTTTTCGGAAGATGTCCTATGAGGATGCTATGAAATTACATTGCCATCTATGCTTCCAGTCTAATCAAAAGCGGTTGAATACTAGATTTTTATTTGAACCGGCTTCCATTATGAGTATCTTCAAGTCGCGAACTAATTATCAAAATAATTTCATACTCAATCTTTTACATAAGTACCGTAAAACCTGCTGCCCCAAAAATTCTCGACCCAAAATCAGAGCCCAGCAAGAAATATCAGTGGAATATGAAAAACAAATATATCATCCGGGTGTGCCGACATATGGGGGTGACAGGGATGAAAACAAACTGTCTAGACGATATCCAACGTCAGGTAGACTCGAAAAATAGCCATGTTTATTCATAATAGAAGGGTTCCACCGAAGGTAAGGTGTTTTTTCTAGATCATTTTTTTGAAGTAGGTGAATTCATTAGGTTTTTGAATATGTAACAATGTCGGAAGAAAAACAAGAAGTAGCTGACAGTAAATAAGTGTAGGACTAATTACGTATATGTTACAGTCAACATTCTTAATCGGTCAATTAAGTAGTTTTATAGTTTTTAGCCTGTTTTTTTGGGCAAGGGGTTTGTCTAAAGTAGTTTTAACTAAAAAAAATATTGGTTAATAGTGCTTTTGACAAGAAAAATATTGTTTAAAAGTGGCTTTCACCAAAAGTGCTAGACAAAATCACTTTTGAGAAAGTTGCTTAAATGATTCTAAACATGTTCCGCCAGGAGTTTCTTTTTGCACCCCTTCGCTTCGCTCTCAGATTAGGCCACAGCACGTTTGTGAGAAAGATGGCGGCTCGCTTTGCTCGCCACGTCCACCCATTTTCTACGATTCGGCTTTGTGCGTTCTTTCCGTTCGGGACCTCCTCCGTGAGCTACTTGCTCCAAGTTTAAAGATAGCTCTCTAGGGATAGGAAGGTAGAATCTTCTCATGTGTAGTCGGAATGCATTGATTCGGATTATCATCTATTTCGATATTAATTAATATAATTTTCGAATAAAATTACTTTTAACTGCAGGCTTTAGTCAAAAATAGTTTGGACGGATATTTTATTCAAAAGTACAATCAGGGAAAGGGATCCGTTAGCAGGTACACTATCATTCATAATTGGTAGTATATTCAAACTTCGAAGAAATTCGGATTCGGATTTGCTTCAAAGTTTGAATATACGACCAATTATGAATGATAGTGTGTGTACCTGTTAAAGGATCTCTTTCCCTGACTGCACTTTTGACCGGTTATGAGTTTTGACTGTGACATGTATTTTGCAAGAATATAATATACTTAAGAGGCCTAACCTGCCTTGTCTTTTTCAATTATTTTGGGTTTGGCGTCTTACTAGGTGCGTCTGAATATAAATATTTCATATGAAACCAATTGAAACAAATTGTATTTGACCTTTGCAAATTCAGCTTCTAGTTGAACCAAATAGCAGTATAAATAAAACATATAAACGAAAAAGATGTCCTATGTGATCAAATTACTGGACAATACTTACCTTTTAAGGTTAGACCCGTTGTCAGACTTTCGGGCTTCTGATTACGTAGTGACACTGTAAAAGGTATTCACAATAGACTAACATGTTTATCCAAGTTTGATAAATAAAAATTAACGATGGTAAAACAGTCATCTTGTATTTTTTTCTCCAGCTGTAAAGAATATCCTAATGAAAAAACCCAATGACAATTTGCACTACCCGGGGATCGAACCCAAGATGCTCAAAAGATGCGTTTGCAATCTCTAGACTGACGATGTAAGCAGGCAAGCATACATTTCATTACATACAAGAAGGGCGTTCGAGCCATCATTTGATGGCTGAAACGAAAGTCACTCTTCAGCTATCAACTATTAAAGCCAAGCCAATGACAAGCTTAGGCTGGTTTTAGAGTCACGCTGACCGTCGGCGCTGACAGATCAATATGTATGTATTACTATGAAGTCAGCGTCGGCGCTGATGAGCGTCAGCGCTGAGCTGTGCGCGACCGTACGCGGCGCCGACGTGCCTCCACAGCCATTGAGCGTTTTAATCTCGCGCTGACAGGTCAGCGCCGACTAGCTACGCGCCGATGGTCGGCGCTGACGGTCAGCGTGACCCTAAAACCAGCCTCATACATGGAAAAATGAATGGTCATAGGTATTGACGTTAATCATTGCATAACTTTATTCCGTGGTTATTTGTAAGGGGGTTACATAATTTACAAACTCGTATCATCGACTGTACTCACCAACATAAACAATCGATTAAACTAACCGTCGTTTAGCTACAAATAACATTAGCTACCTGACACCGAGCTGTCTAATCGATCGCCTGGCCGTTAGCCTGTAAGTAAACACTTTGGATGTTATTGTAGCTCCAGGTGTTTGCTTTCACCGGTAACTGACACTTTATTAAATAAGATTTACTTAACAAAAGGGAAACATTTTTAGTGTATAAGGTAATATTTTGAAGGAGGGTTTTCAGTAACCGAATCTTGTTCGATTTATTACTGGACTAATTTTAACATTCAAATCATCTGTTTGCAAAGAAATTAATATAAAAAGTATATATCTTAATAGTTATTACTTATTATTACATTAGGCGCGAATAACTTAGGCTCGTATTAGAGAACGATGCTCGAGCACAGATCTCTGCTTGAGTATAGATTGAAACTAGTTTCAACCAATCAAATGGCTTTAAATCTATGCTCAAGCAGAGAAAAAAGCAGCGGTAGCCTAGTGGTTTAACCTTATGCCTCCCACGGCGAATGGTTCGAGTTCGATCCCGAGGCACGCACCGCTGACTTTTCGAAGTCATGTACGTATTATAAATTAATTATCACTTGCTTTAACGGTGAAGGAAAACATCGTGAGGAAACCGCCATGTCTTAGAACCAAAAAATTCGAAGACATATTGTGTCGTCCACCAACCCGCACTGGGCCCGCGTGGTGGACTACGGCCCACTCCCTCTCACAGATAGGAGGCCTGTGTCCCAGCAGTGGGAACATTATAGGCCGATTATGCTATGCTATGCTTATGCAAGCAGAGGTCTGTGGTCGAGCATCGTTCTGTAATACAAGCCTTAGTGACCTTGCACAAGCAAAATTCTGAAATTCTAGATACTAATATAGACTCCAACAACGATACGATTAGTGGTTAGAACGACGTCATGGGTTCAAATCCTGCCCTTGTTATCTGTCTAAAATTCAAATTCTGGAATCGCGTAGTGACTTAAAGAATCAGAATGTTATGTTCTGGAATCGCCAGAATGCCATACTATTATAGCGTATCAATCCTTTCTTTTCTGTAACAATGAAAAACACAGGCTGATTTATTTTTTCTCAAAAACAAAACATGAAAACTCCTTCTAAAGCTACAATTACTGTAACTTTATAGAGTTCTGTTATTTGCAAACTTTCACATTGTCTTTTTAATTAGTTTCCAAGTGATTATTTTATGTAATGGCTGGTACCGAACAATGGGGTGAGTATGTTATGTGAGTAATATAATATTTGAATGTTTAGACAAGCCGGCCTAGCATGACCACGATAGAAACGGGTTTTGTCTACATAGAAGTAGACAAAGTGACAGATTGTAGAAACATTTCTACGTTTTATGAATGAAACGGTAGAAATGTTTCTACAATCTGTCACTTTGTCTATTTCTATGTAGACAAAACCCGTTTCTATCGTGGTCATGCTAGGCCGGAAGGTGTAGAGTTCGTGTTTTTTAGGGTTCCGTATCTCAAAAGTAAAAAAGTGTGCGGTCGGGGGACCCCTGTCAGGAACAAAGTTTCTTAAGTTTCGTATACTTATAATAGAAAGAGAGAGAGACAGTCGCATAGAGGGTTTAACACTTTTTCCTTACCTGATAACGTGACGGTTTCTACCTCAGATCATAGAAACAAGGAGATATGCCATCATAGCAAATTAGTACGGGAACAACTGTCGCCACTTTTAGTACATTTTTCAACACAATTACATGCGCCCCTCGTGAATATAAAGATCTCCCACGCATTAAACATTCCACACACCCTCAATCTAACACTGTTAATCGTCACTCAACACTAGCACTAAACTAAAACACTGTATTTATATCATCGATCGTGTTCGGTTTGCCGCCAGCGTGTACATTTTATATGCGGTCAATGTGACCGTATCAAAGCGTCAATTTTAGTAGCGCCTTGGCACATCTCCCTTGTTTCTATGATCTGAGGTTTCTACCTATTCAGTATTAGTCAATTAATCAAAACTTTGGTTACTTTCTGTTGACCTGGAATCATGAAATTTGGCAATGAGCAAGGTCTCAGAGCACAAATAAAAGAATAAACCGAAAATCTTTAATTTGTTATTAAAGGTATCCCTTTTTTTCCGATGACAAACTTACATTTTGTGCGGAAGCCTATGTTACTTGCGACGTCGATACGAATCTAATGATATGCCATATGTTAAAATCCGTTGGCTCGTTTAGTTTCTAAGAGGGAACACAGAAACGGAAATACATACCCACATACATACATACTAACATACAGGTGAAACACTATTCCCTCCTTTTGGGCTTCGCCGCAGTCGGGTAAAGAGCCGTGTCTGTACATTGAAGATATTCCAGACAAAACAGTCGGGATAGGGTACTAGGACGTAACCATACCCAAAAATATTTTTATTTGAATTTTTGTCTCTTTATCTGTTTGTCTGTTTGTGCGCGCATCACGCAAAAAGTACTGAACGGATTTTGATGTGGTTTTCACAGTTCGATAGCTTAGGGTCCAGCTTAAAATCTAAGCCACGTTTCATCTGATTCCACTCAAAAAACCATAGATACAGCTTGACCTCTTAGTAGTACGAGCCAACCTACACTACGGAGATCATTTAAACTGGTCAGTTCATTGTAGTCCACGCGGACGGAGTCGCGGGCAAGTCTAGTTTAAAAATAAGCTTTATGATTTTTTTTAAAGAAACCTATATATTTTATTATTATAATCTTAAGAAATGAAGAGAGCTTAATCAGCAAATAAAGGACAGATCCACATTCATAAGACAATACTATCTATCCATTAAAGGATATTACAACAATAGCTTGTATTTATTACTATGAAAACAATAAACTCGACTCAAAACGGCGAATAATGAAAATCAAACAGCCATTGTTTTGAAGTTTAGGTATAAATTTGCGATTAATGGCACAATGGAGGCATTTTATGGTATTTATGAACAGTTTATGGGATCAAAAATGTTGTGTAAAGAATATTTTTGATATAACTGCCTATTAGTGGATATAAAAAATGGACGTGGTTGTTATAACTTATCATAACAGGCCTTAAAACTCCATAAAACGTGGACTTTATCATGAATGTAGACATTATTATCGGTTAGAAAATAATACAATTGAAGATTACAGCGAAGGATCGTTGTCAGTTTTTTTAAATTAATGTTATTTATATTAGAAAGAAAAAAAATAATATTAAGTAAAGTTAGATTTATGTGAACTAAATACTTACCGTTTATTGAAGCTGGTTATAGAACTACATAACTAAATGGGACTTAATTGAATGGATTTTTCATTATTAAAATCGGTTCCTATCAAATCGCCGAAGATATCAAGTAACAATAAAAAATATACAGATGAATTCTATATCTCCTCCTTTTTGAAGTCGTTTAAAAAACTATTGTAAATAGGACATTATTTATTCTATCGCAAGCGATTGTGGATACAAAAAGCATATTAATAATAATTCATTCTGAAACATTTACCTCCGACATAACACAGAGGAGATTACAGAGGAATATTGAAAAGCGTTTTCTTGGACCCAATGTGTGCTGAAGCGTGGATATTGTAATCACAATACATAGATAACAGCTCTTAGACTACGATAAGATCTCTTTGACTACATAACCGTTATATTAAAGACTGCTGTATTGAGGGCAAAGATGGGTATTCAGTAGGTATTCGATTCTCTACTAAAGTTCTTTGCCTATTACACCATGATAGTGCTATGAATGTATCAGGCACGGCAGATTTGATGGCGACCACCAACGAAATTTGCCATCGATCTGCAGGGCTAACATGCGCGTCGCGACAAATTTTGTCGACTGTTTTGTCTCGCTCTTACTCGCGCGAATACGAGACAAATGCACGATAAAAGCGTCGACAAAATTTTGTCGCGGCACGCATGTTAGGCGCTTTGGTCATGGCATGCTACGGTAATGGATCGGTCTGGTGGGCGTTCATCCTTATTTTTATTTTTTTAACAGCCTGGGGCCGTACCACGACGTGTTATTGCCATCATTATTCCGCTGTGGGAGAGGGATAGCACTATACAGCACGAATAGCGCTATCCCTTGTTTACAGTGGAACAATGATGGTTTTAACACGTCATGGTACGGCCCCTGATGGTAAACGGCTATCGTAATCTATGAAACGCTTGCATCACCAAGTATCACATGCGCGTTGCCAACCCTTTAAAATGAGGATTCGCTGTGCTGACAGCTACGGGGATAGATAGGGCCCTCTCCGTCAACACAGCACGTACTCGTACCTCTTTCAAATCTTTTGACGACACGAGAAAAAAACAAAACAGTGCAAACTGTTCATAAAGTCTTTATTTTAACTTTATATCTTGAATAAAATCTTCATAAAATTCTTTTACACCAACGCAATATAGAAGCCGTAATATTATTATTTCCCTCAATAATTTTTACCACCAAATAAATCGTAGCACTTTCATAAAACGCATAAATGAAACTGAGAGATAAAACCGATTGGAATAATAACTATAGGAAAACCTTTTCCCTTTAACACGACGTTAAATATAAAATGCTCATATTTATTCATGAAAGTATACTGGAAACATATTCTGGGCCGATTGAAAATTATTACGGCACGCCCTGATACGGAAAACTGGGGGAAAATGAAGTATTGTGTATTAGAAAGTAAAATATTTAGTAGCAATCTTCGTTTGAAGGTATATGGCGAAATAGTGGAGGTTGTTATTATTATTTATCGGAAAATTTTGTACTTTCATAGAGGTTGATGGCTCAATAGCGAGTAGCTAACGATCGGTTTTCGAGGTTAAGCTGCATTTGGCAAGGCCAGTTTGTGGATGGGTGACCGATAATAAGAGTATTTTGACAACTGTAACTACAGATCGTAGAAACAAGGAGATGATGTTATCATAACAAATTAATAACGGAACCGCTGTCTCTACTTTTAGGCTGTGTCCCCAATAGGCAAACTGTGAGCGGCCGACTGAGTTTGCGGCGTATCGGTTTAGTACGCCCTTCCATATACAGGCTGTTGATTTAGTCACTAGTCACTTTTAAGGGGGTGATTCTACCCGTCATACTGAACAACTTTCCCTATGAGACCCATATCCGATTCGTATAAAAACATCAACCAAATGTTCGGCAAAATAATACAAAAGTAGCCAGAATGTATGAAAAGATGTAAAAAAATTTCACGAATCGGATATGGGTCTCATAGGGAAACTTGTTCAGTATGACGAGTAGAATCACCCCCTTAAAAGTGACTGGTGACTAAATCAACAGCCCGTATTTGAAATGGAGTGTCCACAGTTTGCTAGTTTGCGCTAACAGTTTGTTACTGCAATTTGTTAGCGCAAAATCAGTCGGCCGCTCACAGTTTGCCTATTGGGGACACAGCCTTAAAGTAGTGTGCGTCACAACTACAAACGCTCCTTTGTAAATAAATAGAGATCTCCTACACATTACAAATGCCGCACATCTTCAATCTAACACTGGTATTCGTCATTTGTCACTCATCATAAACTAAAACACTGTAGGCACGGGGTCTCATCAGGAACAAAGTAACATTTGTTGAAATAACTCATAATAGATGGCATTATATGTATCGATTTGTTGTTGAAGTTTGTGTTAAATTGAGAACATGAAAAAATACATCAAGAAAAATATTTGTTAAAATTTAGAAAAATGCTTTAAGCACGGAAAAATGTATAGCCCGAAGATAGCCCGCGCTAAATCGGTCACATTTCTTTGTATGAGATGAGGCATCTGTACGAATAGTATTCTATTATCTGTGCTGTAGGTATATAAATCATCGACCGCGTTCAGTGCGTCGGAAACGTATTCGCATTGATTATGACAAAGCATCAAGCTCAGTAGAGCTCCTTGGACTTGTTTCTATGATCTAAAGGCTCTTTCAATTTAGACGATTGATGTCGGACTGCTGCCGTCGGTAGTCGTGCGGCAGGGGTGCGGGCGTCGCGCGACAACCCTACGGCTCTCTCGACGTGTCAAATGTATTGAAAAAAAAATGTACTGAACAGAAAAACAGATAGACAAAAAAGCGAGTTAATAAAACGTGATCAACATAATCGGCGGTGCCAATCGAAGGTGCAGTGATAGCCTTGTGGTTTAACCATGTGCCTCCCACGGCGAATGGTTCGAATTCGATCCCGAGGCACGCACCGCTGACTTTTCGAAGACATGTGCGTATTAGAAATTAATTATCACTTTGCTTTAAAGGAAAACATCGTGAGGAAACCGGCATGTCCTAGAACCAAAAATTCGAAAACATGTGACGTCCATGGCACCAACGCGCATAAGGCCCGCGTGGTGGACTACGGCCCACTCCCTCTCACAGGCAGAGGAGGCCTGTGTCCCAGTAGTGGGGGCAACAATATAGGCTGATTATGCTTATGCTTATGCTAAAAAAAATCGGAGTGCGCAGCGCGATACCCGCACGGCAGCGTCCGACACCAACTGTCGACTAAAACGTACGTTGAAAGTACCTGCCCTTTATTTCCTCAAGATAAGTATAATTAATACTAACCGATACACACTTGAGCTACTAGAACTAACCAAAGTCGACATAAGAGACAAAACGAGGAAAATCTTCGCAGATTCGGGTACAGTGGTAGGACCTCAGATCATAGAAACAAGAGAGATGTGCCAAGGCGCTATTGAGCTTGATGCTTTGGTTTCATCACATTGATCGTAATAAAAACGTACACGCTGTGCGACGAACCAAACAGGATCGATGATATAAATACAGTGTTTTAGTTTAGTGCTAGTATTGAGTGACGATTAACAGTGTTAGATTGAGGGTGTGCGGATTTTTTATTGTGTGGGAGATCTTTTTATTCACAAGGGGCGCTTGTAATTGTGTCGAAAAATGTTCTAAAAGTGACGACAGTTGTTCCCGTACTAATTTGCTATGATGGCACACCTCTTTGTTTCTATGATCTGAGCAGATTCCGGTACAGTGGCAGTGGACGGACAAAGTTCATAATGGAGATCGCTTGTGGTTAGCTTTGATACTATCGGATCATTAAACTTGTTGTATAGGTTACTTATGATTTTTATAATGTTACCAATAAAAACTTTAGGCTTCAAGTGTAATTTAATTTATATAGATTTATCTTACAGAGTAATAAAACCAAGTTTCGCTACTCTTCGGTTGAATTCCGTTCCTGTGGTGAGTAAGGTCGTCACAACTCATAGGGATGCGCTCAAGTTAGCTACATTGTTATTGTTATGGGAATCGTCGGTAGCTGAGAGCTTGGTTTTGTCCATTAAAACGATGATAGTGAACTTCTTTGTTTTATTATATTATTTTCTTACACAGCATGGTTAATTACACATTTTCATATATTGAAGGAGGAACCAGAGAGTTGCCACAGATAAAACTTCAATCGCTTGGTTGACATTCTCAACACCTTCACTAGTGTTGCCCAAATGCAAGACCAAGAGGAGACTAACCCAGTCTTTGATGTTGATCTTGTGTCAGTACACCTGGTTGTGATCTTGGTCTTGGTATTGCACACTCAATCTTGGTCATAATCTCGGTCTTGCTGCAATTAGGAGATCTTGGTCTTGTGAAAATGATAGATGCAAGACCGGTTTTGGGCAACACTAACCTTCACAGACATAACCTCACATAAGAGTGACGGATACGACGCTACAAAGCCGAAACTAGCCGATTATGTCTTTGTCAAACTTGATGTGTAATAGTCTAGTAGAGTACAAAATCATGTATGATATTATGTTATAAATAGGGTTGGGGTTGAAACCCTAGGGCCGTGGGGTCCGAGTGCTCATCTCATATTTAAAGAGATTGCAAAACGATTAGTTGACACTTCCCGTGACCAAAGGGCTGGCTATTACTTTGGCCAAAGTTTAAGCATTGCCATTCAACGTGGCAATGCCGCCAGTCTTTTGGGCACGCTACCAGTTGACGGCGATGCGGAAGAATTTTTTGATGCTCTTTAGTTTATTTAAAATTATTATAAGATTTTTTTTTGTAAATAGAACTGTATATCATCATCATCATCATCATCTGCCTAGCCTTTTCCCAAATTATATTGGGGTCGGCATCCAGTCTAACTAGTTTTTGGCTGAATGAAGCTGTCAGACTTTTAGGGCTTCTGACTACCCGTAACGATTGTCAAAGATATTCCTATGACAACCGGGACCGACTGCTTAACGTGCTCTCCGAGGCACGAAGGGGTCTCGATGTGTAAAGAACGGTCACCCATCCAAGGACTGACCGCGGCAAGCGCAGCTTAACCTCGCAAATCGATCGATCAGCGCGGCCGTCATTTAGCCACGAGCCCCTCCATAGAACTGTATATATATTATGTAACTAACTCGAATAAAGTTTGTCTTATCATAAAATAGATGAATGATAAAATAACTCTACTATTATCATTAGATAGTTATTTTACCAGCTATAGCTACAAAAATCTTTTATCTAATCAATTTTCTCCTACCGATAGCATAATCTCTTGATTCAAATAACAGACAAGGAAAATCTTCGCAGATTCCAACACGGTGTGGTATGACAAAGTTAATAATGGGTCATCGCTTACGGTTGACTGCTTCGGTCCGCTGATTTGCTACTACTACCGGTCTTTTTATTGTTGGATCTAATATTGGTGGAATTACAAAATGATAAAAAAGTGACAATGTAAAAGAGCCAAGTGGAGATAAGATAAAGTTATCAGATCGAAAGAGAGAGAGAACATCAGATATAAAGGAGAAACAAATAGATTAATACATTTATATGAAATAGGATGAGTTTAACCTCAGATCATAGAAACAAGGAGATGTGCCAAGGCGCTATCGAGCTTGATGCCTGATCTTGAGCAAATTGCTCATATTAAAAACGTACGCGCTGGCGACGAACCGAACACGATCGATGGTATAATTACAGTGTTTTAGTTTAGTGCTATTGTTGAGTGACGATTAACAGTGTTAGATTGAGTGTGCGGAATGTTCAATGCGTGGGAGATCTTTTTATTCACAAGGAGCGCTTAATTAAGCACGTTATTGTGTCGAAAAATTTACTAAAAGTGGCATCCGTTGTTCCCGTACTAATTTGCTATGATGCCATATCTCCTTGTTTCTATGATCTGAGAGTTTAACCGACATAACCTTACTAATCTCATCTTATGGAATAAATTGTATAAATCGTGGTGAAAACCGCAATAAAATCAATTGTATGGTTTAGAAAAACTATGCGGATAAACAGTCAAACACGACTAGCGACTTTGTTAAATACTTACTACGAAAATAACTGACCATCAACCTAAGCATAACCTGAGTTCAAATAGCTCTAGAAGTCATAGGCAATAAATTGATCAACAGCTAAAGCTTAACTTGAGTTATTTCTCTAGAAGTTATCAATAAATGATTACTGTTTAACGAAGACCGATAGCTCATTTGACCTGTGGGATATCAAGTTTAAAAGATCGATCTTGCCAAACCCAGTTTATAAGACCATACTTGAATCGATCACGCCTAGCACTAGCAAATCAGACATTCCCTACTGAACATAGGTCTGCATAAACGAAAAGTGGTATCTTAATCGGGTAACTCTCCTCAATAAACAGGCTAACCCATTATCAGTAGGGGTCCATATTTTCTTACACCATACAATAAACTCAAAACTACTCCAACAAATCGTTTGATATACCCCAATACGGTCTAAACGGTATCCCCAACGATTCTCCTCTGCTTTAACATTCATAGAACATAGAAAAACATTCAATCCGAAATTCTTACATTGGTACGGCTTCCCCGATTTTGTCTTCGATATTCCCACCCTACCTTTGGGAGAATAGGGTAAATATGGGGAGATAGTGACCGAAATCATCTAAGTAGAAAAGTGGGCTCCGAATATTAATGTAGGGGTAAGCGGGGGAAGTGAGATGTGTTATCAATTTGTTTTTGCTTGAGTAAAGTTTTTGACAAGGTCACGCTGAAGAAAACGAAATGGCTGCTAAAGAATTTATACGACTTATGAAGTTAGGAAGTAATTGATTGATCTGCAAGGTCAAAGTCAAAGTCAAAGCATTTATTTCAATTAGACCAATTACAGGTACTTTTGAATTGTCAAGGAGTCTGTCAGTTAGTCATAATGATGAAGCTAGATGCCCGTTCCAAAGCGTAGATTCCTATGGAGAAGAACGGGCAAGAAACTCCATGGTTACTCTTTTAAATCAAATGATTACAATATCATGGTTACATTGCTTTTGTCGGAAATAACACAAATATGAGAGAACAATGTAAAAGTCTAGAATAATAGTAAACACAACTCCAAATATTGGCCATAGCAGTTCAGAGATGACCAGTCCCAACAGACGGCGCCCGTTCACGAACATGACGCATGAATCAGCGCCATTTAGCTCAACCATTTTAAAGGGAACCGAATGACCCAATGCATGCGCCACCATCAGCAAGACATTTTAGTGAGCATGACATACTCTCAACCACCAGGCGACATTCAATTAAAATCTTAAGTAGTAAATGGCTACACTGTACTCACATGTACAATATTGAAATAATGCTATGAAGTTATATAAACCAAGGATTAAAATACTGAATCCATAAAAATGCAAATGGCTAATAATATGAAATTAATAACATCACAAAATTATATTTGATCGTCAACGGCAACTGATTATCAAAGCTATAATAAATATCAGTACATAATTTATGAGCTTAGTGGTTGTGGAGCAGGACCAGCATTTTGCCAAGCATTTTTATCATTTAAATAGTCTTCTAATTTGTAATATGCAAAGGTTAAAAGAGAATGTATTGTTGTTGTGTAGACGCACTGCTGAGCGTAGGTTCGGCTCCCGGGTAGGGAAAAGTGTCATTGAGTTTTAGAATTAGGAAATTCTCAGCAGCAGTCCGGAGTCTGGATTTGCGCCTGGTTAACGGCAATAGGATCTTCCCCTATTACGTGAGACTTTTAGGATAACTCACAAACTGTGGGTGTATTTAACACCTGAGCCTACGGATGCTTGTTTGCCATCATTGTCATATAAAAAAAATACGAAACCCTAAAAACTGTCGTTATTAGTAGAAGAAAAGGCGCTATTGCTGTCCTTATCCTCTTTGTCGTGATTTATGACCCCCATGTGCAGGAAAAAAGTGGTCTTTCTTTGCAAGAAACCGTACGGAACATTATAATTGTGTTTTTCTACCAGAAAATAATATTTCCACATTTTTACTCGACTATTTTCCTGTTGGCAATGTTATTTGGTTGAGTGGTTTCAATTAATTACATTTGACCAAAATCGTTATGATATTTGAGGATCATGTTAGAAATAATATTTGTCAATACGGTATTTTTATTTGATGAGATTGGACTATTATTTATTTATGAAGGAAATGTCATCGTTTAGGTTGCATGCCTACGTCCGACAATCGCTGAACGAGTTTTGGTTGGCAAACAATTATATACCGGAGGCATCGCAGATGCATTGTCACCCTAGAGACAAAGCTGAACTATCTCATGTGCCAGTAATTATACCGGCACTCATACCCTTCAGATCTGAATATGGTGAAACTGTCTTCAGACTACGCTATACTATATAGCATTATAGCATATAGCTCATAGCACGACAATATCGCGCACCATACATTGTTATGGACACGTTTACACTGTGCTATATCATAAAGGTTGTCCCACGGCTATGCCACATGGAGGGAAAGTACTTCAAATATTTGAGATAGGAAGTTTTGCTTCATGGAAGTAATACTGCGTTCAAAGATTTTTTAAAAGTTGCTTGCTTCATCTGGGAATCGAACCAACCAAATGTGAAAAAATGAACATCCTGTATTTTTATGATGCCGATTGAAAGGGTTAATTATAAGCATCAATTCCTTCTAAGAAACATAGTTTCTTAAATTAAAATAACATGGTGAAATTTTACCTTTAAGTTTATGAAAATCGATTTTCATAGATAACTTTGATTATTTAGTACCATGTACTTTAACTTTACACTGTTTTCCTTAAAAGTGCATGATAAATTCAACAAAATACTATTTGCATGCATCTTTGCTATGAGCATTACGGTGTTCCTTTATTTTAGGATACCATGTTACTTAGAAGGAATTAATGCTTACAATTAACCATTTCAATCAGGATTATAAAAATACATTTAGTCGGTTCGATTCGCAGCTGAACCAAGCAACTTTTTTTTTTTTGAATGCTGTATTACTTAATTTCAAAAATAAAGTGATGTTTTTATGAAGCAAAACTTCTTATCTCAAATATTTAAAGTACTTTCCCTCCATGTGGCATAGCCGTGGGACACCCTGTATAGTATGGCTTTGTATGGCGCGCTATACTATATAGCATTCGCTATACTATGTAGTACAGCGTAGTCTGAAGACAGCTTAATGTTGCTTAGCGGCATAAATAGTATGGGGTGGTACCTACATCCCAGACAAGTTTATTCACAAGGATTTCTTACTTTTCTTGAACATTTTACTTTTTAACATTTTTTAATGAAATGCGATAGTGCAGTCATGGGCTCTCATCAAGAAGAAAAAAACATTTGTTCAAATAAATCTCAATAGATGACGTTATCTCGCTACATATAAACGAAAGGGCCACAAATCAAAATTAAGAATTTTTCAGGATAACACGTTAAAATGTTTCATTTCATTTTTTGTAAATTTTTTGGCATTCTTTCTTTTAATGTTTATGTGTCATAACATAATCACATTAAAAGAAAGAGTGCCGAAAAATATTTTAACGTGTTATCCTGAAAAAATCTTTATTTTGATTTGTGGCCCTTTCGTTTATATGCAGCGATCTATGTATCACTTTGATATTGAAGTTTGTGTGAAATTCAGAACATGAAAAATAGACCATACAAAATATTTGTTCATATTTTTAAAAAAATACTATAAGCACAAAAAATGTATAGGTCAGTGATAGCCCGAGTTACGGCGGTTACGTTTCTTTGTATGAGATAAGGAATCTGTACCCCTATCAAGAGGTTTTTTGACGTATAATTTCGTTAACATAAGCATATTTTGAATTGAAAATATACGTTTACTACACAATATTTATATAAATTAAACACTTAATTAATTTCTCTGTATTTTTTAAAATGTGCAAATTGTATAAAATTTTATCAAAATGTTCTAGGACTGTTGTATTTTCAATTCAAAATATGCTAACGTTAACGAAACTATACGTCAAAAAAACTCATGATAGGGGTACTGTACGTAGTATTATATCTGTGGTGCAGTATGACAATCTATCATTTAAAAAGAATATCTACGTACATTATTGTAAACCAAAATATTGTTTTATCACCAAAAGTTTGGTGATTAAATTATAATACTCTGACGCTTTACTCAATGCCTCGGGGATTTAACAACGTTATTATATCGGATCCAATCACCGGCCACTAATTGAATTAGTTTAGCTCGTTAAAACAAAATTTTAAATATACCTTACTGGCTTTTTCGTATGTTGCAAAATTATGAGGCTTTTTTTATTTAATAATAGGCTTGCGTTTGACCACTATCTCGGCTGATGTTAAGCGATGATGCGGTCTACGATGGAGCACACTTGCCTGGAAAAAAACGACATGAAGACACCCAGATTGTAACTATCGGGGAACACCCATTTCGGCAGCGCATTCCACTATTTTGCGGTTCTCACAATGAAGGTAGAGGTTGCAGTAGGTAGGTACTTAATTTTGATTTGATTTTATCCGATTCATTAGTCCAATTCACAGAATTAAATCATTTCCAATGGTGCATTAAACTACCGTCTTTAAATACGATTTGTGTTATTCTATTTCAATACGAAATATACAACGTAATTTCTTACGAAAAATTTCTTCAAACATTTTTTTACGCATGTTTTCATGTAAACGCGGCGTTTTCCTACTACGCACTTGACCTTTTTGAAGCACGTGCCCTATGTGCCTCCCTTGGGTAACGTCTTACGACTGTGAGAAGAAAATATTTGAAAAGTTTCCTTATTTATGATGCTTTCACAATTAATTATTTAGGTATTTCAGATTGAATTGAATGTCGTTTCCGAAAAGCTTTTTGAAAGCTCCTTGTAATAGAATAGGTACTCTGGCTCGAAGTACTATGAAGTCCTGAAAGCATAATTATTTGTTTTGTTGTGAAAAAGGGACAGTATTCGTCCTATATAGCTCTATCTATCTATAGCAGTGATAGCCTAGTGGTTTAACCATGTGCCTTCCACGGCGAATGGTTCGAGTTCGATCCCGAGGCACGCACCGCTGACTTTTCGAAGTCATGTGCGTATTAGAAATTAATTATCACTTGCTTTAACTATGAAGGAAAACATCGTGAGGAAACCGGCATGTCCTAGAACCAAAAATTCGAAGACATGCGACGTCCACCAACCCGCACTGGGCCCGCGTGGTGGACTACGGCCCACTCCCTCTCACAGAGGAGGCCTGTGTCCCAGCAGTGGGAACATTAAAGGCCGATTATGCTATGTTTATGCATAGCTCTATCTCTCTTTCGATCTAGAACAAATCATTTTTCTAGATTGAAAGAGAAGACGAAGATGATGTAGATTGAAGAAACTATGAGTGTTATTATCATCCAACAATAACATGTCATAGTACGGCCACCAGAAAATACTATTTATGAGGTACTTGCGAGTATTTCTGCACAAAGTAGGTAACAGAAGCAAAAGGTTATAAATGCTGCAGATGTTACAGGCACATGAGACTTCCCCTCCACTGTCCCGGAGTCTCCAGCCGCAACTGAAAGAAAGAAAGAAAGAAAAAACATTTATTTGGCACAACAGATAGACACACAGACAAAAAAAAAAAAAAAAAAAAAAAAAATTACAAGGTCTTAAAATTAAAGTAGCTGCTGTGTGCCTAGCGGCTTTGCCAAATAGGTCCAGTTCAGCATAAATGCCAGACCACTAGTGCCTGGCGCTGGTTTTCAACTGGACCTAGTTGTGAGTTGGACGTATCGGATGTAAACCAGTACATAGTACCTAATAGATAGATAGATATAAACTATAATAAATAGATATTTCTGTTAATTAATATATATATATATAAGTGCATGTGTTAATTTTAATACAAGGTGAGTGTTAATAGCATAGAAATACAGAGCGCAAAATAAAATAATTAAATTAGCATTAAAGAAAAGAAAACATACCCATTTCGCAACAATAAAACAAATATGAATATGAATGCCTACCGTATTACGTTGTCACACTGTTAGAACAGGAGTTTACAAAAAATAAATTAAATATAAGACTATATAGATACAGATAAAAGTGTTAAAACCTGTTCCCAGCAAGACGGACGTAAGTCGTAACCGGCGAACAAGGAATACAGCTGTAGGTATCGGTAGGCATTGTACCTAATCTGATTTGTCTTGTTCAGTGCGCGGCACACCGTTGAACATGGCGGTTCGGTATTAAAATTTACATGTTTTTTTTTTTACTGCTGGAGGACGTGGTGAGCACTCTGTTCCCTTCGAGGGCGGAGCATGCACCACCGCCCATGGTTCCGCCTTACATGGTGCCTAACGCGGAAAACGAAAAGGAATTGCGGCCGTACATGACGGCCGCATAGGGTGACGGGGCCCGCCTTTTATTTGGCGGGCCAATACCTGCCGGGGGTGCGGACGAATGTGCATGCGACTCCCGTGCCCCCGGCGTAAGGTAGTTGGAGGAACACCGGGGTGGTTTTAGTCAGTAAAAGTCTGACAGACCCCCTCGCCCTCCCCAGGGCGGGGGAAATCCATGAGGCTTTCCACCTCGAAAAAAAAAAAAAAAAGGCACATGAGACTTTCTAAATTATTTTACAGGTTGACTACGCATCGGCAGTCATCCTACAACTGACGATACACTTTAAAAAATAATCCATACCCATCCATATTAAAAAGCTGAAGAGTTTGTTGTTTGAACGCGCTAATTTCGGATTTGAAAAATTCTTTTTGTAAAGCATAGCCAGATTCATGAGAAATAGTGTAAGCTATTTAACATTACGCTACGACCCTTAGAAGCCGAGCGACGAGGGTGAAACCGCAGAGAACAGCTTTCAATATACAGGGTGGCAGGTTAGACAGTGGAAATATTTTAAGGGGTCATTGTACTCATCATTATGAACAACTTTTACTATGGGACCAACCCTGAAATCGCGAAAAAAAAATCTGCTGTTCCATACATTTTGTTGAGTTATGTGAACATAAATGTATGGAACAGCTGTTTTTTTTTTTACGATTTCAGGGTTGGTCCCATAGTAAAAATTGTTCATAATGATGAGTACAATGACCACTTAAAATATTTCCACTGTCTAACCTGCCACCCTGTATATAAAAATTAAAAATAATGTAACTTGCTCAGAATATATTGCAGTACCCTAGACAAGTTTAAAATTGTAAACTTGTTGTAAGAACTTTAAATAACATAAAAAATTATAATAAAGTATAAATTTTAAACTACTCTAATACCCTGTGGCCCATGACCTATACCAAAAAATTTGTGAAGACAGTTTTTATCAGCAAATGAATTGATTATCCGATAAAACCGAAGCCAATCAGAGCACACTTCCAAAATCACTCCTACCACTCTAATTTCGACCTAACCCTCATAAGAAAACAATTTCAAATTACCCCACCTACACACAGCTATACAAACGCCCTAGTTACCGCCATCAGGTATCAAGTTACACAGTAATTCCAACCCGGAACATAAGCGCAGCGTTGATTAAACAGCCCTTGCGGATCGGGCTTTAGAAGCTCCCCGGGGAAATTACAACGCCTCGAAGTGTTGCTACGTAAAGATGTGTGTCCCACTAATAGTTTTGAGTTTCTGTCTAAGGTTTTTGAAGTTGCTTTTGGTGGGGAAATACCTATATGCAGTAGCGTGCCTAAAGGACAAGCCCGACACATATTTTTGGTTTTAGAGGGTATCTTTGTTAATTTTTCGTGAATTCAAGTGAGTTAATGTCGTTATTAAAGCAATATTTACATTAAAAATCACATAAATTCATGAAAAATAAACATATGTAGGTAAATTAAATCTTATCTTACTAATATTATAAATGTGAAAGTTAATGAGGATGGATGTATGTATGTATGGATGTTCCTCTTTCACGCAAAAACTACTGAACGGATGTTGATGAAACTTCACAGTAATATAGCTTATACATCAGAATAACATATAGGCTACTTTTTATCCCAAAAACGCGGGCGAGGCCGCGGGCGGAAGCTAGTACTCTATAAAACTAAAAAAATGCGTTGAGCTTGCCCTCTAGGCACGCCACTGCCTAGGTATATGAATTACTAGCTTCTGCCCGCGGCTTGGCCCGCGTTTTTGGGATAAAATGTAGTCTGTGTTATTCTGATGTATAAGCTATATTACTGTAAAGTTTCATCCAAATCCGTTCAGTAGTTTTTGCGTGAAAGAGTAACAAACATCCATACATCTTTATATCCTCACAAACTTTCACGTTTATAATATTAGTAGGATGTGGGGTAATTTTGAATTTGGCATATTTTAAAGAAATTAGTGATAATTTTAAGTAATTAGGAAGTTGGTGATGTGGGATAATTTTGCATGTAGATATTTTTTTGGCTAGTTAGGTACCATTGAGTTGTTTCTGTGTGGGGTACTTAATTTTGATTTGATTTTATCCAATTCATTAGTCCAATTCATAGAATTAAATCATTTTCAATTGTGCATTAAACTACCGTCATTAAATACGATTTGTGTTATTCTATTTTAATACGAAAAATACAACGTAATTTCTTACGAAAAACATTTCTTCAAACATTTTTTTACGCATGTTTTCATGTAAACGCGGCGTTTTCCTACTACGCACTTGACCTTTTTGAAGCACGTGCCCTATGTGCCTCCCTTGGGTAACGTCTTACGACTGTGAGAAGAAAATATTTGAAAAGTTTCCTTATTTATGATGCTTTCACAATTAATTATTTAGGTATTTCAGATTGAATTGAATGTCGTTTCCGAAAAGCTTTTTGAAAGCTCCTTGTAATAGAATAGGTACTCTGGCTCGAAGTACTATGAAGTCCTGAAAGCATAATTATTTGTTTTGTTGTGAAAAAGGGACAGTATTCGTCCTATATAGCTCTATCTATCTATAGCAGTGATAGCCTAGTGGTTTAACCATGTGCCTTCCACGGCGAATGGTTCGAGTTCGATCCCGAGGCACGCACCGCTGACTTTTCGAAGTCATGTGCGTATTAGAAATTAATTATCACTTGCTTTAACTATGAAGGAAAACATCGTGAGGAAACCGGCATGTCCTAGAACCAAAAATTCGAAGACATGCGACGTCCACCAACCCGCACTGGGCCCACGTGGTGGACTACGGCCCACTCCCTCTCACAGAGGAGGCCTGTGTCCCAGCAGTGGGAACATTAAAGGCCGATTATGCTATGTTTATGCATAGCTCTATCTCTCTTTCGATCTAGAACAAATCATTTTTCTAGATTGAAAGAGAAGACGAAGATGATGTAGATTGAAGAAACTATGAGTGTTATTATCATCCAACAATAACATGTCATAGTACGGCCACCAGAAAATACTATTTATGAGGTACTTGCGAGTATTTCTGCACAAAGTAGGTAACAGAAGCAAAAGGTTATAAATACTGCAGATGTTACAGGCACATGAGACTTCCCCTCCACTGTCCCGGAGTCTCCAGCCGCAACTGCTGGAGGACGTGGTGAGCACTCTGTTCCCTTCGAGGGCGGAGCATGCACCACCGCCCATGGTTCCGCCTTACATGGTGCCTAACGCGGAAAACGAAAAGGAATTGCGGCCGTACATGACGGCCGCATAGGGTGACGGGGCCCGCCTTTTATTTGGCGGGCCAATACCTGCCGGGGGTGCGGACGAATGTGCATGCGACTCCCGTGCCCCCGGCGTAAGGTAGTTGGAGGAACACCGGGGTGGTTTTAGTCAGTAAAAGTCTGACAGACCCCCTCGCCCTCCCCAGGGCGGGGGACATCCATGAGGCTTTCCACCTCGAAAAAAAAAAAAAAAAAGGCACATGAGACTTTCTAAATTATTTTACAGGTTGACTACGCATCGGCAGTCATCCTACAACTGACGATACACTTTAAAAAATAATCCATACCCATCCATATTAAAAAGCTGAAGAGTTTGTTGTTTGAACGCGCTAATTTCGGATTTGAAAAATTCTTTTTGTAAAGCATAGCCAGATTCATGAGAAATAGTGTAAGCTATTTAACATTACGCTACGACCCTTAGAAGCCGAGCGACGAGGGTGAAACCGCAGAGAACAGCTTTCAATATACAGGGTGGCAGGTTAGACAGTGGAAATATTTTAAGGGGTCATTGTACTCATCATTATGAACAACTTTTACTATGGGACCAACCCTGAAATCGCGAAAAAAAAATCTGCTGTTCCATACATTTTGTTGAGTTATGTGAACATAAATGTATGGAACAGCTGTTTTTTTTTTTACGATTTCAGGGTTGGTCCCATAGTAAAAATTGTTCATAATGATGAGTACAATGACCACTTAAAATATTTCCACTGTCTAACCTGCCACCCTGTATATAAAAATTAAAAATAATGTAACTTGCTCAGAATATATTGCAGTACCCTAGACAAGTTTAAAATTGTAAACTTGTTGTAAGAACTTTAAATAACATAAAAAATTATAATAAAGTATAAATTTTAAACTACTCTAATACCCTGTGGCCCATGACCTATACCAAAAAATTTGTGAAGACAGTTTTTATCAGCAAATGAATTGATTATCCGATAAAACCGAAGCCAATCAGAGCACACTTCCAAAATCACTCCTACCACTCTAATTTCGACCTAACCCTCATAAGAAAACAATTTCAAATTACCCCACCTACACACAGCTATACAAACGCCCTAGTTACCGCCATCAGGTATCAAGTTACACAGTAATTCCAACCCGGAACATAAGCGCAGCGTTGATTAAACAGCCCTTGCGGATCGGGCTTTAGAAGCTCCCCGGGGAAATTACAACGGCTCGAAGTGTTGCTACGTAAAGATGTGTGTCCCACTAATAGTTTTGAGTTTCTGTCTAAGGTTTTTGAAGTTGCTTTTGGTGGGGAAATACCTATATGCAGTAGCGTGCCTAAAGGACAAGCCCGACACATATTTTTGGTTTTAGAGGGTATCTATGTTAATTTTTCATGAATTTAAGTGAGTTAATGTCGTTATTAAAGCAATATTTACATTAAAAATCATATAAATTCATGAAAAATAAACATATCGCACCCCCCACCGAATAATATGGTAATGTGCTATTGCGGTAGTTTATGTTTTATTGCATATTCGGTGTCTAGAGCATTCATTACACCTTGTGAATTTTTTTTGTAATGTTTCTGTGGATATTGATAAAAGTACAATAATTTCAATGGCCCCGTAATGAACATAACAATATTATTCTCTTCAAATCTAAACACACTTTTTACACGAATAGTACCTTATCAAGTAAATACAGATTATGCAATCGTTAACTTCTTCGGTAAGTGACGATTACCATTTTATTCGCGTAAGAAATACATTTGTGTTTTTATGTAAAGTTTAAAACAATTATATTCATGTGTTATTTTTATTTACATGATTTGGTAATGTTTTTTTACAATACATTATAGATATTATGCAAAATCGTAATGTTGTTCCCCGTATAATAGGCTTGCATTTGACCGCCATCTCGCCTGATGTGAAGCGATGATGCGGTCTACGATGGAGCACGCTTGCCCAGAGAAAGAAACCGATTCACTCTCGACTTGAAGACACAAAGATTGTAATTATCGGGAACATCCACTCCGATAGAGAATTCCATTGTTTTACGGTTTTCACAATGAAAGTGGAATCAAAGCGCTTCGTACGGGTTTTTGGTACATCAACCGTGAACTGATGGCGCTTTTTCGTGCTTCTGGCTATCCGATAGAAAAAAAGGTAGGAGGGACATGAAGTACCGTCGCAACTTCTAGAGGAATCCTAGCTTTTTAGCTGCCAATTGAGCTTTGGACTCAATTTAAGAGCCAAAGTTAAGGGGAGACGTCTGAGTAACGACCAAAAGCTCAAGATGATTAGTTATCGGTTAGGACACATTCCGAAATGTAGGAGCCACCTGGAATGGGCTCTTTTTGGCAGAGAACAGATACGCCTGGGTCTTATTTGCATTGAACTTGACCAGATTGGCATCGCTGCAATCGGAGACTGCCTTAAGGAACATTAATTCAAGCCCTTGACCATGGCCTCTCTCAGAGCCTGTATTTGAGTCCAGTGGTCCATGCATTGGCTATGTATCTCTCTACCACAGTGTTGTCATCTGCATACCCAAACGTTCCGGGCTTTAACAGATCGTTGATATGCAGCAGGAAGAGCGTCGCAGAGAGTACTGACCCCTGAAGGACACCGGCATTAATTGCCTTTCGATCGAAAGAGCAGCCATCAATGACTCGAATCGAACGATCCCTCAGGAAGTTTCCACGCAACGAAACAAGTGGGCAAGCCATATGAGGAAAGCTTACGAATAAGGCCGTCATGCCAAACCCTGTTGAAAGTCTTCGAGATGTCCAGGGAAACGGCTAGCGCGTCCTCATTTTTCATAAGCAAGTAGTGTAGATTAGGTCCCCAGTAGACAGGTTTCGGCGAAATATAGATTGCCGGTCACTGAGGAAGTCATTAGCTTCAAGGTACCTACGTCAGGAGCTTGCTATTGAAGAGACGCTGCATACTCTTGTAAAGTATGGACGTAACCGAGATGGGCCTATAATTGGCAGGGTCGGCACGACTACCTCTTTCGTTTCCCTCTTGATATCTTTTTTGGGCACGGGTTGCACGTTGGCAAGATTCCACGTTTTCGGCACTTGTCCAGTATTTAAAAGAGAGAAACGAAAGAGGCGTGTAAGTACAGGAAACAACTCAGGCGCACATGTCCTCAGAACTATGGCTGGAATACCATCTGGGCCACTGGCCTTGTTTACATCAAGATTGCACAGCGTTTTGCAAATCTCCATTTGGCAAATGCGAATTTCCGATATAAATGTCGTGCTGCCACCTGGCAGCACGACATTTATATCGGAAATTTGCACTGCGATACCTCCAACTCTACCTAGAGTTGGAGGTATCGCGTTGCCAGCATCTAGACCTAAAGACTCCGCAAACAGAGAAGCAAAAAGTTTGCTTTCTCTCCGACGGTATGAGCCAGCGTCACATCAGGCTTCAGCAGTGGAGGTAGTGAGGGGCGGCAGAAGTTCGTTTCAACTGATTTGACCAAAACGCTTTACTACCCGTAGGGTACGAAGTCAATTTGTTCCCTATTCGACTAATGTGATCAAAGCGAGCTCCTTTTTGCAGTACTTGGCAGCCTTGTTAAACGACTTCTTCCTCTGACTTATGTCCTTCGCTTTACGGTGTCGAGCATCAACTCAGGCCAGGTATGTTTCACTGTTTACTGGCTTTAGCGAGACCACATTGAGGCCCAAACCACAGGCGAGCTTTGCCGGACAGCGGTACTTCGGAATAAGGAATGTAGTATTCAATGGTCCGATGCAACACATCCGTCACAGCATCCGCGCAAGTCGAAGGATCATCAAACGAAAAACACATCAACTGTCAAGGATAAAATGCAAAGAAAAACCGCATCTCATCCCAATCTGCTGACCTGTATCGCCACACTTGGTGAGTTCCTCTCGGGCAGAGATCGGGCGGGGAATAAACAGATAACAGATTTCACCAGACAGTGATAGGAGTTACCTAAAGGTGACGAAACCGATACCGAGCAGCGGTAAATTGTTAAAAGAAGATTTATTAAGTCTATGCAGAACAGAAGCCTTACCTCAGCATTGTCATTATTTTTATAATTTTCTTCAGACCAGTGAAATTATGACAGAGCAATCTTCAGACTGAATCGGACTGTAATGATTATTGACATGATTGATTTTTACTATCATTTAGATACCAACAACGCAATGGACCAACAGGACTTCCATCTGATTATTATTTGTGATACAAAACATAATGTTGTACCTGATTAATATAATATTAGCTGTGCATCGTTTTATTTGAAAACCTTTAACAAATCACTATTATTTATATAAATTATACAGTACCTATAAAATCAATTTCTTCTAAATTTGTTACTTTTTTGCCAAATCAATTAATATTTAATAAATTATTGTATAAAATAACGTATCTGCAACATTATATTACTGTGCATTATTGATACTATACATCGACGAATATTACTGTAATGTAATAAGACCGTATACACTATCGCTGAGATTTCACCCGAATAATGTCGTAATGTAATAATACTGTATACACTATCGCTGAGATTTCACCCGAATAATGTCGTAATATCATATTACCGTAAACATTTTTGACACTACATTTCAACGAATAATACTGTAATGCATTATTACTGCCTACGATATCGTTGGGTTTACACGCGAATAATATTGTAATGATGCGTTGCATACTATACTTTTGACCAGCAATATCAGTAATGTTATTTTCGTCAATAACTTTATTTAGGAAACTATTACAAAAAAAATCATAAAAGGAAATAGACAGTAAAAAAATATGCTTTGTTTTGACATATAAATCACTATCTTACGATGCACCCGTGCTGAGATATAAGCAAAAAACAGTTTTTTATTTTTCCTGTAAAATTTAGAATTATCGATTACCATATTATTCGGTGGGGGGTGCGATATGTGGGTAAATTAAATACTCTATAATGCCCTGCCTTGCCCTCTAGGCACGCCACTGCCTAGGTATATGAATTACTAGCTTCTGCCCGCGGCTTCGCCCGCGTTTTTGGGATAAAAAGTAGCCTGTGTTATTCTGATGTATAAGCTACATTACTGTAAAGTTTCATCCAAATCCGTTCAGTAGTTTTTGCGTGAAAGAGTAACAAACATCCATACATCTTTACATCCTCACAAACTTTCACGTTTATAATACCTATTAGTAGGATGTGGGGTAATTTTGAATTTGGCATATTTTAAAGAAATTAGTGATAATTTTAAGTAATTAGGAAGTTGGTGATGTGGGATAATTTTGCATGTAGATATTTTTTTGGCTAGTTAGGTACCATTGAGTAGTTTCTGTGTGGGGGGGATGTAGAGAAGTTAAGTGCCTAACTCTAGACCAACATATTAGCAGTAGCAGTTAAAGTGGAAATATTTGCAAATTGGACTCCAACAATTTTGATGGTCGACTGTAACTTAGTTTAAAATTCAACTTAAGAATTATTAATAAAGACATAGCTTTATTATATTATAAAAATATCCATAACAATATATCCTTTTATGAATACTAAACAAAATGCATGAACTTGAACAGACCGTTCACTTTTATGAACACAATCACCTTTTAGTAGTAAATACTGACTAAACTCAGTCATGTTTAGTGCAGTTTGACTGCCAGCGTTCTCTATTTAGTTAGTTTAGTGTCGTATTAAAAGTTTATTGAGTTTATATTGTAATACTAAACGGGCGTTGGCACCAAATAAAAGGCTACTTACCCTAAATACGTGCTAAAACCCGTAATTTAAATTATATATTTAATATTATTAATTAAAGTTATATGCAGAACTAGCTCTTGTAATTGTTCAATGTAACATTCTCTAGAATGTTCATTATACAAAATAATGCTCAGTACCCCGATCATGAGTTTTTTTGACGTATAGTTACGTTAATGTAAGCATATTTTAAATTGAAAATATAAGTTTGCTACACAACATTTATATAAATTAAATACTTAATTAATTTCTCTGTATTTTTAAAAATGTGCAAATTGTATAAAATTTTATCAAAATGTTCTGGGGCTGTTGTATTATAAATTCAAAATATGCTCACGTTAACGATACTATACGTCAAAAAAACTCATGATAGGGGTACAGGTTTATCAGCAGTTTGAGATGATACAATCTCTAAATAAATAACAGTACCTATTAACAATTTGTGTTTAGTTATGCCACAGAATTAGAGTAGACTAGATACCGCAAACCGTCCGTCCCAGCGTGCCCGAAAGTTTGTGCAATGCGCCTACTTGCCGAGTTTCTACTTGAGTTTACTTTCAAACGCGCCGGTGAAACTTGACAAATACAGTGTCGTTGAAGACATACAAATGCCAAATTGTACCAATAATAACTGTAAAAACTCTTATAGGGTTGCCCAAGGCCTTAAAATGACTTGCGCGACAGCATAGTAGGCAGGAAAAAGTGGCACGCTCGTTTTCATACTATTTAGTGAACATGCGTCAACTAGCCTAGTCTATATCTTAAGTTATGCCAACCAAAAAGTACCATTCAAGGACAATAAGGCGTACCTAAAGGTAATAAGTCTTCCCGAGTCAAGCCTATTCGTTCTCTAGAGTTTATTACCACTTATAGATGGCAATGAAAGAAATCCAATAAGAGATGGAGGTGTAAAAACATCCGGAATCCACCCTCAACTGTAGGGTGACCAGATAGAAACTAAAAATCGGACAAAATGTAATACGTACACAAACTCACGCCTTTTTCCCGTAGAGGTAGACAAAAACTACAGAACGTCATGCTCTATTTGCTTTGTTCACATCGAATAATTCGTCATAAATAGGTTTTTAACCCTTAATAGGGCGGAGGAAAGAATTATTGAAAAACTAGGTTTTGTGGTATTATTTATACGTTTATTTATTACACACATTATTTATGAAAATCTAAAAATATATAATCACAAGTACGCGAATATTCGGTGGTAATCATTTTACTATCGCCCGTTTACTGGTGGTTTTTGCTTTGGATTTTCTAATAAGTACAAGTTTCACTTCAAAAATTATTCTACGATTCATGCAGGATATTATAATCAATTATCCTATCAAATATCATAAAACCACTTACCGGAATCTTTTTCTAACAAACTTTCAATTTAATGGCGCCAAACACCTCCGAGTTTCAAAATTCTTCGTTATTTATTTTTGTATGATGATAGTTTGCAAACTTTGACAGTTAGCTTAGTTGCCAGTACTAATAAAAGTTTTAAGGATATTCCCACATAAAAAATATCGTATTTATGAAAGTGTACATAGAACTAACTCTCGCTCTATGGTCAAAAAGCTGAGGTGGTTAACAATTGTTCTTTGCCCTATTATGGGTTAAAGGATTGGCAACGTGCATATGATACCCCTGGTACCTCCTGGTTTCATAAGCTATGGTAATCGCTTACCATCAGCCGGCCTGGTATGACCACGTCATAATCGGGTTTTGTCTACAGAAGAATAGACAAAGTGACAGATTATTGGGGGAGGGTTTTGTAGTCAAATGGCAAAAATGGAACTCTTATACTTTCGTCTTGTGCGTCTGTCCGTTCATCCGCCATTTTACTCAGAGACTATTGACATTTTGTAGGTAGATGATACGTCACAAATGTCTTATTGCCATAAAAGGTAGTAAATAAGAAAAAAAATATCGGGGCACTCCATGAGCGATGAAAAATATTTTTTTTGCGTACCTAACCTTCAAGTGGAGTATCGTTTGATAGATTTTTTATTTATGTGCATATGTGCTTCTAAAGTCGTAAAAATGATGTTTGGTCACCCTTCTCAAGACCACTGTGATCCGTAAACTGTTGACAATGCATACACTGGTGAAAACACATTCCATGAAAAATATCACTGAAACTTGGACTTTGTTTACACCATTTATAACTTAAGAATAGCTGGACAAATCTAAATGAAATTTGGCACAAAGATAGATTATAGTCTGGAATAGCACACGTAAGTTACTTTTCATCCCGGAAAAATGTACGATTCCCGTGAGATAGATTTGTAATTTCCACACGAACGAAGTCGCGGGTAAGCTATACCTACATAAGTAAGTACGATTTATATCTCTTACCTAAATGTTTACAAAAAACTTGAGAATTATACCAATAAACTGAAATTCCCTAGCCACTTAGCACTTTGTTTGAACTTTACTGAAGTTAGTGAAAGCAAAGATTATGTTTTTAAAGATTATTTCTTTTGAATATTTTGCTGTGCTTTTATTACAAGGGATTTGTTTTAACAAATTTTTGAACTCAAAGATTGGGCCCTTTTTCGGAGAATCATTAGAGAACGGGGGAGGAGGGGAGAATATTGAGCAAAAAGTTAAAATTTACTCAACATTACGGCGTGAAAAATGCAACGATGAAATTTAATAATATCATGATCACAAATGGTTGCTTTCTAAGTTAACCTTAAAATGATGATAGTTGTAATAGTTTTCTAATTAAACCCTAGATAAATAATTATGATAGGTACCAACGTGACTGCAAGACAAGTTTAGCAGCTTGACATACTAATTATACTAATATACTTACATATTAATATAATTAGGCACAGTGGCGAAGGGTAAATTTTTGTAAGAGGCAAGCCGAGCTACTAATGCTTACCTGACCACGAAAAGCTAATTATAAATATTTTACATAGTAGGCAATACTGCCTGTGCTATTTTTCAAAGGGAAGCCGGTAGGAATCGTATTGTAGGGACCCTTCGCCACTGATGAGGCACCTAACATCGTAAGTAGGTGACGTGATTACGTCCTGTTTCTTCATTTCTTATTATTATGTAACCACCTACAGCTTTTTCAACAATATGTGGTGTAAAATTAAAATTAGCGCTAGTTTAAAGTTTTTTTCAATTTCTTTCACATACACTTTATCTCCCTCTGTAAGATCTAAATTTTCAACCTGTCTTTTCCGGCAACGTTCAACGGCAGCGTTTTGTGGGTATCGTGAGTAACTTATGGACTAACTATCTGTTTAACGTCTGACGTCAGAAATGTCAGAAGCAAAGCAAAACATGCACTACAAGAAACTTTCGCACACAAGAACCGACAAGTTGTTTTGATCAACTATTTATGTATTCATTTATAATACGGAACCGCGAGACTAAAATATGGACTGTTTTTATGGATTAGGTACTTTTTAGGGTTCCGTACCAAAATGTTAAAAAAGGAACCCTTATGGTGCGACTTCGTCTGTCTGTCTGTCTGTCTGTCTGTCTGTCACACCTGCTCAATTCAGCAACTACTAATGCTATCAACTTGAAATTTGGAGCAGTTATAAAAAATGCTTACCCAACTTTATGAATCTAAATGTATATTGAAGCCGGCGGGGCCTCTTCAGGTTTTTGCCTCTCACTCTTTAAACAGGAAGGGTGTGCGCAGTGTGTACACGTGGAAATTAAGATTTCTTTTTATTCCTTGTTAATCTGCAATTTTGTTTATTTTCATGCTAGGCCCCGCCGACTTCAATATACATTTAGATTTTTAATTATGGAAGTTTAAACTTTTTATTTCATAGTTTTTAGTGTAGTTTTTGGAAGTCGGTTTTTTTAAAACCTGTTTTTTATTTTTAACTTTTTAGTGTAGTGTAACATGTCATGTTTTTTTGATAGTAATACCTTACGTATATAAAAGTACCATAAAATCATGCATAGAGCGACAAAGTATATACACAAAGTACATACCAAATGTGTGTCAAAGGCAGTATATTAATACTGCCTTTGACACACATTTGGTATGTACTTTTACCGAGATCGATTACTTCCACTAATTTAAATAGGTACTTATATTCATAGATGTTGGTGGATAAGAGCGTTTCAGTAAACAAAAACAGTGATTTTTCAGTTTGTAATCGCAATAGTGCTCACTCCCTATAGCGTTCTATCAAATGCGACTTAAGCATAAAAAAATTGTGTGTACTATACACCTCTGTCTAACCTTGCAGGAAATATCGGCGTGATGTTATGTATGTATAATATCGAGGGCGATTGCGTTCAGGAATTCATGTACCTACACAATATCACTTGTTCATCATCGTCATGATGTCATCGAGATACACCAAAAATACCGTTTATTACACCTGGTTAAAAATCTACTCAACCAAAGTTAATAAAATTTATATGGGACTACCGCGCGAGCTTCTTCTACGATATGAAAAAAGAATCACGTAAATCGGCTCATAAGCCACGAAGTAATCGGTGTACATACATTAAAAAAATAAAAAAAAAATAAAAATAAAAACCAGCCGAATGCAGAACCTCCTCCTTTTTGGAAGTCGGTTAAAAAGTCAAAAAATATTTTTATTTTAATTGCAAAAAAAAATTAAAAGTGAGGTTACTAGGTCAAGTGGCATATAATATGAAAGGGCTTGATCTGCCCATTTCAAAATATATTTTCATTTTATTTTATGTCTCACAGTTTTTGACATATGATGAAAAATGACTAAAAAAATACCATGCCCCCCCTTATCTACGAAGTTTGCCGAGCGAAAAATCTGAAATAATTAGACCTGATAGGAATTGACCCAAATATGACACCAAAAATAAATCGATGTTCCTAACTAGTACAATTTTTTGAAAATCATCAAAATTCCTTCACAAACAAACTTACTTATGCGGTCCGGTATTTTTCACTTTATACGTCCAAAAATGATACGGAGCCCTCGGTGCGCGAGTACAACTCGCACTTGGCCGGTTTTTTTTTTGGAAACATACCTTTAAAGTAATGGAAAGTATACACACGGTACATGAACATAGTAAAATAATAATCAATGTAGAAAGAAATCTTAAAAGCACTAATTCATCGACTTGCAAATACTGATATGCTAACTTACGGAATTCAAACTAAACTTGACCTTTGCCCAGCAGTGGGCAGTACTGCTCAAATAAGGAAAGCCTGTGATTTCTTAGCTAAGTTCAAATGATTTGACACGACGAATCAAAACTACTTGCAAAATTATAAATGCGTCTTTAAATGGAACGCAGTTGGAGTTTGAAATCACATTAATATTATAATGCGAAAATGTGTGTTTCTTACACCTTCACACTGAAACGGCTGTAAGGATTTGGATGAAATTTAACCAAAAAGTATTCTGGGACCTGGAAAAGTACATAAGCTACTTTCATCCATTTGACGCATATGAAGTCACAGGCCACTGCTAGGTATAGTAACTCATAAATTACACTTTTTATCTATGTAATAGGTATTTATCGATCCTAAAGGCTGATAAAATCGGCTGCTAAGAACAGCTATCGTAAAGATACGTACGTCTCCTCACTTACTAGCAGTAAGTGAGGATTTTCTGAGTACTAACAGTAAGTGAGATTCACTGAAATTAAAAGGGAATAAAAACGAAACTATTGCAAGTTTGCATTAAGACCACCATTAACAAATTACTTACCGCCATTAGGTACTTACTCACTGGGGCTGAGCAATGCACAAACATTAAATTTTTCTTCAAACCTAGACAAATATGAACCTCCTCAAATTCCAAGACGGGTTAAACGACCAAATTACGAAGACCTTTGCACTCCTTACAGTACGAACTTTTTTAATACAACTGTGAGAGTTCTTGGGTGTCATTTTATATTGGTCCAAGTTTGCAAACTTGGCCTCTTGTCTTGCAAACTCTGGGTGCATTTAACGAGATAACTTTGTCAGATGGGGAAGACGGGCAAAAAGACATTTAAGTAGTTCAGCATAATACTGGGCATCTAATATTGCCACCGTGGTTTAAAATGGAGATTCAAATTAAGATGAAATTTTTTGCCTCAAAATTGTTAAGTAAATTAATTTAATAATAGAGCTGCTAGTACTGAGATGTTTAATTTTAAAAAATTTTAACGGTTTTTGTTCAGGCAAACTTCTAAAAATGTTGTCAATTTATAACCACACATGGGACACTTGCGACTGGCACAAAACGTCGCCTGCCAGCCAGCATGATGATAGAAATGGGTTGTGTCTACCAGAAGAATAGAAAAAGTGACAGTTTGTAGAAAGATTTCTACCGTTTTATGCATACAATGAAGAGAAGAAATGTTTCTATTCTTAGACAAAAGTCTGGTACGCCAAGCACGGGTCGCCGCGTGCTCGAGCAACCGGCCTAGCATGACCACATTGACCACGATAGAAACGGGTTTTGTCTACATAGAAATAGACAATGTGACAGATTGTAGAAACATTTCTACCGTTTCATTCATAAAACGTAGAAATGTTTCTACAATCTGTAACTTTGTCTATTTCTATGTAGACAAAACCCGTTTCTATCCTGGTCATGCTAGGCCGGCAGTAAGGATAACGAGTTGGATAGAAAGAACTTTGTCTATTCTTTGGTTAAAGATAGAATTGGTCATGCTAAACTGGCTGACGTGTGCTGTCTCGCTAGGTAGCGAAAGCGCGCCACAGCTCAAAAGGTCTGTGGTCAATACAAGTTAGTTTACCTAACGGCAAATAACTTAAACAGTGACCTTGACTGTGCAATAGTTGATTTTGTGCATTTTGACCCTAAATGTAGGAAAGCGTACGTGCGCAGACTTTCCCCCACTATGCTGTAATTTTTTTTTTTTGACTGTGCCTCTCGCAGGTGGCTTCTAACAGCCGTCACTGCTTAACGCGGACTTCTGGTGAGGACTTACAAATGCCTCCAGCCAGGCTTAAAACTAAAATAAACTACAAACTAAGCGACTACACGCTAAGGGCACCCCCTACTGGGGTACGGACCTCGGCTTAGGGCGTCGCTGGGGGTAGGACAACTACAGGCAGGGGCTACTAGCTGGAACGGATTAATATGATTTAGGGACATATTTAAATCTACAGGCTCAGCGCGGGCTGGCTCGAGCAAGGGTCGGTTAGGGGACAGTCATACTCGGCGGCGGACTCGGGTCATGATGGGGACGTCGCGACGGGCCTTGTCGGCGAGGTCGGAATGGTGTAAATTTTCAAGTTATTTGCCAGGTTTTATAATAAATATTGTGTCGGCGTTTTGTAGACAGTAGCGGCTGCAGGAAGCGAGTAGCGGCGATTCGTGGCGTGTGACGATTGCCGGCGACAATCGTGTGCGACGAGTTCATCCTACTATAATATTATAAAAGCGAAAGTTTGTAAGGATGTATAAATGTATGGATGTTTGTTACTTTTTCACGCAAAAACTACTGAATGGATTTTGATGAAACTTTACAGTAATATGGCTTATACATAGGTTATCTTTTATCCCAAAAAACGTGGGCGAAGCCGCGGGCAAAAGCTAATATAAAATGTATGGAAACTGTAGTCCACCGCTCGATGGTTTTTTTTTGTTTTTTTTTGAGGATGGGAAATCATCAAATGACCCCTCCCGCTCTGGGTGTAGCGGAAGGGAGTGTCAGACTCTTACTGACTAAAACCCACCCATGTTCCTTCCTTAGCCCTTTATGTTCCGGGTCAGCGGTACCCCTTTCGGACAATCCCGCTTTCCCGGCAGGCTTGGGCCCTAGTGGGCCCCCTCTTTGATGCTGACATCTCTTTGAGGCGCGCTTGGAACACGTACGCGCCGTTCGGCACGGGCCTGGTCCTGATCGGATGGTGAGCTACCCATTACTCACCGCCCGCAGGCCCGCGCCTACGGTGGCCGGGAATCGCCACACGGCTCCCGACGCCCGGAGCGTCTACCGCCCCGGCTTGGACGGGAGACTCTCTCCCTCTCCCGTCCCGCCACCTCCTTCGCTAGCATAACTGCTTCGCAGAAGGAGGCGACAGCTCGATGGTGGCGTGCGTTTATACGCGCGTATCGTTCAAGGGTAATTCTATATTCCATACGGGATTCCTGATTTACCACCCCTTTTTACCCATTTAGGGATGGAATGTCAAAAAATCCATCCATAGTGCAACTTTTGAGGTTTTCAAGGAATATTTTCTCTAAATTTAAAATCTCTAGATTCACCTGTTTGGGATTTACATTGTCTGTTAGTCAGGTGCTAAAACAGCCAACAAATACCTATTAAAATTCCTTCAATACCTATATTTAAACTCAATAGCTGTCAAAACAGGAATTACATATATAAAAGTCGGTAGTAGGTACACTCGACGCCATTTACGGTCGACCACTTTTCACCCTTATGTTCTTAGTAATAAGGGCGAAAAGTGGTCGACCGTAAATGGCGTCGAATGTACATAGGAAGTTTATTTATTATTTATTTTCCCATCACAATAATTTCCTCGCAATATCGACAGATGCGAAGTTTTATAAATAAGATATGTGAAAACTTCTCGATTTAATAAAACGCCCTATATCTTGTGCGACAGTTTGACACGGGATCTTAGAAGTTATAATACCTCTTATTTCTATACTTGAGATATTTGTAATATTCTTCTTTTAAATTAGTTCTCAACTATAAGAGAAGTTTTATGAGGTCTGTTGTTGGTTTGGGCAATATTTTGTACAATTGGTGGTCTATTATTTATGATATAATTTTGGAATGATAGTGTTTAATTTGTTTTTGTTCATTCACACTTAAGCATCATTATAAGTCATATTCATAATAGTAAGGATAGTTAGTTATGAATTACTAGCACTTTTCCCGCGAATTCGTCCGCGTGGCCCACAGGAACTGTACATTTTTTTGGGATATAAAGTAGCTTATATTACTAAGTGATATTGTAGCTTTCTATTGGTGAAAAAATAGTTAAAAACGATCCAGTAGTGTCGGAGCCTATTCGATACAAACAAACAAAAAATCTTTACTCTTTATAATATTAGTATTGATAAGAAAATATTTGTATCTCAAATTCCTATTACAACAATAAGCTACGCTCAAAAAGTCACTTATCCAAAGTACAGTCATGCACAAAAACATCTATACGTACAACGATTTCAAATGTTTTTATGACACTTGACCCTCCTTGCTAGCGAGACTTTCTCATTATTCTGTAAGAGAAGAACTCTTATCTTCGTACAACGGCAGTGCTTGCCAGTAATTATTATTTTTCAAGTGTTCAAGGTAGGGAACAAAACCTTTTTCTACGTCATTATACTTCAGGTGATTGAGGGGGTGAAGTGAGACTTTGTCATGTCGGGGAAGTTTGGCCCTTTTTGTCCTAACACAGTTTTAATGAAGCTACAGGTAAAATGGTTTAAATACTAGGCGATTAAATTAAACTGTTGATGTTTTTGGAGAAAAAAGTTTTGTCTGTTTTTTTTTTATTTTGAATACCTACTTACTTCCGGTTTCTCAATTGTTGCCAAATCTCATGACAAGTGTGTGATTGGGCTATGTCATTTTGATAAACCAATAACAGCAGCAGCAATTCATTTAAAACATTTCATTCTCTATCATCAAAAGTATTCATCAGATTTTAATCAAATGATGTGACCGACTAAATACATTAAAATAAAAGAAAAAATATCGAAATCGGCCCAGATTTAGCGGAGATATTGCGTAAATTCCAAGATATGCACTAAAAATTTTCTAGTGGAAAACCTGCACTGCTCGTCCTGAAGATCGAATCCAGGACCTCACATGCAGAGGCCGTAAGTATTTACAATGCACACGGTTAATATAAAGATGTATAATCAAAATCAGAACAAATTCCACTTCTTCCCGCCCAAGATGCGCATGCAAACATATCACTTTTAAACACTCGAATAAGCCTAGTTTATGTAACCCACTTCAGCATCTTCACTTACATACAGCGCATTTAATACATCTCCTCCACCACTACAAGATTCAACCCTATCTTTAGAACCTTAAGGTACATTTTCATCAGCAAACAAAGCTATTTTTAATATTCATACCGCGAGACACATCTTGGGCCTCGGCGCTCCAAGTAATTTAAAGTCTATTGTCATATAATTGTATTACGTGTCTCGAATACTCGAGGATGTGAGGAAAATTATATTTTCTAATAAACATCAACATTAATTATGGGTGGGTACGGTGCGAAGCGAAAGTATGAAGAATTTGTAACTCGATATACGAGTTGCTGACTTTTCTTTTGAGTTGTTTTCTTCGACTATTGTTGGAAGTGACTTTGGATTAAGAATAGATCGTGAGCTTACGTCCTTAAGGTGTAGGTAATAATAGGATTTTTTTTTGAAGGTCCATAAAGATTATTTAATTCATAACGTGTTTTTCATCTAGAATTACTTTTAGATGGACGATACATATTACCACAACATACATTAATATTATAATCATTACCCTTTACCCCAAGCAAAAGAAAAAAGGGTTTAAAAGGATCGCAGCACGGTGGCGTTCTATAGTTTATACCTGCCGGGCTAACATGCGTGCCGCGACAAATTTTGTCGACTGTTTTGTCTCGCTTTTACTCGTGCGAATACGAGATAAATGCACGATAAAAGCGTCGACAAAATTTTGTCGCGGCGCGCATTATTAGGCCGGCTGGGTGCATAGGAAAAAGACGTGAGTTAATAAGCTAAGAACCGATATAGAAGAATGGCGATATCGTTAAAAATTCTATCTGCAATTATAATAGGCAAAGAGCTGAAAAAGAAGAAAAAGATAAACAAGTCAAAGAAGAAGATAATGTTTTGGTATGTAATGGTATTGTTGTATGTAATGATAATATGTTGGTATGTAAAAGTTACCAGACTAAAATATGGCTAGTAATCTCCCCATAATTTATCCCCAAAAATTTTAAATCAAAATAAAAAAGATCTCTGACCTCTTTCAAACGTCACATTGATTGTAATTGCAGTATTTATCTCACAACAGCTTATACACACGCAAACATTGCCACACATTGTATCAAATATTTAAATGTGATTGTATCAAAGTCTGCAGTCACAAATGCTTAGAAAATAGTAACTTGGACCTTAGTAAGATTTCTTCAGAAAATAATAATACAATAAGATGAAGAAAATAATACAGCAGTAATATTTGAAACACAACAAGAACTGAGAGGTTCGGAAGGGGGCAGCACTTGGAAACTATTGATTCATATCGTTTCGTTCCAAACTTTGTAGCAATGACAAAGTTTAAACTCTAAAGAGTTATTTTGAAAGGAATTCAATATCTTCGGTTTTGTTCGTTTTTGATATAGATGAAGATAGTGCTGGAGATGATTGGTTTTGTTTATAAGTTCTACGACTATAGTTTCTTACAAATTTGCTTTTTTAAAGCGTCCTCCACCTAAAAGCTACCCTGGGGATCATTCACATTTGAAATTCATGTGAGTGAAAAGAGGCGGTAAAGTTTGTATAAAAAAGTAGGTTTTAAAAAAAACAGACTTCAAAAAACTACATAAAAAATCCGAAATGAATAATTCTATTTAAAATAACGACACTGCGTTGCTTCCCGACTTCTATGTTAGACGGAGTCACGAGTTCAACTTGTTTATTAAAAGGTTTTGCTTCTCTTCTTCTCTCATCTCTTCATCTCTTCACCCAGCGCTTCGCCTTCGTTTCTCTTTCTACTATCATTGTATTCTACTGCATATTACAAACCTCTTTTAGCTCCAATCATCTATTTCCCTCAAATATTTCACTCAACACCGTCTTCCACCGACCCCAAATCACTTAGAAACAAAGTTACAACACCGCTATCTCCCATCATCATACCACCAAAAACCGTCTTCACCGTTGCAATAATTTCAAAGCGACCTAAACAAGAAAACAGTATCCAGCAGTAAATTTCTTGTAGAAGCAGACAAGTTACCGAGTGTGAAATTAATTTAAGACCAGAAACTTCGAAGTAACTTTATCAGCATATTGAGTACGACACAGCTCGAATAATAGGTAGCCAACGCTTTGTATGTCGTAAGTTGTGATCAAAGGCCAGGTATGCAAGTTTTAGCTAAATTGTTTGTTGAAAATTGTTAGCATCTACATTTTGCAGATCAATTATTTTGGTGTATGAAGAAATTGAATTTGTTATTAAATATACAAGAGTTTATCAAAAACTGACACAGGTGGGGATTGAACTCGCGACCTCTGCCTCACCGTGGCATCACTCTAACCAACTGAACTACAGTGTCATGCCTGAATAGTTGAAATTGGAAACCTCTTTACGCCAACGCTCATTAGAGGCATAAAAAGAAAAAAAAGATTACAAAGTTACATAAAATTACCTTGTTTCGTATCCACCAGGCGATTAAACCTTAAAATACTTAAACAAAATAATTAATAGGTCTCACCCCTCCATTTAAGAGGAGATACGGTAATAAACTTTTTTCACCGTTTAACACTTGAGAAACGAATTTATTATACTTTTTTATCCCTTCACGGCGTTCTGAATAGCAATTAACACAAAACGTTTAGCCTTTTTTTGCTTAGAATTTAACGTGGCTTTGTCTGAAAAATATGGCAAGGCTGTTGTTATTGTGTATTATAAACCTGTGTTTGACATTGTTTATTAGAATTTAAGGAAAACTCGAAAAATATAAAATTGGTGCGAAATAGAAAAACCGTTTAGAGGCTTTCGAGTTTTTTCATCTCTCTTGCTCGCACAGAACCCATATTTTCATGAATGAATGAATAGATGGATTTTTGGAAAAGGACACGGCAGACGCCCATAGAACGCTGGGCTTCAGATTGTGTTCGGTACAGATATGAAATTAGTTTGGTGTGATCGAGTATTTCAAGAGTATTTAAATTCAATTTTTATTTGTTTTTGTACGAAATTGGGCTAAAGAGAAATCTTCGTATTTGTGACAGTGAGGTTTAAGTATGGTGTGAATGATCCAATGAAGTACAGCCCCACTAATGAGTTCTCAATTCAAAGGTTTTAGTTGCTGTCGACATGATATTTTGTGTAGGCACGTAGCCAGCATGTAGCCGTTTTTGTTTTATTGGTTTTTTCAAAATGTCAACGGCATATTCATTTTATTTCTTATTTATTTCGATTTTTGATTGCAATTCTTAATCTCTAAGATAAATTAGGCAAAGAACAATTAAAATATATTTTTATTTTTGTTTAAGCTTTTATTACTGTAGGTACCATATCAAGCCCAAAACTACCAACGTCCTTTAGAATAAAAATTTAAATAGTAGAAACTCTTAAATTATTAAAATCATATTAGTTAAACTCGTCTCAAAAACATATCATAATAGTTATTGAGCTAGATAACACAGTAGAAATGAATTTTAATTATTTTCCAGTTACATGAATAAAATATTATTTTATCATCTTGTCGGTGAATTTGGCCCTAAATCTTATAGTTAAAAAAAAAAACCAACCGAATGCAGAACCTTCTCCTTTTTGGAAGTCGGTTAAAACAACAGAAATTACCTAAAATTCCTCCTCTAGTGGGTTACATAAAATTAACAAAACGTTGTAATTTAATTATGGGAACAATAAAATGTACCGTTTATTACCTAATTAAACGAAGGGATGAAGCGTTAATTTTATCGTCTGACAAATAGTAGGTAATTTTAATAATATATGTAAACATTAACGGTACAAGTTCGTAGACAGGCGACATGTCGCCGCGACACTACTAGTTTCTATGTATTTCTATGAAATTCTTTCCGTAGCTAGCGACACGTCGTTTTCTTATACATAGAAACCAGTAGTGTCGCGGCGACACGTCGCCTGCAGCTGCTGTATGTAGTCGGGTACGAATTCGTACCTTATCAAGGTTAATTTCTTGGTTTCGCTTGAAAGTTTTGAAATATACGGATGTTTAGAATACAGAGTGCTTCCTTGGTCTAGTGATCGCAAGCGTGACTGCCGGGCGCAGGGTTCTGAGTTCGATTCCTGAGTCGGGCGGTATTACCTACCTATTAGGTTATTCTATGAGAAAATTCCCAATAGCAGCTCGGAGTCTGGCTTATCCGGTTAATGGTAATAGGCTCGCTCCCATCTTTTGGTTGATATGAAGATGTTGATGATGACTGGAGTTATTATTTGCTATCTTTTGCCCGCAGTTTCACCTGCGGTCGCAGTTTATCTCATGGGAATGTACTATCGGGATAAAAAGCAGCCTAACCATCTCTTTCTCTTTATCTATTTATCTCTCTCTCTCTCTCTCTCTATCTATCTATCTATCTATCTATCTCTAACCCATAAGCTAGCTATCTATCTATATATCTATGCTATTTAGATTAATTGTACTATTCGCAAATACCTAAAAAAAATTATAAAAACCCGACCCCGGTTTGCGTTACGTCTTATCTAGTGTTATAGAACCACCAAAATAGAAAAGGAAAACAAGACATTGCAGTCGGGACCCATTTTATGACTATTACCCGGAAACACTGGGTCCCGACTGCAATGTCTTGTTTTCCTTTTCTATTTTGGTGGTTCTATAACACTAGATAAGACGTAATGCAAACCGCGGTCGGGTTTTTATAAAATTTTCTATTTTATTTTTCTCTTTTTAGTTTTCGATGTCTATGACATATATTACCTATATATTTTCGGAATTGTCTCTTTAAGTCCTTCATTTTGATACCCCACATGATGATGTAGGTAACAAGAAAATAAAAATCATTCTGTTTTTTTTTTGATATTTTTTTTAGGTAAATATTTTTTTAATGTATAAGATATATATATTTTCGTAATCGTCTCTTTGAGCCCTTCATTTTGATACCCTAGATGACCATGTCAGATTTTTTTTATTTTTTACGACTTCACATAATGGCGATTAAAATCCGCCATGTTGGTGTTTTTCATAATCCATAATAGTCTATGTTACTTGCGACGTCAATACAAATCTAATGATATGTCATATGTTAAAATCCGTTTGCTCGTTTAGTCTCTAGGAGGGAACACAGAAACGGAAATACATACATACATACCCACATATTAACATACAGGTGAAACACTATACCCTCCTTTTGGGCTTCGCCGCAGTTGGGTAAAAATTAATAAAATGCGGTTGCTTGGCTAGCGACAACTAAAATTCGTTTATTACTAACTGTTCAATGACAGTACATGAACATTACACAAATGACATAACAGATGGCGTTAGGAGGCATAAACTTAGAACAGTATATTTATTATTTTGTTACAATATTATATTTTATATTTAACATCCTCCCATAACAAAATAATGTAGAACACTTACAAGGTTAACAGAAATTAAACTTCTGAAATACCCATTAACTTTAAAAATTTATAATGTTTTCTAGTACAAAGACTTTTTGTTAGTATGTCTGCGGGCATGTCAGAGGATGGTAAATATTGAACTATTACATTGTTATTTACCACACATTCTCTAATGAAGTGATGGCGAACATCAATGTGTTTGGTTCGCTTATGAAACAATGGGTTTTCAGCTAATTTTATTGAGCTTTGATTATCACTATACACACATATTGGTATACTGCTATCTAATACACCCATTTCATTCATTAAGTGTTTTAAATAAATAGCTTCCTTACAAGCTTCAGATAGGGCCATATATTCGGCTTCGGTACTAGATAGTGCAACTGTTCTCTGCTTTCTAGACTCATAGCTTATTACACATCCTGACAAATTAAAATTATACCCAGTATATGACCTTCTATCCATAGCACATGACGCCCAATCGGCATCAACATAACCATGTAACATATTATTACCATTTTTCTTAAAAACTAAACCATAACTTTTTGTTTTATTTAAATATCTTAACAATCTCTTTAAATGCTTCCAATGAGTTTCATTATAACATGTATTGTATTGACTTAGAAAACTAACACTATACGATATATCAGGTCTTGTTAGGACTGATAGGTACATCAGGCCTCCAACTAACTGTTGATATGGAATAGACTCTAAATTTTTATTACTTTCATCTTTTTCTAACTTAAGATTTGTTTCCATAGGAGTTTCTGAGGTTTTACAATTACTCATATTAAATCTAACCAATAAATTATTTACAAATTGTTCTTGATCAACAGTTATACAGTCTTTACTCACTTTGACATTCATACCAAGACACTGTTTTATCTGACCTAAATCTTTTATTTTGAATTTACACTCTAAAACATTTTTTAATTGTTTATATGTTTCTTCACAGTTATAAAAAACGAAAAAATCATCTACAAATAATGCTACAAATATTTTAATATTATTATTACATTTTGTGAAAAGACATGGTTCATAATTAGATTTTAAGTAGCCTAATTCTAACAAACTTTCTTCTACCTTTATGTACCATGCTCTGGCAGACTGTTTTAAACCATATATAGCTCTTTTTAACTTTAAAACTTTATTTTCACAATTAACAAAGTTTGAATTTTCTGGAATTTCCATAAACACACATTCATTAATATGACCATTTAGAAATGCTGTAGGGACATCTAGATGATTCATTTTAAGACTAAGTTGCACACTTAAAGCAAATAACAATCTTAACGTGGAGTACCTCAACACAGGTGAAAAAGTCTCATTAAAGTCCACTCCCTTTATCTGGGTAAACCCTTTAGCCACAAGTCTTGCCCTATAACGTACACCACCTTCAATGCTAAGTTTCTTTTTAAAAACCCACTTATTTTTAACTACAGTACCTGCATTTGATCTGTCCACCAACTCCCACGTGTCATTTTCACTGAAAGATTGTAATTCTTCCTTCATTGCTTTCATCCAATGTTCTTTTTCAGGACCACAAATGGCTTCACTTACTGTAATTGGCTCACTTGTCATATCCTCAACACACAAGTTGGTTACACCATAATAATCTGGCTTCCGACGAGTTCGTTTTTCTGACACACTAACCACATTTTCTTGAGAAACAACCTCCATATCATCCTTTGTCAAAGACTCATAAAATGCATCTTCGCAGTCACTTGATGATTCACTTTCAACATATGTGGTGTCATGTTTCTTCTCAGACTGATTTTCTTCTGACACTTCTTCTGCGGATACCTCCTTTTCTGTGCTTTGAGGTGATTGCTTTTCTTCAGCTATTATGTTGGTTGTACTACTGTCATTCTTAATGTTTTCCATGACTACAACATCTCTGGCCACAGTTACCACTCGATTCACTGGATTGTACAAGCGATAGCCCTTCGTATTCTCTGCATATCCAGTTAAGTACATCTTCTGAGCCTTTTTGTCCCATTTCTTACGCCGTTCTTTTGGTATGTGGACCATAACTGGACTACCAAACACTCGTAGGTGGCCTAGGTTTGGTTTTCTGCCCGTCCACACTTCATACGGGGTAGTACTCTTCTCGAGACCAGCAGCAGGTGACCTATTTTTTAAATAAACCGCTGTGTTCACAGCCTCTGCCCATAACGGTTTATCGAACTGGGCATCAAACAGGAGACATCGTGCTTTTTCTACTATTGACCTGTTATATCGCTCACATAGCCCATTTTGTTCAGGCGAGTATGCATTGCTTTTCTGATGAACTATGCCATGTTTCTTTAAATAATTCTCCATTTCTATAGAGCAGAACTCTCCACCATTATCAGATCTTAGTGCTTTGATTCTTGAGGATTGATGGTTCTCCACTAACTCCTTAAACTCTCTGAAATATTTAAAAGTTTCATCCTTTGTTTTGAGGAAATAGACAAAAGACATTCGGCTATAGTCATCTACAAATAACAGGTAATATCTTGCCATACCTAATGACTTGTTTTCCATCGGGCCGCACAGATCTGTATGCACCAATTCCAGTACAGCATTGGTTTTGCTAGAGCTAGGAGGGAAAGGCAACCTTGTCTGCTTGCCTTCACAGCATGTAACACAACTGGATTTACAGGAGTCACTCTTCATTTGGTATGTCACACCTTCAACTGCTCCATGTTTCATCTTTTCTAGGTCATTAGCATTTATATGACCGAGTCGTCGATGCCAGGTTGTACACAAAGTCTGTACTGCAGCCGCCAAAACTTGCTCAGACCGCACAATATTTAACCTGTACACATTATTTTTCAAACTAGCTTCACCAATGCATTCGTTCTGAGCATTGTAAATGTAACAACCTCTTTTGTTAAAAGACACTCTGTTGCCATTTGCAATCATTCTGCTCACTGATAGCAAATTCGTGGTGAGGTTAGGTATGCACAGTACATTGTTTACATTTATGTCAAATACTGAGTCTCCAACGCTTGTCGTAATCTGAAGATCTCCTGAACATATCACTGGCACACTTTCTTTATTAGCCACAATAATTTCTTGTGTTTTAGGCATTATTATGTTCTTCAAAAGATGTTTGTTACTTTCCGAAATCATATGAGCGCTCGCACCCGAGTCAATGTACCAATCGCTGTCGTCGAAATCACCGGTTAAGAACATAGCACTAAATGCATTAACTTGTTTTTCTTTCGGCGTTTCACTAAAACGGCACTGATTTTTATAGTGTCCAATACGTTTGCACTTATAGCATTTGATTATTTTTGATGGTTTACTGTCACTCGTATTTGCCGTGTTTTGTTTTGACGTTTGCGATCCGTTCCCGCCATTTGCTTTTCCTTTGTTAACAAAATGCTGATCCCGGAATGTTCAATTGCCATGATCATTGGCGCGAATTTTTCTGGAAGCCCCGCCAAAAGAAGTGATCCCACCCACTCGTCATTAATCTCAAATCCCGTGCCTTTTAGTTTTTGTGCAGTATCAACTAAATGCGTCACATAGCTCGTCATTGAGTCGCTATTTTCCAAACGAATGGAGATTAATGTCCTCAGTAAACTGATTCGACGAGTAAATCCTGAGTCATCAAATAATGACTTTAGCTTCTTCCATAACATGTGCACGGTTTTTTCAGTTTTGATATGGACATATAGCGAGGGATCTATCGTCATAATCATCTTCGCTTTCGCCTTTCTATCTTCCTGATCACTGAGAGCTTCACTTTTTGATAAATCGATGCCTTCTAGGACAAGAAAATTTTCGACGGCGAATGCCCAGTCGTCGTAATTTTCTCTCCCCTTCAATTTTGGAACATTTATAGAATAGTTCGTCGCTGACATCGTAATTCCTAGGTTTCTTCAGACTTCTGTGCGGTATAGAGACTTTTTAATTACTTAATTTCGGAAAATATGGGTCTGGGCCCATAACCTAATAAAATGCGGTTGCTTGGCTAGCGACAACTAAAATTCGTTTATTACTAACTGTTCAATGACAGTACATGAACATTACACAAATGACATAACAGATGGCGTTAGGAGGCATAAACTTAGAACAGTATATTTATTATTTTGTTACAATATTATATTTTATATTTAACAAAAATAACAAAACAATATAACTCATTTGAACACACTGGTACTGTTTATTTCATTTAGAAATTATTTCCAGCAGACTTGAGGTCGATAACCCCATAAGCTCTCATGCAAATTACCAAAATATTACCGCTATCATTACATGGGATACCACATGTTATACCGCCATAAATCAACGAACCACTTTAACTAACCAGCTTAGTTAACTCGAACTTAGTTTTGCGATCATAGTTAAGGGTACCAGTTGATTGTGTAGCGATAATCTTTAGGTTATGGTAAACATTATGATCATGAACTATAAAACTGAAAAAATTAAAGTTTCGTCAATTTCGCCACCTCAGTTTAAGTTGAAAGATAATTTCATACAAATTCTATAAAAATTTTCTAACCTTACAAAACTTTTTTCAGCACTAGAATTCATAGACGAAAGTTATAGTTATAGACAGATAAGACTTCAGACAAGAGCAATTGTTATAATTTAAAAATTTTGACGTCTAATAATCATCAAAACAATAAAAAAAATAATTCAAAACACAATAATACTCCCAACTTCAATAGAGATAGCAATCGAAAGTGCTGTAAAAAAATTTCAAACAATAATAAATTGTATTCTTCACAAATTCAAACCCTTTTTTATACCTGCAAAAATGTTTTCCAACGAATCTTTATTACGGAACATTATCTTAATTAGTAAAGAGGTGTAAATTCTGCCTTAGGGCCGTTTTATAACGAAGTTTTGGGTTTATCAAATTGATTTTCATTGTGTTTTTGGTAATTGGTGACGGAGAATTTCGTTAAACCACGAAGTTTTACGTAAGAATGTAATAGGTAAGAAAGGTAGGAAACAGCGGGATATATCGTTCAAATCTAGAGCAGCTTTACCTACCTACTTTTTCTTTACGTCACGATCTATATTAGTCAAGCCGCTAAGGAACTTTGTCCAAAAAAACATAAAGAGAATATCTTTTCGCCAATTGATAGAAAAAGAGACGAAGTGACATACCAGCGTAAAAGAAAAAGTATAGTGAAGTGGAGATTCCACCTTATAGAATACTAATAGCCAAATAACGGTACTTTTCAGAGATGTTGTGTTCCTGGGGTGAATAAAGTCACCAGAGCTCTTAAGGCTTAACAGCGCTGAACTTGGAATCCTGAAAAAACCTTCTTGCCCCCTAAGTTGTCGGCACAGTGAATTCTCTTTTTAACCGACTTCAAAAAAGGAGGTTCTGTATTCGTCCCGTATGTATGTATGTATGTAAGTATGTATGTATGTATGTGCGCGATTTTCTCAAAAACTACTGATTCGATTTTGATGGGGTTCACTAACGTAATCTACATACTTTCAGGAAGGTTTTAGTATATAATACATTATGTAATCATTCCTATGTACAAAGTTATAGGCATAAATGTACACACTCCGTAGAAGATTTACTGTTGAACGAATTTGTGAAAGTAATCTAACACGGGATAAAGAACTAAAAAGGGAAAAATAAAAAACTTTTTTAACAAAAAATAACCGACTTCAAAAATCCACTACAAAGAAAATAATAATTTTGGTTTCGGAAGTCGGTGGCAAAAAAAAGCAAACAAAAACCAAAGCCACCGACTTCCGAAACCAAAATTATTATTTTCTTTGTAGTGGATTTTTGTTAAATGATCGGCAACACGCATATGATACTGTTGCAAGCATTTCTTAATAGTCTATGGTAACCGCTTACCATCAGGCAGGACGTACGTACATCTGTTTGTCATCATTGTCCTTTAAAAAAGTCTTTATACACTCAGCTTTAGGCCTACAATTGCTTATTGTTGGCTATCCAAAAAAAACTCGTAACAATAATAATTTTCGCTGGCAATCCTTTTGTTTGTTTTTTCAACGCGGGGTGCGATGAAAGTTTTTTTTTCTTTTATACTGATACAAAGTTACGTTAGAATTGAGTTAGCGAAGTTAGTTCAGAACAATGCTTTTAATTTTATTTTTTTAAGTAATTTTCTGTGTATTTAGTTTGTTTTTAGGATTCCGTGGGTGTAGGATTCAGGCTGATTGAGCACTGCTAATAAATCATTTACTTGGAATATGGTGAAAGCTGTATTTATAGTCGATATAATTACTTACTATTTGCGAACCGTAGTTGTACATGGTATCGCGTGTCGCGCCCATTGCAAGCTTTTTTCTTAGATATGGGTAAAGGAATCAAGTTGAAATTTACATCAAATACTTAAAATCTATTGAATAAATGCAAAAATTCAAGCTTCTAAATTAAGGCGACGGTAAATGGTAACGGCCGTAAATCTCAAGTTTTAAATCTCTTATTTCGCCGTCAAATAATGCAGGTTAGTTGTGCAATTTTTTTATGTTAAACTAGAACATAATTACATCAATCGTACCTGTGAATATTTAAACCTGTGAACACTAGGAAGCGGTGAAGGGCGGGCGTTTTTGGGGGCTGTCTTATGTACATTGACGTTCAAAAAGTGCTAATTCGTTAGCCCACTTTGAATAAATGATTTTTGAATTTGAATTGAATTTGAATTTAACTATTGTAGTAAAATACTTAACCGTCGCGACGTCCCCATCATGGCCCGAGTCCGCCGCCGAGTATGACTCAGTCCCCTAACCGACCCTTGCTCGAGCCAGCCCGCGCTGAGCCTTAAATGTAGATTTAATGTAGATTTAAATTCGACCCAAAATAATGAACCGATCTAGCTAGTAGTCCCTCCCTCTAGTTGCCCTCCCCCCAGCGACGCCCTAAGCCGAGGCCCGTACCCCACTAGGGGGTGCGCTTAGCGTGTGGTCGCTTAGTTTGTAGTTTTTATTTAGTTTTAAGCTTGGCTGGAGGCATTTGTAAGTCCTCACCAGAAGTCCGCGTTAAGCAGTGACGACTGTTAGAAGCCAAATGCGAGAGGTCATTTCAAAAAAAAAAAATCTATTTAGGTTGGAGTCACTTTTTAGTGTAAAAAGATTATAAAAACTGCAAATGGAACACATTTTTCTTTCACTTTCACAAAAATCTAAATGAAATCACAACTTTTTGCTCGGATCATAGAAACTGAATTTCTATTTCAAAATCCTCTCCTCCTGTTCACACTTGAATGAAAATATCCTCAATACAGACACTGGCTTTGAGTTTTATTTTAGAATTCCGTAGCCAAATGGCAAAAACGGAACCCATATAATTTCGTCCCACCTTCTGTCCACCCATTTTCTGGACTTACTCGGAAAACTCTAAAAAAATTAAGAGGTATCACTTGCAATGAAAATTTATTTGAACAGGATACGTAGATACTTCCGTTATAATTTTCTGAAATACTCGCTATTTTGTGTTTCGATTTAACCACCTGCAAAAGTGACTCGGTAAGTACATATTTCATAATTATTAAGAAATACAATCTTATATTAAATTTGCGGTCAGACAACTGAAATTCTCTATGCTACGGAACCCTACAGTGTGTGTGGTTCGACACTCACTTGACCGGTTATTAATTTCCTTGCAGACTGAAAAGTAGCCTATATATTTCAGTGTACGTTTTAGGATCTGCGCAAACGAAGACACTTTTGTGTCTTGAATCGAATACGAAAAACCCGTAACTTGTAGTGAAACCAAAAAATGTATTGATCATTTTAGCAAAGACATAGCAACTATATTTGGGTTGATTCTATTGGACTAGTCTAAGATAAAACAGTGGTCATCTACTGTTTGGTTTTAAGGTTTCAGTTTTATTTTAGCATTTTTTAATGTAAATTCGTGTTGTTATTTAGGTAAGTCAAAGTCAATACTTAATTTTTTTGTTCATGAAAAACATATTTAATTTTTAGCTTTCTACAATCCCATAGATACGCTGAAACGGCTAGACGGATTTGGATGAAATTTGACAAAGAGGTAACCTGGAACCTGAAGAAGAAGAAGAAGGTTAGGTTCTTTTCATCTATTTTCACGCAAACGAAGTTGCAAGCAACAGCTAGATGCAACAATAAAAAGTGTCAACCTTTGCGCAACACCTTAGTTTCAGGCAATGAAGATTTTTATCAAAGTATTGCTGTTATTCTTTGACGGTAGAATGAACCTGAATTCAAATTCTGCTTTGGAGTTTATGTGATTTCTTTTATATACAGTATAGTTAGATTTATGTTTGATTTTGGTGTATTATAGAAGCTTAGTCAACCATTAACTGAGAACTACATAAGTATATTTGGGGCTCTAAAACGTCCAAAAACGAATAACTTTCCTTAGGTATCTATAATTTTTTCAATGCCAAAATGGTACTTAAGTTCAGAACGGTTTCTGTGCAAATATCAAAGGAACGGTATTTCCATTATAATGATAGTATATTCTTAAAAATATTAGAAAAAACACTGCAACATTACGATACATTACATATTACGACGTAAAACAGAACTGTAGCTTGCAAACGAAAGAAAATTTGAATTCCTCGGGTCACCTTATAGCATAAACACTTTCGGCGTAACATCAAACAAACGCAATAACAAATGGTCCTAAGTAAACCAGCTCTTAATTATGACATAGGAAGCAACGAACTGATTGTGGTATTCTTTATTTAACCTTTTGTCCTTTGTTACCCTTTTTGATGCTTTTTTGTAAAATAATTATGTAAATTGTGTCATCTGTTTGTCGATTTGTAGCAGTTATTGTTCCGTACATTGTTATTTACAATTCACACAACCTTACTTGGCCGGTTAGCCGGCAGAAGTTAGTCACTTATAGCTGCTAATTTAAATTGCGTATTGCGTAGGTATAATAATATACCATACAACATTTTTTATTATTATTAAAGAATAGGCTTGCGTTTGATTGCCATATCGCCTGATATTAAGCGATGAAGCGGTTTACGATGGAGCCCGCTTGCCTAGAAGAAACCGATTCACTCGCGACTTGAAGACACCCAGATTGTACACACGTAACTATCGGAGAACACACACTCCGGTATCGCATTAATTAAAAAAAGAATCACGTAAATCGGCTCATAAGCCACGGAGTATCGGTGTACATACATAAAAAAAAAAAAAACAAACAAACAAACCGAATGCAGAACCTCCTCCTTTTTGGAAGTCGGTTAAAAATTAGGATAAATTAAGAAATAATTTAAAAAATGTATTTTTGTGAAACAATAAAGTTTTTTGCCGACTTTTAACTGTTTTCTTAGACTGTAGATAGCGCGAATGTTTGAGTGAGCCAACTTCAGCCCAGCTAAGTTAAATCGTGCGGACAGTACATATAAACATTATTATACTTAGGTATGCCGTTTTACGTAGGGTATGCAGAAACTATAGGATAGTATGTTGCTATGTTCGATATTACGTTCATACGTATAATAATAATTATGGTCCTACACAAGTGCCGATTGCGAGTATTACGCATTGGAACATTTTGTAAGAAACATTTTGTGTCCACGTTCTTAGATCTGATCATAGACACGCGCCGGTCGACCTTTTTGAAGGACATGGCCAAAAAGGTCAGCGTATGTCTAAGGGCAGGGCGGTCTTTTTAACCGACTTCCAAAAAGGAGGAGGTTCTGCATTTACGTGATTCTTTTTTCATATGGTAGAAGAACCTCGCGCGGTGGTCCCATATAAATTTTATTAACTTTGGTTGAGTAGATTTTTAACCAGGCGTAATAAACGGTATTTTTGGTGTATCTCGATGACATCATGACGATGATGAAAAAATTATATTGTGTAGGTACATGAATTCCTGAACGCAATCGATCTCGATATTATACATACATAACATCACGCCGATATTTCCCGCAAGGTTAGACAGAGGTGTATAGTACACACAATTTTTTCATGCTTAAGTCGCATTTGATAGAAAGCTAGGGAGCGAGCCTATTGCTATTACAAACTGAAAAAACACTGTTTTTAGGGTTCCGTAGTAAAACTAGGAACCCTTATAGTTTCGTCATGTCCGTCTGTCTGTCCGTCTGTCTGTCCGTCTGTCCGTCTGTCACACCCTCGTCAAATCTACAGTTCATAACCAATTTGTATGAAACTTCGTAGGTAGATGTCTTTTATAAGCCGCCATTAAGGTCTATAGTGAAATTACGAAAAATAAAATAATTAGGGGGGGCTCCCATACGTGAAACTCAGGGATGAAAATAAAGATTTTCGCGCACCCCACCATGTGGGGTATCGTTGGATAGGTCTTTGAAAATAACATGAAGGTTTCTAAATACTTTTTTTATTTAAGTGCATATTGAGTGAACTAGGAGCTCCCAAAGTCGTTAACAATGTGTGTCCCCCCTGTAATTTTCCAACCGCGCTATCGAAAAATCTGAAAAAAATCAAGCTTATAGCATTTAATAAATACTTTCGATTGAAATTGGTTTGAGCAAGATGCGTCAATATTTTTTTTAAATATTTTAAGTTTGACAACCGTAAAAATAATAATATTATGAAATACAAACTTGTATTTGCGGTCGGAACACTGAAATACTTTTTGCTACGGAACCCTACACTGTGCGTGGTCCGACACGCTCTTGCCCGGTTTTTGTTTACTGAAATGCTCTCATCCACCAACATCTATGAATATCTATTTAAATTCGTGGAAGTAATCGATCTCGGTAAAAGTACATAAATGATCAAAGTCGCTCTGTCCATGATTTTATGGTACTTTATTGTAATAAATTAACAACAACAAAAATGGTTACAGTACACTAAAAAGATAAAAATAAAAACAGGTTTAAAAAAAACCGACTTCCAAAAACTACACTAAAAACTATGAAATAAAAATGTTAAACTTCCATAAATAAAAATCTAAATGTATATTGAAGTCGGTGGGGCCTAGCATAAATATAAGCAACATTATAGATTAAGGAGGAATGAAAGGAAATTTTAATTTGTCGAGGCGCAAAGCAAGCTGCACGTTAGCTGCACACACTGCGCACGTTCTTCCTGTTCAAAGGCTGAGAGGTAAAAACCTGAAGAAGAGGCCCCGCCGACTTCAATATACATTTACATTTTTATTTATGGAAGTTTATCATTTTTATTTCATAGTTTTTAGTGTAGTTTTTGGAAGTCGGTTTTTTTTAAACCTGTTTTCACTAATGTTTTATAGAAACAAGCAATAGTTCGCATAAACAAAAGAGGAATCATCATCAATAAGCGATTATCATCGTGTTGTCTTATTCGATGTATCGGTTCTTTCCCCTATTAGAGATCGATTGATCGACATAAACTAAACAGTGTGTAAGGTTAGTCAATCGCAATAAGAAAAGGTGTCATTGTACTCATCATTATGAACAACTTTTATTATGGGACCAACCATGAAATAGCGAAAAAAAATCTGCTGTTTCATACATTTATGTACACATAACTCAACAAAATGTATGCGACTGACTAACCTTACATCCTGTATAGAGGTAATTTCAAAAGCCAATTTCTGGTAATGGAAAGTGCTGATGGATCGGTTATTGGGAACGGCCATATAATTGTGTCAGTTAGTCACGAAACCTGTTTTGTACATAAAAACCGGACAAGTGCGAGTATGCCTCGCGCCTTAAGGGTTCCGACATATGATCATAGATGGCGCTACTGCATACTTTCAATGGCGCCATATATGAGCTTGAGGCTCCACTTATGGTCCGGTGACTGACGGCGGACAACAAAGTGATCCTATAAGGGTTCCGTTTTTCCTTTTGAGGTACGGAACCCAAAAAATAAACAAAAGCAAATAACAATCTCCAACTCAAACATTTAAACACTAAAGAAAATGATCATCATACTTCCCCTTCCATAAAATTGCTGTAACATTATTATGATACAACGAAAGTATAAAAACGAATTTAGGACGTCCCATAAACAATGTTTGGAGCAATAAAGCCTCATAACGGCTGTTATTTAACTTTGTAATACAGTTTTCGTGTACGATACACTTTTTATTGCTCTGGAGTCTTGACTAGCCGAGACTTGACGAGATGAAAGGTCCACCTTTCTGCGTAAGGTATCTTGTTAGGTAAGGTTGGGTATGCTCTGAGGGAATCAAATCTGTAATCTATGCTAATATTATAAAGAGAGAGTGCGATTTTGTGAGTTTGTGTATAAGTGGATCGAGTAATCTCCGGAACTACAGATCCGAACCTGAAAATTCTTTCACTAATACGGGGTTACATTATCCTTGAGTGAGTGCTGTTTGTGTGAGGTTATCATTTTATTCCAATAAAATGTACAGTTCCAGTTCCAGCAGTGATAGCCTAGTGGTTTAACCATGTGCCTTCCACGGCGAATGGTTCGAGTTCGATCCCGAGGCACGCACCGCCGACATTTCGAAGTCATGTGCGTATTAGAAATTAATTATCACTTGCTTTAACGGTGAAGGAAAACATCGTGAGGAAACCGGCATGTCCTAGAACCAAAAATTCGAAGACATGCGACGTCCACCAACCCGCACTGGGCCCGCGTGGCTGACTACGGCCCACTCCCTCTCACAGAGGAGGCCTGTGTCCCAGCAGTGGGAACATTATAGGCCGATTATGCTTATGCTATGCACAGTTCCTGTGGGTCATGCGGACGAAGTCGCGGGCAAAGTGCTTATAAAAAATAAAATAAAAATATCTGTAGTTGGGTAATTTATCGAATTTATGTAGCAACACCAACATTACGGTTGATCCCGTAATTATCTGTAGTAAGTTACACGTTTTCTCTTGTTCATTAGTATCGATTGATCAACCAGAAGTTTTTTTATTATCTACACAAAATAGCCAGCATCTTCACCTCTTATCTACTACAAGGTGAACAATTATATCGCTGCATGATTTGTACAAAAATAAAACCAATAATTACTATTTCCATAATTAAAAAAAAAAAAAAACTTTTATTCTGTATGTAGTAAAATTATTAAGGTGAATTGTGACACATGCTTTTAAAAATTATAGTCAAATGAGTTTTGCGGTAAATTACTATAATTATATTTTACGTTAACGAGTAATGTGACGCTATATTTAACAAAGTAACCATATTATACGTTTCATGGGCGTGTCATGTAAATTACCTATCATTGATAGTGAATAATTACTTAGTAAGTAGTGTAAGGATAGTAGCTTACATCTTACCGGAATTAATAGGCAAAACAATGTTTTATTACTTATATGCAAACGGCAGAATACGCATAGAAAAAGTATCTGACTTACTCTATGTGTCTTTTATCACCACACGTCTCTTGTATTAAAATAGTACTTTTTGCCGCTGCTTCGCTTGTTACCGGAAGGGAAACCTCTTTAGTCTAACAATCTCTTAACCCGGCGAGCATGTGGTGAAAAAAGTTAAACAGAGTATGTGGCAGGGTATATTATACCCACATGTAAAAATGCATATAATCATGTCTTGATGGCAGTGGCGTGCATTGCATATAGGCAAGTAGGCAGTGCCTACCTCATAAGATTCAATAAAACTATTTTAACTGTTACTACATAAATAAAATATATTAATCATGACTAATTGTTGATATATAATAATGTATATTGATGTACTAATAGTTAAAATGGTTTTATTGAACTTTAAGAGGTAGTCACTGCCTACTTGCCTATATGCAATGCACGCGCCTGCTTGATGGTTAAATTAAATAAAACTACACTACTATATTAAACTTAAGCTTATTCCTTAAACATTTAAAATGAAAAAAGTTGTACATATTTATATATAGTTATGATTTTTATCAAAGACTGAAAAGACAAAAAAGCAAGAACCAAACGTTACGAACTTAAAAAATTATAACAAAACTAAAAAAGACTCCTGATTTTTTCAATAAATTATTTTAAACCTACAAGTTATGATATATTCTTACAAAAAAACTTAATCAGCTATTCATAATCATGATGTAACATTTCTTTTTTCAGTCTTGAAAATTGGCATAGTCATTGCAAAAAAAATGCATGTTATGACTTTTCCATAGCGCTTACATCCATATTTTGGCCAGGCAAATGGTCCATTATAATGACAAAGCAATTTCGTCATCAGAAAAACCTTCGATTTCATCTTCAGAACTATTTTCTACAGTAGGTACTGGCCCCCTGTTCCGTTAAATTCTTCGAAAAAACTATCTATTAACATCTCTAACATAAACCTGACTCATATGTGATCCATTTTGAAGAAAACCCAAAAGAAACAAACGATTATGAGCATCCAAAATCAATATAAACAAAAAAATTAAGTTGAAAAAATAATCACACCAGGTATGTGGCAGGGTATAACATACCCAATTCATGTTAGCGCACGTATAGCTCTTGCGCCAGCGCACGTAACACTCAAATTATGCCACTACCTTCCTCCGCACTTCCTTACCTCCAGCTACTGAGCCCCACAAACCTGCTGAGTGCGAAATGAAAAAGATACAAGAGCTTAAATGGTGTGCTGGGTATGACATACCCTGCCACATGCTCGCCGGGTTAAATCACTCAATTTCTCAAAAAAAATCTGCTCAGAGCATCCTATCTTAAATTTTACTCTCATTGTGCAACCGGCGCGTATCGAATAAATCACAGTCTTTGAAGTTAGAACGTCTTACTTTTTAAATCTTTGCGTCTTGTTACATCTGAGTCAAGATTTTTTTTCTGTTCATTATGATTTCTTTATTTTATATCGTTTTTAATTGAATGTATATATATATAGTATCTACCTGATTTGTATTATAATTTTGATATAGATGTTGGTATTTTATTAGCTAACTAGACTTTTGCCCGCGACTCCGTCCGCGTGGACTACAATGAACTGACCAGTTTAAATGACCTCCGTAGTGTAGGTTGGCTAGTACTACCAAGAGGTCAAGCTGTATCTCTGGTTTTTTTCAGCGGAATCAGATGAAACGTAACTTAGATTTTAAGTTGTACTATAAGCTATCGAACTGTGAAAACCAAATCAAAATTCGTTCAGTAATTTTCGCGTGATGCGCGCACAAAGAGACAAACAGACAAACAGACAAACAGACAAAAAATAAAAAATAAATCTTTTCGGGTATAGTTACGTCCCAGTACCCTATCCCGACTGTTTTTTCTGGAATATCTTCAATGTACAGACACGGCTCTTTTACAATTTTATAATACATAGTATAGACTAGCTATTCTCCGTGGTTATCAGGAGTACAGAAAAAGACATAGGGTACCTTTCATCTAGAAAAAAAGTACTGTTCCCGAGGGAAAGAACAATTACTTTCAACGGTCACAATTGCTTTAGGACGCTAGATGGCGCTACGTGTATGTCACATGGACAAAGTCGCGGTCAAAGCTCTAGAATTCAAATATTCCGCAGTTGGGTTCTTTGTTTTTCCAAAAATTTTGTTAATTTTGTTAAACTTGTGCATGTTTTAAAATGTAAGTCTTTCTTTCTAATTATGAAACTGTTTTTAACAATCCCTTTCACATGAGATTATCCTCAGTAAAATAAAAGGCAAACGAAAAACCCTTTTTGCACATGTATGAAATTCTCATATTAAAAGTTTACAAACAAAAATGTTTTTGGCTAAACATTTTTTTATTAATTTACATACGTAATGAAACTATAGAGGTGAAAACATAGGTAAACGCACTGAGTTTGTAGTCGATCATCAGTCTACGTTTAGTCGTACTGCGCATGAGGATTTTATGTACACTCGACAACATTGACGGTCGACCACTTTTCACCCTTATGTTCTTAGTAATAAGGGTGAAAAGTGATCGACCGTCAATGTTGTCGAGTGTACATTAATTGTACCGAAAGATAAAAAATAATACTTACAAAAATAGTCCAAGTAAACTATAAGAAAAACCATAGAAAAACACAATAATTAAACACACAGGTGGTTTGTTTTCAGTACCTACAATGCATTTTACATATAAGTGTTCCCTTAGACGCTATGTTCCCTTGTCTGTCATTCTATCTTGATCCTAACGTCGTATGTTTTTTTTTAGATGTAAATCTAAACAATAGTGTTAAAATAATGCCTAGAACACTACAAAGTGGTAAACGAGATTTGGTGCTGCAACAAATCTTCCAATACTGTTAAAGAACACTATTGTCAATATGTTACGTCTTTACGTAACATATTGACATTCAGGGGAGCCAGCCAATATAACGTCGAAGGGAACTCTTAGGTTCGTATTACAGAACGATACTCGAGCACAGATCTCTGCTTGAGCATAGATGTCAACCAATCAAATGGCTTTAAATGTATGCTGAAGCAGAGATCTGTGCTCGAGCGTCATTCTCTAATACGGGCCTTAGAGCCCGATTCCACTAGCGTCTGTCGGGCGTACGCGTTTCTCTATCGTTTGACCAGCGCCGACGAAGCGCGCATGCAGCGCTCACATCACGTGCCTTCTAAGGGCCTAGCACGAACGATTTTGACGTTGCGTATCCTAAACGTAAGTATATTTAAAATTGAAAATACACGTTCGCTACACAATATTTATATAAATTAAATACTTTATTCAAATCTCTGTATTTATTAAAATGCGCTAATTGTATAAAATTTTATCGAAATTTTCCGACTGTTGTATTTTAAATTCTAAATTTGCTTACGTTTACGATACGATACGTCAAAATTATTCGTGCTAGGCCCACTGAACGCGTCGCGCTGTTTTAGACGCCAGTGGGATCGGGCCATTATGTGAAACACACAATAACATCGTCACCAAAAATAACGTAAAAGAAATGACATTAAGATTTTGAAAATACAGTTTTAATGTTTACATTGATCCGTCAGGCAAATTTGACCAACAGAAGATAGTGTGTTAATATAAATGCAAGAATCAAAAAGTAGCTTCATTACTTAGGCCGAGATAAATAGACGTTACTTAGCACGTACTTTGGCTAAGCTATGTTACTGTCTTGCTTGCAAGTTGCGCGACAGTGACAACGATACGGCTTAGCCAAAGTACGTGCTAAGTAACGTCTATTTATCTCGGCCTTAGACTTCGATATTTTAGTTCGTTACTATAAAATTTTTTTCGGCATGTGATTTTCCTTATGTAATGAATATCTCATAAATTAATCTTTATTCGACAAACTACATACATATTTTGTCTCCAATTAGGTTTCAAAATCGATGGTAAAATCTTTCAGATACCTTGGTCCTACGAGGTCCACACTTCTACCCTGATTCCTGCAATACAAGTGCTTTCAACCGGTTTAACAAAGAGTACGATTCTGAGCGGAGCGACACACAATTCACGCCCGTATCCTCCCCATTCCAGAATAATCCTTTCCATATTTTGCGCCAAGTCCGTGCCTTAGCCAGAACGCAGGGGATTACTGTGGCCCTGGCTCCTAACGGGTTCGAGTCCAACCGTACACCTTTATACTTTAGAGCTTGCTAAGTCTCAACCGCGGTTGGTCGTTTAGTTGGTTTAAATTATACTATTCTACTCAACTGGTTGTTGATACTTTTTTTGGTTTTGGTATGTGATTATGTTTTAGTATTGAGGTAGGGATACATACGATAGATCAACAATCATAAGATCAACATTCAAAATATCAACGCCACTAAACCAACAGATTATGAGATAATTAGATCCACAAAACGCCGCTTCAAACAGTTCATTTAAATTGTATGAAAACGTATATTTGTGGCTATCGCGAGTAGAGTTGCCAGATGGCCGGGAAATACGGGAAAGTCCCGGAATTTTTCGTTTGGTCTCTAGGTAATTACACTTAACTGTCCTGAAATTCCCGAACAACTATTAGTTTATTTTATAAAGTTTTAATATAGGTTAAGAATACGTACCCACTCAAAAATGTATACAGTCCTACATTGTTTCAAATTCCGAACTCCTACACAAGCCGCTATGAATAGCTAGCGATGTAATAATTTAGTAAAATGCCTACATCCAACGTGCCTTTAAGAATTCACAGGTACTTCAAGACACAAAAGCGGTTAATATTTCTATAAAAATCTTTCTTTAAAAATAATATTATAAGAAAAGGAATTGCTGGTTATATGAACAAAATGGTATCGTTTAATTTGTTTTTGACTGTCACACTAATTTGAAATAAAAAAATATCAAAGAATATTACATTGTAAGCTGTTGTTGTTTCACTTGTGTTTTAAAAGATAACGGAGAGAAAGGATCTGTTTTTAAAGTTTATAGGTACGTTACCTAAACCCAATGAAAAATCTTTATTAATAAATTTCAACTTCTTGACATTCACAATATCAGCTGGAAGACGTGTTCTGGATATAGACCTCTTCCAAACATCGGCATAACAATTGCCCATGCATACGATTTTATTATTATTTGTATTCTGGCCAAACAATCAAAACAACAAACATCGCATTTAATTGAAGATTTAATTATTTAGGTTGTCAAAAACAACGGGTTCGTAATTGTAATTATGTGAGCATCACTTCATATTTAAAAGGTATTTCAAAGGTTTGATATTAGTAATTTTATTAAACTTCTAGGTATTATAAAAAAGTTGCCTAAATTAAAAGACCTTGGTACCTATAATCTTGAAATGTATTACGGGGACTATAAATCTTTTGTAGATGAAAAAACTGTAATTTATGTATACTAGAAATATAACAAAACATTCAAGTGATAATTCTTAGTGACATATACAAAAAGCGTCGCGATTAACTCCTCGGAGAGATCCCCAGATGTAGGCACAAAGTGAGGCACTTCACTCATGAATAAACCATTTGTCGCGTCTGTTTTGAGGTCACGTAGTGTCTCGTCTGTGTTTTTTTAACCCAAATTGAAGATTCATGAATAGTTTTGTTTAAACTGGGAAGATTTAGTAATGTAGGGGATGGGTTTCTGACTGGATATCAAGGCAAAACCAGGGTCATGATAATTGGTCTGGTAATTTCTGTCCACTTTGGCACGGGGTCTCATCAGGAACAAAGGAACATTTGTTCAAATAACTTTTAATAGATGGCATTGTACGTATCGATTTGTTATTGAAGTTTATGTAAAATATAGAACATGAATAAATAGACAAATATAGATTTTAAAAAATCATTTAGTTACGATAAAATGTATAGCCCGATAGCCCACGTTACGGCGGCGGTCACGTTTTTTTGTATGAGATGAGGCATCTGTACGCGTAGTATTGTATTATCTGTGACTTTGGCAACTCTAGAAGGAGTTTTTCTACAACCTGCTGCATTTTTTGTATGATGATCATATATCATCATATGCCATTATCATCATCATCATCATGTGCCAAGGAGTTGCCGATGAACCGAATGCGATCGATGATTTTTAAACAGTGTTTTAGTTTAGTGTGAGTGATGAGTGACAAATAACAGTGTTAGATTGAGGGTGAGTGGCATTTTAAATGTGTAGAATATCTCTATATTTACAAAAGAGCGGTTGTGGTACCTGATTAGTGATTACTAACCTTTTTGAATGCAAATGCGACGCAATATCTTTCAAGATTCTGTTTTTATTGTTTTTTTTTGTATTGTTCTAGTTTTAGTTATTATGTTATTTTTTTTCCCATAAACTGTAGGTACCTATGTGTCCATTTGCGCCACACAATTTTTCTTTCTTTTCTTCTTTTTTCTCTAGTTCTAAGTGTTTTGACTCACAAAGCTTTAAAAGTGGTGACAGTGGTTACTGTATTAATTTGCTATGGTAACATAATCTCTTTGTTTCTATGATCAGAGCTGAAAATCGTTCACCATGCCAAAGCAAATTCATCCGCTAACCTCATTAACTTCTTTTTACAACAAAAAAAATCTCACAACCATGATAATACATCCCCAAACCTCAATACTAATAAGCGTTCCAAAAATATTCAGTATTAAATATTTTTACACAACCACCCCCGCTGGCTCTTGAATACATTATGGGGTTGAAAGGGGCAAAAGACACGTAAATATTTTACAAGCTCGGCTTTCCCGTGTCTTTGGAGTTCACGAATAAATTGAATCATGTCGCAATGTTTTTCTTCGGGAGTAGACTTTGAAAATGATCTGTATGCAAAGTGGGCTGGAGGCTTTATTTGCGTATGATACAAGCTGGTAGCGCCATCTATTGACGTGACCAATTAATTTTTATTCCATTCAATAATGTAAGGATATCATTCAGAGTGAGCGATGAGACCGGCTTCTAGATCCTGCCAGTTCCTTCCTTTTTCCCGCACGCCGGACGTTACTGGCTGCGTCCACGCGGCCGCCGGCGGCGCCGGCCAGTTCAAAACCAATCGTCCCGTGAAGGAGTCGTGTCGCTAACGTACCGCGCTCACGGACGCATCGCGCGCGTGCCGAACGTGCCGCGCCGAAAAGCTACCGCTGATTCCTATTTGGATAGTGTAACCTACATAAACTTTAGAAGAAGCCACCCGCGGGTGTGATCGTGTGATTGTGAACAAGAAACTCATGTGAACCGGGCTCCGCAACGTGCCCTGCTTCGCCCAGTCTTCTTGACCAGCTCAACGCAAGAAGGAAGAAGAAATAGCCAGGTAAGGCGTGCTTCCCTTACGTTCCGAGTTCCTTAATCGCCCGTTCATCATCAGCTCATGGTTTCTAGGCGATTACCCGCCATCCTTGATTATACAGTCCACTTAAATTAAATCACATATTCGCAAATCGCCAAGTATTTGGGAGTTTCGCACCCATTTTAATGGTCCTTTCGAACCGGATTATATCCATATTCTCGATTATTCGCGTAGGTACTTTTCGAAGTACCTACCTAGGTAGTTGTAGCACCTAGCTACACTCCTAGTTCATAAATTTATATACCCAGTACGTGGTTACTTCCCGCTTCCCTGTAGGTAATACACTATTACGTGGCTACCTACTGCAATCATAATTATTATTTAAACTATAATAGTCGTCTTGTAAATTCCATATTTCAAGCGTATTTAGTTACACCGCCTTTAAAATCGTTGCCTATTTAGGTAACTACCGCATAAATACTTAGGTATTAATTTTGTGCGGTTTTATTAATTTACTTAAACCCGCACGAACATGTCGAATAAAGATAAGCCATGTATTTCGGAGGATAAGGAGTTGACAATCTTGGAAGCTAAACGTAATATGTTATTTGAGCGTATTCAAAACATTTACGAGCGTTCAAAGACTGCCAATTCTTCTGAAATTAGCAGGGCATCATTTCTTAGTTATTGTATGACTGTAGATAATATTCGATCTGACTTTCATAATTTGTTAGACACTTATAACGAAAAATTACTTTCTATCAATCCTGATTCCCAGCCGAATTATCAGGCGTACACCTCATTCGAAGATCTTTATTGTATCATAAAGCACACACAGTCGCAGTTAGAACCTAGAAGGTCAGCAAGTCACAGCGCTGCTTGGCCGACCGTCCGAGCACCGAAGCTACCTGCAATCGAACTCGTGTCATTCGATGGCGATATACGGAACTGGCCATTATTTTATGCAAGTTTCAAATCTACAGTGCATGATAATCGCTCTCTGACAGATGCTGACAGGTTGTACTATTTAATAGGTAAGCTGTCGCCGAAAGCGCAATCCGTATTCGCAGGTGTCACACCCAGTGCTGAGAATTATCAGGTCATATTCCAGTCGCTCCTTGATAGGTATCAGGATACTCGTGTCCTCGCAAATACTTACTTGGATCAAGCTCTAAATCTTAAATTGTCAGGTCCCGCGTCTACAGCAAATTTCCAGTTGTTCATTGACAACTTTGTAACCGCAGTCAATTCCCTTAAAAACTTAAAATTAGAAAATCTTTCTGACTTTATATTATTACAACTCGCAATAAAAAAGTTCGACATGGAAACCATTCGCGCTTTCGAGATGTCGGAACGTAATCATAAAATACCTACATTAGATAGTTTTATTTCCTTCATCAAAGATCAGTGCCGAATATTTAATAATACGCAGCCACAGACGCAGCCTAGTTCATCTAGCTCGTCAAGTAACTCAAGTAATAATAATAGTAGACAAAGGTCGACTAAATCGCGAAATAATAATAATAACTCGGTCCCTAATCCGCAATCTTACGTAGCATGTTCGGAATCTAATAATAATAGTCCGCACAAGTGTCTGTGCAATAATATTGTACATGACCACCTTTTTAAATGTCCCGCTTTTAATAATTTTACCCCGACTGCTCGTTTTAAACATGTAAAAGAAAATAAAGCTTGTGTTAATTGTTTAAGTATAAAACATAAATCAAGCGAATGTTCTAGTAAAACCAAGTGTCGTTCATGCAATCAGCGCCACCATACGTTATTGCATTTCGATAAAAAATCTTCGTTATCTGATGAACCCGGTAATCTTGACCTAGCTACAAGCCCACCTGTTTCGACGTCATCACCGCAGGGACAGGCCGCCCGCGCGGTGCCTGCCCCTCCCGCGTCTAAGCCCGAAGTTTCTTTGTGTACAACGTCTGTCGCGCTCGCATGCAGGCAGCGCTCGCACACTTGTCACGTTCAGCGCGCAGCCGCATCAACCATATTGCTCGCAACCGCACAGGTTATCATTTACGATGTAAACAAAACACCGCGCGTGGTCCGATGTTTACTTGATAGCGCATCACAAAGTAGCTTTATTACTTCGGATTGTTTTAAACGCCTTGGACTGTGGAATAGTTTTAAAAATACTAACTTAGTAGTTAAAGGGATCGGTGGTTCAGAGAAATCATGTAAGGGTTCCGTAGATATTAAAATACATTCGCGTTTCAATAATAATATTCATTTTAACGTTCCCTCGCTTATCGTGGAACGCATTACGGACACATTGCCGAACGCTCAGGTGGACGTGTCCTTACTTACGCACCTCGAAACATTGCCACTCGCAGATGCTGACTTTGGTCAGCCGGGAAATATCGATGTTTTGATCGGGGCGTCAGTGTTTCCGCACTTACTACTACCTAACGTTGTACGTAGTGAGCTATATAATTTACCTCCCGCTATTGAGACGTTATTTGGGTATGTGGTTATGGGTACCGTACCTATATCACATACTTCTCATTATACTACGTCTTGTTGTTCTGTTCTTCAAGAAAATAATATTGATTGTCTCCTCAAACGATTCTGGGAGCTTGAAGAGATTACCGCACCGCCCTCGCTGAGCCGTAAGGATCTCGAGTGTGAAGAACATTTCCGCGCTACCACTGTTCGCAATGACAGTGGCAGATATATTGTGGCGTTGCCATTCTGTGGCGACCCTTATTCGCTCGGCGACTCGTACTCTGCTGCGCTTAGACGCTTTTATTGTTTAGAACGCAAACTCGATGCATCGCTTAAATTGCGCGGCGCCTACAATGACGTCATGCGTGATTACATAAATAAAGGTTTTTTGAGTCCGGTTGTTAGCAAAGAGGGCGATTCTCTTCCTTCGTATTATATCCCGCATCACGGCGTAGTTCGCGATGATAAGACTACCACTAAACTTCGCGTGGTTTTAGATGCCAGTTGTCGAACTACATCGGGTCAGTCGATCAATGATATGTTGCATGCCGGGCCTAATCTACAGGGTGATTTATTTAACATCATAATAAATTTTCGTCTTTTCCAAATTGCTCTCTCTGCTGATTGCCGCCAAATGTTTCTCAATATCGGTGTTCAAGAATCGGACCGTAGATTTCAACGAATCTTTTATCGTTTTGACAATAATGAACCTTTAAAAGTGTATCAGTTTAATCGTGTTTGTTTTGGTCTCAAGTCCAGTCCATATCACGCGTTACGAGTTGTCCAGCAGTTGATCGCTGATGAAGGCGACAACTTTCCTGCTGCAGCAGCTGCTGCTTCTTCCGCTTTGTATATGGATGACATCGTCTGTAGTGTCATATCCGCTCCGCAAGCAATTTCGCTTTGTGAACAGCTTATTCAGCTTTTCAAGCGAGGCCAATTTGATCTTGTCAAATGGACAAGCAATTCTAAAGAGGTTCTCTCGCACATACCTGATTCGCATAAAGCTTCTCCAGACATTGAGTTTGAGAAGTCAATACCGCAAAAGGTTCTCGGTTTACGCTGGGACAAATCTTGTGACAGTTTTCGCTTCGACGTCGCGCCACCAGATGATAAGTGCACCAAACGCACTATGCTGTCCACAGTAGCTCGACTATGGGACATAATGGGTTTTGTGGCTCCCACAATTTTGTACGCCAAGCTCTTGATCAAAGAGCTTTGGTTATCAAAGTGTGAGTGGGACGACGCACCTCCCGACCATATTGTCGCCGCGTGGAAACAGTTTTGCATTGAGCTTTCCTCACTCAATCAAATGACTATACCGCGTCATCTGGGTTTGGTAGATGGATGCACCATTAATTTAATAGGTTTTGCAGACGCCAGCGAGCGTGCTTACGGCGGAGTCGTATATTTGCAGGTCCGCATTGGTTCTAATTACTCTGTGCAGTTAGTATGCGCCAAGTCCAAGGTTTCGCCTGTCAAAACCATTTCGGTTGCGAGGCTGGAGTTGTGCGCGGCCCTTTTGTTGTCTCAGTTGCTTCGCAAAGTTAAAGACACAATTTCGCCTCACTACTCCATCAATAAAGTATATGCATTTACTGACTCCAAAGTAGTGCTCGCTTGGATTTATTCTTCTCCTCACCGCTGGCAGATTTTTGTCGCCAACCGCGTTACTAAATTGATTGAACTCATTCCTGCTGCTTGCTTCAATCACGTCGCGGGTATTGAGAATCCCGCTGATTGCCTGTCTCGTGGTGTTACTCCAGTTAAACTTCTGCATCATGCTTTGTGGCAGCGTGGACCTTCTTGGATTTCCCATGATCCATCAGAATGGCCCATCCATCCCTTTCACCATAGTGCAGAGGACGAGGACGTACCCGAACGGAAGTCTGTCTCTCATCCCGTGACTGTTGAGGTTGCGGAGTCTCCGATTTATTCACTCGCACTACGCATGTCGTCGTGGTCTAAGTTACTGCGCGCCATAGTTTATGTCTGTAGGTTTCTTAGGCAACTACCTAATGGAACTTCTGTTTCAAGCTCTGATCTTGAAGTCGCAGAGTATAGATTAGTACGAGCTGTACAGGCTGTTCATTTTAGTAACGAAATTCAAAATTTAAAAAATAATGTACCTTGCTCTCCTACTCTTCTTAAGCTCAAGCCGTTTCTTGATGAGCACGGCATCATACGCGTTGGCGGTCGTCTGTCAAATTCGGATGAACCTTACAACTACAAGCATCCTTGCATCATACCGCGTCATGACCATGTGGTAGATCTTCTAGTTGATTTTTATCACAAGAAATATCTCCATGCTGGTCCAGAGTTGCTTATGTCCTTACTTAGGCATAAATATTGGATTTTAGCTGCACGGCGAATAATTCGCCACAGAATACATAGATGTAATATCTGTTTTAAATTCCGTCCGCGTCCGGTCTTCCCTCTCATGGCAGATCTTCCTAGCCAGCGTGTAAATCAGGTAGGTAAGGCGTTTATACATACCGGTTGTGATTACGCAGGACCACTGCAATACACGCCAGTTCGTGGTCGAGGTGTTAAAAGCCGTAAGGCTTGGTTATGTATTTTCACATGCTTAACAACACGCGCGACGCACATCGAAGTTGCGACGGATTTAAGCACCGTGTCATTTCTAGCAGCTCTAAAGCGATTTCTTTCGCGACGCGGCCCTATACAGTGTTTGTACACGGATAACGGCACTTGTTTCGTAGGGGCAAGTTCTTACTTACGCGATCTTTATAAATTTCTCAATAAGGAATATCGTACACGTCTACAGGAGGAACTTTCCATTAATCACATTGATTGGAAGTTTATTCCGCCTGCTTCACCACATTTCGGGGGATGTTGGGAAAGCATGGTTAAAGTAGTTAAAACGCATCTTTTCAAAGTTATAGGTCAACAAATCCTCTCTTACGAAGAGCTTGTAACTGTCCTTGCTCAAGTCGAGGCATTAGTTAACTCTCGTCCGCTCACAGCACTGAGTAGCGACCCTGCTGAACCATCCGCGTTAACTCCTGCGCATTTTTTGAACACAGCGCCATTGTCGTCACTTCCCGCTCCTGAAGCCGACTCTTCTAGCTTGCTTCAGAGACATACTCTGCTAGATAAACTCGTGCAGTCGTTCTGGCAGCGCTGGCGTTCAGAATACCTTCACCAACTTCAGACTAGATCTAAATGGAATAGTCCTGCATCCCCTATACAGGAGGGTACGTTGGTAATTATCATAAATGATAATTCTCCGCCACTTTCATGGCCCTTAGCCATTGTTGAGAGATTACATACATCCAAAGACGGCACAACCCGCGTTGTTACCGTGAAAACCGCTAAGGGTAGCTACGTGCGCCCTGTTGTACGTCTCTGTCCGCTACCGACTCAGTGAGATCTAGCTTGAAGTTGGACCTCCTTCCTAGTTTAAGTTTAGTTATAATTGTTCAGCTAAAGTTAATATAGACTAATTTAAATTTATAACGCTGTCTTAGCCTGTGGATAAGTTATGCGGTAGTATACCTAATATAGCTAATTTCAATTTTTTCTTTTCCCTTTAAAGGCAACCCTTTAAGGCCGGGGGGAAATGGTAGCGCCATCTATTGACGTGACCAATTAATTTTTATTCCATTCAATAATGTAAGGATATCATTCAGAGTGAGCGATGAGACCGGCTTCTAGATCCTGCCAGTTCCTTCCTTTTTCCCGCACGCCGGACGTTACTGGCTGCGTCCACGCGGCCGCCGGCGGCGCCGGCCAGTTCAAAACCAATCGTCCCGTGAAGGAGTCGTGTCGCTAACGTACCGCGCTCACGGACGCATCGCGCGCGTGCCGAACGTGCCGCGCCGAAAAGCTACCGCTGATTCCTATTTGGATAGTGTAACCTCATAAACTTTAGAAGAAGCCACCCGCGGGTGTGATCGTGTGATTGTGAACAAGAAACTCATGTGAACCGGGCTCCGCAACGTGCCCTGCTTCGCCCAGTCTTCTTGACCAGCTCAACGCAAGAAGGAAGAAGAAATAGCCAGGTAAGGCGTGCTTCCCTTACGTTCCGAGTTCCTTAATCGCCCGTTCATCATCAGCTCATGGTTTCTAGGCGATTACCCGCCATCCTTGATTATACAGTCCACTTAAATTAAATCACATATTCGCAAATCGCCAAGTATTTGGGAGTTTCGCACCCACAAGCCATGGATAGCATTTCTATTTTATTTTACATCAAAAATGATTTTTAATAGTGCAAGATTTTATTTATAAAAACTTATCACTTTTAACTACTGATTAAATACACAACTATCCTTATCATTTCTGCCCCAATGGATCGAGATGATAATTGACATAAGAGCTATTTAAGTAGAATAACGTTTAACCATCGTTTCTAAGTAAATGGGTAGGTAGATGTTTTATGCTGCACAACTAACGGACAAAATGAAAAAGGTATTCAGTATTTGATACTAGTTCGATCTACAGAACCAACTAAAATTACAAAAAAAGCAATCAGCTGTTCCGTTCATTTTGTCGAGTAATACCTACGGATATTTTTGTATGGAATAGTTCCGTTATATCATCTTCAAAGATTTCAAAATCCTTGCTAAATATTGGATAAAAGATATGATCCTTTATATGATCATAATGATATTAGGATATTTGCTGATGTTACTATCCCGTATAGGTAAAGAAATACGAACTACAGACCACATAGATAAAAAAAACCGGCCAAGTGCGAGTCGTACTTGCGCACCGAGGGTTCCGTATCAGTTTTGGACGTATACAGTAAAAAAAACCGAACCGCATAACTAAGTTTGTTTGTGAAGGAATTTTGATGATTTTGAAAAAACTGTACTAGTTAGGAACATCGTTTTATTTTTGGTGCCATATTTGGGTCAATTCCTATCAACCCTAATTATTTCAGATTTTTCGTTCTGCAAACTTCGGAGATAATGGTATTTTTTCGGCCAATTTCATCATATTTCGAAAACTGTGAGACACAAAAAAAAAATATATATATACTTTGAAATGTGCAGATCAAGCCCTTTCATTTGATATGTTACTTGACCTAGTAACCCCACTTTAAAATTTTGGGTCCCCACTCCGGCCCCTTTTGCAATGAAAATAAAAAGATATTTTGACTTTTTTCATTTGCAATAAAGTTGGGCAAGCATTCCTTATAACTATTCCAAATTTCAAGTCGATAGCATTAGTAGTTGCTGAAATAAGCAGGTGTGACAGACAGACGAAGTCGCACCATAAGGGTTCCTTTTATACCATTTTGGTACGGAACCCTAAAAATTACAACCATTAAGAACTAGACACACAAAGCGTCCGAAAATAACATGATTTGCATATAAAGCGTTGGTTTTCAAAATGCATATTCTTGTATGATTATTACAGACCACAGTCTGCTTTTACCCATATTGCTCACTTTCTGTGAACGTTTCACTTTATAATTTATATCGAAAATGTTGAAGTCTCTTTGATATGGTTACACGCTCAGATCATAGAAACAAGGAGATTTGCCAAGGCGCTATCGAGCTTGATGCCTGATCTTGAGCAAGTTGCTCATATTAAAAACGTACGCGCTGGCGACGAACCGAACACGATCGATGTTATAAATACAGTGTTTTAGTTTAGTGCTAGTGTTGAGTGACGATTAACAGTGTGAGATTGAGGGTGTGCGGAATGTTCAATGCGTGGGAGATCTTTTTATTCACAAGGAACGCTTAATTATGCACGTAATTTTGTCGAAAAATGTACTAAAAACGGCATCAGTTGTTCCCGTACTAATTTGCTATGATGGAATATCTCCTTGTTTCTATGCTCTGAGGTTACACGTAATATATTTTTATGTGAATATTTGGTATTTTGCTAGTACAAATATTGAATTTGGTAAAAATGAACTTTGAGAAGGAATTGGCCATCCGTTCTGTTTATTTTGTATGCATGAAATACAATGCATGCAATGTAAGTTTTACATAGGACAGAATAAGAAGTTAGGATAATATAATGTTAGGCCCCACGTTGGGCGCCAATTTCACAGAGTTGTGGTCTCAGTCCTCAGCTAGGTCTAAGGGAGCCTCCAGGAACAACTTGATAATTAATTGGTGTTAAAGTATAAAGTTGCCGTTTTATTGGTGGTTTATATACATTATAATGCAACTTCATACTTTAACACCAAGTAAAATCGCTTGAACAGGGCTTTTGACTTTATACTATTATAAATATACAGCTTTAATAAAAATACATTTGAGAAAGAATCGGCCAGCCCTTCTATTTGTTTTGTATGCATTGTATTTCTGTAAGTTTTTTACAGCACAGAATAAGAAGGTAGGTTATTAGGTGCTAGGTCCCACATTGGGCGCCAGTTTGTAGAAAGAGCTGGATTTAAGGTCCTCAGCTAGGTCTGAGGGAGCCTTCAGGAACAACTTGTTTAAAGATTGCCATTATTATGTACCTAATGAAATGATGATAAAGAACGATTACTTCATTACACTTTCTTGCAAAGCTAACATGATAAAATACTAGCTGCAATGATAATTATTATTGATAGAAAAACATTAACAAAACTACAGCCAAAACCTACCTTTAAAAATCTAAATTGCAAACCTTAACAGGTTCTTCAGTTCACCTACAAATAATTTTAAATAGATAATTCTCAAAGTTCACTCTTAACACTACTTCCCCTTAATCTAAAAGTACAGAACTACTTCAAAATCTTTTTTCTCACACTAAGTATAAGCAAAGGTTTGATGATTTAGGAGGATCAGCGAATAATTTATACATTCTCTGCTTTGAATCTTTCCCTTTGAATGATAGATCGGTCACGCACGAGACCGGATAGAATGAAATAAACCCAAGTGTAAAGTAAGTCACGAGGCAACCCTAATTTAACGATAGTGCCTGATGCAAAAGTAATAGCAAAGTGGTGAAAGCAAATGATGCTATGTAAAATGTAACACTACATCAGCTTAGGTTTTATGGGTGTAATGTTTTTTAGAGTTCCGTACCTCAACAGGAATCCGTAGATGATCACTTCGATAATAAATCGTCTGTCTGTATGTCTGTCTATCAAGAACCTTTTTTTGCAGGAACGTGTGTGGAGGTATCAAGTTGAAATTAATAATCAAATACCTACGTACCTATGTCTATAGTCACAGAGGAAAGCTGGCCGGACGCCTGATCAAAAACTAAAATTCCTGGCAAATGCCTGACATATCAGGCAAATTCCTGACTTATGGTAACTCGACTCAGTGTAAACAGATTTAGTTAGTCCTGGATCCTACGATTTCACTTAGATACCTATTTAATTTGTAAATGCCGAATATTGCTAAGTTTCTGCTGTTTTATTAGATCCTGCTAAAAACTACCAAACTTTTCTATCTATAAGTTCAAAGTGGCAATCGGAGTTGGCAATCGCAGTATCCTGCTAAATCTGGTCACACTGCCCTACTCCAAATAATCAAAACGGTCAAAGAACAAACTTCCATTGCCCTATATGTCTAGACAAGCAGTTCTGAACATTAAACATGTCACACTCAAGTATTGTGCGGGCACAACACAAGCCTCACATTCACTTTGACGTTTGATGAGGTGAGCAACAGACAAATACCCGCGTGTGGGGCATGATTTTTGTTGGGAACTGCTTGTCTAGGGACATATAGGTCAATGTAAACTGCAATAACCACCATGCTATCAATTCTTTCTACAAAAGTAAGAGTGCAAAATATCTTCCGTACTAAAGGACCAACTAATTTACTAGCTGATAAGTGTTACAAATAGAATAAAACCTCGCTCATGAGCTAACGCGGAAAATTTTTCACGTCGCACGACACTTCAGTATGAAATTGGATAGCAAACGCAATTTGTACCGCGGTGAGATGAAAACGACGACACTTCACGTTTCGCAAATAAAAATATAGTAAAAATGGGAAGTTAAAAGCGATGGCTTTTGGCGTAAATAAGTGCTTATTTCAGCTCATTGGTTATGGCGACTGTTAGTTTTAGAGATGTTGGGTTTCTCAGAAATATATAGGTAATAATATAGGAATATATAGGTAGGTAATATATATATAGGAAAAACCCAAACCAAAAATATCAGATATATTAGTTTTAGAGATGTTGGGTTTCTCAGAAATATATAGGTAATATTATTACCTATATATGTTTGGGTTTTTCCCAGATAATTATAAAAATACTTTGATTGGATACAATGGGTAGTAGGCATCCTACTTCCTACTAATATTATAAACGTCAAAGTTTGTGAGGATGGATGTATAGATGGATGTTTGTTACTTTTTTACGCAAAAACTAATGAATGGATTTTGATGAAACTTTAATGTATCATAGTTTATAACGCGGGTGAAGCCGCGGGCGGAAGCATAGTCCATTATAAACTATCGTCATAATGGAATGCTTCACATTTGATCACTAACAAATTCAATGATATACTTCAAGAAAAGCTACTTAAGGACCGACTCTATTACCTAATATACACATAAGGACCAACAGGAATTATAACGGTCTGATTTCAGAGCAATGGACCCAAAACATTTCAATATTACTATTCTCAAAATTAAGCTGATTCCAACATCAAAATACTCCTTCACAATACCGCCAACCGTTTCGAATATAGGTACAACCCACAGATTTAGAGTAGACTAGATACCGCAAACCGTCCGTCCCAGCGTGCCCGAAAAGTTTGTGCGGTGCGCCAACTTGCCGCGTTCCTACTTCAGTTTACTTTCAAACGCGCCGGTGAAACTTGACAAATAGTGTCGTTGAAGACATAGAAATGCCAAATTGTACCAATAATAACCGTAAAAACTCATGTAGGGTTGCCCAAGGCCTTTAAATAACTTGCGCGACAGCATAGTAGGTAAGAAAAAACCGGACAAGTGCGAGTATGCCTCGCGCCCTAAGGGTTCCGAAATATGATCATAGATGGTGCTACTGCATACTACCAATGGCGCCATCTATGGGCAGATGGCTCCACTTATGGTCCGTTGACTGACGGCGGACAACAAAGTGATCCTATAAGGGTTCCGTTTTTCCTTTTGAGGTACGGAACCCTAAAAATGGCACTGGTTTTCATACTATTTAGTGAACATGCGGTATCTAGCCTGATCTAAATCTGTGATACAACCATTCGCTATTGCGAGAATATTTTGATAATAACCGCTGAAGCTGGTTCATTACACCGGCTTTGAGAGAGACCACTAAATATGCCAATGTCTAGATAATTTGGGTCCCGAATTAGAAATTCTCTTGGTCAGTAACCGCTAGGGTCTGTTAAATACGTATTAGAATAGTGTTTATGGATAGTAGGGCGGTCCAGACCGTTGTAAATAATATATTTTAGTGAAAAGATGTATTTTGGGTGTGAATTATTTGCTATCTTCTGTAAGATTGTTTTCGTTGTATTGAATCGCAATACACAAATTTCGAAGCAGCTAGCTCAGTATCATTAGGTTATTTTGTGGTCCATATGGCCAAAATCTACGAATTTGTTCTAAGGAATGTAGTGATGGTGACCCCGTGGCACCGACTTTCAAGTCATTCGGTCACGGGTTCGAACCACGGCAGGCGCCTACTTTGTGCAATTTATTTCATCCCCACTAGGTAGGTACTCTAACCCCCTTACTTATAAACGCCTCTTAATTTGACCACTGATTATAATATTATATACAACTATTTTTGTCATTTGTATGACAATGAATAGAGATGACAATAATTGACATAATATGTTTAATTTAATCATCGTTTATATGTAAGGGTACTCCCTTACATATAATCGATACCTACCGTACTTAACTGTTTATTTTTCCAAAATACTGTATATTTTCCTTTTCCGACCTTAATATATTTCATTTGTTGTTCAAAAAGTTGGCAACCATGCGACCTACAAACACATAAAAACCAAATAGTTCTGTTTCGTCAACCAACGAATGGCGCTACTTAGTAGCAATCAGATTAGTACTCCCATTCTCAATGTGTATCCAAATGTCATAGGTATCTAATTTCAGTGTTTAGCAAAGTCACTAAGAACTTTACCAATATACACTTCACCTCTAGCAAGCAAGAATGGACCCTACATAACACTATTTTAAGGATTATTGTGACGGCAAAAAAGATTTTATACTTTGTGCATTCAATCGACATAAAAGTGGACTTTAAGCAGCAAATTATAAAGGTGATAATAGTATGTTTTGTACAGCAGTTACGGGAAAGCTTTGACGTGCATTATTGTGGATTTTGTAGCTGATATTGTTGTATTCAGAATTAGCTCAAACATATAAGTATAATTATGTAGTATTTAAATTTCTATTGGTATATTATTTAGTTTTGTTGATGCTGCATAATGGTATGAATAGGTACCTATCTAGTATTTGGAGATAGATCAACTAGCCGTCGCCCGCGACTTCATCTGCGTAAAAAAGGATGAACACCAGCTGCTTTACCAGGTCCCAGGCTAACTCTTTGTCAAATTTCATCTAAACCCGTCCAGCCGTTTGAGCGTGAAGGAGTAACAAACACACAGACACAAACTTTCGCATTTATAATATTAGTTTGATAGCTTAATTGTAGAGTTCCCTATAATCACGAGTTCCTAAAATCGTCAATTCAAAATAAAAAACGACAAAAATCTTACTTAAGTTTACTCGTAACAATGTTGTTTTATATTTAAAGGAGATGTTTCATTCTGGAACTAGTATACGTATGCCACATAGAAAAATAGGGAATATACATACAAATATTATTAAATTCATTTGAATAAGAGTTCAATATTGTAAGAGAATTATTTGAGATGATGTTTTTCACTATGATATCCTTATTTTTAGGGCGGCCATGACAGTTGAGTTTGACAGTTTTGTTTTATGACGTGACGTTTGAGTCGTTTTGCGCACGCGTGGTGGATCCATTTCATTTGGATGGTCAACTACTTTATTTTATTAGTTTTGACTGACGACACTTTTCAAACATTTGGAACATTTTTTTATTATTTAATTGAATTTAATGTTCTTAATTATTAATGACAATAAAGCGCCTTTTTTATCACCCAGAAACACCAAACTAAAAACTTCTTCACTTCCGGAATTAAACAGCATATAAACCAGAAATAGTAGTATCTATTTTTAATTAATTTATGTAGTGTATGTGAACTTAGGAGCAAGTATTATTTATATAAAACAAGTTGACCTTTGCTGTCTAAATCGCACTTCTAATTATAGGTTATAATTGTATCGGACGAAATATCTAAAGATCGGAAGTAAGTAGCGGAAATATTGGCAAAGACTTCGGTCAAGAAGAAAAACCGGACAAATGCGAGTAGGACTCGCGCCCTGAGGGTTTTGTACAAACCTAATTATGTATATGTAGATATACTTACTACTTTTATAGAAAAAACATTCCACTAGAAATATGCAATAGCGCCATCTATGAGCGAGATACCGCTAGTACATAGTTCTTTTAGTGGCGCCATCTATGAACAGCATCAACCAGCGTCAGCAGGCTATATTCTCATAGATGGCGCTTCACATAATTTTTAGGGGTACTCGGACAGACAGACGACAAAGTAAAGTCAAGTCTTTAAGGCTTCCGTTTTTCCCTTTGAGGTACGGAACCCTAAGAAATACCAGTTATATTTTTAAGAGCACGCTTGCCTAGATACCGATTCACTCATGACTTGAAGATACCCAGATTGTAACTGTCGGGAAACACCCACTCGGGCAGCGCATTCCACTGTTTGGCGATTTTCACAATAAAAGTGGAATCAAAGGGCTTCGTTCGGGTTTTTGGTACATCCACCATGAACCTCTAGGTAAGCAATATTTCCTCTAAATTTAAAATCTCTAGGTCCACCGGTTTAGCTGTGCGTTGTCTTGTCTATCAGTCAGTCACAATTCTGTTTTATAGGTATAGATAATACAACGGATAAACTAAATCATAAGATTAACGGTATCTAGTAGCCAATCTATCATACTCAAGCTAATTAGTGATGCTACTGTAACTGCACTTTGTCAATTAATTAGTCTATAATAGGTAATAAGTCTTCCGATTAATTAAGTGACGGCAAGCGACTATACAGGGTGGCAGGTTAGACAGTGTAAATATTTAAAGGGGTCATTGTACTCATAATTATGAGCAACTTTTATTATGGGACCAAACCTGAAATCGCGAAAAATAAATCAGCTGTTCTATACATTTAAGTTCACATACCTCAACAAAATGGGTACAGCTGATTTTTTTTTGCGATTACAGGGTTGGCCCCATAGTAAAAGTTGTTAATAATGAAGAGTACAATGACCTCTTTAAATACTTCCACTGTCTAACCTGCCACCCTGTATAATGTCAGCTCCACACGATCGTCCAACATGATTTCAGCCTGTCCCAACTCACTATGGATCCAAACAGACTCTCTAACACCGTCAAATACTTACGCACAAACTATCTCTTTACACGTGGAAGGTTGGACGAATAGTTGGACTGTTGGACGATCGTGTGGAGCCGGCATAATAGTGCTAAGACCCTGAGGCTTCGAAATTAGAACAGTGTCGAGTCCTCGGCGATTTTTTTTTAAAGTTTCGTAATAGTTCGCTTTAAAATTTTGGGAGATCCGAAGGCAGCCCGCGAATGTTTTTTACAAATTGCATTAATACCTAATGTTTTTTGAATGTTGATCAAAATTCAATATGCGACAATCTTTATTAAAGCTCTCGAATACTTGAGGAAAATCGTCATGTTTTCACAAAAAAGTCATATTTTCCTCAAATATAATTTCAAGAGCTAAATTGATATTCGTAATGATTAGGTACGATTTATTAAATATGATTGACTTAAACCCACACGGTGTTCATCCAATTTTGCCTCAAAGACCATCTTTTGTTCGAAACGACATCAAGTTACACAATATTTATGTATTTATGAAAAGGTCCACCAATGACCTTGACAATTGGAAATAGTGGTAACGATGACACATAATTATCTAAATCATTCGTTTAACCACTATACACGGTTTTTACCCACTCAAACATACAAAGAGATACAATTAAGTGTCCAAAAAAAATCCGGTCCTGGACGGTCTTCCGTCTGGTCCTTAGTGACGCAACAGCAACTTAGGCCCAAGTTCACCGTTCAAACGGCCGTTTAACATGACTTTTAAAATAGAAAAAGTCATGTTAAACGGCCGTTTTCAATTTATCCGACTGCTATCTTGTCGGTGAACTTGGGCCTTAATGTAACACAATCCACTACCTGCACAAAAAACGACGAAAATAATACTCAAGACCGCTATAAATACCAAGTACGTAGAACATAATATTACCTACCATGTGTGCGTGGACCTGTATTTTATTTTACTACAAGCTTCCGCCCGCGGCTTCACCCGCGTTTTTCGGGATAAGGTAGCTTATGTGCTATTCTGATCTATAAGTTATATTACTGCAAAGTTTCATGAGAATCCGTTCGGTAGTGTGCGCGAAAGAATAACAAACATCCACCAACTTTCAAGTTTTTAATATTAGTTTTATGTTTTACATTTTTGTGTTATTAATATATACCTACTTCTTTAAAGGAGATGTTTCATCCTGGAACTGGGATACGTACGCCACTTAGAAAAATAGGGGATTTACATAAAACTATATTTTTTTTTTTTTTAATCATTTATTTGTTGAGGCTTTTGTGCATATTTGCATATTATTAAATTCATTTGAAGAAGAGTACAATTGTAAGAGAATTATTTGAGATGAAGTTTTTCACTATGATATCCCTATTTTTGGGGCGGCCATGACAGTTGAGTTTGACAGTTTTGTTTTATGACGTGACGTTTGAGCCGTTGTGCGCAGGCGTCGTGGATTGAATGTTGCCATTTTGACTGACATTGACATAACAACAGTTGTCAAAATGACGTTTCACTTAATTGATTTATCGATTGTTGATCCACCATATTTGTGTTGTGTTGCTCTTCTTGACAAAGAAAAGAATGAATTACAATTCAACGAAGTAATATTATAGAAAATAAGCACTAGGAACCGGTTACTATCATGTATAGCTTTAATACTTAATTGCGTACGTAGACCTCTCCCAGGCTCCATACATTTTTGAAACAACTTATTTTTATCTATGATTGCGTATTCAAGTTTACATTAAAATCTTGTGGTCACAAGATGATTTAACTATGCCTAAACTAAGCCTTGATTTGAGAAAAGACCTAAGAAAAAAAACAAAATATGTTTCAAAAATTTCCATAGATGTCACTCAAGCCACAAGAACTACCTTTTTTTACTAACTTAGTTCCATAAAAAAAATTAAGTTTTGGTCTGTTAAATAAATTTAATTTACATGTCATTAGCATTTTAGTTGTTTGTTCCGAATGTCCGTGGTCTAGAATAGAGATTCTAGATTTTTTTATTAAATATAGCTAGCATTTTTTGTATGACATATAATTTAAAACATATGGACATACCACCTAGCTAGTGTCAATACTAAAATGTTTACATAGTAAATTATTATTTTTAGTTCTTTTTGCACCTTTGAGCCTATGGAGTCGCCAAAGCCAGGCGAACCCGTGTTAAAGTACACTGGCTATCTAACCGATTTGGCCATCTAAAAACTAATTCATGCGCGACAGCTGTCATTTTGTTTTGCGCGCAGTTTTTATATTTTTTTTTACTTTTTTTTGAGCGTCGTATAGTTATTTTTACCATATTAATTTAGCTTATTGAATACATTTACATTTATCTCTGAAGTAATCAGAAATCGGAAAATCTGAACTGAGATCAATGTTTTTTTTTTATATTAAAGTAAATAGAGCCTAGTCATCTAGTTTGTCCTTAGTAAGTTTATCCTATATAAAAAGAATGTCCAAAACAGTAAAAATACCTATAGGTTAGATAAAAAGAAAACAAACTAAAAAAAGCAACAATGCTGTACCTTCTGATACCTTCACAATTATATTTTATTTCAACTCCTAGATGTAGGTAAATAACATTCAGACTTAACTAAAACTGATAAGTCTATCGCATAAACACACAATAATTATGCATGTACATATTTTTTTACTATTATCATTCTTGCATTTACCAATACTACCAAAAAAATTGAACAAACAAATTCCTTATCAAAATCCCCCATAATCTACTGACAACCCTAAACTACGCACGCAACATAATTCCCAAAATTCATCCACACTCATCGAACACAATAGGGCTGCCCAGATGTGAGATCAATGGCTAATCGCCGGACAATAGAGGACAGTTTCTGACCTCTGGCCGGACTATAACTCATGAACGGCACGCCCGACCGGCAAGGGTCACTTGGGACCTCAGATCATAGAAACAAGGGAGATGTGCCAAGGCGCTATTGAGCTTGATGCTTTACTTTGCCCACATTGGGCGTAGTACAAAAGTACGCTGGCGACGAACCGAACACGATCGATGATATAAATACAGTGTTTTAGTTTAGTGCTAGTGTTGAGTGACGATTATAGTGTGTGTTAGATTGAAGGTGTGTGGAATTTTTAATGTGTGGAAGTCTTTACGAGGGGCGCTTGTAATTGTGTTGAAACATGTACTAAAAGTGGCGACAGTTGTTCCCGTACTAATTTGCTATGATGGCATATCTCCTTGTTTCTATGATCTGACTGAATGGTGTATGTTATATCTACGTTTAGGTTTCTTCCATTGTGTTGTTTGTGTTCCTGCGATTGATAGGTTTTAGTCATATAGATAATAGCCGATTCACATTATCACATTAAATAATAAGTACTACGTATATCACGGAATAGTTAATTAAGGTTGGAGTGGCAATGTGGGCGTGGCATGCGTGCCGCAAAATAGACAAGAGTTAGGCGTTTATGCCTTACTCACTCGTTCACCGCTTGGAGTTGTGTTAATGCTAATAGCTACTAGCTGCTGGCTGCTAATAGCTGCAATAATGGTGCCAACCTGACCAATAGCTGAATTATCGTGCTTTGTATGTAGTGTGTGTGAGCAACTGGCGACAGTGGTCCTAGTACAAAAGTATCTCGATCGCTTTTCTAACCTTATTTAACTGTTCTGTGACGTATACTATAATTACGTCATATGGCATTATTAGAACACAAGCTATGTCCGCGATTTTGTCTACATAGAAATCAGAAAACACCACAATGTCCATATTTACTTCAAATAAACTTTACTACCCCTTTCCGCGCATTAGGGATGGAATTTCAAAAAATCCGTTTTTAGTACACCTTTGGGATACTTATGGAATATTTCCTCTAAATTTTAAATCTCTAGGTCCCGTTGCTCGGCTCTTAATGCGGCGTCCTAATTGGGAGCGATCGTAGGATGGCGCGAAGCGTTTTCGTCGCACGACGAGATTAAACACACACATTTCTTTAGAGTGTCCTAATTGAAGCTTGCAAATCATCGCGCAATCCAGGAACTCATTTTCATCGCGCGACGGAATCGCATCGTGGGATCGTACGATCGTTGACCAATTAGGACGACGCCTAAGAGTCGTAGCGTGATGAGTTGATGCATAGCATAATCGGCCTATAATGCTCCCACTGCCAGCAGTGGGAACATTATAGGCCGATTATGCTATGCTCACAGAGAGGAGGCCTGTCACAGAGAGGGATTGGGCCGTAGTCCACCACGCGGGCCCAGTGCGGGTTGGTGGACGTCACCATGTCTTCGAATTTTTGGTTCTAGGGCATGTCCTAGAACGGTGAAGGAAAACATCGTGAGGAAACGGCATGCCGTTTCCTCACCATGTTTTCCTTCACCGTTTAAGCAAGTGATAATTAATTTCTAATACGCACATGACTTCGAAAAGTCAGCGGTGCGTGCCTCGGGATCGAACTCGAACCATTCGCCGTGGGAGGCACATGGTTAATCCATCAGGCTATCACTGCACTGAGTTGATGACAAATAATTTAAACTATTTCTCATAAATCTGGTTATTGTTCTAGAGATCAAACAAAAAAACTCTTCAGCTTTTTAATATTAGTATTTATCATTTTATATTCATTTAGTTGCGGAACATTTTTTTTTATTTTAATATTCAACAATATTAGTAATAATCGATGCGTGGAGATATCACCTGATGAATATTAGTAGGTCAAAGACCCATGGCCGGCGAAGATATAGTTCAAGAGTTGTCATTCTGTTTATGTCATACTAACATGAATATATCTGTTTGTACTAGCCACTGTACTATTATTGTTTGCGGCCTCAGATCCTAGAAACAAGGAGATATGCCATCATAGCAAATTAGTACGGGAACAACTGATGCCACTTTCAGTACATTTTGCGACACAATTACGCGCATAATTAAGCGCTCTTTGTGAATAAAAAGATCTCCCACGCATTCAATATTCGGCACACCCTCAATCTAACACTGTTAATCGTCACTCAACACTAGCACTAAACTGAAACACTGTATTTATATCATCGATCGTGTTCGGTTCGTCGGCAGCGCGTACGTTTTTAATATGAGCAATTTGCTCAAGATCAGACATCAAGCTCGATAGCGCCTTGGCAAATCTCCTTGTTTCTATGATCTGAGTTTGCGGCCCTATAAGGCCCCTTGTGCTCGGAAATTAAAAGCCCCTCTTGACATTAAATGCCGAAAAGCAGTGTTTCATATTTATTACGTCAATTTACATTTCAGGTAAAACGAAGTTTTACCATCTTACATAACAAATTAAAAAATACATACAACCATGCTAATTATGTAATATTTAATAATAAATGTCAGATAATAACGCATTTAAAACGAGTCCATAGAAAAACACTAGGTACCTACAACAGAATAATTTGGCTAAAAATAGATTCTAGAAGAATAACATTATTTTTGTTACCTAACTCTTTGTACTTCTGTTGTGAATGACTTCATATTAGTACTATTTTTATACATTATATATTTTTATACTTATACTTACCTATTTAGGGTTCCGTACCAAAATGGTAAAAAAGGAACCCTTATGGTGCGACTTCGTCTGTCTGTCTGTCTGTCTGTCTGTCTGTCTGTCTGTCTGTCTGTCTGTCTGTCTGTCTGTCTGTCTGTCTGTCACACCTGCTTATTTCAGCAACTACTAATGCTATCGACTTGAAATTTGGAACAGTTATAAAGAAGGCTTGTTCAACTTTATTGCAAATGAAAAAAGTCCAAAAATATTTTTATTTTCATTGCAAAAGGGGCCGGAGTGGGGGTCCGAAATTTCAAAGTGGGGTTACTAGGTCAAGTGACATATCATATGAAAGGGCTTGATCTGCACATTTCAAAATATATTTTTATTTTATTTTATGTCTCACAGTTTTCGACATATGATGAAAAATGTCCCAAAAAAGACCATTCCCCCCCCCTTATCTCCGAAGTTTGTGGGGCGAAAAATCTGAAATAATTAGAGTTGATAGAAATTGACCCAAATATGGCACCAAAAATAAAACGATGTTCCTAACTAGTATAGTTTTTTCAAAATCATCAAAATTCCTTCACAAACAAACTTAGTTATGCGGTCCGGATTTTTTCACTCTATACGTCCAAAAATGATACGGAACCCTCGGTGCGCGAGCACGACTCGCACTTGGCCGGTTTTTTTTTTTAACACCTTACATTTTTATTTAACTATATCTTTAATAAATAATAATGTTGTGGCAGATTTATTAAACTACGTGGCGGCTGGTATTTCCGAGTTGACGATCTTTGGCTATAAACATGAAAATATTTTTTAACCGACTTCAAAAAAGGAGGTTCTGTATTCGTCCCGTATGTATGTATGTATGTATGTATGTATGTATGTATGTAAGTATGTATGTATGTATGTATGTATGTATGTATGTATGTATGTATGTATGTATGTATGTATGTTTGTATGTGCGCGATTTTCTCAAAAACTGCTGATTCGATTTGGATCGCGTTTTCACTAACGTAATCTACATACTTTCAGGAAGGTTTTAATATATAATACATTATGTAATCATTCCTATGTACAAAGTTATAGGCATAAATGTACACACTCCGTAGAAGATTTACTGTTGAACGAATTCGTGAAAGTAATCTAACACGGGATAAAGAACTAAAAAGGGAAAAATAAAAAACTTTTTTAACAAAAAATAACCGACTTCAAAAATCCACTACAAAGAAAATAATAATTTTCGTTTCGGAAGTCGGTGGCAAAAAAAAGCAAACAAAAACCAAAGCCACCGACTTCCGAAACCAAAATTATTATTTTCTTTGTAGTGGATTTTTGAAGTCGGTTATTTTTTGTTAAAAAAGTTTTTTATTATAAAAGATAAACAACATCATTAAAAAAATAATGTACCCAACTGCGTCTTAATATTTAAAAATATTTTACCCTGTGTCACTTCCACAATGAAGACAAATCTAACGACACCTCATAATGTATTGAAATAAATCAATATCAAATCAATCAAATCAATCCGTTTAGGCTACAAGGAGTGCCACAGAGATAGGTATACCTACATTCATACACTAGGAAAATATTACCCTCCTTTTGGAGGGTAATATATTTAGGGTTCAGTACCAAAATGGTAAAAAAGGAACCCTTATGGTGCGACTTCGTCTGTCTGTCTGTCTGTCACACCTGCTTATTTCAGCAACTACTAATGCTATCGACTTGAAATTTGGAACAGTTATAAATAATGCTTTCCCAACTTTATTGCAAATAAAAAAAGTCAACAAATATTTTTATTTTCATTGCAAAAGGGGCCGGAGTGGGGGTCCGAAATTTTAAAGTGGGGTTACTAGGTCAAGTGATATATCATACGAAAGGGCTTGATCTGCACATTTCAAAATATATTTTTATTTTATTTTATGTTTCACAGTTGTCGACATATGATGAAAATTTCCAAAAAAATACCATACCCCCCCCTTATCTCCGAAGTTTGCGGAGCGAAAAATCTGAAATAATTAGAGTTGATAGGAATTGACCCAAATATTGCATCAAAAATAAAACGATGTTCCTAACTGGTACAGTTTTTTCAAATTCATCAAAACTCCTTCACAAACCAACTTAGTTATGCGGTCCGGTTTTTTCACTATATACGTCCAAAACTGATCGGAACCCTCGGAGCGCGAGTACGACTCACACTTGGCCGGTTTTTTTGGTAATATGTACGCTTAGCATGATGTTACTTGTATATTAACTCAACTAGAGTTAATATACAAGTAACATCATGCTAACCGTCAGTAGAATGCGTGTCACTTTAGAATTCCTTTCGATGTTGGCTTTTCTTTCTGTCACGTTGTCTAGGTCTTATCGTCCTATGTTTTTTGGTCCTATACTTTTTTAACGGTGTTGAAAGAAAACTACACTACTTTTTTCTGTTTGACGGTATTGAAAGAAAACTTTCAACACTGTTAAAAAAGTTGTAACATATTCCCCCTTACTTACAAACGCCTCTTAACTTTAACCACTGATTAAATATACAACTGTCCTGTTATTTTTGTATGACAATGAATAGAGATGACAATTTACATAAGAGCTGTTTAATTTTATAAGTACCTAAGGGGAATTGACTTTCAGGGGAGCCAACAGAGAAATCTTATGTGGTGCATTCTAGTTTATGCGGTGTCTGTCAGTCGGTCAATTACGGATCTGTTTTTTGCGTAAAATAAATGATATACCTAACTCTTAAATCTTTTATAATTCGCGACTTAAAAAAATATGGGACTTCCCGTAGCCACTATAATGGCGAAAAGTCATAATTACTGCGCGTGGATGATAAATGTTGATCGCAGTTTTTTGTTACTAGTAGAGAGAATGACGCATTGGCATCATAGAAAAAAGGAGATTGCCATCATAGCAAATTAGTACGGGAACCACTGTTGCCACTTTTAGAATAGCACCCTACTTGTGTAACTCAGTTGCTATCACCATGGTATTCATTTTGACATCCATTACGCCGTATGTTTCTTATTTCGTGTTCCCGATAAACTAGCTTAACGCCGCAATGGATGTTGCTGAACTGTCAAAATAAAAGCCATAGTGATAGAAATTGAGTTACGCAATTAGGGCGCTGTTTGCGACACAATTACAGGTGCTCTTATTGAATATCAAGATCTTCCACAAAAAAATCGCATACCTTTAATTTAACACTGTTATTAGTCACTCATCAAGTCATCACTGTTGTTTTTTGAAAAGATACTTAGGAATTGTTTTTTTTACTCGACTACGAAAAAGGAAGGGTAATGAGTTTAACAGCCTATGTATGTATGTATGTATGTGTCTATGTATGGATGTTCGATCGTAGCTCAAAAACTACTGGTCAGATTTTGACAAATGAGGTATCGGTTGATTTGTATTTACATTAAGAGTGTCATAGGCTATGTTGTTTTTGAAAAAACTATCAAGATGGCCGACAAAACGTAAAAAAGAGGACCAAAAAAATAAAGTTTACCCGATTTTATTTTATAATAATATAGATGGCAGATTGTGATGAAAATATTATTAACTGTCAAATAAATTAAGTTGAGGTCATCTAGAGGTGGTAAAACCAGCCATAGCCTATCATCCGCCTAGCCTTTTCCCAAACATGATTGGGGTCGGCTTCCAGTCTAATTGGTTGCGGCTGAATATCAATATTTTACATGGAGCGACTGCCATCTGACCTCCACAACCCAATTATTGGGAAATACTGGTATTCGAATGTTAGACCAGTTGTCAGACTTTTGGGCTCCTGAGTACCCGTAACGACTGTGAAAGATATTCCTATGACAACCGGGACCGACTGTTTAACGTGCTCTCCGAGGCACGGAGGGGCCTCGATGTGTAAAGAACGGTCACCCATCCAAGGACTGACCGCGGCAAGCGCAGCTTAACCTCGCAGATCGATCGATCAGCGCGGCTGTCATTTAGCCACGAGCCCCTCGCCAGCCATAGCCTATGTAATTAGGAAATAAGCAAACCGCGGATACCGCAAATTTTTTTAAATTCACGTTTTATTATTACCAGTAGGTAAAAGGTTGGTAGTAATACCACCTGTTTTCCGGTTTTGCCATTTCATGCGTTGAATTCGAATGTGGTCCGCTAAAATTAGAATGGTCTGATTTTATACAAAATGTTCCATTGACGCACATAAATGAAGTTGAAGGTTGATAGTTCTTTGGCCCTTTTGTAGAGTTCCGTACCAAAATGGCACAGTCAGTGACAGAAGTGACTTAAAATTATACGAAATTCTTAAAATTATAAAAAAAAATATGCCCATATTTTTTTTTGTGTGACAGTGACGAAAAAATAATTAAACATATATTACTTTTATCAAACTATAATACAATCATTACTATAACATCAAACTATAACATAACATTTAAGTTAAGTCTTGTCAAACTTTGATTATTCCCCAAATAATAATAGTAGTAATGTTTTTTTCAGTGTCATATTTAAACGAGTCATTGCAAATTCAATCATGAATCCTGGTTATTGAAATAAGGGCTGTTTATCCGATCCTAACTTAAGACTCAAGCATTACTTGAGACTATTTTCAAGCCAAAACTAGTGGGGACTGCTCAATAAAACCACAGATGAATCAAATGTATCAAGAAATGTTTTTGGTACCTACATTAAAATTTACCCTTGGTTATTGATTCTAATGCTAATATATTGACAAAGCTTTTTATATAGTTTTTAGCTGGGTTTAAGAGGCTTACAAAACCCAATTTTATCGATTCACGCAATTCCCGCCAGTAAAAGCTGATACGCTCGGGTCACAATAGAGTGAACGGAAAACTATCAAAACGTGTTAAAAAAAAATCTTCCGACGAATTGAGGACCTTCTCCTTTTTTTGAAGTCGGTTAAAAACAGGGTAAAATTGATTAAAATTTGTAAAAAATCTGAATGCATGTATTTTAGTATGGTTTTTATCCGTTAAAATGAATTTTTAGAGGTATCTTCGTGATTATTTTTTATAGAGTGACAATAATTGAATCATGTTTTCATCACAGTACTTAACTAGCATATATCTTGTAGAATAACAAATATTTTAATGATATTTTTTACTCCAGTGGATCATATACTTTGTAGGCGCCTTAATACACATAAACAAGAAAGTCAAATTCGAAAAAACATGCTGGCTTTAATTCTATCCGTGCCATATCCGTGGCAGGATAGACAGTGGAAATATTTTAAGGGGTCATTGTACTCATCATTATGAACAACTTTTACTATGGGACCAACCCTGAAATCGCGAAAAAAATATCAGCTGTTCCATACATTTAGTTGAGTTATGTGAACATATAAATGAATGGAACAGCTGATTTTTTTTCGCGATTTCAGGGTTGGTCCTATAGTAAAAGTTGTTCATATTGATGAGTACAATGACCCCTTAAAATATTTCCTGTCTTACCTGCCACCCTGTATATCCTTCAATTATATTATTCGCTCGTTATCAAATATAAATAGAAAAGACAAGGATATTTGTACAATAAAAGTTACAAGTTTTTGTAAATATGGGGGTTTATGTTTAGTTCACCTACTTTTGTCGCTCATTGTACTGAAGCAACAGGTCTATAAAAATGACTTCGTGGCATATACTAACTACAAAAGAAATAGATACAGAAGGTTAGCTCCATAAAGTGAGCGTACGCACAAATAGACGCGAGATTGCCGTACGTATGTACACGGCGATCTCAAACTATCTCAAACGAATGCATCTGAAACGAAAGTCACTTGCACCCGTTGTTCGGAGACGCGTGTCCGGGTGTGCGTGCCTTGTGTAGAAAAAAACCAGCCAAGTGCGAGTCGTAGTCGCCCACCGAGGGTTCCGTATCAGTTTTGGACGTATAAAGTGAAAAAAACCGGACCGCATAACTAAGTTTGTTTGTCAAGGAATTTTGGCGATTTTGAAAAAACTGTAATAGTTAGGAACATCGTTTTATTTTTGGTGCCATATTTGGGTCAATTTCTATCAACTGTAATTATTTCAGATTTTTCGCTCCGCAAACTTCGGAGATAAGGGGGAGGGAATGGTATTTTTTCAGACATTTTTCATCATATGTCGAAAACTGTGAAACATAAAATAAAATGAAAATATATTTTGGAATGTGCAAATCAAGACCTTTCATATGATATGTCACTTGACCTAGTAACCCCACTTTAAAATTTCGAACCCCCATTCCGGCCCCGTTTGGAATGATAATAAAAATATATGTTGACTTTTTTCATTTGCAATAAAATTGGGCAAGCATTCTTTATAACTGTTCCAAATTTCAAGTCGATAGCATTAGTAGTTGCTGAAATATGTAGGTGTGACAGACAGACAGACAGACAGACGAAGTCGCACCATAAGGGTTCCTTTTTTACCATTTTGGTACGGAACCCTAAAAATGGTAAGTAGTATGCAAAAAAAGCCAAATAACTATTCTAACTTGTGGTCAAAAAAATACGTATATACCAACTTGTGTTTCACCGGTTTTTTGGAATGGAATATTTTTAGTTTTGTTTTGTAGAATTTTAGGTATCTGCCGTGTGATTTTTTTATTATTAGGTCTTACCGGAAGTTTAAAAGTTATTTTGGTACTTTTTATTGTTCATGTTTTAAAAATAAGTTGTCATTTTGATGACTCAATACAGACCACATTTTAGTTATGCCAGCGTATTTGCTTGCAAATGCCTACTTGGATGTAAAAGAAGATCATTAATGCATCAAGGACTGCATACCTACTATTTCTGCAGCCACAGATTTTAATTAAAGCTAGTGAAGAGTTAGGGCTAAGTTTACATGACCGCGCGGCACACGCTTTCAAGTAGGGAACCCCATGTAAATGGTTATTGAATCCTTGTACCGCGCACTGAGTAATCTGCGCAGTACCGCGCGGTCATATATTATGAACTTGGCCTTAAGTTAATACCCCATTCCGACCTCGCCGACGAGGCCCGTCGCGACGTCCCCATCATGACCCGAGTCCGCCGCCGCGTATGACTCAGTCCCCTAACCGACCCTTGCTCGAGCCAGCCCGCGCTGAGCCTGTAGATTTAAATATGTCCCTAAATCATATTAATCCGTTCCAGCTAGTAGCCCCTCCCTCTAGTTGTCCTCCCCCCAGCGACGCCCTAAGCCGAGGTCCGTACCCCAATAGGGGGTGCCCTTAGCGTGTGGTCGCTTAGTTTGTAGTTTTTATTTAGTTTTAAGCCTGGCTGGAGGCATTTGTAAGTCCTCACCAGATGACCGGTTAAGCAGTGACGGCTGTTAGAAGCCAACTGCGAGAGGCCCTTTAATATAAAAAAAAAAAAAAAATTAAGTTAATACCATTCTAAGTCAATTTAAAATGTTTTCGCGTTAATTTAAATACATTTAAGCGTTAATTTAATTATTGCGCAACTACCTTTTTTTCAACTTGCATTATCTACTTTTTATATTTGTAGTGTGGGTTAATCAAAAATAAAAATTGCTGGCAGCCTGGGACCCCACATTTATTGATGGTCGTTTTTGTATAAATTGCCATCAGATTGCAATTAGGGTTTACACTTTCACAAAAATGAAATAAAATTAATAAATATGACAATTTTATGGCTAAAATACTAATAATGTGCAACATCAGCTGTTGACTGTTGAGTATACAGATATTCAAAGTATTATTTAAACTTGTTCCCATTTCACACTTTACAGTGACTTATACATCTTGACATGAGAAAATAAATACTTATCCTATATGAACCAAAGTGAACATGAATTATTATTTTGAACATCAACCTCCTTACTTATTAACGATGATTAAATAAAACAGCTCTTATGTCAATTGTCATCTCTATTAATTGACATATCAATGACAAGAATAGATGTATATTTAATCAGTGGTTAAAATTAAGAGGCGTTTATAAGTAAGGGGGCAATTTGCTAATATAATTTTATTTTATTTTATTCAGTCTAATGTAGCTTGTACGAAAGATATCACGGTATTGAAGGTGCCTTTCAACGCCTGTAAATAAAACTAAGATCAGCCACATTAACGTCAACTGACATTTGTTAGTGCGAACATTAAACTTAAAACCTCTTTACCTCTTTTTCTAAAGGCGAATCTCGTTTTGAAAATTTCGATTAGGGTCAGCATTTTAGTTATTTTGTATTAAATAAATACTTACAAAGTATTTATTTATTACACAACACTTTTAACAATTAACTGCTAACCCTAATCGAAATTTTCAAAACGCGATTCGCCCAACAAAACAAAAAAAATACGTATGACGTCAATGAACCCTCGAAGCCGCAAAATGGTGCACATAAATAACCAAATGCAGATTATTAAAATAATAATACTTAATGGTGTTTTTAGTGTTCCGTACCAAAATGGTAAAAAAGGAACCCTTATGTTGCGACTTCGTCTGTCTGTCTGTCTGTCTGTCTGCCTGTCACAGCTGGTTATTTCAGCAACTACTAATGCTATCGACTTTTAGAGCTGATAGGAATTGACCTAAATATTGCACCAAAAATAAAACGATGTTCCTAACTTAGTACAGTTTTTTCAAAATCATCAAAATTCCTTCACAAACAAACTTAGTTATGGGGTACGGTTTTTTTTCACTTTATACGTCCAAAAATGATACGGAACCCTCGGTGCGTGAGTACCACCCGCACTTGGCCGGTTTTTTTAACCGTCAATCTATACTTATATTATAAAGTTGAAGAGTTTGTTTGTTGGAACGCACCAATCTCTGGAATTACCAGTCACATTCAAAATCGTTTTGTACATGATAGCTAGATTCATGAGGAATAGTAGGTATAGGCTACATTTCAAGCGAAAAAGCGGAGGCCAACTCCTTAGATATAAAGATGCTCAGAAAAGGAATATGAAGAAGTGCACGATTGAACCCTCTCAGTAGGAAACAATGGCAGTAAACCGGCCACAGTGGAGACGCTTTGTGCAACGGAACGTGTACATCTATGAAGACGAACGCAGGCGCGAACTAGATTATAAACGCGACCAACTTAAAACCAAACCGCCAGCAAATATTACCTACAATTATGTCGATGGTGTCCTGACGTGCACGCTCTGTGCACGTACCTACTTTTAAGGCTAAAATTGGCTACAGTAGTCATCTCAGGGCACACCAACGCCATTAATTTTTTGTATCAGAAACGAAGTCGCCGTAGCCGAAATCGGCCTGGATGACATCATCATCATCATAGGCTACATAACATTACGCTACAACTCTTAGGAGCCGGGTAAAGGCGGTAAAACCGCGGGGAACAGTTTTAGGTAAAATCTTTCTGCATAATATTAAGTGTTTAGTTTCTTCAAACTAAATTGGAACAAACTAGATTGTGATGTGGAAAAAAATGACAGATTGTAGAAATATTTCTACCGTTTTATGCATACAATGAAGAAAATAAATGTTTCTTTTCTTCAGTAGACAAAACTCTGATAAGCATAGCACGGGTCGCCGCGTGTTCGGGCAGAGGAGATAACGAGTTGGATAGAAAGCACTTTGTCGATTCCTTGATAGAGTAAAATAGAATTGGTCATGCTACGCGTGATTAACCTTCCTATAATTTATTGACATTTGTGTTTTTTAATCATAATGTTGTTATTGGTAGTTACTCAATCTTCGACTGCTTAAACACTATAATAAATATTCATCGTGACATTATGTATTGCCTGTATATCTAAGTGAATTTTATTTTGACATTGACTTGATTGCATTGCATGATATTAAATATTACAATAATTTTATCATGAACTACTTTTTCCTTGTGGCACAGTATGAAGATTATAATCCTACATGACATGACTCCCCGTTAACTCATGATTTTCAAGCAACAGTAAGGAAATAAAATACATCGAGATTAGTAACAAATTATGCAGGAAATGCTACATATTATTTTAATTCATTGTCTTTCCTTGTTTATTCGACATTTGCAACTACAAAAAAAAAGGAATTTTGGGTTTTTTGGTCAACACTTCGTGATAATTCTGCAATTAACCATTACTTATAAAAACTTGTACTAAATAAACAATATTATCCTTGTCATTACTATGCCAATGAGAGATGCATTTGACTTAAGAGCTCTTTAAGTTAAATAACGTTTAATCATTGTTTATAAGGAGGAGGATAAAATTTTAAAAAAGTAAAACTCACAAATCTAGTATTTTTTATATTTTTTATCAGCTAATGCTCGTTTTAGTAAAATCATTGCAATTAATTCAGTATGTTAGCTGTCATAATCTATTATTATACCGAGTGAGATTTTGAAATGAGAGTGAGAAACTATGAATAGTAGAGACAAGGGTCAACGAAGAGCTCAATATAGTTTACTGCCTGTTTTTGCAGCCCACCCTGTATATTGAAAAGAAAAAGGTCTGTGTATGTATTTTTGATCAATAATATTTCTGTATTTTTCCATAAATTCAACTCTTACAGAAACAAAATAACACTTCTATGTATTTTTATACGGGTAATTAAACTAATTAAACAAAAAATATAAAGTCCACGTCAATGGAACTTGTGACCTATGTAAACAAACAAAATACTGACATTGTTTACATACTTTATAATTTCTATTGATATGGACTTTACCACATAGGTACGTAATTATGTACCTACTACGAAGTACGTTTAAACTGTTTTGCGCGTCATCAGCACGCTTAGCATGACCACGATAGAAACGGGTTTTATCTACAGAAGAATAGACAAAGTGACAGTTTTTAGAAAGATTTCTATCGTTTTACGCATACAATGAAGAGAAGAAATGTTTCTATTTTTCAGTAGACAAAAGTCTGGTACGCTAAGCACGGGTCGCCGCATGCTCGGGCAGTAGAAATAACGAGTTGGATAGAAAGAATTTTGTCTATTCTTTGGTAGAATGGAGATAGAATTGGTCATGCTAAGCCGGCTGTTTCATCTATAGGTCCTGTATAACCAGCGGCACCACTTATGATCACAAACGTCACCTGCGCATTAGCTGGTTTTTCGGTCTCTTTGGTGGAATGAAGAAGACGGGGAGCGCCAAGGCTGCACGCGATTGGTTCGTCAGTCGGTGCTCGTCGTCTATTGGAGTATTCTCTATTTCGTATTGTCATCTATCTATTATCTATTGGGCCAAAAATTCACATGCGCGATCTGTGATCAAGATCCCTGCCGATACTTATACCTACATACAACGAAGCACGGTTTGCGTGTCATCTGTACCCCGATCATGAGTTTTTTTGACGTATAGTTTCGTTAACGTAAGCATATTTTGAATTTAAAATACAGCAGTCCTGGAACATTTTGATAAAATTGTATACAATTTGCACATTTTAAAAAACACAGAGAAATTAATTAAGTAGGTATTTAATTTATATAAATATTGTGTAACATACGTGTATTTTCAATTCAAAATATGCTGACGTTAACGATACTACACGTCAAAAAAACTCATGATACTGTTTCATCTATAGAATTTCACACCAACATCGGTGCAGCGCGAAACATGGACCCCTAATCCGTGTAACTAGGTTGACAGTTGACTATCGACAGTTTCCATTTTCCATTCCGCACTTTTGTATCCGGGAATAAAAAACCTAGAACCTCCCGCTAATCTAGGAATTTTTCAGAGAGAAACATGGAATTCTCCGCGGCTTATAGGATTACTTATCTGTGGTGCGCGACAAAAGGACAAGAAAAGGAATGGGATACTGTGCACTGTGGGTGTTGTTAAAGGAAAGGGATTATCGCAAGAGGGGTAGCCGTGGCAGTATTTATAATGTTGCATAGATATTTGGTATATTAAATTGAATTTTGATGATATCCTTTAAGATCGTTCTTTCTTGTTATTAGAAAGCCCACCTTTAAGGATTATATAATACCTAGCAAAAAAAATCTTGACTAGAGAATCAAAAATTCTTTTTTTTATAAGTTCTGTTAGGCTTTTTTTATAAGCTGCACTATTCCAAATAGTTAGTTCTAAGAAGAAGATCCGGCTCGAAGGACCAATCATAAAACATTGCATTTTTAATAACTACCTACTCTATTTGAAAGTATAAAATTAAACTAGCATTTGAAATAAATCTACCCAGTTTTCCTTCATTTTATTTGTGAAAAGAATCTATTTATAAGTCTCGATAAGTTCATTATAAGACACTATAACTGCCTCGTTGGTCTTGCCCTTGATTCGATCCCTGGGTCAGGCAGTGTTATTGGGTATTTTTATAATGAAATACCTACTCAGTAATATCCCGATGTCTGGATTTGTGTAATAGGCGCGCCCCCTATGGGACTTAAATGTTGCTGGCGGAATGTGAGTGTACAGCTCTGCCTAATCATTTTGAGAATACAAGCGTGATAATGTTACATCATCTTCATAATAATTAGCAGTTAGTTCTTTTAACTAAATATTCTGCCCAATTAAATGCTCTGTAAATTGGATTATATAACTTTTACCGATAACCCAGTAAATGTCAGTTAAAAAAGTGATAATGCTCTTGAGATAAATGCGAATTGTAAATATTTGTGGTCGAAATTCAACCCACTATGAAAATAAATGTATAATAAATGTATTAATTTTATCTTTCTGAATTCCTTCTCCATATAAACTTTAATTATGCCAAATCAGCCGCTAGTGCGTTTTGGCTCAAACCCGAGGGCCACGAAAACAACGCTCCAAGCGAATTCGCCTCGTGCTGCAAGCGTCAAAAACTATTTTATTTATCTAAAAGTATATAATAATACTACATTAGTAAAAAAATATAATACAAAAAAAATCGGGCCTACGACAATTTAAATTACGTAATTTGACCTTATTATAGTCCATAAAAATTATACCTACTCACAAAAAAAACGCTATGCCAAAAACTTGTTTGATAATTTTAGATCCGCCTACTTATAGATACGTCAAGAAAAATGGGTGACACTAGATCACGTTAATTATAATTAATTATTATGACTGCCTAGCGGTTACACCCACCGTTTAAATTAAACTAGCTTCCTCCCGCGGCTTCGCCCGCGTTTTTCGGAATGTATTATACATATAAACCTTCCTCTTAAATCACTCTATTTATTAAAAAAAACCGCATCAAAATCCGTTGCGTAGTTTTAAAGATCTAAGCATACATAGGGACAGACAGCGGGAAGCGACTTTGTTTAATACAAAAAATACCGGCCAAGTGCGAGTCGTACTCGCGCACCGAGGGTTCCGTATCATTTTTGGACGTATAAAGTGAAAAAATCCGGACCGCATAACTAAGTTTATTTGTGAAGGAATTTTGATGATTTTGAAAAAACTGTACTAGTTAGGAACATCGTTTTATTTTTAGTGCCATATTTGGGTCAATTCCTATCAACCCTAATTATTTCAAATTTTTCGCCCCGCAAACTTCGGAGATAAGGGGGGGGGGAATAGTATTATTTTGGAAATTTTTCATCATATGTCGAAAACTGTGAGTCATAAAATAAAATAAAAATATATTTTGAAATGTGCAAATCAAGCCCTTTCATATGATATGTCACTTGACCTAGTAACCCCACTTTAAAATTTCGGACCCCCACTCCGGCCCCTTTTGCAATGAAAATAAAAATATTTTTGGACTTTTTTCATTTGCAATAAAGTTGAACAAGCATTCTTTATAACTGTTCCAAATTTCAAGTCGATAGCATAAGTAGTTGCTGAAATAAGCAGGTGTGACAGACAGACAGACAGACGGACAGACGAAGTCGCACCATAAGGGTTCCTTTTTTACCATTTTGGTACGGAACCCTAAAAAGTAGTGAAGAAATCAGATTATTTAGCCACCCGCGCTATTTCGTTTTCACTTAGGTCTCTTTTTAACTTTTTCTTTTTGCTTGGCTCCTAAGGGTCATAAATACCTTGATGTTAAATAGCTTATATCCTCATGAATCTGGCTATCATATCGATACCTTTGGGTTCAAAGGGCGTAAAGACCATTTTGGCAAAAATGAGATTTGGGCCTAAAGGTATCGATTATATGGCTCAAATCTCATTTTGGTCAAAATGGTCTTTACGACCTTTGAACCCAAAGGTATCGATATACAAAAAGAATTTTTCGAATCTGACTGGTAGTTCCAGAGAGTTCAAACAAAAAATCATTGTGATCTTTTGAAAAGCGGTTTTTACTTTTTTATATTTTAGTAGTCTAGGCTATTTATTTATTTACTATTTGCACGGTCGACCGTACGCCGGTTATATAACATGCCTATTATAAGCTGGCCTCTTATTCTATTGAAACTCCTTACTACGTAAGGCCAGCTCAAGGTCAAAGTGTTACTACCGACGGCGACGTGCGATCACTGTATACATGCAGAAAAATTTAATATAAATGTTTGTTTATAAACACTATTATAAAATTGTAAAAAAGCCATTCTGTACATTGAAGATATTCCAGAAAAAACAATCATGATAGCATACTGGGACGTAACCATACCCATTTTTTTATTTTTGTCTGTTTGTGCGCGCATTACGCAAAAACTACTGAACGGATTTTGATGTGTTTATCACAGTTTGGTAGCTTGGGGTCCAGCTTAAAATCTAAGCTACATTTCATCCAATCCCGGTGAGGTGAACCATAGATACAGCTTGACCTCTTAGAAGTACTAGCCACCCTACACTGAGGAGGAAAGCGGTGTAAGTACCTATGTATTTTATATTTATTTCTTTATATACTCTGTGTATTTTTATGCAAATTAATATGAGTATCTAATATTTAATTATAAAAAAGTCGGTGAAAAAATTCCGAAGTTATGCTGCGAAGACTTCGTTTTTAGTTAACCCTCCATCAGTCGTATTTGAAAAATCCGCCTCATTCAGATCGAAATCAATTTAATGTGTCTGTCAAGTGCGGCAGACGAACGATGAGGTATACTACTGTCTACTATCATGAGTTTTTTTGACGTATAGTTTCGTTAACGTAAGCATATTTTGAATTTAAAATACAGCAGTCCTGGAACATTTTGATGAAATTTTATACAATTTGCGCATTTTAAAAAATACAGAGAATTTAATTAAGTATTTAATTTATATGAATATTGTGTAACAAACGTGTATTTTCAATTCAAAATATGCTTACGTTAACGATACTACACGTCAAAAAAACTCATGATAGGGGTACTGGTAGTTTTGTTAACCTCTCCAAGTGTAAGCGAAACTTGATTGCCTCTTTTATTCGCCAGTCCAGTGCTCTAACGGTTGGGCTAATGCCGCATCATTTAGTGTTTAATTTCATCCGAAGTAGCTCTCTCTCAGTCCTCGGCTACCTCTGAGTGAACCTCCAGGACCAACTTGATAAAAAAACGGCTTGAGTAGAAAAATAGGTATGTTGTAATATGAAAACTTAAATTTTTACAAATCAAATCAAATCAAATATGTTTATTTGTGTACACAGGTAAATAAGTTGTTACAATAAATATAATTTCAATGTACCTCTGTGTCCTGCCACAAATAGCATACAAACATTGCACGTGTTTTAAATTATTAACAAACTTATTAACAAAACACTAATTATGTCTAAATATTATTAAGTATAAAGCTAATAGTTTATACAATTACTGGTTGTAGGTAACTTAGAGTTATTCTTTTATGTATCTACCTACTTTGGAATTACAGACTAAACTTAGGTAGATACTTGATAGTTTCAAGTACCTAAGTTTAGTCATAAAGATACTTAATAATAAAATTGATACATAATACATTATTTTAAATACAAAATATTAAAACGATATGTATTAAAACTGTTATCAAAATTGTTTGATTATAATTGTCGATATCAATATTTGATTAATATAAAAATTGTTATGACTAGTACAATATCAGTGCCACGATATTGGCCGCTATAGATGACAGTATCTCATTTTATAATATATTAGTCTATGGACAGTATCGTAATCAATGAAAAACAAAAATAATGATAAATCTGTGCGTCGTTCTAAATTGAAATTGTAATTTGGAAGCTTGAAGTGGCCAATGATAATATAATAGATTACCAGGGGGGTGATTCTCGCGGGTTCGATATTGATATCGAATTCGATATATATTGCAACAACTGTCAAAATCCCTACCATTTCGACATTTGTTGCAATATATATCGAATTCGATATCAATATATCGCCCGCGAGAATCACCCCCCAGTAATGTAATGATGAAGTATCACTTCATTGCAACAAGCAACGTAAGGTAGATGCAATAATAATTCTATTGTCTCGGCAAATAAATTAAGCAAACACCGATTTCCTATGAAAAAGTTCTCCATAACTATAAAAATATGATAAGTATTCTCGTTTCTGAAATACATAATTAGCAAGAAAAAAAAAATGTTTAAAAAACGCGGTAAAAAGGATAGAAATTAGAATAGAAATAGTTTTTTTTATACTTAATAAAAATTTAATTTTTATTAATAATTTAATTTTTTTAATTACTTTGCGTAGGTTGTAAGGGTATTTGGCAAACATTGTGTATTCATAGTGCATGATGAAATGTTCAAAAAAACAAAAAAATATGTAGCGAGATTATTAGGTATTCTCAAATAGTGTGTGACAAAAATTGTGTCTAAAAATAAAAACCGACGTAAAAAACGTGGGTAGGACGTAGGACCGTGATATAATCAATTAGACAAAGCCTGTTTAGAACAGAGTTGGCCCAACTTTGATAGGAGAATACTGTCTTACTTATACTTATACTAATACTTAAATTAATAAAAACACCGTTATTATTATATTAAAATTTCCTAAACTTATCAAAATAATATTTCTTTCGATCATTTTACAATATTTACGCGCAACAAGAAAATTTTATTAAAAACAAAATATATTTTTCAAAATTGAGTGCCTAAGTTAGCGATTCTTTAAATAGAACCGAACGTAAAAAGTTTTTGGTTTCTACGCAGGAGCGCTAATATAATAAATTGAGCGAGGTCTCAGTGATACAGACTTTGTCAGGTAGTGTGGCAAGAACAAAGTGTAAAGTGAGCGCTAGTGATAAAATAATCAGTGCAAAATGACTGTCGGAGACGAAACTACGGTAAGTTTTTTTGTTAACATTTTATTTTATTATTTGTTTATTGATTTATGAAAACAAAAAAAATATTTATGCATAATAAAAAATAAAAATGTAGATGTAGTCTAGCACAAACAAATAAATTGTTTTGTCAATGAAATACAAATCATGTTACATTCATTGACACTTTCACTGACACTCGACGAGACACAATATAAATTTTATTGTAATTAAGTCTTTGTGCGTTCAATGTCACGGAAGTTGATTTTTTTTTTTGAGGTATTAATAATTAGGAATAATATTGCATTACAGTACAATTCTGTTATACAATTACATAGTTAACGAGCAACAAAAACATAATGACAGCGAAGTGTTTTTCCCAAAATACATGACCATGATTGCAATTGCGTGTTGTCACATTATTGTTTAGGTTCAAGGTTAATCATTGACATTTTTTATGTCCTCATCCTTTTTTAATTAGCTCTGCTTATGCAAAATTATGTTTTCAATCTTTCATTTTATCAACGTAAATAATAGGTAAAAATATTTAAAGGTTTTAATAATTTTAGAAAATGATCACAATTAAACAATGTTTTTTTCAAAATATTTATTTTTACAACATAAAATATTTAAGAACAACTAACACGATTAGGATTCAAAACAAATATTTTTTTTCACAGTACCAAAACTTTGACTACGCTCTGAATGCTCAAAAGCTACTCAATGTCAGAGATGGTGACCTAGAGATCTTGCTGAAGTTGTACAACATCAACCATAAGGCTTTGGAGGAGATGATCGCAAGTATACGGGATTGGTATGCGAAGCAGCCACACTTGCCGAAAGGACAATTAGGTGAGTAATCTACTATACTAATATTATAAAGCTGAAGGTTTGTTTGTTTGATTGAACGCGATAATCTCTGGAACTACTAAACAGATTCGCAAAATTCTTTTTGTATGTGATAGCCAGATTCATGAGGAATAGTATAGGCTATATAACATTACGCTACGACCCTTAGGAGCCGAGCAACTAGGATAAAACCGCGGGGCACAGCTATTCTTTTAATGTCATTGAGTGGCAAATGAGTTGGTAATTTAAGTTGCTAGAGATTGAGAGAGTTGGTGGCCAAGTATGCCCTCTTTGTGCACTTTGTTTCATCACCACTGCTCTAAAAACGGCGAAGAAAAACATCGTGAAAAAACCAGCACGTTCTAAAACCAAAAATTCAAAAACATGTAATGTCTATCAACCCGCAAAGGGCCCGTGTGAAGGACAACGGTCAACTCCCTCTCACAGACAGCTCTGTGTCCCAGCAGTTAGAACATTACCTATAGGCTAATTTTATTAAACAATGTTAAACAAGCCATTAAATGACCTTTTTGAAGGACATCACTAATTAAATTAGTAAATGTCATTCAACGGTGAAGGAAAACATTGTAAGGAAACCTGCATGCCTGAGAGTTCTCCATAAAGTTCTTGAAGGTTTGTGAAGTCTGCTAACCCGCACTTGGCCAGCGTAGTGAACTATGGCCTATTCCGGCTATTCCCGCTCATTGTGAGAGGAGGCCCGTGCCCAGCTGTGGGACATTTTATAAGCTGCTGATATTGTTAATTATTATTTTTAGAATGTCATTCTTGTCGTCTTTTAGGTTCCATAAAATTCACATGATATCGAATATCGTTGTTTCATCATATAGTTTTTATTGAATTTGTTAACACTGCGAGAATATCGCCGCGATATACTCGCTCGTGGAGATGGCGGCAATTTCAAACTCTGTGTCTAGACTATAGATACGTCACCTAGCCTTCTTATTTGTGTTTATTGTTAGAAATAATTAGCGTTTATGTGGTTTCCGGCAAAAAAGGCTACCTAGCAACTCGTAAAAGATGATTAGGTATAATATGTGTATGATTTTGCCACAATTTAAAACATAAGTATAGGTATCAATAAAGGTCTAGTGTTTTATCGGTGTGGCAGAAAGCACTACCTACTGCTGAGCGTCCGTCATAGTTTAAACGGATTAGTTAAAATATTATTGGGTATTTCCTCAGATCATAGAAACAAGGAGATATGCCCTCATAGCAAATTAGTACGGGAACAAATGATGACACTTTTAGTACATTTTTCGACACAATTACGGGCATAATTAAGCGCTCCTTGTGAATAGAAAGATCTCCCACGCATTGAACATTCCGCACACCCTCAATCTAACACTGTTAATCGTCACTCAACACTAGCACTAAACTAAAACACTGTATTTATACCATCGATCGTGTTCGGTTCATCGCCAGCTCGTACGTTTTTAATATGAGCAATTTGCACAAGATCATGCATCAAGCTCGATAGCGCCTTGGCACATCTCCTTGTTTCTATGATCTGAGGGTATTTCCAAGAGGATTTTTTTGTAATAGCACGGAATTAGGATTTGTGGCCGGGAAACGGGCACTAGTCCTCCAATGTAGTGCCCCCTAACAAGTAAAATGTAGATTATGTAATTAAATACACATCTTCTGCCTTCCCCTTAAGGGTTACAGGCGTGGTATTATCTTATTTCCTTAGAATTTGCTTATGCTATAAACTAACCAAATTCTTCTAATTTACACAAAGAACTAATTATTACCTATAGTATGTTTCTAGAGCAGGCTAAAAAACGGACAGTGACACTAAGGGCCGTAAGATCAATCATAGTTTAGACCACAGAAGAGTTTAATCTCCCGTCTTCGATTGTTTTGTTGGGTTTTTGTATTAGAAAACAATCGAAGACGGGAGATTAAACTCTCTTCCGTGGTTAAGCTACAATTGATTTTACAGATTATTATTGTTAGTGTCTACAACAACAATAAGTATCGGTCTCCATACACGTCTCTATCACTTACGTTTCTTACACTGTTATACGTGGTGAGATGAGCGACAAGCAAAAAAAAAAATTATTGTACTGCTTTTCTTTTCAAAACAAGATCTGTGTACTTTATTAATAGGTCTTCTATTTCTTCATAAGACTAGATAGAAGGTGAAACAGAAATTTAAAAATAGAACTGAGTAAATGGCACAATCTCTACAGTATACTCAAAGATCATTGTCTGTTTTTCCGTTTACCGTAGAAACAGACTTTAGTAATAAATTGAGTAATAAACTACAAAAATAAATGACTAAAACTTGTCATAAAAAGCATACAAGTCTCACCGATGCTACAAAAATAGACCCAGTTCGTAATGCCAGGGACAATTTTTTATTTTTTTTTATTTTTCCTTAGTGCTGGAATACATTCTCTTTGAGCGTTTACTGCTAAAACCGGCTAAGTGCAGTGAAGGTACTTTTGAAATATCCATTCTTAAAAGTTTATGTTAAGTTTAATCTTAAATTAATTTATTAACATTTTAGCTTGGATGAAGTATCTAAACGTCTGAAATTTTAACGATTACAATAGGCGTAAAGGACACGGCAGACGCCCATAGAACGCTGGGCTTCAGATTGTGTAGGTATGTCGGTATAGATATGAAATAGTTTGGTGTGATCGAGTATTTCAAGAGTATTTAAATTAATTTTTTATTTGTTTTTGTACGTAATTGGGTTAAAGAGAAATCTTCGTATTTGTGACAGTGAGGTTAAGTATGGTGTGAATGATCCAATGAAGTACAACCCCACTAATGAGTTCTCAATTCAAAGGTTTTAGTTGCTGTCGACATGATATTCTGTGGAGGCACGCGCCAGCCAGCATGCACCCGTTTTTGTTTTATTGGTTTTTTCAAAATGTCAACGGCATAATCATTGTATTTCTTATTTATTTCGATTTTTAATACCAATTCTTAATCTCTAAGATAAATTAGTCAAAAAACAATTAAAATATATTTTTATTTTTGGTTAAGCTTTTATTACTGTACCATATCAAGCCCAAAACTGCCAATGTCCTTTTAAGACTCAATAACACAAAATTATCTTTACTGCACTTAGCTGGTTTTCACAGTAAATACAAGTATAGACTACAAATGTAAATTAAAACAATAATAATATTCTTTATTTATCTGTACGCAATAAAAAAGCGGGTACATTTAATAATTTTACCACACGGAAAAACCATATTGTAATAACAATCCTTTTATCACTTGAATCTGATAATTTCCTACCTACTTCCAATAAAAACTTAGTCGTACTGAGTGGTCAATAGTGAAACGTGTTGCAAAATGGATCTTATTATTTAAAATACAAAATTCTTAATTGTTTGCATAAAACTTGTTCTAATATTTCCTGCTGGCATAATGAAATGCAAACTTGATGATGTTTTGTTTTGGTTTTTTTTTATTTTACTACTGAACTGGATTTGATGAAAACAGGAAAATAATTTAATCTTCTAGTGAATCTAAAACACTTTTTCTATTGGAAATACTCGGAAACACGCATACAATTACACGATTGTTTTTTTATAAGTAAATGAATTCAAATAATGTCTTATAATTTTGCAATCACTACACATTTTATTAAAACAAGGTTACATCTGATTACATCGCGTTTGTTATTGATTTTTGTTTTGATGATGTTTCCTTCTTCAAAGACACTGTGATAAATTTTATTATTGCTTACATCGGAATGAATACTAATGAATTAAATATCTTGCTCGGTAGGTTGAAATAATTTTTGAATATCTGTCATGACGCCTAACACCTTAGTCACCCTGCGACGTGATCTAAATCAATAATATACGCGTTGTAATCCGTTAAAACTTGTTTCATTAAAATTTAATTAAAGCAACATAATACGATTGGTAAAACTATATTTAGAATTAACATTCAGGTCTCAGACGAATTTGATTACCAATTTATAATTGGCTCTGCACTACCTATTTTTTTTAGCAATTACAATAAATTACCAATCAAATCTATAACGCGTTTAATAGTCAAACAGGGACGTATTTCCCTAGGGGCGTGCGTAGGGGGCCATCGCCCGGGGCGGCCGGCTCAGAGGGGCGGCCGCTAGGCCGTCTTCACTACCTGCCAGCGGCGGGCTCGACGCATTTTTTTCGTTTTGTAATGTATTTATGTTCATTTATCATGAATGTAAGTGATTTTTAATAAACGTATTGCTTTAATAACGACATTAACTCACTTACCCCCAGTTTCCGAAACAAAAATTATCGAAAGATTTACGTCAACAGTCTGTTAACTTCAAATTAAACGTGTTTTGGGTTGTTGAAAGAAATATGTGGACAGTCTGTAAAACGTTTGTACATTCAATTGTCAATCTTCAGTCAGCTCTAAATCAGAGCAATTTTGGGTTTCCGGTAAGCTTTTTCGTATGTTAACACACTGTCAACATACATAAAATTAATTGTTGAATATTGACCAATATAACTGCGTGTTACTTGTCATAGTTTTATTAAAAATGCAAAATCTATGTGAATAACAGTTCACAGGTGTAGGAGAAAACTAAAGGTACAACGCAATTTATGATAAAATACGATATTATATACGATTTTATGCCGATTACCAAAATACATTTTTAAATTTACCGCCTTTACATACCCCGATCCTCTTGACAACATATCTTGTCAAAATTGACGTTTGACGCATTCTGTCAGACGAAAGAGACAAAGCTATGCGCTAAACAGAATAAGAAAGACCTCTAAGTTGAATGAATGAATGAATTTTATCGGGGTGGCGAGACGAATAAATAAATCATCGTAACATTTGTCAATCAGATAATTTGGAGAAAAAATGCTTTTAGGAAACCCAATAATTGTAACAGACTGTTGACTGACTGTTAATTGTGACAGTGTGTTAGTTAGTTTGGCATGTGACACGCCTTTTCAGAAACCGGTGGTTAAATTCATAAAAACAACATAAAACCTACTAAAATGCGTCGGGTTTGCCTTCTAGGTACTGCTACCTGGTATAAGCGAAAAGAAGACTTGGTGTACCTCTCAGATCATAGAAACAAGGGAGATGTGCCAAGGCGCTATCGAGCTTGATGCCTGATTTTGAGCAAATTGCTCATATTAAAAACGTACGCGCTGGCGACGAACCGAACACGATTGATGGTATAAATACACTGTTTTAGTTTAGTGCTAGTGTTGAGTGACGATTAACAGTGTTAGATTGAGGGTGTGCGGAATGTTTAATGCGTGGGAGATCTTTTTATTCACAAGGAGCGCTTAATTATGCGCGTAATTGTGTCGAAAAATGTACTAAAAGTGGCATCAGTTGTTCCGGTACTAATTTACTATGATGGCATATCTCCTTGTTTCTATGATCTGAGGTGTACCTAGTTCACTAAATTATTTCTAACCTGTGTATTATGTACCGACATGCCGTGTGATATCACCGTGTGAACTGCCAAGTTGTTTGCAAACTGTTGCGAGAGTCCCTCGAACATTCGCGAACAAATTGGCAGTTTCGATGATACCACGCGAAATGCTGGTACAGAATAAAGAGCTGTACTGTATGAAGGATACAGTCTAGGTAGAGACCTTGGAATACCTAGAGATAGATAATTATACTTACTTGAATAAATAATTGTATATACCAGAAGGCCAATTCTCCTAATTAAAATGTTAAAAATATAGTTCCGGTCTAGTCTCAGTGTCATTAATGTCACAAATAATATTCTTCTATCTAACAAATACCGACAAACGTGAACTTAAAAAGCACTAAAATCGAAGAATTGATCAAAACCAAATCGGTATTCTGCAAATTTTCTGAACTGCATTAATTATTATAAAATAAAAAAAATAAAATAAAAAAAATAAAATATCATATTCTCGTGCTTATATAATTAAATGACAAAACCAATTAGCAGAATATAGTCAATTCAAAATCTAATCTCAATTCATTCAACTGTCAGTCATACATAGTGATAAATTAGCCTTCAGATTATTCTAATAACATTGATCGGAATTAAAAAAGCAGACAAGACAACATTTTATTTTATTTTGAGAATAATAGGTATTTATACTTAAAAATGGAACATTGGTGTTTTACAGAACATTATTTTGAATTTGACATTCACTTTTTAGATAAAAAAAAATTACATTAAGTTCAAACAGATGGCCAAATAACAATAGCCGTAAAATATTTATGTAAAATATAAAAAGAAAATAGGTTAGTCCAAATTAATTTTGTGTCTACCTCAATATTCGTAATAATAGAAAACAAAACCTCGTTTGTCGTCACATCAATATTTTAAAGGACATTGACATTGTCGCGTCTAGTTGGAGAGTTAAAAAAGAACCGGTTGTCCTTCGTTTTTTTAACCGTTGTACAAGTAATTTATTAATCAACAGTTATATTTAATTTATTTATGGTTGTGTATTTTGATGTTTTTAGGGCAAATAGCTGTTTATTTTTATTTATACTTAGTTTTATGATAAATCTAGTTACGTAAGTATTGTATTATAATAAATTCAACTGGTTTTGAGACAAAATGTAAACAATAGAAGTCTAAATGTGGCGGTTTGCGCCACGACCACGACAGGAGACCGGACAGGAGACAAAGACGCGAGACCGAACACAACAAGACGGTCTCCGCCCTGCCGGCCTAACATGCGCGCCGCGACAAATTTTGTCGACTGTTTTGTCTCGCTCTTACTCGTGCGAATACGAGACAAATGCACGATAAAAGCGTCGACAAAATTATGTCGCGGCGCGCATGTTAGGCGCTCTGGACCAGTAGTGTCTCGACCTAGTACATGCAGAAGAGACCGAGATACTTGTCACCGTCCCGTGCGCGTTCGCGGCGCGAACCGCCCCCTCAACCCTACTGAATTTAAGGCGAATCACACACCGCCTCGCGCTACGCTACGGTGTGCGTGGCGACGGAACAATAACCACGCGCGTGAATGCGTTTTCAGTGTGTTGCACCATGCGTGATTTTTTTACAAATACAGATACTTCCAAACAACGGAAGATCACGCACTCCCGCGCTACGCTGCGTGATGCGGTGCAGTGTGCGAATCGCCTTAAATTACGTGATGCACCGTAATTTGTTGATATTTTGGTTCATATTACCTTAACAATCTAAGCAGCCATTAATATACTGTTATGTAGTAAACTTCTACAATTTGCAAGGCATAGCATAGCATAATCGGCCTATAATGTTCCCACTGTTGGGACACAGGCCTCCTCTGTGAGAGGGAGTGGGCCGTAGTGCACCACGCGGGCCCAGTGCGGGTTGGTGGACGTCGCATGTCTTCGAATTTTTGGTTCTAGGACATGCCGGTTTCCTCACGATGTTTTCCTTCACCGTTAAGGCAAGTGATAATTAATTTCTAATACGCACATGACTTCGAAAAGTCAGCGGTGCGTGCCTCGGGATCGAACTCGAACCATTCGCCGTGGAAGGCACATGGTTAAACCACTGGGCTATCACTTGCTCTCTAGGCTATCACTTGTTCTCAGTCTGCTGCTCTTGATATCAATTTGCAAGGAGTGACCTTTAAATCGATTGGGTTAGATCTTGATTGTTTATGTTTTGTTTCAAAGGAAACTGAATACCTATAGTGTAATTATTATGAACAATGTAGGTAATTGTGTCACATTATATAGAATTGCATTTTCATCTTACTAACGACTAAACTGTGACCCTTTCACCCTTGACGGTTTAAAATTAACTCAAACAAAGAACTAATCTAACGTCATAACGTTGCAGGAAATTTGCAATTATAACATAATTAAATCCTAGTTAAAGACATTAAGAAGATAAATATCCTCCAGTTACATCCAAGGCTAGAATAATTTATTAATTAGTATTTCACGCTTGGGAAACATTCACATGTTAAAAAATTATAAACTGTTTTAAATGTGAGAAACCTAACAATATTATTGTTATACCTTAAGAAATTGAGTCTATGTTACGAACTATCACATAATCGGAAACGCGTAAAACATTTAGATGTTGCAATACAGCATCCTCTGATCCCAAGACATAGTCGTAGGGCTGACTCACAACTCAAAACGAACATAATGCAATATTCTCACACACACTCCTTCGCACCATCACACGCACGCACACACACTTACACTTAATCAACTGCTTACCACTGTCACTTGCTTTCTTTATACATTCTCACTCAACACATACTGCGCATTTGTGAAAATATCTTTGTAGTATTCATCAAACTTTTGGCAGGTGTAAGTTATTGTTTATTTCCCAAACTTATTTATTATTAGTGTACACTGGAAGAGCGGAATCACCTAACACAAGCAAATATTTGCTTAAAAGGTGATTCCAAATTTAACAATTGTACATTTATACCTAAGCATTTTTATTTTTATTATTATTACCTACCTTATACTTATTACACTATTATTCCCGCGATTCCGTCCATGCGAACTATAATAAATTGATCATTTTAAAAGAATTGTATACCAACAATATTTTGTTTTTTTAATATATTTTTAAAGAAAATACTTACATAAATTACTTTAAAATTTACGAGCAATTGAGGAATCGCTGATGATTTTTTTTTGGAAAAATAACTATACTTACAATAAGTATTTTTTTACACAAAATCAAGCGTTGGAAGTGACATAACATTGTGTAAAGTTTTTTTCTTTGTTTTGGTTGGCATTAAAAAACATGTCACAAACAATCCTCGATTATTATGATCAGTATTTTGCACGCAATAACTACAATGCGGACATTGCCTTAATTATGTTGAAATTGGTTTGATTTCGTCATAACCTTTGTTATTGTTTACTGTTGCAAGTATTTATCGATTGAATAAATCATTTGTCTCGGCATTATCATGCGGATAGCTTTTTAGGGTTCCATACCGCATAAGACAGGAATATAGGATTACTTCGTTGTTTGTGTGTATGTCTGTCAAGACCCTTTTCTCAGGTGTACGCATGGAGGTATCAAATCGAAATTAAGGGTCAGCACCATGCAAAAGTCTTGCGGGGGAACCATAACTTTATATAGAAAACGTAAAGAAATAGCCACGAAAAAAAAAGTCTGACTAGTTAAAGAGTTTCACTAGTGGCTAATGAAATCGTATTGAGAATAAATCTTGTAGATTAATGTAAAAAAAATATCACTAAAAACGTGCAAAAAGCAATGCCGTGCAACCATAACTTTAGCGTAAATAAGAACAAACACTTAATAAAATTTACTTAATTATAAGCTACAAAGAACAGAGTAGTAGCTGATAGTTTTTTTTTCCATATCAATACTTCTGTTTTGTGTAAATAATTCACAAACTTTCTGAATTTTTCGCACGAATTTCCCATACAAATTACTATGGTGACACACGTTTTCTGACAACAGCAATTCGCAGACATCTACAGCTCAGTCGCCTGCGGGCTCTCAACGAGAGACCACGTCGCTTGAAAGAAAGTCACGTGATAAGCACGTGGTAAGCGTTGCGTATAATACCTACACATCACCCGTGCACAGAGGTCGACATTCCAAATTCTAGGAAAAAAAATATTAGGTTTTTACACCTTGTTATTTGCTTAGCAACGGTCAAGCTTGAGTCTAGGAGGAGGTCTATAGGTACCATAAAACTTTTACTAGAATTGATAATCTCAATAATTATGTATGAATGATGTGTGTATGTATGTATGTACGCTACAACGTAATACATAATATTATTTAGTTTATGTGATAGGTACCTACTTATTTTAAGCGTGTTGAGTAGGTACATACAGTTCGTAAAATGTAAATGTTGAGTCCTGTGAGTGTGAGTGTGTGACACAAATGTCAAATACGAATAAATAAATAATGTCAAAATGATTTAAAAATGCACGTATTTGACATCTGTCATAGGAATTAAGCTATTTTACGAACTATAGGTATAACTAGCGGCGTCAGTTATGATCACAAACGTCACCTGCGCATTAGTTTTCGGTCTCTTTGGCGGAATGAAGAAGATGGGGGGTGACTGGTTCGTCAGTCAATGCTTGTCGTCTATTGGACTATTTTCTATTACGTATTGTCAACTGTCTGTTGCCTATTGGGCCAAAAATGTACATGCGCGATCTGTGATCATCTTTAATCGTACCTATACCTACTACCTAATTATTTGTTATCTTTTACAAGTACCTATGTGGATACCTAATAAAATAGAACCTACCTATTTCTGTAATAATGTAGGTACTAACAATGATTATGTAAATCTAAACTAAATATGTACAGTTTAGCATTTGATTTTTTTTTACAGAAATATACTTACTCGTAATTATGAGTGCTGTCAAACCAAAATATAAAGGCCATATCGCCAGCAGGAAATGCGTGCATTATTCCAAAAAACGAAAAAGGTGAGTAGGTACCTAGTGTAGCCACCACAGGTACCTACCTGTAGGTACCTACGTACCTACATTATGGCAAAATTTAGCCTTCCCGCTTTTACGGTATTCGTGCAGTGTTCGGATGGAGGTGTTGGGAGGCACTCCATACATGAAACTGAGGGATGAAAAATTTTTTTCATGCACTCCTAAGTGTAGGAATAGGTCTTTAAAAATAACGTGAAGTGAGTGAGTGTCTTTTTTATTTAGGCGAATAGGTATTTGGTGATAATAATATAGGTAATGCGTAGGGATTGCAATCCGGCACCAATTTCAATCCAGCCGCATCCGGCCGGATTCCCACCAATTCGACCGGATCCGGCGGGATTGCTGGCATAAAAACGATTTTTTATTTTCGTTCTAAAATCATTTTTATGTAAAACAACATGATCAAGTGAGTGTATTATAAACGTATGAAGTTTATAAAAAATCAACAGTTTATTTCTTATAAAATCAACTTTATTTACGCTACCTAAAGCAACAATTACGAATCAATAAAAATGTAGTAGATAAAGTGTAACTAGTTAATTTTTTATCTTTTGACAGGGTTACTGGTAGGTAATATGCTGGCAATCCATTACGGGGATGAAGGAGATATCATTTGCAACCAAATGACCTCTATTCAAATGTCAACCACTTTTGTCATTTTATGTTTTTAGGGTGCCGTAGTAAAACTAGGAACCCTTATAGTTTCGTCACGTCCGTCTGTTTGTCTCTCTGTCCGTCTGTCACACCCTTGTCATATCCACAGTTTATAACCAATTTGTATGAAACTTCGCAGATAGATGTCTGTAAGCCGCCATAAAGGCCTGTAGTGGAAAAATAAAATAATTATTGGGATTTTTTTTTTTTTATTTGAATAGGTCTTTGAAAATAACATAAGGGTTTCAAATTTGATTTTTTATTTAAGTGCATATTCAGTGAACTAGGAGCTCTGAAAGTCGTTAACCATGTCCCCCCCCACTGTAATTTTCCAACCACGTTATCGAAAATCTGAAAAAAATCAAGCTAAAGGTACCTACAGCATCTAATAAATACTTTCGATGAAAATTGGTTTGACTAAGATACGTCAATAACTTTTTAAAATATTTACTATTTTCAGTTTTGAGTTTAACAACCGCAAAAATAACTTTGTATTTCATAGCAATATAATGAAATACAAACTTATATTTGCGGTCGGCAGACTGAAATACTTCTTGCTACGGAACCCTAGACTGTGCGTTGTCCGACACGCCCTTGCTCGGTTTTTGAAGATGCTATACAACTTTTCAAATGGATAAAATAATGATGTATTTAAGTATATTATCTGCTTGCTAACACTTCAATACATAGTATTCAATCATAAAATGACAATTATCTTCAATCGTTTTTAAATCAAATATCAAATTACTCGATAAAAATAGTTGATATTTGCATGGGGTCATAAGAGGTCATTTGGTTGCAAATGATCTCTGTTGTAATACAATGCGTGCACGAGTGAGCAAGACACGACGTTTTAATTTTTTTTTTCTTATTCCAATATTGGATTACTCAATATCGGAATTGAAATAACGAAAAAATCGATCCGAGATTCCGATATGTCGAGATTCCGAGATTCCGTACCCTGCTCGGGACCCCTAATAGGACTGAACCATACGCACCCATACGCACAGAACAATAATACTCTGGCGAGCCCATACGCGCCCATAGTAGAACTAGAACCCATAATTCCCGAAAAAAATTGATCCCGATTCCGACTGTCTGCAATGTCGTCTTGTTATTTTTTTTGTGGTTTTGCTTATATTACGGACACTGATTAGCCGGGCTCTATTAATAAGGACCGATCAGTATTAATAATGACCAAGAGCGTCGGTCAAATTGATAAGTTTATTACTATGACCGGTCATTATTTTTGAAAAATTAATATGGCGCCTAGTTGTCACTTCGCTAGATATATTGAATCTTGATTACTGTCATGTATTGTGAGTTGTGACACTTACAAGAATAAGGCAAATCGATTGACGTAAGAATAATTATTAAAATCGGCCCACGCGTTTGGTCTCTAGAGCCGGAGCGCCACAAAGGAACAAACATACATACATATACTTATAGGCTGATAAACACATACCCTCCTTTGTGTCGCGCAGTCAGGTAAAAACATTGACAAACACTCATCGTCTTTGTTTTTGAAAATCGCAATAGCTATAATATAAATATTGATGGACACATAAAAAAAACTCTGTGCATTGAACCACCCCCTCTCCAATCCTTCTTTAAATGCAATTAAGAAAAAAAAAACAAAATAATACTAACTACCTACTACGCTACTTAATATTTTATTATGTCCACGTTGATCGTCGCACAAGACCACTGTTGTCGTCGATCGCTGTGTGGGTAGCGCTTCAATACCTAATTTTGACAGATTTTGACAGATTCTGACTCGAGCCTGCGCCATATAGGACCCTTAATATCAATCGACAATGGAAAGGCGAAATCGCTAAACCGCCAAAATTTTTATTACTTTTGGAATTTGAGTTTTAACGTATTTTTTTAGGAAAAAAAAATCATGTCTCTTTCTTTTGGTGGTTTAGCGATTTCGCCTTTCCACTGTCGAAATAATTAAGTCTACAGTCATTTGTAGCTGTAAAATAACCAGGCTCCTAAGTCGAGGCGATAGAAAAATAAGGTCATTTATGTCGCAAATGACACTCGCAAATTAATCAAAACCTGTAGGGTAGGTAGTAGGTACTGCCCGTTAATCTAGAATATATATAGAAGATATTTGGCAATAAGCAAGGTCTAACTTTACCACCGTTTCATTCCTGTAGGGAAAGAATACATCTATCTCAAAGAATATTTCCTCCTTTCAAATCTCTATACTCCATTTATGACGCATTAGAAAAATAACGGCGAAATAACGATAGTTATTGTATATTGTTGTAATGACTGCGTTTTTGTGTTTAATTTTTTTTGCAAATAGTAAATAGATTACATAGCTTTAAATGTATCGTGAAATAACGATGCTTAATAGACGCCTACATCCAAATAACGAAACAGCTATAACCGTATTTTGTCTAATGTTATAATAAATGGAGTATAGTTCCACCGGTTTAGACTGTTCGTTGTCTATCAGTCAAACTACTGTTTTATAGGTATAGAGATAAAGTTTTAAAGCCTTTTGATTACATAATCAGTGCATTATAATGACCTTCGGTGACTATAATCTGCGAAACAAACGATTAAATTCCATTAACGTGCAGTTAATTATTGTTCCGGGGTCTGCTCAAGCAAGTTCTCTCTCTTACGTCAATGGTACAGGGGAAACCCTGGTGTGGGGCAACGTACTGTATAATTATAAAATTCTTTGAGTCATCTATGATGATGGAATGCGTCAATTAAGATGGTAATAATCTCAGATCATAGAAACAAGAAGATATGCCATCATAGCATATTAGTACGGGAACAACTGTCGCCACTTTTAGTACATTTTTCAACACAATTACAAGCGCTCCTCGTGAATATAAAGATCTCCCACACATTAAAAATTCGCGCACCCTCAATCTTACACTGTTAATCGTCACTCAACACTAGCACTAAACTAAAACACTGTATTTATATCATCTATCGTGTTCGGTTCGTCGCCAGCGTGTAGTTTTGTACTACGCCCAATGTGGGCAATTTAAATCAAGCTCAATAGCGCCTTGGCACATCTCCCTTGTTTCTATGATCTGAGGTAATAATTAATTTTATAATGCATTAAAATTGTAGTAAAGGGACAGCGTAAGGCTGGTCGTTGTAGCAATGTTTAGGTCTTATTAATTATGTGGGTTCCGTAGCTAAATAGCAAAAACGGAATCCTTATAAATTTGTGCTGTCTGGGTCCGTATGTCATAGCCAAAATGGCTGTGGCATACGGACCCGGACTTGGAGACTATTGGCACTTTATATACTTTATAGACAAAACTTCGCAAGTAAATGTCTTCTATGAACTGCCTCATAGTAAAATTACAAAAAAAAAAAATAAGAGACTTCATCCATACCTACATGAAGTTGCAGGATAAAAAAAACGCACGCACCCTTTTATGAGGGATATCGTTGGATTGGTCTTTGAAAATAACATGAAGGTTTCTAAGTGACATTTTATTTAGGTAAATATTTGGTGAGCTAATACGCTTCTAAAGTCGTAAAAAGTGTCTCCCTCCCCTCTAACTCCTCAACTAAGGGGTGAAAAAGTCTGGAACTCCGCACCAACGCATTTCTAGTCTATATTCGAAGAGTTGATTATTATTAAACAGCGTATGGCATCCAAGCACGCCTACTCTCCTTCTTTCATGTATTCCCGTTGTCCCCACCGCCGTCGTCTCTCTGGTGGGGACATCGGGAATTTAAAATAATAATAATAAGATTATTCCCGATAGCCCCAGTGAACTTGTTTGGCCACGTGCCATCAGAAGCTTAATTTATTCATCCAAGATGTTTACGCAGATACATCCACTATAGTACCTATTTCTCTATTTCCAGATGACCGTATGATCCTCGGACACCTAATAACGCGTGGTTTCAGCGTAGAACAGAGTAAGGAAAAGATTGACAACTACTTTTCATCGACGGATCGCATGCCTGATCTCTTGGGTAACAGATCGCCTCTTCCGCCCAACATGGAGAAGTACTTGAAAGAAGGGTACTGGGTCGTACCTCCAATTAAGACCAAGGAAAACCACCGAATTATCTTATTCAGGTAAGCCATTGGACTCATTAGTATCATTATCACAGATAAGATCAAAAAATGAAACAAAATGAAAAAAAACCAGCCAAGTGCGAGTCGTAGTCGCCCACCGAGGGTCCCGTACCATCCTTGGATGTATAAAAGTTAAAAAAACCGGACTGAGTAACTAAGTTTGTTTGCGAAGGAATTTTGATAATTTTGAAAAAACTGTGCTAGTTAGGGACATTGGATATACCACTTGATAAAGTAACCCCACTTCAAAATTTCTAACCCCCACTTCGGCGCCATTGGCTGTGAATATAAAAATATTTTCTAATTTTTTTTCAATTGCAATAAAAGTAGGCAAGCATTATTTATAACTGTTCTAAATTTCAAGTCGATATCATTAGTAGTTTGCTGAAATAAGCAGCTGTGACAGACGGACGGACAGACGGACAGACGAAGTCGCACCATAAGGGTTATTTTTAACATTTTGGTACGGAACCCTAAAACACGTTTTTAAAACGGACTAAAAAGTATAACATTTAAATAATTTTAATGAAATGAAAAACGTGGGACGCATCTTACTACTATTTATCTACTAGCTCCTGCCCACGGCTTCGCCCGCGTTTTTGGGATAAAAAGTAGCCTATGTGTTATTTTGATGTATAAACTATATTACTGTAAAGTTTCATCAAAATCCGTTTAGTAGTTTTTGCGTGAAAGAGTAACAAAGATCCATACATCCATCCATACACAAACTTTCACGTTTATAATAATAGTAGGAAAGGATTGCATGCGCCCCACTTTTTTCTTTTCATTAGAAATTATTTTATACTTTTTAATCCGTTTCAATGTTTTTATTTCAAATTATTTTTGCTAACATTCTGAACTGGCGCGTAAATAACTAAAGAATACTTCTCATACCACAAAATGAATTAAAATATCATTTTCAGTCCGTTCAAAATCTAATCCCGGTTCAGTCATAGCGCTAATTACGAGTATTGCTATTGACCCGGGATCCTACGCTTAGTAGTCCACTAGACCAGCGCGGCGGTCTCAAAAATTAATGCATCGAGAATTGAACCCAGCCTACTTAGCATGTCTAATTCTATCTCTATTCTACCAAAGAATAGACAAAGTTCTTTCTATCCAAATCGTTACCTCTTGCCTGAGCACGCGGCGACCTGTGCTGAAACATTTCTTCTCTACATTGTATGCATATAACGATAGAAATCATTCTACAATCTGTCACTTTGTCTATTCTTCTGTAGACAAAACTCGTTTCTATCGTGGTCATGCTAGGCCGGCTGGACTAAGCTTAGCAGTCAACTAGACAGTGTGGCAGTCTCAAAAATTTACATCAAAATATCATCCATATAACAGTACCTTCTCCATAAATCCATGCATAATCATAGCATAATCGGACTATAATGTTCCCACTACTGGGACACAGGCCTCCTCTCTGTGAGAGGGAGTGGGCCGTAGTCCACCACGCGGGCCCATTGCGGGTTGGTGGACGTCGCATGTCTTCGAATTTTCGGTTCTAGGACATGCCGGTTGCCTCACGATGTTTTCCTTCACCGTTAAAGCAAGTGATAATTAATTTCTAATACGCACATGACTTCGAAAAGTCAGCGGTGCGTGCCTCGGGATCGAACTCGAACCATTCACCGTGGGAGGCACATAGTTAAACCACTAGGCTATCACTGCTCACGCTAAACTGAAAATTAAATTTTGCTAAATCCATGCGAATTCAAAATAGCGGTCGGAAATCACAATACACTTACGATTTGCAACGGATCCTTTGCACCGGGCCTTTGTAAGCGTCTTCAAATATTCAGGAGTGGTCGGTGGAACTCGTTTACAGCCTGCCAACACTGTCAAAAGTCGGATAGTGAAAATTTAAGCAGACTTACGTCACGACTGTTTTATATCTTGTGTTTGTGTGAAGTTAGGTCTGTTTGTGAATAAAACTTTAGTGCAGATGGGGTATCTATTTGTGGATGTTTGAGATTATTGTTTGTTGTGTCAGTTGTTTTTAAATATCTTATGGTGCATCCACAAGCGATAACATCAATTCCATCAACATCAAGTCCAATTTATTATTCTCGTAAATAAAAATGTTCTTAATTTAGTTCCTCAATGTCATATAATTATGTCTCAAATGGTTATGCAAGCATGCATGCATGTTATTCCAGGTCTCAGACTACCTCTTTGCCAAATTTCATCCAAATCCGTCCAGCCGTTTCAGCGTGAAGAAGTAACAAACACACACACATACACACACATGTACAAACTTTCGCATTTATAATATTGGTGAGATTGAGATTATCGAGATTATATCGGCACCAAAATCGCAACTATATTTTGGGTATTTTCATTTATGAGAATGGCACAACGACAACAGTGTGCTTTGCAAAATAAAACTTTGATGCTGACGGGGCCATGATCTCAGTGATAGTAGGTTTCACGACACTAATGATTGTACAAAACTAATTTCAGAGGTATTGAAACTAGTTTCGTAAAATTTATTTTACCATGGGTTTCGTAATGTAAATATTTTTTGTAACTAATTTCTAGTAGGTACTGATTGATATCATAACTCAAATCCTTTCTTACTCATTATATTTGATTTCACTATAATTTTTTCAGGATTTTGAACCCAGAAATGGTGGTCCTGGACGTAGCCAAGCTGGGCTTCTTGATGGGAGATTATAGGCTGTTCAATGAGACCACACAAGGAGACCATTGGGTGTTTGACTTCAGCAACGCCACCCTCAACCACGCGTTACAGTTCACACCTATTTTGGTTTCCAAAATTTATTATCATATAACGGTGAGTTTTTTGGAACGAAGTTCCTTAACCTGGCTTGCGGTAGGTGTTCACTGAGAAAAATCGTCATACGCGGGTGCGATGGCAGCGATAACGTTTTCTGCCATGCGCTTTTGTGTTCAAAAACGTAACACCAGGATCCCAATTCCGTAACTCAGTTGCTACCACCATGGTATTGATTTTGACATTCATTACGCGGTATGCTTCTGAATCTGTGTTCTCGAAAACTAGCCAACGATGTAGTGGATGTCGTTGAACTGTCAAAATGAAAGCCATGGTGATAGAAATTGAGTTATGCAAAGTAGAAGGCAGGGCAGGCAAGACCACGTGGTCGGGGTTGACCAATTCTGTTATGTCCCAACCTCAGATCATAGAAACAAGGAGATGTGCCAAGGCGCTATCGAACTTGATGCCTGATCTTGAGCAAATTGCTCATATTAAAAACGTACGCGCTGGCGACGAACCGAACACGATCGATGGTATAAATACAGTGTTTTAGTTTAGTGCTAGTCTTGAGTGACGATTAACAGTGTTAGATTGAGGGTGTGCGGAATGTTCAATGCGTCGGAGATCTTTTTATTCACAAGGAGCGCTTAATTATGCGCGTAATTGTGTCGAAAAATGTACTAAAAGTGGCATCAGTTGTTCCCGTACTAATTTGCTATGATGGCATATCTCCTTGTTTCTATGATCTGAGGTCCCAACTTATTCACTATTTTCAACACTTACGTGTCTCTGAGGTAAAACCTAAGATTTACCGAGTGAATGGTGGAAAAAGTTCGAAATGAACGATGATCACAGAACAGTTCGGACTTTTACCATTAAGAGTTGGTTAATCTTAGATTTTATTGGAAAATCTTAGTCAGGTATTTACTTAACCCTCCATCTGTCGCATTTGGAAAATCCGCCTCATTCAGGTCGAAATCAATTGTGTCTGTCAAGTGCGACAGACGAACGAATAAGGGCTTTTGCAGTAATATCAGCTTTGAATTTTTTTGCACGGAACCCTAATTATTTTTCTAAAATAAAAACTAACATGTCACTTTCTGCCACAGTCATGCTACGCTCTGAAAATAAAAGGATTTCATTTGGTCAATGTGCCATACTTCGGCCACTCAATCTTAGCGCTATTCAAGAAAATCATGAAACCCAAACATGCAGAGAGGTTGCACCTTTACGATGATTTCCAGAAAATATTCAAGGTGTTACCCAAAGAAGTATTTCCTACAGACTTGGGCGGTACCGCTGATATGACTGTACAAGATATTTCTGGTGAGTATTTTGAAATATTACATGGACATTCCCCACCACCTTCACATGAGGGGCTTAAACTGTGATAAACATAGATTTAGGCCCGTATTCCAGAACGATACTCGAGCACCGATCTCGGCTTGAGCATAGATTTAAAGCCATTTGATTGGTTGAAACTAGTTTCAATCTAGGCTCAAGCAGAGATCGGTGCTCGAGTATCGTTCTGGAATACGGGCCTTAGAGTAGACTAAACACCATTAACCGTCCGTCCCTGCGTGCCCGAAGTTTGTGCGATGCACCTACTTGCCGCATTCCTACTTGAGTTTACTTTCAAATGCGCCGGTGAAACTTGACAAATAGTGTCGTTGAAGACATACAAATGCCAAATTGTACCAATAATAACTGTAAAAACTCTTATAGGGTTGCCCAAGGCCTTTAAATGGCTTGCGCGACAGCATAGGCCATAGTAGGTAGGAAAAAATGGCACTCTCGTTTTCATAGCATAAGCATGCATGCATAATCGGCCTATAATGTTCCCACTGCTGGGACATAGGCCTCCTCTCTGTGAGAGGGAGTGGGCCGTAGTCCACTACGCGGATCCAGTGCGGGTTGGTGGACATCACATGTCTTCGAATGTTTGGTTCTAAGACATGCTGGTTTCCTCACGATGTTTTCCTTCACCGTTAAAGCAAGTGATAATTAATTTCTAATACGCACATGACTTCGAAAAGTCAGCGGTGCGTGCCTCGGGATCGAACTTAAACCAGTCGCCGTGGGAGGCACATGGTTAAACCACTAGGCTATCACTGCACGTTTTCTGCTGCTGCTCGTTTTCATACTATTTCTATTTAGTGAACATGCTGTATCTAGCCTAATCTAAATCTGTGGTGATAAACGACTATACCAGCATTTCCCAAACTTATGGGTTGCACCCACTGGTGGGTCGCGAGCGGATATTGGATGGGCCTTAAATAGGATGATACATTTACCGACCGGGCTAAAGGCCCTATCAAACTCCTAGCGATTAAAAGTAACTAAAATACCTAATTGAAGTTGATGCCAAAGCCATAGTGACAAAAAAATACGAAACAAATACATCCTTTTCATTGAAATAGAACTCCTTAAAATTTTCTATTGTAACTGAATGTTTTGAACAGTCCTTCATTCATATAGTTATGACTCTTTTTTGTTTCTCCATGACAGCCAAGAGGTGAATCCCGAATTGGGTTGTTTTTGTTAGGTGGCTCGCGGTACAGTCAACTTTGGGAAGCATTGGACCATACAATTATTTAAATATCCTTTTCCTTCAAAATGTAGTTTTTTCATTCATTTCATTTTCAAAAGTGTAAACCGAAAAAATAGAATCACGAGTAAGAATATACTTAATATTTTTTTTTTCAGACATTTGGTACGAAACAATGCAATCGGAAAGCTGGAGGAAATTCTTCGAGATTCAAGATAAACACTTTCACGTGGACGAATCTAAGAGGGTATCAACACCAAAAATATCTGACGCATTTGGAGTACAAGGTTCCTTCAGAAAATTACAGTTAGATTAAAAATATAAAGGTGTTCAACATGTTCTGTAATTTATTATGATTAATAAGGAGTGCACACATTGATGGTTAGGAGAGGGTTAAAAATCGGCCAAGTGCGAGTCGTACTCGCGCACTAAGGGCCAAGTTCACCAAGTCCGATAAATTGAAAACGGCCGTTTAATATGGCTTTTTATATAGAAAAAGATAATTTTAAACGGCCGTTTTCAATTTATCGGACTGTTAGCTTGTCGGTGAACTTGGTCCTAAGTGTTTTTTCCGGTTTTATAGAGTATTTCAAATTTCTAAATCCAACGGCGTAAGCTGTGCATTGCCAGATACCTACCATATTTTTTCTTAAAAATAAAAAAAAAATCTTCGCGCCCCCTTTGCGAAAAATGACGATACCTAGTTCTGTGTAGTGATACGTCTCCCTTCAACGTCGATGCGTGCATACCTTAAAAAGACTTTACCGTAGTTTAATTATTTTGGTGTTTCCTTATTAGTTGGTAATGCATAGAAAAATTATGTAAAATACAACTAAAATGACTGTTTTTAAGACTTATCTTAATAAATGATAGAGATACTTTTTCAAGGGAATGATCCATTGTAGAAATACTTATTATATTCTCTAAATATCGACCTACGACTAAAGATGTCAACATTCACGTCAACTGCATCCGGTTAGACCAGTGGTTCCCAAACATAGCTAAACTGGCTTAGACTGAGAGCCAACCCCAAATTACTTGGAATGGGATAGGCTCATGATTTATGTCTGAAAGTTACAAAATAATGTGAATTTATAAAATAAAAATGCAGAGAATCATAAAATTCATTAGGTTTAAAAACGTCGCATTTAGAAATAACTCAAGTGATACTATTATGAGATAAAATTAATATAACCTAATCCTTAGAAAACGCTTGACTAAATTATATTAGGAGTTTAGTAATATTTGAAAAGGTTAAAATAATTTACGTTAATAGCTAAAATTGTGGCGATCCAAACTTTTCTCTAAAGCTAAATTAGTAAAGTAAAGAGAAATTTTGTAAATCTACTAAGAGTAACTCAAATATTTTAATAACACCTGAACTATTTCAACTTTTAAATATGGCTAACCATTTGTTTTCTTATTAGTCTCATATGAATCGTCTATTCTATAAATAATATAGAGCAGCCTTTTTTTTTTTTTTTTTTTTTTGTTTTTTTTTTTTTTTTTTTTTTGGGGATGGGAAATCATCAAATGACCCCTCCCGCTCTGGGCGGAGCGGAAGGGAGTGTCAGACTCTTACTGACTAAAACCCACCCATGTTCCTTCGTTGCCCGTTACATTCCAGGGCTGCGGTGTCTCTTTCGAACAGTCCCGCAGCCCTGGCAGGCTTCGGCCCTTGCGGGCCCCTACGCTGTTGCTGACTCTCTTTGAGGCGCGCGTGGAACACGAACGCGCCGTCGACACGGCCTGTCGTCATGAGACGGACGGACGGTGAGCATACCCAACTCACCGTCCACAGGCCCGCGCCTACGGTGGCCGGGGGCCATCAAATGACCCCCGACGCCCGGGGCGTCCACCGCCGCGGCGGCTGGGACGTGAGGCTCTCTCCCTCTCACGCCCCGCCACCTCCTTCGCTAGCATGACTGCTTCGCAGAAGGAGGTGACGGCTTCCCATTCCCTCTCGCCCCGGACCATGGCTTGAACCAGGGCCGGGCGCGAGAGGTCGCCGCCGCCGATCGCCGTTACGAGGACACGGCGGTGCTCCGCCCAAGCGGGGCACACCTCTACAGTGTGCTCCGCCGTGTCCTCCGGTCGATCCACGCAGTGGTGGCACCCGGGCGTTTCCTCCCGCCCGATTCGATGCAGGAACCTCCCGAAACACCCATGTCCGGTGAGGACCTGCGTCAGGCGGAAGGTGAGGACGCCGTGGCGCCTCTCTAGCCACTCCTCAAAGAGGGGCACTATCGCCACTATTGTGGCGTGCCCTGCACGGGGCTGCGACAGTCGCTCTCTCCATGTCGCCATGAGATCGCGCCGGAGGTCTGTCCGCTGAGCGACGATTTGCCGCGGCAGCGGAGTTTCCCCCCGGCGTAGTACCTCCGCGCGCCAGTCCCGCAGGCGCGCGAGGACTATCGCCTCCAGATCCCATGGCGGCAATCCGGCAAGGAGGCTCGCCGCCTCGCCGGAGATCGTGCGGTATCCACGGACCAGCCTCACGGCTACCACCTTTTGGGGCGCGTTAAGATAGTGGGCGGCTCGCCGCCCCAGAGAACGCGCCCACACCGGGGCCCCGTAAAGGGCCATGGACCGCACGACCCCCGCGTAGAGCCTCCGGCAGGAGGCGTTTGGCCCCCTCAGGTTGGGCAAGAGCCGTTTGAAGGCAGCCCCTGCCCGTTCCAATTTGGGAGCCAAACGTCGAAAGTGCTCAACGAAGTTCCACCGGCTGTCGAGGACGAGTCCTAGGTACTTCAATGTCGACTCGACGCCGATGGAGACCCCTCCCGCCATCAGCCGGGATCCCGGCGGTGGCGCATTCCGAGGCCCATGAAAGCACATGGCCTCGGACTTGTGCAATGCCACCTCGAGACCCAGCTGCCGGATCCTCTCCGCGACTATCGCAACCCCGCGCGTCATCAATTCGACCGCCGCCTCGTGCGACCCCCCTTGTGCCAGTACCAGCGTGTCGTCAGCGTAGCAAACTACGCTGACGCCGGTAGGGAGGTCGGCACGCAGCACCCAGTCGTAACCGATGTTCCACAGGGCCGGCCCCAGGACCGATCCCTGCGGAACACCGCACGACATCTCTCGCCGGTTCCATTCTCCGCTGCGACCGGGGTAGATTACTGCCCTGTCCGACAGGTAATCCCCGACCACCCGACGAAGGTAGGTCGGCACCCGGTGATACCGGAGTGCCTCCCTTATGCAGCTCCAGGGCATGGAGTTGAAGGCGTTGGCGATGTCGAGAGACACCGCCAAAACAACCCCACCCCGAGACACCGCATCCCCCGCCGTGAGGGCTCTCACGCGCATGATGGCGTCCACCGTAGAGCGCCCCTTGCGGAAACCAAACTGGTGTTCCGCAAGATCCGGCCCCGTCCCCGCAAGGTGCCCGGCGAGGCGGTTTGCAATTACTCTTTCAAAGAGCTTGCCCACCTCGTCGAGCAGCACCACGGGCCGGTATGCGGACGGAGAGTCCGCAGGGCGCCCCGGCTTCTGAATGAGGACCAGCTTCCCCGTCTTCCAACGAAGCGGGAACTGGCCTCTCTCCAAGCATGCGCTTAGGAGCCCTTCTAGTCGGGGCCCGAGAGCCTCAGAGGCCAGGAACCAGGCTTTGCCAGGCAAGCCGTCGGGTCCCGGGGCGGTATTTTTGGCTTTCAGCCTGCCTACCGCCACTCTCAGGTCTACCCCAGTCACTTCCGGAACGTCGTCATCGTCGGTGTGGTCCGCTTCCGGCACCGCAAGCGGCGGAGCCATAGGCGGGGGAGGATGCTCCCCTCGCGAAGGGAACAGAGCGCTCACCACCTCCTCCACCAGCTGAGGCCGGAGACTCTGCGTCAGCGGGGGGGCCCAGGTGCGGAGTTTGTTCCGCACCATTTTGTAAGGGCGCCCCCACGGATCTCTATCGAGAGTCTCCAGCATCTCCTTGCGGGCCAAGTCCTTGGCCCGCCGGACAGCCTCCTGGAGGGCGGTCTTCGCCGCTCTGTACCCCTCGTACAGCTCCACCTCGATGGCTGCCGCATCCGGAGGGCGGATGCGGAGCCTGCGATGCCTGGCGTACCGGCGCCGCGCGGCGACGCACGCCCCGCGCAGAGACGTCAGCTCACGCGACCACCAGTACACCTGACGCCGGGCGCTTCCTGGCCGAACTCGGGGCATTGCCACGTCGCATATCTCGGACATGGCCTCCTGGAACCAACCCGCCTCGTTGTTGATATCGGCAGGCCTGACCGGTGATGTCACCCAGGCCTGCACGATCGAGGCTTCCAGGAGAAGCTCCCGGTCCAGCTGCTTCAGCGCCCATCGCGGACCACTCGGGGCCTGTAGGACCGGCGCGCTTGAGGTCTGGGTGGAGACGTCGAACCGGATGTACCGGTGGTCGGAATAGGTCTCCACCTCCTCCATGAGGCGCCAGTCAACGACACGCGGCGACAGAGCGGGGCTAGCGAACGAAATGTCCACCACCGACTCGCCCCGCATCCGCACACACGTGGGGACAGAACCCCGGTTTAGGACGACCAGGCCTGCCTCCAGAGCCCAGTCCTCCACCATCCTACCCCGCACGTTCGTGTAACGGGAACCCCAAGCCAAGTTCTTGGCATTGAAGTCCCCGAGCACAAGTACGGGAAGGGAATGGCTTCCGATGACGACACTCAACTCCGCGAGGGAGTTGTGGAACTCGGCGAGAGTTCGGTTCGGGGAGAAGTAGACTCCCACTACGACGACTTCCCCGAACCGTGCTGCTACGCACCCCTGACCCTTCCTGACACTCTCAAGGGTCGGGGTGAATATAGAGCAGCCTTACTCAGCCTTTTAGTTTTGGGCCCAGTACGCCTCAATGCTACATCAGGTGAGCCGCAAAGATTTAGAACTAGTGTCAGTAATAACTTGCTTTATAACCTACCTGATCGCAAATTACTTATCTTGTACCCTACCAAATGGTTGGTAACAAGAATAAGTTATTTGGTATGCTATTAACCTTAGGTGTATGTGTTATAGTGATCTGCGAATTATTTTATTTAAAAATTAGTATGGATAGGCTTCGGGCCGCACAAAAAAGTCTGCCAGGCCGCCTGCGGCCCGCGGGTCGCAAGTTGAGTATGACTGATAAGATAATAATTATAGAGGTTTAATCTCAACTGACTCCACAATTTTTTTTTATTGTTCACAATTCTAGAAATATTTAATTAATTTTTAATAAAAAAGCATGGTTAGAAAATAAGTTATTTTTAAACAATAATTAAAATTAAGTACCTACCTACCTATATTGTTAAAACAAGTGATATCGAAATAAACCCATGATTGTTTCTTAAATATCATTTAATGTTTCTCAATATTTTAGAATAAATAATTAAACTTTTCAAATAAAAAAAACATGATTAGAAAATAAATTATTTTTAAACAATAATATTAAAATTAAGTATTGTTAAAACGAGTTTTATTGAAATAAATTATGTTTAATCGAAGTGTTTCGTTTTCATTTTCCCTACCTGTAATTATTCTGTAATTTTAACCGACTTCAAAGAGGAGGTTCTCAATTCGTATGTTTATATTTTTTTATGCATGTTCTTTCATGCATAACTCTAACATTATAAATTATGCATCGATTTAGGCATTTTTTTGTTTGAAATATTTTTTTATGATGACTATGAAAAATATGCTGTTACGCCATTTTTACATACCAACAACCTTTACAATTTTACATTGTTAGTTAGAAACAGATACCGATTTGAATCAAGGTGCCGCAGGGAAGCCAAAAGATTTAGTTACGAAAAACAAGAAGAAAAGACCCGGGCCATATTAGACCTATTAGATTTCACTACTAGCTGTTCTCCGCGGTTCACCCCCGTTGCTCGGCTCCTGCCTATACTATTCCTCATGAATCTGGCTATCATATACAAAAAGATTTTTTCTAATTCGACCGGAGTTCCAGAGCTCATTCAAAAAAACAAACAAACGCATATTAGTATAGATTTTACTAGCTAGGCCTACCAGACACTGTGCATTAATTCGGAATAAAAAGTAGCCCTTAGTACCTACTCAAGGATAATTTGAAATTCTATAGCTATAGCTTTCTATTGTGAAAGAATTTTCATAATAGAATTAGTAGTTCCGGAGATTATCTCATACAAACAAACTTTACCTCTTTGTAATTGATTAGTATGAAAAACAACTGACTTTTTTATGCACTAAAAATATTACGTACTTAGGTATGTGTGATCATAAAATATTACCTAAGTTCATTCATAATTATAGTAGCTATCGGAAAAATAATCATTAACCAAAATATTTATAGCAATATATAGCAATTTCCGGTTTGGAAACACCGTCAATTTTCTAAAATTAACAAACGATATAAAATAAACAAGAGCAATGCTTACATAATCAATATAATTAATAACTAAATAACTACACTTAATTAAAAACCAACAACATTATGTAATTAATCAAAATCTAATTTTCTGAAGGATCCGGCCAGGAATTCTTCATTAATATCGGAGTTTGGTCTCTTATTTTCATTAGATACCATCTTCATTGAATTTATAAGGAACTGTTTCGTGCTCGTGCTTCTTATTTCTTTTTCATATTTATCTGAAAACAAAAAAAAACATTTATTACCTACTAAATAAAAGAGCATTATCTGTCACTTTAATGTTGCTGTTTTCTTAAACTTCGTCATTTGTATTTAATATTTATTAGTTTATATTTTTAATAACTTAATTTAATTAGCTCAGAAAAAGAGTACCTATACAAAGAGATTTTACAATTGAGTGAGGCGAGCGAGACCCGGTAGCTTAGTTGGTAGATCGACGCCACGGCACGGCAGAGGTCGTAAATGGTCTAATTCAGGGGTTCCCTAACTGTGCGTCTGTCACAGGGGCGTTGCAAATGTACCGGACATTTAAGTCTTGATATTGATAGTAATAATCTAGAGCTACACGCAGGTATCTTCCTTTATGTGGGCGTCGAAAAAAAATCAACATACGCGCGAAAAGATTAGGAACCCCCTAATTAGGTATTTGACTGATTTTGGGAAATGGTTTATATTAATCTTCATTATATTATAAGCACACTACATAGATATTTCAGGGAGATCTACTGTATTTATCAATAAAAATCAGTGATAAAGTATAAATTTCCAAAACCGCTCCAAAAACGCTGTTTCTGCGGAAGTGACGTAACACGCTAGTAAACGAGCTTTGTCAACAAGACAGACGGTGCAACTGAAATTAATTTCATCAATAAATCATTTTTATTGGCTATAATGGCGTATATAAATGGTGTGTAGTTCCACAATGTACAAATACGTCTTTAAAGAGTCCATCATGATTCATGACACAAAAGAATTTATAGGTAATGTTTCTAAGTTTTTATCAACATAACCTAAAATGAGATTTCACAAAACTTCTGAATGATTATACAAAAGATTTGTAAATAAATATGTGGCAGGTAGGTACTTACACTGCTGTTTTTACATTTTTAAGTTCCGCAGCATAATAATCAGCGTTAGGTATTCTTAAAGAAAAGTGCAACCATAAATGCGTCTATCTTAGGTAGGTTGTATCAGCTTGCATAAAAATTTGACTCCATTTTGAGATTCGATATGAATATTTATGCCACTAGATAGAAGATTTCTATGAAAACAGCTTCAGAAATAGCTCTAAGATCAAATATAGCACCCAGAAAACATAAAACGCAAACTACAATCTGTCAAAGCCGTGCTTACTCCAGTGTTGCCAAGCTAGATTTTCATTTTACCCCAATGCCTGATTAATTTTACTCTAAAATCATAACTATTTATACAAAAATACCTGGCTAAAGTTTTGGTTTTAGATATACAATAAAACAAGTTCTTTCTTAATCAATGGTCATGTTTTACAATAAAAATATGCTGAATTTGTTTGTTTAACTCAAATTCAATTCAAATACTTAGGTACCTACATGTATTGCTTACCACAAAGCCCATAAACTATAGTAATCATAACAACAATACGAAATCTAACCTTAAAATTTTGGAAGTGACTCCGCGACCGCCGCCGTGACCTGAATTTGCAGCCGGCACTGGTTGCTAAATTGGCAGCCGGCGTTGACTTTTGAAAAAAAACGCGGGAAAGGGAGTTGGCAATTTGTCATAATTAAAAAAACATTTTATGTTTCATTTGAGTAACATACCTAATTAGGGTCCAAGAGCGAGCGAAGCGAGCTCGGGAACTTGGACACCCCGACACGGACAGGTTAGGTTCGAAGGGGTTGACGGGGGCTTCAGTGAGCGAGCGAACGAAGCCCCCGTCAACCCCTTCGTGTTGTGATACTTTTAACCTTGCAGATAGAAATAGGAGCTCCGCGTACCGGGGCTCCGTCGACCACCTCCATCCCCCTTGTAAGTCCAAAGAAGTTGTATTTTGTTTTACATTAACACTGTTATTTAAAAGTCAGTCTAAGGTATTTAATTCAACTTAAAACACGGCAACATTAATCTGCTGCTACGGTAGTTTGCAATTATTTTCGTCTGGTATCACTGCTACTCCAAGGCTACTCCGGTTCCTAACGGCATTATTTTTGGGAGCCTAGTCGGCACCGGCTGCGGAGGCGCTCCCTAGAATTTTACCCTCAAATTTGCCCTAAAGAATTCTTTACTCTAAAAATAAGTTGGCAACACTGGCTTACTAGCGTGTGACGTCAACAGAGTGCGACAGGCCGTTCTTGTGACAGCTACAATAACAAAAAATATTGCATTTTATTTTCGTGTAATTTGCAAAAAATATACATATTTTAGTTAAAAATCAAGTGAAATATGTTTATTTACGCTATGAACTGATAGGATGACCACAATCTGTAGCATATTTTCAATGTTGTCAAGAACCCAATTGATATATATATATATTTTTTTCTTTAAAAAACGTTGCCCCACACTAGGATTTCTCCTGTATTGTGGGTGCGTTTACAAACACAAATTTCACATACACAAACAGCCAGACCTATGTGCAATGCGGGAATCGAACCCGCGACACGTTGCGCAGCAGCCAATCTCTCAGCCAATGCGACAACCGTGCGGTCATATGTTTTGACTTTTTGCCTTTTGATGGTTACAAAGTTTCTTCTACAAAGTTTTTTCTTACCTTTCAACTCAGACATAGCCGGTTCTTCACCTCCGTAGTCTTTTGGCAGATATCTCTTAGGAACGCTCATGTGCAGGGCATCCAAGGATTCGTGGATCACCACGCGGTCAATTATCTTTGGACTGAAGAACTGCCTCATGAAGCTGATGACGTGTTGGATGAGGCTGGTGGCATTTAGTACGTGGATGGAGTGGATTCGAAGACCGAGACCTTCCTGGAATTGGGAATCAGGATGTTAAAGTTGGATATAGTTCAGTAGATATCCCTGTGAAAGAATGCGTTTGAAAAAGCACATTTTCAGTGTCACTGAAAGGTAAAAAAGATAACATCGTCAGTGGAAAGTGCTAAGCTGCCGAAGTGTTACTTTTGGAAAACGAGTTTTGGCGATTCGCACACTGCACCGCATCACGCAGCGTAGCGCGGGAGTTCGTGATCTTACGTTGTTAGCAAGTACACCTGTATTTGTATAGAAATCACGCGTAGTGCAACATACTGAAAACGCATTCACTCGCGTGGCTTTTGTTTCGTCGCCACGCACCCGCAGCGTAGCGCGGGGCGGTGTGTTATTCGTCTTAAGGCTTTTTTAAGACAAAAAATCATATCTCTTTCTTTTGGCGGTTAACCTCTTTTGCCTTTCCACTGACTGCATAACCTGACATAACATGACGCCTCTAAACCCCTAAAGGTTAGGCAGAGGTGTATAGTACACTCACGTTTCTACAGTTATGTTTAAGACCCATGATTGGGGGGCGAGCCTATTCACATCAACGGGGCACAAATCCAGACACTGGGCTCCTAATTAGAATTTCTTATAGGACCTCATAACTTTTGATCGACCCAAAAATTTAACCCAGTCCACACTCAGTCGCACTTGTGATCACTAGACCAACGAGGCAGACAAAAAGATGAAGTTTCTTTGAAACAATCAATAATTTCTTCCATACCCCTCCAAATTGTAACACAGCAATATTGCCTGACGACAAAATTATATTCACTTGCGAGCGATTCAGACAAATCGCACAAATCTTAATTTCTCTGAAACTACGAATGGCTAGCAAACAAGTAATAACTACAAGCTGCTTATAAGCTTGTATTCATAGTTAAGGAGATATTTGAATTATTGTCACTGACCTAGATTCATTGCTCGCGAGTGTATCTACATTTGCTGTCAAGCAACATTGATAATGCAATTTACGTAAAGGTGATAATGCAATTTACGTAAAGAGTGAGACTTTTCTTCTTCTATAAGTAATAACAGGTGCAATAGAATAAATTGCAATATCGTCATACCTAGGTAGACGTGATCTAAAAATATATTTCAGATCCTATATGATATTAGTGCTAAGTATATTATATTATCATACCATTGATATCAAAGCGGTTCAATAACCCATAGATATATATTAGCTCTTCTTTGACTTAAGTTTTAGACGGTGACAATGCTATGCGTGGACTCGTGGAGATTAAGATTAACGATAGATCCTTCGTCCCTTAACAATTTTATTAATCAATCAGCATTTCATGGCTACATTTTTTGTGCACGTCTATGCCATAATAGGTATCCTCAAGATCAACCAGGTGACCAGGTGACAGTGGTAATAGGTGAAACACAATCACTGTTTCCCAACCCTTAGGTATGTGACTTCAAAACAAAGATAATAATTACAAGTTACTTGAAACAAATGTGCATCTCGCACCTAATGGTTAATAAGTCTACGTCATAATCTCAAGAGGTCCTATGATTAGACAAGTAACAGATTACAATGGTAACAAGTGAAATACAATCACTGTACAGTACTCGACAGTAAATACCTATTACACATCGAGTTTGAGAATGAGATAATCGGTTAGCTTCGGCTTTGTAGAGCGTCGTATCCGTCACTCATACCTATGCATGTGACGCTTTGTCACTGACTTGTTTATTAGATACCGAACTGTTAGTGCTTCGCGCGACAGAGATGATGCTCTATAATGCCGAAGTTAGCCGATAGGTACCTCTTTCTAAAGCTTGATTATTTTTACTCCCGTGGACTGTATGTGTCGTCTAAATGAAGATATTGATGACAACTTACATGGAACAAATGTGCAGATTTCTGCATTAAAGTTGGGTTCAGTCTGAGTAGATGCGCAAAGGTAGCGTGCTTCATATCCAGCACCCAGATGTCGCCTAAGAAGTAGTCGTGTTTCATTCTGATGTCGCCAAGCTGGAAGAAGAATTTAAAGTTATGTTATTGCCTTGCTTCACCTGCGTGGAGGTCGGAAATTATCCGACGAGAATGTAAGATCTATTTGAGAGATAATGGCAATCTGTAGGCCGATCAGGAGTTATTTTGACGTATGGTATCGTTAATGTAAGCATATTTTGAATTGAAAATATACATTTGCTACACAATATTTATATAAATTAAATACATAAGTACCTAATAACTCTGATTTTTTAAAAATGTGCAAATGGAATAAAATTTTTTTAAAATGTTCTAAGACTTATTTAGATTCAAATTATGCTTATATTTACGATACCATACCATAAAAAAATAGTAAATTAAAAATTAAAAAAACCCGACTGCCAAAAAACAACTAAAAAGTTCAAAACAAGAGCACTTTTCAAGCAGTCTGATGCAGTTGGTGGCAATTATTTGTGTTAAATCTTAGATTTTATGCCACCAACTGCATCAGACTGCTTGAAAAGTGCTCTTGTTTTGAACTTTTTAGTTGTTTTTTGGCAGTCGGGTTTTTTTAATTTTTAATTTACTATTTTTATTTTTCACTTTTTAGTTTTTAATGTATGTTTTTGTAATCTTCTTTTCGAGCCCTTCATTTTGATACCCCACATGATAGGTTTTGAGGATAAGTAAGAATTAGCGAGAATGATTGCTTTGTTGAACAACTTTAAATCGTTATATATCCTAAACTATTATTTAAAATGAAAAATGATAAAAGGAACCTAAAGATGATTTTAAAATACCTATTCAACGACACCCCACTTGACATAGTTCATCAACTTTTTTTTTTTTCATTTTGACAATATGGCGTCTGGTTGTCGCTGTGGTGAATTTTGATTACTGTTATGTCTTTAGTGACACTCGCAAGGTTAAGACGAATCGATTGACGTAAGAATTATCAAAATCGGCCTACGCATTTGGTCTCTAGAACGCCACATAGAAACAAACATACATACATACATACATACATACATACATACATACATACATAGACTGATAAACACATTACCCTCCTTTGCGTCTCGCAGTCGGGTAAAAAGACTCGTGATAGGCGAAAAAAGGAGTGTAACGTTGTATACTTATTAATATTAAATACCTACCAATAAAACAACAAACATACAAAAAACATCTCCGTACTAATCAGCTGTAGGAACAAAGAAATATTTTTTCTATGTATGTAGGTGATGCTATAATAATTCGGCCGCAAATATAAACCTACCCGCGCGCGAGTAACAAATTGCGCCGGAACAGACCGGTCGAGGTGCATAAGCTCCGCCTCCATACTTAGTGTTATTGTGTCAGCCAATGACGACGGCTAGTCTTTCGATTTTTCTGGAACGAATCGCCGTTCTTTCGCGAAGATCACCTAATATGGTAATCTTCAAAATAGGTGAACGTCCCAGGAGGTTATAAAAACCTCTGGGAGTTGCCAAGGGCATTCCAACCTGTACTCTGCGCCTGCGACTACGTACTTTGACCTACCTAGTTACCAAGTCTAAACACTAAGTAAATTACCGTGTTGTGAAAGTAATTGTTTAACTATAAAAACAAAGTAAATTCTATTGTGTGAACCCGAAAATCGGTAAGTCTTGAAAAGCTAAGTATTTAGATGTGCCTAACAATTGTAATCTTTGTGTAATTTAGCTGTGTAACGCTGTGTATAAATTCACTTTGCTAATCTTTTTTTTCAATAATAACGTGCATATTGTTTTAGTGTCAAAACCTAGGTCTTGTTTTAATGTTGGTGTGCCTAAACCAGCATACTTTGAGCTGTGTAATATTGTACTAGAAATATTAAACGTTATTATTCTAGAATCTCACCAAAATTAATAATAAAATATTGTTAATTTATGTGTGCGTCATGATGGTGGGTCATGTATCAATTAACTTCAGTTAACCTTTTTGTTTTTTTATTAAATTTAAATAGTAGTAGCTTGTCATTTTTTTATATGCACACAATTATAGGTAGATAGATGCTAGCAATAATTCTAAATATATTGCCTAGTCATGTAATTTAATTATTTTGTTCTAATATGTAAATTTTTCTAGCTTTTGCAAAAGGAGGTGGCATTAGTTTTTCAATAGTACTTGATACAAAAATAATTTATTTTAAATATTTTTTCTGCTACCTACCTCAATTAATTTATTTATTTTTCTTATAGCTAGCTAATGCTTGTCTGCACATTAGCTGTGCCCTATTATTGTCTTCTTTTAACCACACCGTGAGACTGCATCACCAAATTAACCAAATTAATGTTGGGGCTATCTCCTTGGTAGTTCCGCATTGGTTGCGGTCCGGTTGATGCAGTCGACGGTCTGGAGCACTACCTAAGACGCCTGTGAATGTGGATTCCAGGGTTCCAGTTCCACTTCTACGCCTCTGTATAGTACGACGCGTACTCATCCTGCGCTGCTGCCGGGTGTGGCTGGACACCTGAGCTGCTGTCGCATCTACTACCTCGCGAAGCTGCCGCGAGCTGCGCGCGCTGCGTCGACTACGCTCCACGTCGGCCGGCCGCCTACCTCCTGTGGACTACCAGGAGAGTACCGTCTACACAAGAAGGAATCCTAACGTCCTAATTCTTCGAACCCCGCCCGGCTTCACCGGCGGCTTACTTACTAGGGTTGCTAAACAATACACGTTTATTAATTCGTAACATTTTTTTATTTATCACCCTAGTAAGGACACCCTCGTTACAGGAGATATGCTATCTCAGCAAATTAGTACGGCAACCACTGTCGCCACTTTTAGGACAGTTTGCGACACAACTACAAGTAAGCTCCTTGTGAATATATAAGATCTCCCACACATAAAAAAATCCGCACACCCTCAATCTAACACTGTTATTCGTCATTCAGCACTAGCACTAAACTAAATCACTGTATTTATATCATCGATTGTGTTCGGTCCGTCGTCGCCAGCGTGTACGTTTTAACTATGGTCAATGTGACCATAAGTATTAAACCGTCAAGCTCAATAGCGCCTTGACACATCTCCCTTGTTTCTATGATCTGAGGGTACTATGAACCACTGTAAGGTCTATGTACACTGGGGTTGTAGGTACTATAAAAATAATAAAATTACCTACCATGAAAGTGTTCCTCAAAAAGGCTTCGCAAGTAAAAATACTCGGATCTGGGTTGATGAATTTGACCACGGTGATTCTATGGCCTTTTAGCAGTGTGGGCATCGAAATTTGGAGGCTGTGAAAGAGAAAAAAATGTTACATTTCAGATAGTTTTGACAAGTTCGGGGAAAAAAGCCGAAAACAGGTTATGGGGCTCTAATTGCTGTTAAATATATAAAAGATTTCAAAAACAACTGACGTAGGCGAGATTTGAACCTGCGTCATCTCTGCGTCCTACCCACGTCTGGAGAAAGTTTTAAGGTAGCCTGCAAAATTTGCTTTTTTTTGTAAACTGCAGCTATCTGAAGGCCTTACAAATTTTAATATTTGTTCCGCGCGGAACCCAAACCGGTGACACACAGTGCATTGACCGGTCAAACGCTTAGCTGCACGAACCGTGCCGAGTTAAAAAGGATTAAGAATTGAGGTTGAAAGTCGATATGAAAGTAGACATTCAAAATTGAAATCAGCGCGACCAAAAGTTTTTGTATAATTAAACACTGCAGTCAAAATCAAAATGACGTCAACGAATGAAAACGTTGATTAAATAACATGGATTATGAATTACAATACAAAAAACTTTACAAAGTTTCTAATTTGAAAGCGTATTGATTCTATTTTGTCCGCCTTGTTGAGTTAGGTCGCAAGCGAGACTGCTGATAGTGGGGTTTGATTCCCGGGACGGACAAATTGTCTGGCTTGTCATTAGGAAATCGGGAGCAGATAAAGTCAGAATTTTTTTAACTATGGTGAGGCAACCAGGCGTAGCACCCGCATGATGGTAAGCGTTAAGGTTAACGCATAGCCTATGAATTGCTTGCAACACCGAGCATCATGAGCGTTGCCGGGACTTTAAAATAAGTTTTATGTTGAAAATTATTTTTCAAAACATGACATTCAAACAAATCAATATCATGATGGAGTTGGAAAGTGGTTAGTAACCCTGAACATAATTATTATATAAGTACTAAAACGGGAATACACCTTGCTATTTAGTTATGGAAGAGCGGAGTCTCCTAATACAGGCATTATTTGCTTAAAAGGAGGCTCCGATCACAAACTAATTGTAAATAACCTGTTAATGAAAATAAACAAATTTTGAATTTTTTGAAATAAACAAATTTTGAATTATATTGTAGTATTGTAGTACTTGTCAAGACAAATCCAACGGGCCCAAATACGATAAAGTTATGTTAAGAAGTTGAGGAGTTCCTATAGCCATCTTCCAGCTCCATCATGACACCACCTCCATGGTATCATACTATTGCATTATCATCAACGTGACATAATGTGTTCAAAATTTCACCTCAATCGATTGAGAGGAACTGGTCTAAAATCCAGTTGCAAGATTTCATCCGGTACACACACGACAAGTTAAATTAAAGCTTGTAGTGAGAAGTTACTGTACCTACAGCTTAGGGGACAAGCAAGACCCCCGCTGTCACAGCAGTCACTCAGCTCTAACGACCTTACCCACCACAGAAACACAACACTACCGAAGAGTAGCGGTATTTGGCTGTGGTATGCTGTAAAATTGTAGTACTTCCCCAGTTGGCTCCAGATTTGAGATATTCCATTAAGCCCTACTTCTCTAGTACTCTAATATAGCCTTGTCCCTCATTATTTAAGGCTAGTAATATAACTGCATGCTTAGCATGACCGATTCTATCTCTATTCTACCAAATATTAGACAAAGTTCTTTCTATCCAACTCGTTATCTCTTTGCCCGAGCACGCAGCAACCCGTGCTTGACTTATCAGAATGTTGTCTACTGAAGAATATAAACATTTCTTCTGTTCATTGTATGTATAAAATGGTAGAAATCTTTCTACAATTTGACACTTTGTCTATTCTTCTGTAGACAAAACCCGTTTCTATCGTGGTCATGCTAGGCCGGCTAGTGAAATGCAGGTCCATTAAATACATCTGCTCACCTATTCAGTGATGTTTATATTCATCGTAAATATTTTGTACATATTGGCGAAGACTTTTTATCACGAAAAATATAGGTACCTACCCAATTAAAAATTTTACTAATGTTTGTACAGACGTCATCGCTATTGTTTTAAATTAATTAATACAATACAATAATAAAAGAAATAAAAACTTAAAGTGGCGTCTTTCAAAAGTGGTTAAATATTACTTGAAAAGATAATAAAATTAATGCATTAAATACTAAGACTAGCGACCCGACCCTGCTTCGCACATGGAAATTCCTTTGCTGTATTAAGTTAAATATTAACGTATTATACACATATACCTTCCCTAATAAATCTTCTAAATGGTGATGAAACTTTATCAAAATTCATTGTGATATAAAAGAACTAAGCGGAAAAGTCGACAATCACGAAACGCGACTTTGTTTTATACTATTCAATTATCTATAGATGTAACGTAGGTATAGATACCGGTATTAAAGATGATCACAGATCGCGCATGTACATTTTCCGTCCAATAGACAATAGACAGTTGACAATACGTAATAGAGAATGGTCCAATTAGACGACGAGCATCGACTGACGAACCAATGGCCTGCAGCCTCGGCGCTCCCCGTCTTCTTCATTCCCCCAAAGAGACCGAAAATCAGCTAGTGCGCAGGTGACGTTTGTGATCAAGACTGACGCCGGGACTTTATACCTTGCAATTATAATAACAATAAAACCAAAATAATGAAAAACAAAAGAATGATTGAAATTGTTGCTTCCCATGTCAAATCAAGAGATAAAAAAAAAACTAACCGAATGCAGAACCTCCTCCTTTTTGGAAGTCGGCTAATAAAATAAGAATAACAAGATTTATGAGAATCCGACTGTGAAACGTGATCATGAGAATTTCCTTTTTGACCCATTATACCTAATTATTGTATTTCAATTCTGCGGTCATTGTAGATAAAAAAAAAAAAACTTATATTCTACCTACCTAATTGCTTTTATACAAAACTAGCACTTTTCCCGCGACTTCGTCCACGTGACCCACAGGAATGTGCATTTTTTCCGGATAGAAAATAGCTTAAAGCACTCGGGAATAATGCAGCTTCCTATTACTGAAAGAATTTTCAGAATCGGATCAACGGTACTTTCATACAAACTTTCATCCCCCTTTGCACCCTTTTTGGGGGCGAATTTTCAAAAACCCTGAAACAGTATTTAAAACAAAAGCCTAAATACCACTTTCTTTGACTCTAACTTCAAAACTAACGGTACTTTCGTACAAACTTTCATCCCCCTTTGCATCCCTTTTGGAGGCGAATTTTCAAAAACCCTGAAATACGTGTTTATTTATTTAAAAATAAGAGTCTAAATACTAATTTTCATGACTCTAACTTCAAAACTAACGGTACTTCCATACAAACTTACATCCCCCTTTTCACCCCTTTAGGGGTAGAATTTTCAAACATCCTTTCTTAGCTGATGTCTACGTCACAAAACAAACTCGTCAAAATTTCAAATCTCTATATTCAGCGGTTTGGGCTCTGCAATGATGAATCAGTCAGTCAGTCAGGACAAGCTATATATATAATTATAAGAAGAAATCTAAATAATAAGTCAATAGAAATGTCCTCTACAAAATTTTATTCCCAGACGCGTGTAGCTGGTTCGCAATCAATGTCAAAGCATCCAATGCAATACAAAATTGGACTTAATTCCGTTCACATACATCATATTTTTAAACGCGCGCTCTCGATGTAGTGGTTTCGTGTAAGATACCACCTAGCATAAGCATAATTGGCCTGTAATGTTCCCACTGCTGGGACACAGGCCTCCTCTGTGAGAGGGAGTGAGCCGTAGTCCACCACGCGGGCCCAGTGCGGGTTGGTGGACGTCACATGTCTTCGAATTTTTGGTTCTAGGACATGCCGGTTTCCTTACGATGTTTTCCTTCACCGTTAAAGCAAGTGATAATTAATTTCTAATACGCACATGACTTCGAAAAGTCAGCGGTGCGTGCCTAGGAATCGAACTCGAACCATTCGCCGTGGGAGGCACATGGTTAAACCACTAGGCTATCACTGCTTTTTAGATACCACCTACCTTACATAATTTGATCTAAAGCGGTGACAAGGTCACGCACCTTTGCAACTTCTATTGACTTGTAGCAACAGCGACATCTGTTCGACAACATCGAATACTACCTACATAGCTAGACTGCTAACAGCGACAACTTGTCAGATGTCACTACATGTTACGTCTGATGTCATAAATCCTACATCGCGCAAGAAGAGTTTTCACAGCGATAAATAAATACAGAAACCCGAAATCAACTGTCGGGCCTACCGGACAATACCACCCGGTCTGGTAGGAGGATCCTCCCTTATAATAAAACAAATAAATATAAAATATAAAAGATTTTTCCTGACGTTTCGAACACTTTGCAGCGTTCGAAACGTCAGGAAAAATCTGTAATATACGCTATTTAATCTGTTTAAACTTGTTTTATAATAATGTGTAGTAATCGCGAAAACCTAAGACATCATAGGATCCTCCCTTTTCAAATAAGGGACTTTCTACCTCGTTTCTCCATTACCCATAGACTTATAATTTAGATCTGTGGTATCGTCCAATATAAATGTGCCTCCTTACACTACGATTAATGGCTACGTCACTAGAGCATATTGCCAATGGTCACGGTTCACCAACCGTGAAGCATTGTTGATTGCAGCCTAGCTCGATATAATTATAGCATACGAAGAAACCACAAGTGCTATAACTTGTCTATCAGTTATAAGGTTGCCAAATTAGGCCGATAATCGATAGAAAATGTTCAACGCTGCCTAATTAACATTTTAGGGTTCCGTACCTTAGTAGGCAAAACGGCACCCTTATAGGATCACTTTGTCATCCGTCTGTCCGTGGCAGGTCCGAGGCATCTGCTCATAGATAGCACCACTAGAAGAGGTATGTAATAGCGGCATCTTGTTCATAGATGGCGCTATAGCTAATTTCTAGTAGAATATGAATTTATTGTAGTCCACGCGGACAAAGTCTAGTAACATAAAAATCACTCACTATGATGGCCACAAATCTTCAGAGTCTGATAAAACCTTGTCTCTATTCTGAATGATCTCTGGTGACAGCAACCTGTATTTGTAGAAGTTATCAATTCTTCGCTTTGCCTTCTCCAAGGAGCCTTTGGTTACAATCAGCATTCTTTCCACAAAGTCTCTATCTGGAAATAAAATAGTTTATTGTTATTGTTTTGGTGTTCATTTTTAACCCCTAATAAAACGAGGAGTGTTATAGGTTTGACGCCTATATCTATCTGTATGTGTGTCTGTCTGTAGTATTATAGCTCTTAAACAGATGGGTGATTTTAATGTAATTTCTTTTTATTGAAAGGTAGTCTAATTGGGATGGTTCTTAACTATATTTGATGAAAGTCTGTGCAGTTGATAAATGATATTTATTTTGTAAATAGGTTAAAAATAACACTTTTACACGTCAAAACATTTTCTTAAGCTAGATGAGGTCGGTGTTTCCTATATATATATATATATGTATATACCTTTGAGAAGAAACACCGAAACAACCTCAAAGGTTAATGTCTCTTTTAATGTCCAGACAAACTAAGATAAAATGTGCAAAAACCATGCGGGTTAGTCTGAAATGGCCTTTAGAGGAAAGAGCCATACAGATTTGAGTGGACCTGACCTAACTGTGCACGCATGTTCCGGGTATCGTGGCAGCTCAACCTTGACTAAGGGAGCAGAGTTGTTTAAAGTATTGTCAGCTCTATTCCGAATTGGTAGCATAAGCATAGCTTAATCGGCTTATAATGTTCCCACTACTGGGACACAGGCCTCCTCTGTGAGAAGGAGTGGGCCGTAGTCCACCACGCGGGCCCAGTGCGGGTTGGTGGAAGTCACATGTTTTTCGAATTTTTGGTTCTAGGACATGCCGGTTTCCTCACGATGTTTTCCTTCACCGTTAAAGCAAGTGATCATTAATTTCTAATACGCACATGACTTCGAAAAGTCAGCGGTGCGTGTCTCGGGATCGAACTCGAACCATTCGCCGTGGGAGGCACATGGTTAAACCACTAGGCTATCACTTCTGGCTTCCGCTTCCGAATTGGTATGAGACTTTAATTATAAATATATTTTGTTTATTTAGCGATCCACGGTTTAAGTTTTCCATTATCATCATAGCATCATGCATGTACTGATAAAAGGTTTGCAGAGATGTGCACTTGTACAGAGTACGCAAACATTTTGCCAGTATGTAATGTTTAATTTCCATGTAATAAGGGAGCGATCCTATTGACATTAACCTGGCACAAATTCTGGAAAATTTCGTAATGGAAAGACCCTCAATAGAACGCTCAATACACTCAGTATGCTCGACAAGCTTAAATGCTCAATATGCTCAATAGAATGCAAAATGTACTGAGGCTGTGAATGACCATTTCCAACAAACGGAGCTCGTTCACCGTAATAACATTGATAAGGCCACTAGTTATTTTAATTATTAAAAAAGAAACATTTTAAGCTTAGAGTAAAATAAAAAAAATAAAACAATGTATTTAAGTAATATTAAATTAAAATGATTGTGAGTACAATATTATGAGAAATAAGAGGAGTCCACGTGGACAACAAGAACGTCTGGCCAATGCGGTCCGAAATGCAAATTTATCATTAGTCAATGACATGCAACCACGTAGTACCGCCAAATAACAATTATTTTTATTTATTTGATGCAATGACATGCAAATGCATTAAACAATGAATATATTTATATTATTTTTTATGCTATAGCATCAAATTAATAAAGAAAATATTTAGTTTAAACATAATACGTTTTATAAAACGGTAGCCAGTAGACCACAGTCTGAAGAACGTCTAGAAAAACGTGACTTAAATGTCACGATGTATCAAAAAATAATTCAATGCGGCCCTGAAGTGAATTTCGACTGACTGCTGCGTAATAATTTAGTTCATTATTATGCACATACTATGACGTAGGGTCGATTTCTTCGACGACCGACGTCCTTCTAATGCTACCAAGGCAGCTGATGTGCAATCTAATGCGCTTGAGCAAACATCACATAAATTATTGTTTGTTTTTTCCCCGGGTTGGGTTAGCAAGACCCTTCAAATTCTTTGAATCAAAAATATTTAAATTTTGTGTCTTTATGCACAACTTTATCTGATTACAATTTCACAACATAAATACTTCTATTTCTTTTTAACATTTCAGAAGACAATGCAGTCTCATGTAAGCAATTAAAAAAAATATATGTGGCCAATTAAAATTATCTTTAAGATACTTTTTTTTTGAGATTCTTCATCCAACTTCCCAGGGTTATCATGTTAATGTCCGCCCATTTTAAATTTAAATGGACATCCGCAGTAACGGATGGATCGCAATGTGCGTTGTCCATCCAAGAGCCGAAGTTAAAATGTACTTTTATTATGCCAACTGATTGATTTTAGATTTTTTGATTTTTTTGATACTGGTAGTACTTTCCTAGACGAGTTATTTTACGAAGAGCCCTACTACTACCAGGTATAGTGTTTTGTTTATATTTTGTTAACAGGCTTGCGTTTGACCGCCATCTCGCCTGATGTTGATCATGATGTGGTCCACGATGGACCACGCTAGCCTGGAAGAAACCTATTCACTCGTGACTATTCAATCTGAGTGTGTTTAACACTCAGATTGTAACTATCGGGGAACACCCACTCAGGCAGCGCCTTCTACGAGTACTGTTTGCTGTGTAGTAATATATTGTGGGAATTTTCCGAATTCATTTTTCGTTGATAGTGTGTAATGTATCTTACCTATTCCTGCTTCAACCAAATGCGGCTGCTTCTGAAACCACTCAAGGATAGCATCGACATCTTCCTCTATCGTGCTCTCCTTCAAACCCAGCTCCTTTCTTATCTCCTGCACGTCTTCCTTGGTGTAGGGGAACATCGGATGCATGTCGTCTACCGACATCTGAAATTATTGAAAAAATATTATCAGAAGGGCAATTCTCCACAATGTTTAAAATATACCTATGTTCCGATCGAATCTCAGTGTCATAAAATGTCTTAAATGTTATTCTTGTAACTTATATTGCAATGAAATTGAAAATTGACCAAAAGTTGATCAAAACGACAGCGGATTCTGTTGACAATGTGAACTGGCACTTAAAGAACAAAAAAAAATATTCTCGTGCTTATTTAAATGATAACACTAAGTAGCAGAATACCACTTTTAAGGCCAAGTTCACCCTCAAGTTATCAGTCCGCTAAATTGAAATCGACCGTTTAACATGACTTATACATGAAAAGTTTTATTATACATGAAAAGTCATTGAAAATGGTGTCGCCACTATTCACCTCATAATGCCACACTACCCTTGTATATAATCACACCCGTCGGGCTGCAAACGAGAGTTGAATTGACGCGCCACCACTTTCAATCTCATTCTTTGTCTGCGCAAGTTGTACAGTCTTTGACGTATACCTGTTGCTTATTTTATCACGTGGAGAGACAGCATACAGCTAACTTCGCATTTTAATTTTATTTACCTACTCGATTCTTACGGTCATGTAACGTAATACAAACTACCTACATTACCAGATACCTATAATTATCCACTTTTTAAAATTCAAAAACTAGATTATTTAAAGAAACCAGCAGTTGCTGTAGTTCACGCATGCGTAACTGCGCCTTTTTGGCCGGTAGCCTAAGATTATGAAGATGAATTACCAAAGCTTAACGGCGAATTATAATTATTTATTACTTAAAATTACTGTTATTAATTATGTTTCTTATGTGAGCAAGGATCTAGTATCGTTCATCATCAGAAAATCTGGTCCATTCATTAAAACTAACGATGATCTTGGGCTTAGTGATAGACCTATTAGTTTAAAAACAAAAATAAAGCATGAAATACGTAATTTTGTTAGACTTGAAGTAAATCTATATCTATATTAAATTTATAAAGAGGAAAGATTTTTTTGTTTGTTTGTACCGAATAGGCTCCGAAACTACGGGACTGATTTTAAATGTTCTTTCACTCATTGAAAGCTACATTATCACTGAGTAACATGGGCTACTTTTTATCCCGAAAAAATGCACAGTTCCTGTGGGACACGCGGACGAAGTCGCGAGCGAAGTGCTAGTCATAATTAAAATGATTCTAAAGAAAATAATACATCTTGAGCTTCTTTACATCTATAGATATTTTTTACATCTACGAAAGTTTATTTAGATGTCATCACTTGGAAGGTTTGAAAACCCCGCGGTTTTATGCCCGTTGCTCAGCTCCTAAGGGTCGTAGGGTCGTAGCGTGATAGATAGCCTTGAATAGCCATGAATCTGGCTATCATATACAAAGAAGATTTTTTGAATCCGGCTGGTAGTTTCAGAGATTAGCGCGTTCAAACAAACTTTACAGCTTTATAATTAGGGTAGATTTGGCCATTTGGGAGCGCTCCGCCCGCGTCCTTTTTGGTGACTGAGTGTACGGTTCTCAGACTGAAATCCAGGTACCAGGCTACCACTAAGAATTTCCTAACCGAAAAACTCAATAACAATTTGCTCGACCCGGACATCGAACCTCACGCTCAGGAATCCCACTTGCGACCACTAGACTAAACGACGCGGTCACTTGATATGAAGTAACAGTATCAACGGTGAATGAAGTTTGCATAAATATTAGGAGTCTCTATGTTGTAATTGTTAGGTAAACAGATACCGGCATGAATTGGTGTGTCATCGTTAGGGTTGCCAATCCTACTATAAAATATAGTAGCCTACTATATTACGGCCTGCGGCCACGACCTTGCCACTATCAGCGGTGACTTAGCGCTGGGCGGCGAGCGGTAATATACGAAAATGTATGAACCATGCCACGAAGAATCGCTCGCAGCGGCAACGCCGATACCGCCGATACCGGCGCCGGTATCGGCGGTATCGGCGTTGCCGCTGCGAGCGATTCTTCGTCGCTCGCCGCGCCGCTTGCTGCTAAGCCAAAAGTGATGGTCGGGCCGTTACGAGTCCAACTACTTATTACTTTACAAAAAAAAAATACCTAGTGGGCGAAACTACTAGGTATTTTATTTGGATAAAAAATTAAGCAACATTATTGACTTAAAAACTTAAAACGTAAAACATCTAAAAAATTAAGGCTCAAAGCAGTAAAATAAATAACTTAAAATATACCTTTATCTATTTTTTTTTCGCCATTTAAGTACTAATATTTTTAAAAAATATATTACACTTATTTGTTAAACAAAGTTGCCAGCCCTAGTCGTCAACGTCATATAAAGAAAGTTATGCGCTATGGATTCTAAATGGCTTCAAATATACTGGTTGGTTTCATAATATTGTGATGGAATATTTCTGATTCATTTTGTAGTACTAAGTATTTGAAAATCGAAAGGTGGATCCGTGATGACTTTTTAAGTATCAATTTTAAGAAAAAAAAAAGATTTGCTTTCGAATTGCAACTCCAAAATGGCGGCACGTTTGTCGATTGGCTGCTGCGCAACGTATTGCGGGTTTGATTCCCGCACAGAGTAAATTATTTGTTCCGGGTCTGAAGTGTTTGTGTATGTTAAAGTGTTTGTAAGTACACCCACAACACAGGAGCAAACCTAGTGTGGGGCAACGTTTTTTAAAGGAAAATGAAGTTAAGCAGAAATTATTGTAGGTACTGACAAATTAAAATGAACCGAACATCAACAATTTAGAGTGTAAGGCGTCATTTTGAATTCGGCTGAGTTAGACCTTTAGGGCCATACCACAAAAAAGATAAACACGTGTTCAACACGAATGCTACCAAAAATAATAGGCACTTGTTTTAGCACTAGCTTGTCTAAAACAAGTGTGTATTATTTTTGGTAGCATTCGCGTTCAACACGTGTTTATCTTTTTTGTGGTAAGAGTGTCATTGTTTAAGTTTTATCTCAAGTTAATGTACAGCTAGGGAAAGGGATCCTTTAGCAGGTACACTATCATTCATATTTGGTCGTATATTCAAACTTCGAAGCAATCCGAATCCGAATTGCTTCGATGTTTGAATATACTACCAAATATGAATGGTAGTAGACTACCATTCATATTTGGTAAAGGATCTAAAGAAAGAAGATCTAAAGAAAGACCCTTTCCCTTTCCCTGACCGTACCTACATACGAAATTCTAAATTAGCTTATTATTGCCTCTTAAATTATATACTTCGATGTACAGACACAGAGTTAAAAAACATGGTTTAAATTATTCATATAAAACTGCATTTTAATGACTATGTCTCAAGAGCAATGTCGTATAAACTAAATTAATTCTAGAATTAACGATACCTATACTGTTCATTGCCAAAAAAATATTAATTTATCAAGGTTTGAAACAAGGTGTTTCCTGTTTTTTTCTAATACTTATTTATTGTTAATTAATAGAGGTGTGTCTGAAAAAAATTATGAGAAGTGGAAAAAGGTATGTAACTATCGATTATTTTTTATGTTTTTTCTACCGAGCTCTTATCAATATTTTTGATTAACCCTCCATCTGTCGCATTTGGAAAATCCGCATTGTATTTCATGTGGTACCTACCTAACATTTCAATGGGGTTTCCTGTATGGGTCATAAAAATAACAAGATAGAAAAACTTAGGAACGCTGAATTACACGATCTACTCGGCCATACCCACTTGTCGCGACAATACGAACATTCGCCGAATCCCAATAAAATTATCGGGATTCGGCGAATGTTCGTTTTGCTGACAAGATTTTTATTTTATTTGTGTTTTTATTTTATTTTTGTCAAAATGTTTTATACCGAAGGATCAAATAAATATATTTTTTGTCTCATTCTTCACATATTTCATGTTATAGCGATATACAATTTATCACAGATCTTAATTTGTTAGTATTACTAGAAAAGCTGTCATTGGAACATAAGTATTAATCTGACAGCTACTTATATATCACTCAATGAAGGCTTCATATCATCATAAATAGATAACAATTTTGACAGAGAAGAATGAATCAGACACGAAATTAATCCGACAGCCAATTTATAATTTATAAAGATATTAATATTTTTGATTAATTGGGTAGTTAGGTATAACAAGGGCCGTTGCATAGAATACAAAAGCATGACTCCGTAAAGACGATAAATAGCGACTCTTGCTACACCGAAATAAAGTGTAATTCTGCTTGCACAGCGCTGCGTGTCCAAAATTATATAAACCTACAAGGTAAGATCAATGTGGCGAAGACCGTCTGATAGGATAAGACCGTTTTCTGCGTTGCAAATTCGCATTGCGCCGATTTGCAGTTTTGTGTACAACAAACCCTTAGGCCGGCCTCACTTTGGACACGTTTTCGTACGAATTTGACTCGTGCGAACACGCACGAACCATCCCGACTCTCCGAGTGTTTCGCACACTCTATGCAAACTAGTACACGCACGACTCGTTCGCATAGAGTGTGCGAGACACCGTCAAATTCGTACAAAAACGTGTCCGAAGTGAGACCGGCTTAGTCTGAACCTTCTATGTTTTTTTTTATTTAGGTGTTAAAGTAATGCCTAGGGCGATAAATGTGGTGAGCGAGAATAATTGATACTGAAAGAAATCAAACACTGTTAAAAACGTTGTAACATAATCATTGACATTCAGGGAAGCAAACATAAGCGTCGAAGAGAATTGATATGTGAAGCGCACTCTAGTCAGAAGTCCGAAAGTCTGACAACTGATCTAACCTTAGAATACCGGTTTGGGTTGTGGAGGTCAGACGGCAGTCGCTTAGATCCTCAACTGTTTTAAATTCAGTCCAGGACCTTGACACATTGTCATTTAGATACCTATGTCATAAATTTTGACATTTCTCAAGTCCTGTTAAATGTATGGACGATAAACTCCTACAAGGTCTCTATGCACTATGGTATTAAATTAGCGGCAAGCTATGATGGCCGATTTGACGTTTAAGTCCGCTTATAAATACAGTTTCGTAAAAATGTACAACTACTTTTGAAAGAATCAACTAGTTTCCGCCCGCGGCGTAGCCCGCGTTTTTCGGGATAAAAGGTAACATATGTGTTATTCCAGACTATAATCTATCTGTGTGCCAAATTTCATCCAAATCCGTCCAGCCGTTTCAGCGTGAAGAAGTAACAAACATAACACACCCCCACACCCACACACGCACAAACTTTCGCATTTATTAGTAGGATGACGCGTCACTATAAACTTTAAAGTACCTACAGCAATAAAATTGTTCTTTCAAAAGTAATTTATTGTCAATTTTTACAACTATAAGAGCGGACTTAAACGTCAAATCGGCCATCATAGCTTGCCGCTAATATAATGTATTTTCTACCACAACAGCTTATCCTGTAGGGATACATTAATAATTTGAACTTGCTGTTTCGCATAATTTCACTTGCATCCTTATAGAACTGATTTATTTATCTGGATAAAAAGTATCTTACGTTCTTTTGCAGGGCTTATGCTATATCTATAACAAATATCTAAATCGGTTCAGCGGTTCAGCCGTGAAAACGTAGCAAATAGACGGACAGTATTAAGTTTTTATTATTCATCTGTTACATTGCCTACAATTTCGTCCGCGGGACTCACAGGGACTGTGCATTTTTTCGGGATAAAAAGTAGCCTATAGCAGTTAAAAATAATGTAGCTTCATATTAGTGAAGGAATTTTTAGAATTGGATCACTAGTTCCGGAGATTACCTCATACATACAAACAAACATTACTTCTTTACAATATCGGGATTACAACCCATTAGGTATGAATACCAGGTCCCGATGTTAGTGGGTTAACAAACCTGTTGACAGCAACATTTCATACACATTTTAATGAGTGCGAATCTTAGTCAGCATCAGTAAAAATTTCTCTTTCCCCCCACTAGTCGGTACGAGTAACTGGTATCTGAACAAATTATAGGTATATTAGATATTTTATTGGTAAGCGTTATATTTTTAGCATGAGTTTACACTTCCTTTTTTGCTTTTTTGTCCACGCTTATACCGGTCAAGTAACTAACTTTCATGCTTTTTAATTGAATTTAATTTATATTTTTTAAATTAGATTTTTGCTTAAAAATAAACTTATAATATTTCGATAAATTATCTACTAATTGTTTTTTATTTTATTTACTTCTTTTAAATGTATTTATATCTAACACTTTTATAAATAATGTATGGAATAGATAATTAAAATAATAAAATTATTGAAACAAAATAACACTTACATTTACAACACACTGTAAACTCCAAACCACACTTATTTATAATATTTTAATTGTTCAAAACCACTGCCTCATATAACTTCAGAAATAATTATAATTATAAAAATCGGAACTAAGTTTTTTTTTTATTTGCAACACGTCCAACGCAAAAGACAAACGATCGAGTTTTGGCACGCAATCGTTAAAGTTTATAAATATGAAGTGTGCGAAAAGTTGACCTCCGTGTTTTTGCGAACAATTTGAACTTCATTTAATTATTCATTCATTTAATTATTACCTTTTCTTGTTATTTTTTTTTCGGAAAATAAAACTCATAAGTAATTAATCATGTTTTTTTAAATGTTCAATTTTAGAAATATCAAGAAATGTTTCTAGTTTTTAATTTAATTCGAAAAAGGAACTAAGTACCTACCTACTTATTTCAAAAATGTTTGCATTTATTTTATTTTTAACCGACTTCCAAAAAGGAGGAGGTTCTGCATTCGGTTGGTTTTTTTTTTTTTTTTTTTTTTTTTTTTTTAATGTATGTACACCGATTACTCCGTGATTTCTCAACCGATTTACGTGATTCTTTTTTCATATCGTAGAAGAACCTCGCGCGGTGGTCCCATATAAATTTTATTAACTTTGGTTGAGTAGATTTTTAACCAGGCGTAATAAACGGTATTTTTGGTGTATCTCGATGACATCATGACGATGATGAAAAAATTATATTGTGTAGGTACATGAATTCCTGAACGCAATCGATCTCGATATTATACATACATAACATCACGCCGATATTTCCCGCAAGGTTAGACAGAGGTGTATAGTACACACAATTTTTTCATGCTTAAGTCGCATTTGATAGAAAGCTAGGGAGCGAGCCTATTGCTATTACAAACTGAAAAAACACTGTTTTTAGGGTTCCGTAGTAAAACTAGGAACCCTTATAGTTTCGTCATGTCCGTCTGTCTGTCCGTCTGTCTGTCCGTCTGTCCGTCTGTCACACCCTCGTCAAATCTACAGTTCATAACCAATTTGTATGAAACTTCGTAGGTAGATGTCTTTTATAAGCCGCCATTAAGGCCTATAGTGAAATTACGAAAAATAAAATAATTAGGGGGGGCTCCCATACGTGAAACTCAGGGATGAAAATAAAGATTTTCGCGCACCCCACCATGTGGGGTATCGTTGGATAGGTCTTTGAAAATAACATGAAGGTTTCTAAATACTTTTATTATTTAAGTGCATATTGAGTGAACTAGGAGCTCCCAAAGTCGTTAACAATGTGTCCCCCCCCCTGTAATTTTCCAACCGCGCTATCGAAAAATCTGAAAAAAATCAAGCTTATAGCATTTAATAAATACTTTCGATTGAAATTGGTTTGAGCAAGATGCGTCAATATTTTTTTTAAATATTTTAAGTTTGACAACCGTAAAAATAATAATATTTCATAATAATATTATGAAATACAAACTTGTATTTGCGGTCGGAACACTGAAATACTTTTTGCTACGGAACGGTTTTTGTTTACTGAAATGCTCTCATCCACCAACATCTATGAATATCTATTTAAATTCGTGGAAGTAATCGATCTCGGTAAAAGTACATAAATGATCAAAGTCGCTCTGTCCATGATTTTATGGTACTTTATTGTAATAAATTAACAACAACAAAAATGGTTACAGTACACTAAAAAGATAAAAATAAAAACAGGTTTAAAAAAAGCCGACTTCCAAAAACTACACTAAAAACTATGAAATAAAAATGTTAAACTTCCATAAATAAAAATCTAAATGTATATTGAAGTCGGCGGGGCCTAGCATAAATATAAGCAACATTATAGATTAAGGAGGAATGAAAGGAAATTTTAATTTGTCGAGGCGCAAAGCAAGCTGCACGTTCGCTGCACACACTGCGCACGTTCTTCCTGTTCAAAGGCTGAGAGGTAAAAACCTGAAGAAGAGGCCCCGCCGACTTCAATATACATTTACATTTTTATTTATGGAAGTTTAACATTTTTATTTCATAGTTTTTAGTGTAGTTTTTGGAAGTCGGCTTTTTTTTTTAAATGGGATTCGATTCCTGGCGTAACTAATGCACTTTAAAAAACAATTAAAAATGCAGTTTTAGTTTTCTCCAAAATTGAGATCATGACTACTTTGCTCTACTTAATGTCTCTAGTTTTAGATTCGCCTAAAAGTCCCATCTCAAGGAATCTTGCTTGTATAATTGTGGTGTTAAAGCAAGAACTATTATGCTGTCATTAAAATCTTCAATCCAATGTAGATAGGTATAGTAAAAAAACCGGCCAAGTGCGAGGGTCGAACTCACGCACCGAGGGTTCCGTATCATTTTTGGACGTATAAAGTGAAAAAATCCGGACCGCATAACTAATTTTGTTTGTGAAGGAACTTTGATGATTTTGAAAAAACTGTACTAGTTAGGAATATCGTTTTATTTTTGGTGCCATATTTGGGTCAATTTCTATCAACTGTAATTATTTCAGATTTTTCGCCCCGTAAACTTCGGAGATAAGGGGGGGGGAATGGTATTTTTTTGGACATTTTTCATCATAATGTCGAAAACTGTGAGACATAAAATAAAATAAAAATATATTTTGAAATGTGCAAATCAAGCCCTTTCATATGATATGTCACTTGACCTAGTAACCCCACTTTAAAATTTTGGACCCCCACTCCGGCCCCTTTTCCAATGAAAATAAAAATATTTTTGGATTTTTTTCATTTGCAATAAAGTTGAACAAGCATTCTTTATAACTGTTCCAAATTTCAAGTCGATAGCATAAGTAGTTGCTGAAATAATCAGGTGTGACAGACAGACAGACAGACAGACGAAGTCGCACCATAAGGGTTCCTTTTTTACCATTTTGGTACGGAACTCTAAAAAATGTTTTATAATAGTAATATTATTATTCATTTTATTATCATAGTTAGTTCATTTTATTAATAATTACATGAGTGATTTTGAACAAAACAATGTAGTGTGTGAAACTTAAAAGCAGGCATAAAGTTTATCGGTCATATCTCTAAATGGAACAATTGTACAATACCTATTTAGAATAGTATATTATATTCTATTAGTACCTATATCATCATCCTTCTACCCTATTCCGAATTTATTTATGGTTGGCGCAGCAGTGCAGTGATAGCCTAGTGGATTAACCATGTGCCTCCCACGGCTAATGGCTCGAGCTCGATCCCGAGGCACGCACCGCTGACTTTTCGAAGTCATGTGCGTATTAGAAATTAATTATCACTTGCTTTATCGGTGAAGGAAAACATCGTGAGGAAACCGGCATATCTTAGAACCAAAAATTCGAAGACATGTGACGTCCACCAACCCGCACTGGGCCCGCGTGGTAGACTACGGCCCACTCCCTCTCACAGAGAGGAGGCCTGTGTCCCAGCAGTGGGAACATTATAGGCCGATTATGCAACATGTCTTTTGCTTCCATACATCTCTATCAGCCGTCATCCCACTAGTCACACTTCCTCACTCCACCACCACGTATTTTTATCTATTATACCTTTCCTTTTCTATTCTCAGAACACACCTTTCGCTATCTATACTAATATTATAAAGCTGAAAAGTTTTTGTTTGTTTGAACGCGCTAATCTCTGTACCTACCTACCAGTCGGATTCGAAAAAATATTTTTGACTATGATAGCCAAATTCATGAGGAATAGTATAGACTGTTTAACATCACGCTATGACCCTTAGGAGCCGAGCAACGCGATTGAAATAGCGGGGAACAGCTAGTTCTCCTTATTAAATCGGCCATTACGTTTTAATCTAATTTCTTTCACTCCTCGAGCTAGTTTCTTACTTTGCACCCGCTCGCTGTGGTACAACAACCCTTGGGCCCCAATTCTGCTATTGCAATTGTGTTCGAATGGTGTCATAATGACACCATAACTGTCAAAACCTAAGCGGTCATTGGCTTAGAGTAAGACTATCTCTTTCGTCATTGGTCAGAACGTCGAATGTCATTGAGAGATCATTCTGACACGATTATGACAATTGCATTAGCAGACTTGGGGCCCTTGTCCACTTCTCACAGTAACCGGGTGCTGCCCCTGCGCGTCACCTCAGGGATACGCCCCAGCCCTAAACATACTTCTTATTTCACTACTTGACATACTGCAATAAGTTTTGGCCAAGTTTCACGAGCGGCCGCGCTATTAGGCCATTGTCTATAACAGCTATCGGCACAATTGTTAAGAATCATTAAAAATGTAATAAGTTGATCCATGAAAATGTTGCCAATTCAGTCGTACCTGTGACGATACTAATAAATCTAAAAACAGTATTCGTCTATGGTACGAAACTCCGCGAAAAGGTTGGTTTTCGAAAAGTTGTCTTTGATGGAGATTTGAAAAAGATGGAGATTGATATTTTGTACTGCGAAGTGCTAATGTGCTAATGATGTATAAATAAGTAATTGTGTTCATGAGAATAAATATTTTGTATTGAATACGTGTGTATCTTCTGAAAAATTAAAAGTTCAGAAGAGGGGACGCTGTGATTACCGTGAACCCATTCGCATTTTCGGCCAACTTAAAAGTGGTGATAAACTTTGGTAAGTCGCACAATTTTCTATAAAAATCCGGAAGTATTCACAAAATCAAAGCTTACGGTGTTGTTGGAACTATATTTTGCATGCATAAGCATAGCATTATGATTGATTTCACTCGTGAAACACCAAAATAAATCTAGAGGGTAAAACAGTAGACAACTTACCTTCAGTTATTGAATTAGGAAAGAACATTGTAGGTATCTAATAAAAAGTTACACTAACAGAAACTATGTAGGTTTCCACAAAACGTATGGGACTGTAATTATTGATCAAGACATGACATGAAAATCACAAACGCCCTAAGATTAATCTCTTGCAATAACTTTATAATTATTTTTTTTTCCAAAGTTTTATTTAAAAAAAAAACAAGAACATAAAATTCTATCCGAATACAGTTTAGGTGTTCTTATTATTCAAAGCATAATGTACTAATAATTAACAACTTAATATTTTGTTTCAAACAATAATTAGGTACTAAGTAACTTGTTGAAAATTACAAATAATATACATTTAAAAGAGATTATTTAATTATGAAGAATAATGATGTGTATACATAACATTAGATTTGACAAAATTGAAACAAAAAAAAAAAAGAATATGTAGGGACCTCCTGTTTCATTAAAGGTATACCTACCCAGAATATTTTGTTGTTGTTAATATATTGATTATATATTATTACCATAATTATTTAATGACCAATAAAGAGGGAAGGTATTGGAATTACTTACCGCCTTGGCATCACCAATTATTTATGATTTTTTGTGTTTAGGTATTATTTTTATTTTAGGCATTGAAAGTAATTATAAAGTCTATGTGGATATTTTCTACTAATATAATTTGTGAGTCCAAATTGAAACCAAATACTGTAAAGGATGCAGTTCAGGATGCAACATAGATTAGGATAATGTGTCTAATCATCGGTGAATATACATTTGTTGGTGTGCAAATAAGTAAATAGCATTAGGGTACTTGTGTATATATAAAATAATATTTATAGTGCAAACTCCAGATATGGCACTAGTCTACATCTATCACTATGTATGTATAGAACGCCCAGTATACAATTTTGGCAGTAGACGGACTAAGGATTAATAATGTTGAAGTTGATGCATTTTATGCATTGATAATGAATGCAAGGGCACTAGCATGGATTGCCTACTTAAGGGGATGGAGTTGCTATTAGTAATAATATCAATATACACCTGAGTGTATGAATACAAATTTTCACATGCATTAAATAATTCTTCAATATTTTTCTAATAACAAAAAACAATATTTTGTATATTTTAAATATCAGACTATTTATATTTTTTTTGAATGTTTCAGAAATTAGTTCATTCCTTTAGTCACTTGTTTTAAAACACCTGTTACAAAATGAATCCTAACACACCAGAACCAAAGAATATTAATATTACACCTGAAGGCACTCCTCCATATCGGTCACCACGTTCCAAACATAGAAAACAATTTAGCCATCAATCGCATCTTGGTGACAATGGTAGCAATGGTACTCCTACAAGGCGACGCAGGCGAAACACTAACCGTAGTTCTTCTGGTAGTAGAACTTCTCCTCCACATAATAAGTATACTAAAATTAGTAAGCGAACCCCACAAAGTAGAAGCCAATATCTTTCCGATTCCGACTCTTCTGTTTCCCCTGATAATTATCAGCGTACCAGAACGCGTCATGGTATAGGTAATGCAGTTAACCCGAAGCTGGCGCCAACGATGGAAGCAACGCTTTTAGAAAAACTAGTTAACGTTTTGAGTGATCGAAATACAGGTTCGTTAGGTTCAGCGATGCACGGCGCTCAGAATGTAATACCAGATTTCGATCCCCAAGCTAAGTCGCAGACGATGAAGGATTGGTTATCCAAAATTAATGAATCGTCACACGTTTATGGGTGGTCTGAACGCCAAACAATATTTTACGCTTTACCAAAATTGAAAGGACTGGCTAAGCGTTGGTATGACGGTCTAACGAGTGTGAAATATTCTTGGACCGAATGGCAAACAAAACTGACTGCTGCTTTTCCGTGTGAGCAGAACTATGGCGAACTCCTATCTGATATGTTATTTAGAAAAACTAGGCGTAATGAGACCTTGGAAGAGTACTATTATGACAAGATCATGCTCATTAATAGGTGCAAACTTAAAGGCAAACAAGCGGTAGATTGCCTCACTCACGGCATTTTTGACCCAAACATAAAAATGAATGTACAGGGTGCTAATCTTCAGGAACCTGAAGAAGTCTTAAAATATTTCCGAAATATTTCTAGCAGGAGTACTGAAAGCTTTAGAAAGTATAACCCAACAACTCGAGATAGTGGTGAGCAAATTATTTCAAAGAAAACTACTGATGTCAATATTAAAAAACCATTCTCCCTCACATGCTACAATTGCGGCGAGACAGGTCATACTGTGTCTAGATGTATTAAAGAAATATTGAAATGTAAAAAGTGTCGGCGTTATGGTCACGTTGAAAATAACTGTACGGGGTCGAATAATTTAAATACACATACTGAAAAACGTGATACCTCGACGACAGTGATGTCGCAAAACGCGAACGTGACTAAAAAGATTTTTAATATAACAAGTAGTGATTATGGTAACAACAAGTACTATAAGCAAATAAAAGTGAACGGCCAAGTTATGTCATGTTTTATTGACCTAGGAAGTCAGTGCACGCTATTACGGGAAGATTATGCTTCGCAGTTAAATCTAACAATAGATAAGACTGACTTACCGACATTAAAAGGTTTTGCTAGTGGAGTTTTAATTCCACTTGGACGGGTAACAGTGACGGTCACTTTTGACGGCTTAAACGAAAATGTTGAGGCTTACCTGGTAGAACCCAAATTTCTGCCAGCAGATGTATTAGTCGGACAGTCTTTGACAGAACAACCAAATGTTAGGGCATATAAAACGGACACTCTTGTAATATTTTACAAAGAAGCGTCCACGGAACAGCCAAAAATACCAGTCATTGTTTCCAATGATGTATCTATATCGGGTGTTAATACTATCGACGTGCATACAACGTCAGACATAAATGGGTCAGTATATTTTACTACTGATGCATGTCTAAAGGCGGGCAAAGAGTACATGGTAGTCCCTGGAGTATATTCGTTTAAAGATGGCAAAGGTTCTATGATTATTATAAAATTAGCTTCGGACTCATTTAAGCTTTCTCAAGGTACTTTAATTGCCCGTGCCATATTAATTTCAAATGAACAATTACCTGATGCGCCCCTTTCAAAAACGTCAACATTGCAAGTTAATAATGTTTCAATAAAAAAATCTCCAAATATATTATCAATGGAGCATCTGAATATTGACAATGATTTGCATCCTGATGTAAAAGAACAACTATGTAAACTATTGAATTCTCGGCGTGACTGTTTTGCTTTTACACTTGAAGAATTGGGTGACACACCTCTAGCTGAAATGCATATAAAGCTCAAAGATGATGAACCGATCACGTACAGACCTTACAGACTTTCAATATCTGAGCGAGAAAAAGTCAACACTATCATTGCGGACATGTTAGCTAATGGAATAATACGTGAATCGCAATCAGAATATGCCAGCCCGATAATTTTAGTTGCAAAAAAGAATGGCGATGCAAGGCTCTGTGTCGACTATAGGGCTTTAAATCGGAAAACGATTAAAGACAAGTTTCCAATGCCACTAATTGACGACCAAATTGACAGTCTTTCAGGACAAGTTTATTTTACATCACTAGATCTTACGTCCGGTTACCATCAGGTGCCGGTTTCGGAAGAATCTAAACCTCTGACAGCGTTTGTCACCCCAGACGGGCACTACGAGTATAATCGTATGCCGTTTGGGTTGACTAACGCGCCAGCAGTGTTTCAAAGGCTTATTCTAAAAATGTTGAAACGGCGCAATCTTCCCGGCGTACTAGCATATATGGATGACATCATTATTGCATCTCGGTCTGTCGAGGAAGGAATGGACAAATTACAAACGGTACTTGATCTATTGAAAGAGGCCAATCTTACGTTAAATTTAACCAAATGCAATTTTTTTAAGAAATCCGTCGATTACTTGGGGTTTTAGATATCACGAGAAGGCGTGAGGCCAGGGATGAGAAAGATCGAAGCCGTTTCGAATTTTAAAACACCACAGAACGTACACGAAGTACGACAGTTTGTAGGTCTTTCCAGTTTCTTTCGACGATTCGTATCAGGGTTTGCGACAGTCGCAAGACCATTAACTTTGCTAACGAAGTCCAACATTAAGTGGTCTTGGGGTAACGAACAAGCTAATGCGTTTGCAGAGCTAAAAAGAATATTAACGACCCGACCTGTATTGGCTATATATAATCCGGGGTATGAAACGGAATTACACACAGACGCAAGTTCAATGGGACTTGGTGGGGTATTACTTCAAAGACCAAATTCAGGAACAGCTTTTCAGCCCGTTGCATACTTCAGTCGGCAAACATCGGCTGAAGAACAACATTTTCATTCGTATGAACTTGAAACGTTAGCAGTCGTGGCGTCTCTGCAACGTTTCAGAGTTTACCTTCTCGGAATAGATTTTAAAGTCGTAACAGATTGTAACGCCTTACGTACCACCCTAACTAAGAGGGACCTAATACCAAGGATTGCCCGCTGGTGGCTCTTAGTTCAAGAATTTTCATTCTCCATTGAATTTCGTCCAGGAGTTCGGTTAGCTCATGCGGATGCACTAAGCCGAAACCCGATTCATAATTCTGTAATCGATGTGAATGTTCTTCATGTCAATGAAATAGACTGGTTACAGTCCGTCCAACTAAGTGACCCAAGGCTTAATCACATAAAAGCGGTATTAGATAACAACGGGCAAGAGGCTAAAGACATAAGAAATAACTACGTGCTCAAAGATGGAAAAATTTATCGGAAAGTAGACGGACAATTACGTTGGGCTGTCCCTAAAGAGGCACGATGGAAGATTTGCCAACAATGCCACGACGATGCCGGTCATTTCTCTTATGAGAAGACATTGGAAAAAACAAAACGGGATTACTGGTTCCCACGGTTGACGCAGTTTGTAAAAAAATATGTTCGGGCTTGCATTCCTTGTGCTCACGCAAAACAGCCCGGAGGAAAGCAGCAAGGTTTTCTACATCCGATTCCGAAGCCCAATACTCCTTTCCAATGTCTTCACATCGACCATCTCGGGCCTTTTGTGAGAAGTAAACGCGGAAACGTATACATCCTTGGCATAATCGATAGTTTTACTAAATTCATCATTTTGAAAACTGTCAAAACAACGAAAAGCAAAAATTCTATTTCAGCCCTTAGGGATGTTTTCGGTTTATTTGGTACTCCACGTAATCTTATATCGGATCGTGGTTCCAGCTTTACATCAAACGAATTCAAGATATTCATGGAATCACTTGGAATTAAGCATACTTTGAACGCGGTGGCCACGCCGCGAGCTAATGGCTAAATCGAGCGTTACAACCGCTCAATATTGGCATCACTAATAGCACTATGCCACGGTAATGATGATAGAAATTGGGATCTTCACGTAAATAAAGTTCAATGGAGCCTTAATAATACCATCAACCAAAGCACTGGAAAGAGTCCAACTGAAGTCATCTTCGGAAAGAACTCTGTAAATGAAACTGAGGGTCATTTACACGAAATAAATGTATCTGAAGAAATATCCGCAGATAACGTGCAGAAAATTAGGGCTGAGGTCCACGCTAATATTGCAAAGCAACAAAAAAAAATGAAAACCCGCTATGATCAAAAAAGATGCAAAGCTAAAGTATACAAGGTTGGTGATTTGGTGATGGCGCAAAAGAGCACCAAGACGCCTGGGGAAAGTCAAAAACTTATTCCAGCTTTTAGTGGGCCATTTCGGGTGACGGCAGTGCTTGACCACGATCGCTATGAGATTAGCAGTATAGACGGCTACTCAAAAAATAAATACAAAAATGTTTTCCCTGTGGATAAAATTAAACCTTGGATGAGATTTGTTGAGTCGGAGTCTGAAAGTGATTATGGGGATAGCGATGATAATTAAAACCAAATCATTTGATGATAGTTCTATGTTGCCAATCAAAGTTAACTAATGGAGATAGTATTATATAGTATAGTATACATAATAGATAATAGATTCAGAATCGACAATTTAAAATTATTCTTTAAAACATGTAGTTGCAATAGGATTTAAAATAGTTACATGTTCGTTTGGTTCTGGTGCACACAACCCGTTCTGCTTCCTATATCCTAAATTCCATATTCCTTGATGAACTGCTCCATGAATGGAATCCACACGATGAGGCCGAAGCACCTTGTGTGTGCAAGCGGTACCCAGACGATCTACTTACATCTGGAGGAGGCCGAAGCACCTTGTGTGTGCAAGCGGTACCCAGACGATCTACTTACCTCTGGAGGCCGAAGCACCTTGTGTGTGCAAGCGGTACCCAGATGATCTGTTTACCTCTGGAGGAGGCCGAAGCACCTTGTGTGTGCAAGCGGTACCCAGACGATCTACTTACCTTTGGAGGAGGCCGAAGCACCTTGTGTGTGCAAGCGGTACCCAGACGATCTACTTACCTTTGGAGGAGGCCGAAGCACCTTGTGTGTGCAAGCGGTACCCAGACGATTTACTTACCTTTAGAGGAGGCTGAAGCACCTTGTGTGTGCAAGCGGGACCCAGACGATCTACTTACCTTTGGAGGAGGCCGAAGCACCTTGTGTGTGCAAGCGGTACCCAGACGATTTACTTACCTTTGGAGAAGGCTGAAGCACCTCGTATGTGCAAGCACTACCCAGACGATCTATTTACCTTTGGAAGAGGCCGAAGCACATTGTGTGTGCAAGCGGTATCCAGATAATTTACTTACCTTTTGGAGAAGACCAATGCACTTGGTGTGTGCAAGTACCTACACGACGGTGCGTACAAGTGTCGCCTGGGCTCGGGTCCTATTATTAAACTAGTTCAAACTACATACTTTTATAATAATAATAACTATGTGTTGTTATTTGCGATGTGACTCTTATATCTTAAAATATAGATCGACTCTTCCTAGTACATGCAACAATGTAAGGATATGTGGTCAATATTTTATATGTATGCTTCTTTACATCTAGACATTATGCATAATTCTAGTTGGTTGTATAAATTTTATTGTATGTACCATTTTAAGTTATTTTTTTTGTAGAATGAGGACATTCTAGATTACAGGATGGCCGAAGAGCCACAAAAACTGCTTGGTGCAAGTCATAATTATAATTTTATATGAGAATTAAATTAATAATAAAAAAATAAAAATTAAAAAATGCTGAAAAACATTTTAAATTATTTGTTTTGCTCTTAATTGAAATGCTTACATTATGATATTTTACTAGCACAGAACATAAATACCCTAACGGAATCTTATAGACCCTTAATGATAATAATGTTAAATAAGAATGCTGAATGATACCTATTAATGTTATACAGATTTTTCCTACTGTTGTTCTGGTACTTGTTTTGTCATTATGTTATTACATGTTTACAAAAACTATTTGTAGGTACTAACTACCTGCTGACTTAGGAACATAATATTAATTTATTCTATTATAAAATATTATTGTGTAAATTTTGATCAAACAAAAATAATATGTTAAAATTACAGTTAAGTAATATCTTAAATTAAAAAGATAAGTTTCTACATCCTTTCTAAAAGTTACTATTTTTATAATTATTATTACCTATTGGTCTGTAACTCATTTTCTGCTTATCACTGTGTCTGGGACAGACACCGCTACAGGATGGCCGACTGTTAAGAATCATTAAAAATGTAATAAGTTGATCCATGAAAATGTTGCCAATTCAGTCGTACCTGTGACGATACTAATAAATCTAAAAACAGTATTCGTCTATGGTACGAAACTCCGCGAAAAGGTTGGTTTTCGAAAAGTTGTCTTTGATGGAGATTTGAAAAAGATGGAGATTGATATTTTGTACTGCGAAGTGCTAATGTGCTAATGATGTATAAATAAGTAATTGTGTTCATGAGAATAAATATTTTGTATTGAATACGTGTGTATCTTCTGAAAAATTAAAACAATGATCGCTGAACTTACATCCTACATGCCGACAACTTCGCTAGCCAAGTCAAGACACTTAGGCCGAGTTAAATAAATAAACATTAGGTACTTAGCACGTGCTTTGGCTACGCTATGTTCCCGTCTCTGGGGGTCTACTCTGCAAGTCCGTCAATGAAGATACGGGCCCGTCCGAAAGTACAATAGACATAAGATTCCGTCAAAACAAGTGTCAAATTCAATTTTTCGGACGGATAATCACACACATTCAGACACATCGGGAGTAGGGACAACTGTCAAATCGTGCTATCATTAATTCTTAGTTCGGGCCCCCAACTAATCTTAAGTCCGTAGGTGATACGGAGTAAGAAACGCCCTTAACTAAGGCCGAAACTACGGATTTCGTGCTTAGAGAGTAGACCCCCTGTATTGCTTGCTAGTTGCTCGACAGTGACAACGATAGGTACTGCTTAGCAGTGGCGAAGTTTCCATACAAACCGATTCCTATCGGCTTCCCATTGAAAAATAGCACAGTCAATAGTGTTTACTATTGCCAAATAATATAGTTCTTAATAGAAAAGTAGATCGAAATAGAAATTTAATAAAACGATTTACACTACAAGACTGAAATCAGGAAGATAGCCACAACTATAGAGTTACTGGACTGCATGACACTTGTCAAAGGTAAGCATCTTGCTCAGCTTACCTCTAACAAAAATTGACCTTTCGCCACTGCTGCTTAGCCAAAGCACGTGCTAATTAACGTCTATTTATCTCGGCCTTAATTTGTTTATCTTTCTCGACTTTCACAAGATTCTCGTCATGTGGAACAGTGATATCAACAATCATTGTACGGCGCTCTAGTCGATCTATCACCACTATATCAGGCTTATTGGCAACAATAGTCCTGTCAGTGATGCTGATGATAGATCGATCCCAGTACAATGTGATATGACCATTCTCTAGGACTGGGTCGGGCCTACCGGTAGTATGATACTATATATATCTTATTATTACGGAATCCAGAATATTTTCAAAAGTATAGTTAGGCAATTCAAGTTTCAAAAGTGTTATAAAATTAAGCAATTTAAAAGTCTAACGATTGGTTAATAAACTATCCGTTATATCATTTTTTGAACCGGTTCTTTTAGGCGTAACGATAATAATGATTACTACTCCCATTGATACAAGTTATATAATAGACTAAACTTTTGCCCGGACTACAATAATATGACCATTTTAAATGACCTCCTTAGTTTAGAGTGGCTAGTACTACGAAGAGGTCAAGCTTTGTGTCTCTGGTTCATCATTAAGTTGGAGCCCAAGCTAGGTACCAAACTCTGAAAACCACATCAAAATTCGTTCAGATCTTTTTGCGTGATTCGGGCACAGACAAATTGGGCATGGTTACGTCTCAGAACTATAGATGGGCAAAAGACCCGGGTGTTTTGGTAAACACCCGATAATCACCCAAATTTTGGGTGTTTACGGGTGTTTATCGGGTGTTTACCAAAACACCCGGGTGTTTTGGCCATCTATGTATACTCAGAACTCTATCCCGACTGTTTGTTCTGGAATATCTTCAATATACCTACAGGCACGGTTTTTTTACAGTTTTATAAAGCCCATATTTTATTAGCTAGTCAACAAAGATCGTTAGGACACAAAATATGAAATAGATACAGAAGGCTGACTCTGTACATCGAGCGATAATAGGCGAACGCACGCATTGACGCAAGGTCACCGTACGTACACGGCGCGGCGGCAATCTCAAACAAACAAATGCCAGTCGCGAGTGCACTTGCACTAGGTGTACGAACTTACGAAGACGCGTGTCTATATGTGCGTGCCTTTTCGCTCATTGAATGGAGACGGCCCTCTGTATTTATGGGTTATTCCCAACGGACCACGTGGTCGGTTGGCGAGTTGCATCGAACCACGCCAACTATTCCCATCCGACCACGTGGTCGGTTGCAACTAAAAAATAATTATTTATTTTTCCCAACAAACCACGTGGTTCGTTGGGACTACAAAATAATTATTGCGTTTGTCCCATCGAACCACGTGGTCCGTTGCGACTACTTTTATTTACTCTGTGTACCTGCTAAGGGGACGCCCCATCTATTCACACTCGATGAAGCCTTTTAAATATTTGTCATAGAATCTGAGGCTGTACTATAGTGTTAAAACCTAAGATCATAGAAACAAGGAGTTACGTTAACATAGCAAACTAAAATGGGAGCTGTCGCCACTTTTAAAGCAATGAGCGTCACAATTACAATCGCTTCTTTTTAAATTAAATATAGAGTATACAAATATTAAAAATGTTAATCATTACTCGTAACTAAACTAAACCACTGTTTAAAAATCATCGATCGCGGTTAACTTGATCACATTGATCACGCAAAGCGTCAAGCTCAATAGCGCCTTGGCACATCTCCCTTGTTTCTATTATCTGAGGTTCTCACAAAGATGTTAATTTTTAAACTGAACTGTGTTGAAATCTTACTGTTATTTTGCATATTGCATTAGTAACTAGCTGTGGCGCGCGGTTCCGTCCCACTGGAAGTCGGAAAACAATACAATGTCGTTATTAATTCCAAGAATTTTTTAAATTCTATTTTAAATGGAATGTATAGTCGGGGTGGGTCAGGTGCAATGGAAAGAGCTTTGTTACTTGGCATAAACTATATTTTAACATAAAAGACACACACAAACATTACAAAACTTAAACAAGATCCGCCATATTTTTTATACTACTTCTATGAATCTCAACAGCCAATCAGTGGCTAGCCTTGCGTCGGCTCTCATTGGACGGCGCAAGACGCTGAACGAAATTGCGTTCGGAAACACGCTAAGGTGAATAACGTTTAGGCGCATTACCTCTACCTATGCGACCAGGGAGTTTTGGTGTATGCACATCCGCTATAAATGGAATTTTAAAAAATCTCTCCTAAGTTCACCTCTAGGGTAGGTACTCAAGAAATATTTTCTTCAAACAAATCTCTGTCCACAGTCTAGGTTACCTATGCGGTTTCTGTCAGTTAGTCACAGGTAGGTAGGTATAATTAGCGGCAGCAGTTATGAGCATAAACGTCACTGCATATTAGCTGATTTTTCGGTCACTTTGGCGGAATGAAGAAGACGGGGGGCGCCGGAGACGCGATTAGTTCGTCAGTCGATGCTCGTTGTCAATTATTGGACTATTCTCTATTACGTATTATCAACTTTCTATTGTCTATTGGGCCGAAAATGTACATGCGCGATCTGTGCTCATTATTCACACTGCGACCTACACCTACAGTTTCATAGATATAGATAGATTTACAATTTAGTTCTTTTACCGACCTTGATGATTTCTTAAGTGCGAAACGTACAATTGGTGTTTTAGCCTTGCTGAGGCTTAAAATATCACATATTTTATATTTAGATAGTGGTAACGGAATAATTATATTATTTATAAATAGCTATCAAAATGTACTTACCTGTAAATAATGTTTATTTATTGGTAATTTGGTAGTAGGTAACTGTGTTGCATTGAACTCAAGCTGAGCTCCTAATTATGGGCCGAACACGCGAGTGTAATTCGCCAAATTAGGCGTAATACACACTGCCCCACGCATTTATCAAAAAATCTGAAAAAAGTCAAGACTAGTATTCTAGCTTTGTGTTTAACATAGCATAAGCGGCCTATAATGTTCCCACTGCTGGGACACAGGCCTCCTCTGTGAGAGGGAGTGGGCCGTAGTCCACAACGCGGGCCCAGTGCAAGTTGGTGGACGTCACATGTCTTCGAATTTTTGGTTCTAGGACATGCCGGTTTCCTCACGATGTTTTCCTTCACCGTTAAAGCAAGTGATAATTAATTTCTAATACGCACTTTGTTTGTTTGGCTTAAATCAACCTTGAGGGGTACAGGGAATAATTAGTTCGACAGTTTTTAGTTTGACAGGTAAATTAGTTTGACAGCTGAATCCTACAAAATCTCTACTAGGGGAAAGGTTACTACTATTTTTTGAGGGCATAGTAATAAAATCACCAATCATCGCTCGTTACTTGTGTAACGTATCGCGTGGGTTTTCTAAGCGCTTCGCAACTTGTTAGTAATACATAATTGCACAGCAGGATGCGAAATGCTGTCGTTCCAATTTTTTAGCATCCGGCTGTATATCAAAGATGGCGTCACACAGTATGCGAAGCTAGCAATAATTTACGAAATGTACTGCTTGTCTATTCTGCAAGCCTAGCATGACCACGATAGAGACGGTTTTTGTCTACAGAAGAATAGACAAAGTGATAGTTTGTAGAAAGATTTCTATCGTTTTATGCATACAATGAAGAGAAGAAATATTTCTATTCTTCAGTAGACAAAAGTCTGGTATACCAAGCACTGGTAAAGAGTGCTCGGGCAGTAAAGATAACGAGTTGGATAAAATAAATTTGTCTATTATTTGGTAGAATAGAGATAGAATTGGTCATGCTTGGCCGGCTGTACCGACACGCCACGCACCATCACCGCACGAACTGCCAATTCGTTTGCGAACGTTCGAAGGAGAATGTCACGGTGAGATTCTCCCTCGAACGTTCACAGATAAATTGGCAGTTCTCGCGGGGATATCACGCGCGGCGTGTCGGTACAGAATAGACAAACTGCTGTCGCTTCACGTAGACTGTGACACGAGGTTTAGTCTCAGATCATAGGAACAAGGGAGATGTATCAAGACGTTATTGCTCAATAGCTTTTGATTGACGCTTTGGCATGATCAATTTATTCATGTTGCCGACGTACCGAACGCGATCGATGATTAATAATTATATACTGTTTTAGTTTAGTGTGACTGATAGTGATGAGTGATACTGATACGATAATTTCTGTTTAACCCAATTACGTACAAAAACAAATAAAAACTGAATTTAAATACTCTTGAAATACTCGATCACACCAAACTAATTTCATATCTGTACCGACATACACAATCTGAAGCCCAGCGTTCTATGGGCGTCGCGCATGCCTGCCTGAGTGTGATAGTCTGAACTGAACTCACATATGGCTGGGTTGTTCCCACAAAGCCACCTATGTTTTCTATACCATATTTTTCATTATAAAAATCATAATTTACCTCGTAGATTACTTATTATTTATAGCATAATAAATCTTTGCCACTAATAGTCGCTGTTTTAAATACTTTGTTTTTGCAATTTTTAAGACGAATCAACAAATCGGGCTATGTTTACCTTGCCATATTAGAGGTCAAAGTAATTTATCTTATAATATAATTTTTCTAAATACAGTGACTCCCAGTAACGAAATTAAACTAGACAAAAAATACTAACTTATATTATGTAACTTATGTAATAACAGCGTAATGACTAGGACAGGTTATTGACCTCCACCACAAAGTAAGTAGATACAGAGAGTCAGCTTCATTCGACGAACGAAAAGGCACGCACATAATATACACGCGTCTTCGTACAGCAAGTGCAAGCGCACTCGCGACTGGCATTTGTTGGGTAACTCCTATCCACCCTGGTCGTTCCGTCCCGTTAACGGGACAGTTGGGAAAAATTGTTGCGTCGACCCCGTCGTTTAAGGCGAGGTTGTCCCACTTATATGCGCTGATAACTGCCAACGGCCTTGAGTGATTGGGGTGGTATAGCTTGATTGTTCTGCGCTGAGCTCAAGCAACGCGACATACGTCCACCGAGCAATACGACTCGCCTATCAAGGAGCGCGTTGTGCCGAATTAGACGTATTATTACTTTTTAGTATATAAAATATAAAATAAAAAAAAAGTAACAGGCAATATTATAGGTAGTAACATAGTCTTTTCACATAAAACAAATCATGAAAATATTTTAAGCGATTTGAAAGTAATTACGTTTTTATGTTTTGGGTAGACAGTAATTCATGAATTTATTTCATTAAGTATTTTACTACAATAGTTAAATATTCACAGGTACGATTGATGTAATTATGTTCTAGTTTAACATAAAAAAATTGCACAACTAACCTGCATTATTTTTTGACGGCGAAATAACAGATTTAAAACTTGAGATTTACGGCCGTTACCATTTACCGTCGCCTTAAAGCAATTATTGAGATAGTTTGAGATTACTGTGTACGTACGGTGATTTTGCTTCTACCTTATTGGTTGCGAACGTTCGCAAACAAATTGGCAGTTCCTGCGGTGATATCACGCGGCGGCGGCGTGTCGGTACATAGACAGGCGGAGGTATAACAAACAATACCATTCCGACCTCGCCGACGAGGCCCGTCGCGACGTCCCCATCATGACCCGAGTCCGCCGCCGAGTATGACTCAGTCCCCTAACCGACCCTTGCTCGAGCCAGCCCGCGCTGAGCCTGTAGATTTAAATTCGTCCCAAAATAATGTACCGATCCAGCTAGTAGTCCCTCCCTCTAGTTGCCCTCCCCCCAGCGACGCCCTAAGCCGAGGCCCGTACCCCAGTAAGGGGTGCCCTTAGCGTGTGGTCGCTTAGTTTGTAGTTTTTATTTAGTTTTAAGCCTGGCTGGAGGCATTTGTAAGTCCTCACCAGATGACCGGTTAAGCAGTGACGGCTGTTAGAAGCAAACTGCGAGAGGTCCTGTCAAAGAAAAAAAAAAACAAACAATAATTTTTGTTTCATGACATGAAAAAATTGTGGCGTTTGCATAGAAAGAGCGGTACTTGTAGTGTAGGTAGTACGTACTTTGAATTATTATTATGAATTAGGTACAGCTGCAGCGCACGGGAAACGTGACGTAGTTACTTACTACAAAATACAGATCTAAACTAACGTGTCCGATATGTAGTACAACAAAAACTTGAAAGTCTTTTTTAGTTTTTGTTTTGTAAAAAGTCACAGAACAAAAGTTGTTGTTTATGATGTCAGTAATACAGTCCTGCAAGATTGTTATTGTTTTACCAATAACCCTGTATAAAAAAAAGTAAGATGAGTTACACTGACCTTAATTTTAAAATCAAGTTTTAGACCGAGGCCAAGTACTAACTCGTAAATTTATCCTAATTTATAGTAATCGGTAACCTTGAGTCACTGGCCTTATAGTAAATAATACCTATAATTGGGTATATTTCGCAACGATGATAAAATTAATCAACTTCCGCTATGTTAGTAGTTTGCCTTACGAACTTCCTAAAATTTTGCATAGAGTTGAAGTTTTGCATAGAGTTGAAGGTGTGTGGCTCCTAAATAAGCGATAAAACATCAGGCAAGATGGCGGTCAAATACAAAGCCATACTATATAGTATAGCACAGTGTGAACGTGTCCATAACAATGTATGGTGCGCCATATTATCGTGCTATGAGCTATACGCTATAATGCTATATAGTATAGCGTAGTCTGAAGACAGCTTTACCATCAAGATTGGAGCTGATTGTTGACCCTCTTTAAAATAAAATAAATTTACAAAACGTCTGTGGTAAATCTTTCTTTACCGCTAACTTTATGGCCCTATAATTATAATACCTAGCTCAATAAAAGAGCGCTGTGTCATTTATTTTCAAATTATACCTTATATGCTTACATAAAAATAATTATGTTCTACTAGACTTTTGCTCGCGACTCCGTCCGCGTCGACTACAGTAAAATAATCATTTAATAATGACCTCTGCACTCTCTACTCTACACTAGTACTACGAAATGGTCAAGCTAGTTAAAAGGAACAATAATAATGTAGAATAATGTAGATGGAACAACTCCAAATATTTGTCATGGCAAGTAAGAGATGACCAGCCCCAACTGATGGCACCCGTTCACGAATATGTATCAGCATAATTTAACTCAATAAAAAATCAAAGAAAATCATAATGATGTTCTGAAAATGAAAAATTATTGTTCTAAATGTAAAACAATTTTTTCACATTTTTTTTCCCTACAGTAATGAATCGTTTATTAGGTAGATAGGTATTTAGAGCATTGTTAAAACCGAGGTTGAGTTCTTATGGTAAGGCCTAAGTTCAAAAATCCTTTTAAACTTTAAAATATTAATGATGTTTTTCTCTGACTCACTTGTATGATTGCATAAAAACTGTAGGACTGTAGACTTTTTAAACAAAAACATCTCCTTTGTTCAAATTTTGTTGAAATATCTGGTAATTTTTAAGAGGCTGGCCAACGACCTTGATTTTTTTGTATGATCAGATTTTTTTATTATCTTTATTTTTACTTATTTACATTTTTTAAAAATATCTATTCATTCTTTCGATACTAAAAAAATAATAATAATAGATACGTCTAATCCAGCACAGCGCGCTCCTTGATGAGCGAGTCGTATGCTTGGTGGCCGTATGTCGCATTGCGTGAGCTCAGCATATAACACACAAGCTACACTGCCCAAATCTCTCAAGGCCACTGGCGTTTACCAGCGCCGTACCGTCTGATAAATTGAAAACGGCCGTTTAACATGTCTTTTCATTTATAAAAAGTCATTTTATAAATTAAAAGTCATGTTAAACGGCCGTTTACAATTTATCGAATTGTTAACTTATCGGTAAACTTGGCTCTTGATGTGCAACATGCTGCAGATTGTCGCCATCGCTATATAACCGAATGCTACCGCTAAGCAGAATATTGCTGTGCACAGTTTCAAGGGATTGAAAAACTGAAACACTCCTTGGCCACAGAACCCTATAATATGCGTGGTACGATACATACTTGGCCGGTTTTTTTAACTAACTACACGAGTTAAAATTTAAATGATTGCACGTTTTCTTTCATGCATAATAAAAAAACGCTTTATGCTTTTTCTTAATTCCTGCAAAAACAACAACAATAGCCATGATTAATGATAGAAACATCAAATGACTTTTGACTCCATTTTTTATAACAAAAAAAAAATCTTTTTTCCTGATGAGACCCCCGTGACTAAACTAAGTTGAAGCGCACACTGTGAGGCACCCTGCAGCAGGACGGTGCCGCAGTTTTTAGCGTTGTATTCAAGTAGGTACCTGACTCAGTTTGCTTGTAAAACACATTATGGACACTTTCCTGTCTGTACGCGACACGCGTGGCTCTATGTCCGTTGCCGTGGCGTCGCTGTGGCATCGCCATCGCAATGTATGATTTTCCTAAAGCAGTGGTTCCCAATGGACCGAAATTGGGTAGTAACATTAATTTATCTTGTTATTATCAATTGTAATGTACAACACACCACTTAAAGCTTTAACTTGGTGTATTCCCATATTATTCAAGTCCCGCTGTCCCCATTAATGGGCAATGGGGACAACGGGACTTGAATGAAATAATTTAAAAAAAATCCCGTTGTCCCCATTGCTCTGTCCCTATTGATGGGGACAACGGGACTTGAAGAAAATAATTAAAACTTGTTCCCGTTGTTCCCATTGATACGGTAGTTCAGTAACAAGTTAATTACAGTACTGGGGCGGTGCTCTTATTGAGCCATTAATTAGCTTATTTTAAGGACCGATCGTTGTAGTGATGATTGGGGCAGGCCTATATCCAGCAGGGGACGTTTTTTGGCTTATGATGATGATAAAGCTTTTCTAACTAAACTCTCTGCTTGAAATAAGAATTAATGACGATGGATGTTTTTTTTGTTGACGTGTTATTTTAGTATTTTCCAAATAAAAGTATGAATGTACGACGTACGTCAAACGATACAAACAATCAAATATATTGTGAGAAATAGCAAGAAAAAGCTAAATAATGTTATCTTGATGTCTGGAGCCGTGAGGTCAAATGGTTTTTTGAAAAATTATTCAATTTATTATTACCTAGGTACTTGTTTTTTTTAAAGGTCTACGTCTAAAGGCGTTATGTGTCATCTCTTTATTTTCTTATAGCGTCAGGGGATATTCAAACCGTGATACCTGGCGCGTTAGGCAAGTAGGCAGTGACTACTACTTAAAGTTCAATAAAACCATTTATCAATAAAATTTGTCATGATAAAAAATTAAATTAGACATATTTTATTTATGTAGTAATAGTTAAAATAGTTTTATTGAATCTTATGAGGTAGGCAGCTACTTGCCTATATGCAATGCACGCCACTGCGTGATACGTAGTCGACAACTATTCGCTCACCTCATCTCACTCATCTGGCTCATCATCTCCCAAGTCTGATAATGCAATTGTGTAAGAATGGTGTCAGAATGGTCTCATAATGACATTATTATTGTTGGTTTTGACCTCAGATCATAGAAACAAGGAGATATGCCATCATAGCAAATTAGTACCGGAACAACTAATGCCACTTTTAGTAGATTTTTCGACACAATTACGCGCATAATTAAGCTCTCCTTGTAAATAAAAAGATCTCCCACGCATTAAACATTCCGCACACCCTCAATCTAAGACTGTTCATCGTCACTCAATACTAGCACTAAACTAAAACACTGTATTTATACCATCGATCGTGTTCGGTTCGTCGCCAGCGCGTACGTTTTTAGGGTTCCGTAGTAAAACTAGGAACCCTTATAGATTCGCCATGTCTGTTTGTCTGTCTGTTTGTCTGTCCGTCCGTATGTCACAGCCGTTTTTTTTCGAAACTATAAGACCTATACTGTTGAAACTTGGTAAGGAGATGTATTCTGTGAACCGCATTAAGATTTTCACACAAAAAAAAAACAATGAATTTTTAGGGTTCCCCATACTTAGAACTGAAACTCAAAATTTTTTTTTCATCAAACCCATCCGTGTGGGATATCTATGGATAGGTCTTCAAAAATGATATTGAGGTTTCTAATATCATTTTTTTCTAAACTGAATAGTTTGCACGAGAGACACTTCCAAAGTGGTAAAATGTGTGTGTGTGTATGTGTGTCCCTGTAACTTCTAAAATAAGAGAATGATAAAACTAAAAAAAATATATGATGTACATTACCATGTAAACGTCCACCGAAAATTGGTTTGAACGAGATCGAGCGAGTAGTTTTTTCAAAATCATCAAAATTCCTTCACAAACAAACTTTGTTATGCGGTCCGGTTTTTTTCACTTTATACGTCCTCGTCCAAAACTGATACGGAACCCTCGGTGCGCGAATACGACTTGCACTTGGCCGGTTTTTATTAATATGAGCAATTTGCTCAAAATCAGGCATCAAGCTCGATAGCGCCTTGGCACATCTCCCTTGTTTCTATGATCTGAGGTTTTGACCAATGACCAAAGGTTTTGACTTAGGTGTTGACAGTTATGATGTCATTATAAGACCATTCAACAGGTCGAGTGTGGATTCCTTTTTTCATTTCTGATATTTTTTGGAATAATAATAATTATTCTATTCACCAATGAATAAATATTGATAAATGAAACCATTGCATGATGCCATTCTGATGTCAATTTGGCGGGTGTATACTTCATCTCGTTCTAAAGGAGCAACTTTTTTGATGCATAGGTATTAAGTACCTAGTACATTTTAGGTACCTACATATTTTTTTGTACAACTCTTACATAGAGCTTTCTCCCCATCAGAGGGAATGACAAGCGACCACAGGGAATGATGCACAACACCGGTACCGCGCCGCCGCGCGCCGCCACAATATCATTGGTACCTACCTAGTTGTTAGTGGTTCATTGCTGTTAGGACCTTCTATTATTCGTGAGCTGCAATGTAACACTAATAACTACCAATACCAACCTATAAGTATAGTAGTTGCAAATCACAACCGTCCGTTGTGTGACTTTTATGGATATTGACATGAGGATTTAAATTACAATAATTTATTGAACTCTTGCTCGTGAAATGCAATTAGGTACTATAATATAAATTAGTAGGTAGGTATTAAAAGTGTGGATGAAAATAAAAAAATAATGCCTTAAAACAATGTATATACCTATATACCGAAATCAGAAAATAATGTTTGTTCTTTCACTTGTTTCTAGAAAACTTCATTTATACGCATTACTTTATTAAAATAATAAAAACAGGTTTAAAAAAAACCGACTTCCAAAAACTACACTAAAAACTATGAAATAAAAATGTTAAACTTCCATAAATAAAAATCTAAATGTATATTGAAGTCGGCGGGGCCTCTTCTTCAGGTTTTTACCTCTCAGCCTTTGAACAGGAAGAACGTGCGCAGTGTGTGCAGCGAACGTGCAGCTTGCTTTGCGCCTCGACAAATGAAAATTTCCTTTCATTTCTATATTTATGCTAGGCCCCGCCGACTTCAATATACATTTAGATTTTTATTTATGGAAGTTTAACATTTTTATTTCATAGTTTTTAGTGTAGTTTTTGGAAGTCGGTTTTTTTTAAACCTGTTTTTATTTTTATCTTTTTAGTGTAGTGTAACCATTTTTGTTGTTGTTAATTTATTACAATAAAGTACCATAAAATCATGGACAGAGCGACTTTGATCATTTATGTACTTTTACCGAGATCGATTACTTCCACGAATTTAAATAGGTACTTATATTCATAGATGTTGGTGGATGAGAGCATTTCAGTAAACAAAAACCGGGCAAGAGCGTGTCAGACCACGCACAGTGTAGGGTTCCGTAGCAAGAAGTATTTCAGTGTTCCGACCGCAAATACAAGTTTGTATTTCATAATATTATTATGAAATATTATTATTTTTACGGTTGTCATTTCAATCGAAAGTATTTATTAAGTGCTATAAGCTTGATTTTTTTCAGATTTTTCGATAGCGCGGTTGGAAAATTACAGGGGGGTTTTTACAGGCACATTGTTAACGACTTTGGGAGCTCCTAGTTCACTCAATATGCACTTAAATAAAAAAGGTATTTAGAAACCTTCATGTTATTTTCAAAGACCTATCCAACGATACCCCACATGGTGGGGTGCGCGAAAATATTTTTTTTCATCCCTCAGTTTCATGTATGGGAGCCCCCCCTAATAATTTTATTTTTCGTAATTTCACTATAGGCCTTAATGGCGGCTTATAAAAGACATCTACCTACGAAGTTTGATATAAATTGGTTATGAACTGTAGATTTGACGAAGGTATGACAGACGGACAGACGGACAGACAGACGGACAGACAGACGGACATGACGAAACTATAAGGGTTCCTAGTTTTACTACGGAACCCTAGAAACAGTGTTTTTTCAGTTTGTAATAGCAATAGGCTCGCTCCCTAGCCTTCTATCAAATGCGACTTAAGCATGAAAAAATTGTGTGTACTATACACCTCTGTCTAACCTTGCGGGAAATATCGGCGTGATGTTATGTATGCATAATGTCGAGATCGATTGCGTTCAGGAATTCATGTACCTACACAATATCACTTTTTCATCATCGTCATGATGTCATCGAGATACACCAAAAATACCGTTTATTACACCTGGTTAAAAATCTACTCAACCAAAGTTAATAAAATTTATATGGGACCACCTCGCGAGGTTTATCTACCATATGAAAAAAGAATCACGTAAATCGGCTCAGAAATCACGGAGTAATTGGTGTACATACATTAAAAAAAAAAAAAAAAAAAAAAAAAAAAACCAACCGAATGCAGAACCTCCTCCTTTTTGGAAGTCGGTTAAAAATACATTTTCCATTGACTTTTATTTTGCAAAAATAAATAATATCGCAGAGTAAGTAGGAACCTAACAATTACAAGATTTTTTTTTCATAATATTTTGATGTCTGTCATTATTATCCGTACGAAAACTAAACCTAGATTCTAATCCACGCATAAGCTCTTGAATGATCCAGGCATGCCGGAGTACTCCTCATTGAATTTGCAAGAGAGGCGACGGGTTTCGTCCGTAGAAGCTTTCTCCATGTATTTTACTTTTGCTATATGGTCAGCCGTGCTTACTTCTTTGAAGATAAGTTCTGGGGAAGAAAATCAAATACCTTATAGAGTTAGAGTCATTTTCAGGCTAATGACAGTTCGACAGCAGCTGTCGAACATTACCTGCTAATGTTCGGCAGCAGATAATAGCAACAAATAAAAACAAAAGAAAATGCTGCTGTGTATCTCTGATATTTTTTAAATTACAATAATAAATAATGTAGGTAAATTATAATTAAATTTGATAACTTAACTTCTAATAAAATTTAGCAAAACAGAAGTCAGTATAAACATTGCTATTCAAAAACGTACAGGCGCATTAAAAAAATACTCAGTTTCTACGCTAAAATTATTATTTTACAAGGCAGACACTGATATAAAAATCCATAGGAATTGGATATACCAAAAACCAAATATTTTTTTTAAACTTTTCTATATTGTCATCGTTTTATTGTTATTTTTAACCGACTTCAAAAAAGGAGGAAGTTCTCAATACTGTTATTTTTTTTTAAGGTTTCTTTTACCTCAGAACTCCGTCACTTATGAACTAATTGGAAAATTCTTCTTTTATTCGAAAGGATATACTTTCAAATTGGTCCCATTCTAATTTCGTAAAGATCAGATGATGACTTTTGGAGACAGACAAAGGAACTCTTCAAAAAATGCCAGCAAATCAACCGCGATTGCTGCTATCACATAGCTATGCTTTGTTTACGCAATCACACAACATAACATCACGCCTGTACCCTCTAAAGGGGTAGGTACACAGATGTGTTCAGTAAAAGAAAAAAAAATAGTAAAAAAAAAAAGTGTGTAGGTTTGGTTGGTGGTAATGAATTCACACTACTGCTGCCATGCTGTAATCACCACGGACTCCCCAAGTCCGCTGCCTGCAGGCTGCACTCTATGGTGGCCAGAAATCGTTGATACTCAATATAAGCAGCCTGACTTTAAAAGATTTTCTTACCAGTCATCTCCTTCATGGTCTTCTCGTCACCACCAAGGTCTTTCGGCAAGTGCGCTCTATTTATATGATCGTACAACGACTCGACACTACTGTGTATAATTAATCTTTGTTTCAGTTTTGCACTGAGACCTTGCTTTAAGATCATGAGGATTGTGTCAAAGAATTTGGAGCCACTTATTAGATGTATCTTCTTCATTCTTTGGCCCATAGCTTCCTGAAAAAAAAACCGTATGAAAACTGTTCAGTAGTTTTTGAGGTAATCGATATAGACCGACGCCGCGCGTGCTACTTTGTTGAATAGGTAAAAAATGAAATGGCAGAAAACGTCATCGCTTCATTTCTCTCAGTTTACTCGTACCGTAAGCCGCGTTAAAGAACTTCGTTCCAAAAAACAGAAGGTCTGGTGTAGTTTAATAACATCTTCACGCTTACATCCGAATCAGAGAGTCAGACTACTCCAGATTTGAGTGAGATATACCACTGTCCACTGTGACCTACCTTCTTTGATAAAATAAAAAAACCGGACAAGTGCGAGTATGCCTCGCGCCCTAATATGATAATAGATGGCGCTACTGCATACTTCCAATGGCGCCATCTATAAGCAGATGGCTCCACTTATGGTCCGGTGACTGACGGCGGACAACAAAGTGATCCTATAAGGGTTCCGTTTTTACTTTTGAGGTACGGAACCCTAAAAAATACTTACAGTAATCAACGTGAGAGCCTTGTGAATAACAATAGGATTTAGTTGCCTCACGAGCCCCATTGTAACGTTTCTGCTGTCACCCACCAGTTCATAGCCGTTGCAGTAGTCGTTCTGCAGCATGTAGTGACCCAACTGGAAAATAAATCATATCATCATGGCTATATTTCCCTAAAGGTGCTGTTAAACGGGCTAGTTTCTTGAAAATTTCTTGCTGCAATTGTATAGCCGTGGGTTGAGATCTATATCTATATATGGAACTCAGTAGAACAATTGCCGCAATCTTGAAGTATACCCCGTCGATATTGCAAAGAACTTAAATGATAGTACATGTTCTACTGAGATGCACGTTAAAAATCTCAACTCACGGCTATACAATTGCAGCAATACTTAAATTGTCAAAAAACTAGCTCGTTTAACCGTACCTTAACGGTTAAGCAGAGGTACAGTGTTAAAATTAGAACAAACGATTTTATATTATAAATTAGACAGTCAATAAACTTCAATTACCAATCGATACACGTAACGTCATCTATTAAGATTTGAGTTCCGAGTTGTCACAGTTTTTATCAAGAAAGTCAGAAAAAAAATGAAAAGGTTTGAAAGGGTGCTTTTTACTTACCACAATTAAATATCTGTAATATGATATAAGGGCGAACTTGCTATCGTCTGCTCCTGTGAGCGTGGTTATCAACACACGGTAATTGTCTGGAGTCGGCTTTGGCATTATGCATGTGAGACTTCAAACAAAATTGAATGATAGGTGAAAAAACAAAAGTATTAGCAAAGATTTAATATCTATTAGAAATAAGAAAGAAAGAACGACCATCAATGTATTTTGTTATCGCTTACAGGTAATAAAAAAATAAATTAGTAAAAACAAACAAAAACTAAGGATTAACACAACAAAATATTTTAAGAATGTACACAAAAAAACAAACACAAAAAAGCAAGAGACAAAAATGGTCTTAACATTGCAGCATTGTGCCACTTCAAGGATATGAAGCGGCGCTGATATTCTGCTAAGACCTAGTGACTTCACGGTCTGTTATCACTTAGTCTTCGAGCATATACCTACCTCTGGAGACGATATAGCGGTGAATCACTGAATATAATTTTCTGCCACTTTTTGTGGGGAGCGAGGTGAACACGTATAGCACACTACGGAAACTTGACAATCACATACAGATAAATGCTTGCAGATTATACTTGTAAAAGAAACTTACCATACGTTATGTAAAGGTTTAAATTCGTTCCTGATGTCGTAGTTTTGCAAAAACTCTGGCATCAAATTGGTGAAGGTACATAGCTTGTCGAAGCGTTGCTTCGCTCTCTCAATGGACCCCTTGCTGTAGATGAGGTAACGTTCCAAAAAGTCTCGATCTGTAAAATTATAAAATATACCAACCATGAGTATATTCGGGGTGTTAAAATTTGGGTTTCGTACGATTTTTTTTACATTTTGTTTAGTACTTTAATGTCTGTGACAGACAGACTGAAGCAAAAGGTCTTATTATTTACTAGCTTTTGCCCGCGACTTCGTCCGCGTTTCCGTCGTTTTTCGCAAAAAAGTAGCGTATGTCCTTCCTCACGGTTCAATGGTTTTGATGTAACAGACAGATTAACTTTCGTATTTTAGTAAGGAAATATAATATGTTAATCCACAATACTGTTAAAAAATATCGCAATAAGGAACCGCAGAATATTATTATTAATAGCTGTGCCCGCGACTCCATCAGCGTGTAACACCTTGTGTAATACAATCAGAAAGCTCCGAACTGCTAAGCTATCGGGAGTTACACGTGTTATTGTGAGTCAACCATAAAAGATAGACATATGCTGTTGTGGGATATTTTTTAGATAATTTTATGTAGAACATTTCCGTCATACATGACTTCTATGTAGCTTTAACCATTAAGGCTGCTATCGCGACGGAAACTTAAATAAAAAATGGAGTAACTTCTCCCGTTTTCCCAACATTTCACTTCACTGCTCTGCTCTTATTGATTGTAGCGTGATGAAAAGTATACTATAACCTGCCCAGGAGTATGAAAAATAATTGTACCAAGTTTCGTTAAAATCCGTCTAGTAGTTTTTGTTTCTATAAGGAACATACATACAGACAGACAGACAGACAGACAGACAAAAATTGTACTGATTGCATTTTTGGGATCAGTATCGATCACTAATCACCCCTGATAGTTATTTTGAAAATATATTTCATGTACAGAATGGACCTGTCTACAGATTTATTATAAGTATAGATAATGAGACCACTCTTGCTTCAGTCTGTATCAAGCTTTAACTTTTAGGTTTTTTTATGAGATATGGAAAGGTTTGCAGAACCTAATATAAACATTTAATTAAAATTGCTTTAAACAGAATACGTAATTTACGTCATTAACGATACTAAAATTTTAAAGGAGACATTAACCATACAATTTTTATCGTTAAAGTCTCCTTTAAAACTTAACGACCTTTTCTACAACTCAGTGTAAGTTTTTGAAATAATATCCACTGTTTTAATTTTAAGTTAACCTACCACAAAAAAAACCTTTGTATATAATAGAATCATAGTGAAACACAAAGTTATTGTTGCGAACGGTTTTAAGCTACTAAACTTTACACTGTACCACAGATTGTATACGTAAAAAACATACAGACCTACACGTTGTGTTGACATTTACGTATAATTAATTATATCTACCATTCATCAATGCTATTTAGAAAACATTTATCCCTATTAATGATAATAAGTTGAGTCTAGGTATAATTATAATGTCATTCATATTTTTCATCATTTGATTATGTTAATCACCGCAACACGCAATCAATTGTTTTTGTTCACATAATAATACTTTATTATCATAAACATAAACTTAATTATTACCCACTGCCAGCCAGACAAAGTGAGAGATTGTAGAAACATTTCTACGTTTTATGAATGAAACGGTAGAAATGTTTCTACAATCTGTCACTTTGTCTATTTCTATGTAGACAAAACCCGTTTCTATCGTGGTCATGCTAGGCCGGCAGGGCTTGATACCTATTGCGAAAACAGGTACCTGTCTCAAAACGGTTTATACCGGTACAATTATCATTAGGTTGCTTGAGTATCGGTATTTTTGCCATACCGGTATTTAAAGTATCTTACTTATGTATGCATTATGCATCCGTAATATCTCACTGATTCAACAGTTCTCTATAACATTGCACTAACAACAACGCAACACATGAGTTAGCTGGCGTCTTTGTTTTTCTTTCACTCGCACTTAAAATTCGGTTGCGTCTTAACTGTATTGGTATAATACAGATTTAATACCGGTATAAGGTTATACCGGTATAAATGTATACCGTATTACTTAATTTTAAAAATAAAGTGAAGTCTCTATGAAGCAAAACTTCCCATCTCAAATATTTAAAGTAATATGTGGTGGGCCTAATCCTCTAAAAAAAATGTCTCTTTTGTTAAGTTTAATGTTAAGACACCACTGTTTATCCTACTGTTTGTTTTCCCGAATGTAATCATAAATCAACACTTTGCCCGACCCGAGAATCGAACCCAGAACTCAGTAGGCAGCAGACCTAAGCAGATGAAATAATGAAGCAAAAAAAAATTTACTCACCAAACTTTTTCAGCCTGAAATGTGACTGTTTGCTAATCCAATCTTGAAAGTGGTCTAAATCCTGTTTTAATCTATTCGCATCATCGTAACCAAAGCATTTTCTAACGTTCAATAGTTGATTGTCACTGAACTCTAATATTGGGCATGGTTTAATTTTTTCCATTTTCTTTTTAAATCGCTAAGTACTGTCGTCAATAAGTGCGATCACAGTATGAAATGAAGAAAAAAGGATAAACAGTTTTATATGCATTGATGTTAGACATTTTTATAACTCGTAAATTGTTCGCAGCTCGTACACATACTGGCAGAATTTCCGGATTTTCTTATTTTTGTTATTATTTTTATTTTTTTGGAAGAAACAAAAGAAGTAGGTTTATTTGTAAGGATCTTTGTACGTGATGTTCTTTAGTTTCAAGCTTAAAAAAATAGTAAAAGGCATATTTTTTTTTTTTTTCAAATTGGACGTCATCGTCCGATTTGAAAAAGAGTTCATGACAAATAAAAACTTCTAGGGTCTAGACTATTGTAGTTTTACGTAGTATTCAATGTATTCATTGATTTGGGAAAAAAATATTGTTAAGAAACTAAATAAAGTGATTTACCACTAGCAAAAGTTTTTTTTGAGAAACTGCAATAGCGGGCAGGGCAAGACCTAACGCCAAAAAGCAAAAAAACCAAAATAGCGTGGCTACTGCTTTTGAATGGAGATTGATTGATAATTTTTTAGACCTTTAACTTCTATACCTACTATTATAAAATTATAAAAGAGCCGTGTCTGTACATTGAAGATATTCCAGAAAAAACAGTCGGGATAGGGTACTGGGACGTAACCTCAGATCATAGAAACAAGGAGATATGCCATCATAGCAAATTAGTACGGGAACAACTGATGCCACTTTTAGTACATTTTTCGACACAATTACGCGCATAATTAAGCGCTCCTTGTGAATAAAAAGATCTGCCTCGCATTGAACATTCCGCACACCCTCAATCTAACACTGTTAATCGTCACTCAACACTAGCACTAAACTAAAACACTGTATTTATACCATCGATCGTGTTCGGTTCATCGCCAGCGCGTACGTTTTTAATATGAGCAATTTGCTCAAGATAAGGCATCAAGCTCGATAGCGCCTTGGCACATCTCCTTGTTTCTATGATCTGAGGACGTAACTATACCCGAAAATATTTTTTTATAATTTTTGTCTGTTTGTCTGTTTGTGCGCGCATCACGCGAAAACTACTGAACGGATTTTGATGCGGTTTTCACAGTTCGATAGCTTAGGGTCCCACTTAAAATCTAAGCCCCGTTTTATCTGATTCCACTGAAAAAAACCAGAGATACAGCTTGACCTCTTGGTAGTACTAGCCACCCTACACTACGGAGGTCATTTAAGCTGGTCATTTCATTGTAATCCACGCGGACGGAGTCGCGGGCAAAAGTCTAGTTAATTTATAAATATCCTAAACTCTGAATTGCATGCTCTGTCAAATTCTATATTAATTGATACGCGTTCATAAATTATTTTTTCACATTTAGATACAATCTTGTTTACCAAACTTATGTATTTGTAATAAAATTATGTGGATGTAGGTACATTCAAAGACACATTGCCCTTTTTATTGGATTAATTGCAAGTGATATGCTGTAAAAAACAAGTTCATAAATTATCTAGTGATTTTTTTATGTACTTACCTATTCTATATTATTGTAAGTTAGTAAATAAGTTGTCATAATTAAATTATGATAAAAACAAAAATAAAGAAAAGTTAAAACCGCCTTCAATCAGATAAAATAATGTTGCGTGAAGCAGTTTTGGAAGTCGATGCCTTTGATTTTAGATCAGATTGATTTGATTTTAGGCGATTCGAACACCGCACCGCATCACGCAGCGTAGCGCGAGAGTGCGTGATCTTCCGTTGTTTGCAAGTACCTGTATTTGTATAGAAATCACGCGTAGGTAGTGCAACACACTGAAAACGCATTCACGCGCGGGGCTTTTGTTCCGTCGACACGCATCCCGCAGCGTAGCGCGGCGCGGTGTTTGATTCACCATAGGGTGTAGTGTAGATGTAGAGTAGGCCACGCCGCAATAGCGACGGCATGGTAACCATAGCTTCCGGCTTACAGGCCTACATGTGCTTTACGGACACGAGTGCTTCGGAAGGTATCTGCGCCGCATAGGCCAGGAACCGACACCCGGTTACCACCATGTGCCCAGCTTGGGCAGTGCAGCGCCGTGACCTCGTCGCGGCGGTCGGTGCTGCGGATAGATTCTCGCTCGGCTATGGTTGAGGCCATGGTCGGCAGCGAGAGCGCTTAGAACGCCGTCACCTCCGTCTGCGAGGAGGTGATGGACGCCAAGGAGGCGGACAAAAAATTGTAATGTTAGCTGTATGTAATTAAATAACATAATAAAATAATTAAATTACTTCTTACTAAAGTTGCAAAACTACTCGCACCCTGAGGGTTCCGAAATATGCAATAGCGCCATCTAGGATCGAGATGACGCTATTAAATCATGGTAGATATTATCATATCTTGACCATAGATGGCGCTATTGCATATTTCTAGTGGCGCCATCTATGACCAGATGGCTCCACCCGTTATGGGTCTTGCCTCGGACAGACGGACAACAAAGTGATCCTTTAAGGGTTCCGTTTTTCCTTTTGAGATATGGAACCCTAAAAAAATAGTTGGCGTGTTTATTATTTTTTATATATAGGTGGAGCATTGTTTATCCGCAAACAATCAGTGTTAATATTAAATTCCTGTAGTTAAAGATTAATGAATTAATTTATCTTTAAGTTTTTCTATTAAGACGTGAGCGCATACAATGACGACAAAAACATGGCTTAGCATTCACAAAAGGTAGACTTTGAGTCGTAACGTCATAACGTAGGGCACGTTTACCTGTTTTAGGGTTCCGTATCAAAATGGTAAAAAAGGAACCCTTATGATGCGACTTCGTCCGTCTGTTTGTCTGTCCGTTGGTCTGTCTGTCTGTCACAGCTGATTATTTCAGTAACTACTAATGCTAGCGACTTGAAATTTTGAATACATACTTAAATAAAAAGAATACTCGCCCAACTTTATTGCAAATGAAAAAAGTTAACAAATATTTTCATTGCAAATGGCGCTGAAGTGGGGGTTCAAAATATTGAAATGGAGTTAAGTACTAGGTCAAGTGGCATATCATAATATTATGAAAGGACTTGGGATTTCAAAGTATATTTCTTTTTATGTCTTATAGTTTTCGACATTATGATAAAAAATGTCTGAAAAAATTTTCCCCCCTTATCTCCGAAGTTTGCAATATTATAATATTGCACCAAAAATACAACGATGTTCCTAACTACATTTTCAAAATAAACAAAATTCCTTCACAAACCAACTTAGTTATACGGTCCGATTTTTTAAATTTTTATACGTCCATGGATGATACGGGACCCTCGGTGGGCGATTACGACTCGCACTTGGCCAGTTTTATTAATTACGTATTGTCAACTGTATATTGTCTATTGGGCCGAAAATGTACATGCGTGATCTGTGATCATCTTTAGTGCCGTACCTATAGGTACCTGTTTTCGTGATTACTACACATTAAAATAAAACAAGTTTAAACGGATTAAATCGCGTATATTACAGATTTACAGATTTTTCCTAAATCTGTAAATCTGTAATATACGCGATTTAATCTGTTTAAACTTGTATTATTATAATATACCTTTAAATTACTTGATAAATTGGTCTGACCGATTTATTTAAGACTGGATGTAATTAGAAATGTAAGGAAACAAGAAATAAAACTCGTGTAATACTCTATTCCCAGAGGCTTATGTGAATAAAACTTTAATATTTAACCTAGATATAGTATAGATATTTCGAAGTTTTGAAATGAAGTGATCATTTCAAAACATCGAAATATCTGTGCTGTAAAATAAAAATCTGGGGCCTATTTGATGTAACCACTCTGCAAGTCTTAATTCTGCACTCTACTCTTCACTTTTCAAATATTGCAGAGTGTGGAGCGAAAGTTTTCAGTCTGCAAAATGTGTGTACCTACATAAAACATGATTCAGTTGAAGAGTTCGGAATTTAGAGTGCAGACTTGCAGAGTAGTTACATCAAATAGGCCCCTACTCATAGCAAAAATTCACAAAAACAATTTTATTTATACTATTACTATAGGTAACTGTTGCCCGCGACTTCGTCTACGTGTAAATAAATGAAAAGTAGCTTATATGCTTTTCCAGGCCTAAGGCTATCTTTTTATCAAATTTCATCCAAATCCGTCCAGTCGTTTAACGTAAAGCAGTTACAAACACACACTCATCAAAACTTTCGCTTAAAACATTCATGTGTGGTTACCAATAATTTCAATTTCAATTTTAACAAATTATATTAATACTCTAAAAATGTTATTATCCACCCCATACCAAAACTAGTCTAGATTCTAATCCACGCATAAGGTCTTGAATGATCCAGGCATGCCGGAGTAATCCTCATTGAATTTGCAAGAGAGGCGACAGGATTCGTCCGTAGAAGCTTTTTCCATGTATTTTACCTTTGCTATATGCTCATCCTTGCTTACTTCTTTGAAGTTCAGTTCTGGGGAAGAAAATTAAATAATTATTAGATTTAGGGTGGCTCTTTTATGTTAACAGAACTGTCATCAGTTTGGCGAACATGGCCTGGCTATAGAGCGTTTTATACAGGGTGGCGATTAGGTTATCACATTAAATGAAACCATGTATCCTAAATGACGTTCTTTGTACAAACACAATTAAAAAAATTGCCGGTTACCGCTTTTACAGGTCAGTAAATGTACCAATAAATAGTACAACTGTTAATACAAGTTGGTACATTTACTGACCTGTAAAAGCGGCAACCGGCAATTTTTTTTAATGTGTATATGTACAAAGAACGCCATTTAAGATAAATAGTTTCATTAACCTAATCGCCACCCTGTATAAGAAGTCCCTTCGACGCTAAGTTGACTCTCCTGTCCGTCACTCCTGTCATAGATCTTAACATTTTAGTTTTTTTGTAGATTTATATATGTTAAAGTAATGCCTAGGACACTAAGGCTCGTATTACAGAACGATGCTCGAGCACCGATCTCTGCTTGAACATAGCATAAGCATAGCATAATCGGCCTATAATGTTCCCACTGCTGGGACACAAGCCTCCTCTCTGTGAGAGGGAGTGGGCCGTAGTCCACCACGCGGGCCTAGTGCGGGTTGGTGGACGTCACATGTCTTCGAATTTTTGGTTCTAGGACATGCCGGTTTCCTCAAGATGTTTTCCTTCACCGTTAAAGCAAGTGATAATTAATTTCTAATAGCTTGAACATAGATTTCAACCAATCAAATGACTTTAAATCTATGCTCAAGCAGAGATCTGTGATCGAGCATCGTTCTGTAATACGGACCTAAAAATCATAACCCTTCCTATAGTAGGTAGTGAATGAAAATTGGTAGGTATTTACTGAAAAAAAAAAATATAGAAAATATAAATTATAATCCAGTCTAGTTGGTGGAGACTACTTAAATTTTCGATTGCCAACATCGATAGGGTCAACGAGCCAGTTACGGACAGTCTGTTATTTTATTTATTTATTTAGAACATAGAAAAGTTTTAAAATAAGAAAAGTTGAGGGGCTCGTGGCTAAATGACAGCCGCGCTGATCGATCGATCTGCGAGGTTAAGCTGCGCTTGCCGCTTGCCGGATAGGTGACCGTTCTTTACACATCGAAACCACTCCTTGCCTCGGAGAGCACGTTAAGCAGTCGGTCCCGGTTGTCATAGGAATATCTTTGACAATCGTTACGGGTAGTCAGAAGCCCTAAAAGTCTGACAGCTGGTCTAACATTCGAATACCGGTATTACCCATTAATTGGGTTGTGAAGGTCAGATGGCAGTCGCTCCACGTAAAATATTGATATTCAGCTGAAACTAGTTAGACTGGAAGCCGACCCCAATATAAGTTGGGAAAAAGGCTAGGCAGATGATGATTTACAACATAGAAAAGTTATACTATAGAGCGTTTCGCATAAAGGCCAATTTACATCAAACGAGCGAATGCTCATTCTATACCCACTCTATCAAATGCTTTTAGTGTAAACAGACGAAGAGCATTATTTTGTTGTTCTGCCAGCGTTCACAAATTCTATTGAATATTCTAAAAATGCACGCTTGATGTAAACGGCACTAGAGCATGTAAAGAGTTGCTTAGAGCGTTCTTGCATGTTCGAACGTGAAGCGTTCTTGTGTTCTAACGATTCTTTCGGCTGATCTATCTATTGTGCAAGAATTCTAGTTCTTGGTTCTCATTTTTGCTCGTTGATATAAAAGATCGAGAAAGAATGCTCTTGTTCTACTCTAGCTCTTTTTTTTTTTTTTTTAAATAAAGCGTTGCCCCACAAACACAAATTTCACATACACAAACAGACAGACCTATGTGCAATGCGGTAATCGAACCCGCGACACGTTGCGCAGCAGCCAATCTCTCAGCCACTGCGACAACCGTGCGGTCGTTCGGCTGATCTATCTATTGTGCAAGAATTCTAGTTCTTAGTTCTCATTTTTGCTCGTTGATATAAAAGATCGAGAAAGAATGCTCTTGTTCTACTCTAGCTCTTTGTTCGTTTGGTTTAAATCCACCTTAGGAAGTCACTTCGATGTTGTGTTGACTCCCCTGTCTGTTACTGCCTAGGACAATAAAACGTGGTAAAAGAAACTTCCAAAACCGTCAAAAAAATTGTAACATACCTATTGACATTCAGGGCAGCCAACAAAGTATCGAATGGACATCTTACGTGAAACTTTCTATAATGACAGCTAATATTCGACAGTAGACGCACAGACAGTAGCATGAAACAAAAGCAAAAGAAAATGGAAACATGGAACAACGGCTTATTCCCAGGCGCTCCATAATTGTATTACCAGCGGCTCCAAATAAAAAAATGAATATAATATAATAATATATAAAATCTTTCCCATGAGCTCCAAAAAAATTTAAGTACAACAAACAGTGGAATGCGCTGCCCAAGTGGGTGTTCCCCGACAGTCACAATCTGGGTGTCTTCAAGTCACGAGTGAATCGGTTTCTTCTAGGCAAGCGTGCTCCATCGGAGTCCGCATCATCGCTTAACATCAGGGCCCCAATTCTGCTATTGCAATTGTGTATGAATGGTCTCATAATGACACCATAACGGTCAAAACCGGTTGGTCAAAACGATGTCATTGAGAGACCATTCTGACACGATTACGACAATTGCATTAGCAGACTTGGGCCCCAGGTGAGATGGCGGTCAAACGCAAGCCTTTTAACAAATGCTGCTGAGTATCTAGAGCTATGAAAGGCTTTCTTACCAGTCAACTCCTTCATGGTCTTCTCGTCACCACCAAGGTCTTTCGGCAAGTGCGCTCTATTTATATGATCATACAACGACTCGACACTATTGTGTATAATTAATCTTTGTTTCAGTTTTGCACTGAGACCCTGCTTTATGATCATGACGACTGTGTCGAAGAATTTGGAGCCACTTATTAGATGTAACTTTTTCATTCTTTGGCCCATAGCTTCCTAAAAAAAAAAATGTTTTAGAAAGTCTGTGTAGTTTGATAAATTGTTACGCCTATATTCATACATCTTACATCCATATCTCTTACTAGTTCTGGTGTAATATACACCAGACACATTACATACACCAACTACATTTCGCTAGTAATTCCTTTCCAGATACCTAATAGGGGGTGAATCAATTGCATTAACCGAGCACAAATCCAGACTTCAGTTGCTATTAAGTACTCAGTAATTCTTGTATAAAATGTGATATCTTGTTGATGTTCTTATAACTGAATATTTGGATTCTGTTTATGGTCCTCAACGCACATTTTGTCTGCACCGAACGCGCCGAATCTGATGATGTCGTCCGAATTTCTCAGGGATTTGGAGTTTGTGCAGATAGGTGGGCGAGGTAAAGAATTCTAAAATTAGTTTCATTCGACTCGTTCAGCGCTGATATTTGTTGTCTTATCATTATTATTTATTATTCAATAACAAATTCAATATGTCCTCAAGAAAGAACTGTACTTACAGTAATCAACGTGAGAGCCTTGTGAATAATAATAGGGTTTAGTTGCGTCACTGTCGCCATTGTAACTTTTCTGAAGTCACCCATTAGTTCATAGCCGTTGCAGTAGTCGTTCTGTAGCATGTAGTGACCCAGCTGAAAAATAAATCAAACCTGGTATATATAAGGTTAAGCAGAGGTGTTGGTAGGTACAACCACAAAAAATAATAGATAACAAAAAAATATAGGCAACACCCAATTTGATCGATTCATGCAATTTTCGCTCGTAAAAGCTAATAATTATGTACGGGTCACAGTAATAGAGTGAATGGAAAACTGACAAAACGTATTCAAAAGATGTTATAATACAGATTATTTGACTGCAGTCAAAACATAAACTTTACTAAGACAACTTATGGTCTTTCTACTCAAAGAATACATTACATATTATAAAATAACCAAATTATAATTATTAAAAATTAAAAAAAAAATAATTATTCGAGACCTACACCGACATTCCCCAAAGGTGGCAGAAGTTTATGACACGCCGACATTTCGTCAGCTATCATATGATATTTTAGTAAACAAAACACAAAACTTATCATAGAAAATATAGTTTAACATAATTTAGAGAGTCTGCTGCTGACAAAATGAATGCTTCTGGCACCCAAAGGATTACCCCGCATTTGTGTTCACATAACGCACCCTCAGTGCAAAAAAGGCATTCGTCTTACTTTGAATTTTAGTAATTACTATGATTGGAAATTGTACATGTTCATATGCCCTTTTCTGTACCCCTGTTAACGTGTAGGTATGCAAAATTTCATGACACAAACAAACAAACTTAATAATTACTTAGATTTTCGCGATTATTACACATTATAATAAAACCTAAATTATATAAACACATTTTAATAAATCCTGCGACCACGAACGCTGCAAAGTGTTCGAAACGTCAGGAAAACTCTGTAAAAATCTGTAATATACGCGATCAAACAAACTTACTTTGGCATTCTTAATATTATAGTTAGGATTACTTACCACAATTAAATATCTGTAAAATGCTAAAGTAACGTCGAACTTGCCGTCGTCTACTCCTGTGAGCTGGCCTATCACGATACGGTAGTTGTCTGAAGACGGCTTTGGCAGTATACACGTATAACTGGAAAACAACAAACAATCGAATGACAGATGTAAATGAGAATTTAAAAAAACTTAAAAATAAGTTAACTGCCTTTAAAAAGATAATTATATATTTTTTAAAGTTTCTTTATTTTTCTATTTTGAGTGTAGTAGTCAGAAATATGAAACCCAAAAAAATGTGTAGAACATGAATACAAATAATATTAGTGTTCACGTTCTACACATATTATTATTTATTTATTTATATACTATTTATTGTACACCAAAAATAACAATTACAGAACAAGTTGTAACAATAATTAAAATGTACAATGGGCGGTCTTATCGCACAAGGCGATCTCTTCCAGACAACCTTTGGATGGACTGAAAGATAGGAGAGAGATAGTGGGCAGTCTAGGTGTACATACATAATAATTATTACTTAGACATAATAATACAAAACATAAAATAATTCTTTTGTAGAGATTCTTTTGTATTTTCAAGAATAGGTTAAAGTGACCTTGACAAAATACCAGTATAATTTTATACCGGTACATACAAAACCTGTGTAGACGGGCCGGTGAAAACTTATTTTATTACTAGACTTTTACCCGCGAGTCGCGACTCCGTCCGCGTGGACTACAGTGGAATGGCCAGTTTAAATGACCTCCGTAGTGTAGGGTGGCTAGTACTACCAAGAGGTTGTGACGGAGTCATCCTTCTTTCATCATTTAGTGCTGGCAATCTTCCATTGCTGGCCACTTCATTCATCCCATTCTTCTAAATTCGGTTTAGATTTTAACTTTAAATTTCAAAATTAGAACATCTCATATTTTTTTGCATTGTTTCGTCATTCTTGGTCTGGTCTCCAACGACATCACTTGTGACCGCTGAACCGCTGTACTGTTATTATTTATTACCTACTACCTATTTATCAAGTGTGCAAAGCTATAAGCAAATAGTCTCTTTTTGTAACAGTTATTTTTATACCTCTGTGTAACGTTACAAAGTGCAAAAATACAACCTACGTCTCGCAATATCCCTCTCCAACCATTCTACAGTGTTTTATTTAAATATCAAGATTTGTGTCTGTGGAAGCTCCCTCCGATAGCTAGCCGAGGCTTGAGAGGACAGAGGAGGGAGGCACTCTGCGACAAGGTCAAGCTGTATCTCAGGTTCCTCCCTGGGAGGAACCTGAGATACAGCTTGACCTCCCAAGAATTAGATGAAACGTGGCTTTGATTTTAAGTTGGACCCCAAGCTATCGAATTGTGAAAACCACATCAAAATCCGATCAGTACTTTTCGCGTGATGCATGCACAAACAGACAAACATACAAAAATTAAAAAAAAATCTTTTTGGGTATGGTTACGTTACTGGGAGATATTCCAGAAAAAACATTGGGATAGTGTAGGAATATCTTCAATGTACAGACATGGCTTTTTTACAATTTTTTAATAGTAATAGAAATAGATAATGTATAGTGATCCCGAAAACTTAAGACATTACTATGTAGGTATTATGTTTTGTAAAATGTCATGGAACAAAAGTTGTTGTTCATGATGTTAATAATACAGTCCTGTACCCCGATCATGAGTTTTTTTGACGTGTAGTATCGTTAACGTAAGCATATTTTGAATTGAAAATACACGTTTGTTACACAATATTTATATAAATTAAATACTTAATTAATTTATCTGTATTTTTTAAAATGTGCAAATTGTATAAAATTTTATCAAAATGTTCCAGGACTGCTGTATTTTAAATTCAAAATATGCTTACGTTAACGAAACTATACGTCAAAAAAACTCATGATAGGGGTACTGCAAGGTTGTTAGTATTTTACCAATAACCGTGTATAATAATTGCCTACTACTACTACTACAGGAGTACTGCGGTGCTCCTGTGAAAAAAAAAATCAGCTGTTACCATACATTTATATTCGTTCACTTAACTCGACAAAATGTATGGAACAGCAATTTTTTTTTCGCTATTTCAGGATTGGCCCATAGTAAAATTTGTTCATAATGATGAGTACAATGACCCCTTAAAATATTTCCACTGTCTAACCTGCCACCCTGTAGATAAAATCTGATGAATTATTAAAAGTCATAGAACAAAAGTAGTTAGGTATTTATGATGTTATTAGGTACCTACCTAATATAGTGCCGAGAGATTGTTAGTATTTTACCAAGAACCCTATAAGTTCGTTTGTATGGAGTGTCGGCAATAGTAGAACTCTTTAGGGAAGAGCTCGTCCGGGGAAGTACCTACTACCACCATTAACATTTCTGCCGCTAAGCAGCATTGCCGTGTTCCAGTTTGAAGGGTATGTGTGCTGGTCTCAGATCATAGAAACGCTTTAATTTGAGCTTTTTGGGCTTAGTACAAAAGTACACGCTGGCGACGAACCGAACACGATCGATGATACAAATACAGTGTTTTAGTTTAGTGCTAGTGTTGAGTGACGATTAACAGTGTTAAATTGAGGGTGTGCGGAATTTTTAATGTGTAAGAGATCTTTTTATTCACAAGGAGCGCTTGTAATCGTGTCGAAAAATGTACTAAAAGTGGCGACAGTTGTTTCCTCAGATCATAGAAACAAGGAGATATGCCATCATAGCAAATTAGTGCGGGAACAACTGTCGCCACTTTTAGTTCATTTTTCAACACAATTACAAGCGCCCCTCGTGAATATAAAAATCTCCCACGCATTAAACATTGCACACACCCTCAATCTAACCCTGTTAATCGTCACTCAACACTAGCACTAAACTAAAACACTGTATTTATATCATCGATCGTGTTCAGTTCGTCGCCAGCGTGTACATTTTATATACGGTGAATGTGACCGTATCAAAGCGTCAATTTTAGTAGCACCTTGGCACATCTCCCTTGTTTGAGGTTGTTCCCGTACTAATTTGCTATGATGGCATATCTCCTTGTTTCTATGATCTGAGGTGCCGGTGTAATTACAGGCACATGAGACATTTCAACTTTCTCTCTAAGGTGGACAACGCGCCTGCTATGCCTCTGATATAGCTATTTAATCAATTAGGAAACACGAATAATAATATCATTAGGTATTTATGTATAAAAAAAAAACAAAAAAAAAACAGGTTCTTCATGTTATAAAGTGCAACTATTTTTGTTGTCTAGACGTTTTACATAAATAGATTCAAGATGCATTCAAATACAAATCAGACAGCAATTATTTTTATTTTTATATTTTTACACTCGCACACAATTAGGGTTGAGTACTTACTAAAATAATAAAAAAGTGTCGTATTAAAAACTCTTTTGTTTTTAACAACATTGTTGAAAAAACCGGCGATTTTCCTGTAATCTATGGCTCAATTCTAACTTATCCTTCTAAAATCAAAATTTTAGTTTTAGAAACTTAGGAGAATAGGAAGGGAAACGGTAATTTTTTGCAGATTTTAGCTTATTATTAACCCATTAATGACCACTGTACCAATTTGGGAACACCTTGATTACTGACCTCAAAATTGGAAAAAAAAAAAAACCTTACAACTAGCTTTTTCAAATGATACCACACGAATACACGATATACTTAATTAAGATAATAATTTAAATTTTTTTAATGGCCGTATAAATTATCTATCTATTATTATGTGCGCATCATCAAGATCTCTATCATTATCCCAAGTTTCAAAATTCTACATTACCTAGTTTTAGAGAACAGCCTCTGTGACAGACGAACCCTAAAAAGTGTTGTAATTAATTTAGATAAGATGAGCTTTTGAGAAAAAACTATGCAGATTTGCATGAACCCGTCCCGCTAGACGCCAAAAATTACGAATCAATGATGCATCATTGAATAAAAAATACTTAATTATAGAATCGGGAAATCGTCGGAATACTAGAAAGAGAGAAAGAAAAGAAAGAAAAGAAAGAAAAGAAAGAAAAGAAAGAAAAGAAAGAAAAGAAAGAAAAGAAAGAAAAGAAAGAACGAAAAAACATTTATTTGGCACAGGTAGACACAAAGCAAATAATAAAAATAAAAAATGAAAATAAAAGATCTTATACATAATAAAGTGATTGCTGTGTGTCTCGAGGCTCTGCCAAATACTATTAAGGCTAAGGCTACTAAGGCTGCTTTTCCACCAGATATGTGAGCTACGGATATATTTGGCCTAACCAATAGGATCCCTTAATTTTTATAAAGATGAGCTGCTAAGTTAATGAAGTAATCATATTAGTGTTTCTCACACATGCCTCGCTCAAATTTCTGGTGGAATGTCAGCCATACATAAGGAACTTACCATACGTTAAGTAAAGGTTTAAATTCGTTTTTTATGTCAAAGTTCTGCAAAAACTCAGGCATCAAACTGGTGAAGGTACATAGCTTGTCGAAGCGTTGCTTCGCTCTCTCAATGGACCCCTTGCTGTAGATAAGGTAACGCTCCAAAAAGTCTCGATCTGTAAAATTATAAAAAAACACCGTCAAGAGTTAATTTGGACTGCTTTTTTACCATTTGAATATTTAATTATAATTGATTTCAACAAGATACATCAATAAGTTTTTGAAATATATCCAGTTTTCATTTTGATTTCACCAACCGCAAAAAAAGTTTTGTATTCATAGTAACTTACTATGAATACAAAATTGTTTTACTATTAGTAAGTTCAATTCAAAAATACAACACACTGTGTCCAACATGCACTTGAACAGTTTTTATGAGTATTTTTAGGAATAAACTATCGGTTTCACAAAACATAATACGTTAGAGTGAAACCAAAACTCGTCCTAAACAGAAATACCTATTATCTAGACACGTGTCGTGTTGCCATGTAGGTACTTATAATAATACTATCCATTCAGGCAATAACCACCCGTAAAAGCTAACATGCACGGGTCACAATAGAGTGAACAAAAAACTGTCAAAACTTGTTCAAAAACAAGGTGAGATTGATTAAAATTTATAATTGCGTCGAATATTTAACCTTTAAGAGAAATTTAAACACTTTTGCGTTAATATGTTACTAACTTGTAGAATAATCTGACAAAAATCAGAATGATTGGATTATGCATGTATGGTTTTTTTATCGTTAAAAGAAGTTTTTAGCGGTATCTTCGTGATTTTTTGCTATCGTATCATTTTTTTTCCACACATTATGTTTTCCACACACTATCTAACTAGCAAATATCCTGAAGAATATCAGAATTATATTTTCCTGATTTTGTATACTTCAGTGAATCTTAAATACTTGGAAGCGTTATAAAACTTGCGTTTAGCCCCCTTATTAACCTTTTATGTAATAATTCTAAAGGAGCACCTCTCTCGCTTGCACAGAACTATATTTTTTAAGAATGTTAAATGCAATGATGCATCTTTTAAAAATGAAATCTGAAAGCGAACTACAAAATGATATTAATTTTAATATTATAAACTTATTAAACTTATCTTATTCGTCATAATCGTTTTTTAATTAACTGAGTTTAATACATAACACATTTCTACTAAATGTGTTTTAATTATTTACCCGATAAACTAATATTATTTTGCAGTTCGCTATCTGATTACATTTTTTAAAAATGCATCTTTTCCATTTATCATTCTTAAAAATACGGTTCTGTGCGAGCGAGAGAGGTGATAAAATGGAAAATAATTTATAGAGATTTATTTACTTATAGACATATTATGCATCACACACGAATTTGAAGTTTAGTATTTTTGTTTTAATTGTTACCTTTTTATAATTGTTTTTTTTTCATCAATGTTGCTCTTGCTACAGTTATATTTCCACCCCCGCAGCTGCGCTCGCATATGTATAACATACAGGGTGAAATTGTTAACGGCTTCGATGGCCAAATCCGAAACTAAGCCTGCAATACATGTTGGCCGAGCGTTTATACGTTTATTTTAATTTAGGATACTATGTTCCTTAGAAGGAATTAATGCTTACACAATGAACCCTTTCGATCGGCATCATAAAAATACAGGACGTTCATTTCTTCACATTTGGTCGGTTTGATTTCCAGATGAAACAAGCAACTTTTAAAAATCTTTGAATGCAGTATTAATTAAATTAAAAAATAAAGTGAAGTTTCCATGAAGCAAAACTTCCTATCTCAAATATTTCAAATACTTTCCCTCCATGTGGCATAGCCGTGGGACACCCTGTATAATAATTACTTCCCAGAATTTGATCATTATTAGCGACACTATCGGATGGTGTAATAATACAGTGTTTTTTTTTTTTCCAAAATAAACGGGTTCGATTCCTGGCTAGGAAAATTGATTTTTCAAAAATCGAATGATGCAGTTTTATTTTTTACCTAAATCGGCCTCGAGACTTCTTTAAGTGTTTTTCGCTATTCCTTATAGTTTCAGATTTAGCCGTCCACGCCGACTTGAAAAATTCACCCTGTATATAATAATTATACATAAATATAGCATGTCTCCACATAGAATCATGTACCTTTCAAATGGTGGTTCAAACTTAAAAAATCTCAATTTAAAGATGCTGTGGTTCCGGAGATTACCCACCTACACAAACTTAGAAAATCACTATCTCGTCATAATAATAAGGTATAGATAAGACGTGGTGTCTTATCTATACCTAATTATTATGAAGAGATAGTGCGAATTTATACAAATATGTTTAATAAAACAAATAAAAAAACACTTTGCCCGACCCGAGAATTGAACCCAAAACCCCACGCTCGGCAGTTGCGTTTGCGATCTCTAGATCTAAGGAAATAAAATAGGTAATAAAATAAGTACCAAAAAAACTTACCAAACTCTTTCTGCCTGAAATGAGTCTGTTTGCTAATCCAATCCTGAAAGTGGTCCAAATCCTGTTTTAATTTATTCGCGTCATCGTAACCAAAGCATTTTCTAACATTCATTAGTTGATTGTCACTGAACTCTAATATTGGGCATGGTTTTATTTCCTCCATTTTCCCTTTACATTGACACTACCGCCAACGAGTGCGATCACAGTATGAAATGAAGAAAAATGGACAACCAGTTTTATATGCATTGATGTTAGGTATTCGTAAACTCGTAAGTTGTTTTTAAATTGTTATTGTTTTGATAATATTTTGTTTTTTTTTTCTGGAAGTGAAGTGAAAGGAGTAGGTATGTCAGGGTCGTTGTACGCGGCGTTTTGTAGATTCTAGCTACAAAAAAAACAGTAAAATGCATAACTTTGTGTATTTTTAGGGTTCCGTACCAAAATAGTAAAAAAGAACTGTCTGTCCGTCTGTCACAGCTGATTAGTTCAGCAACTACTTATGCTAGCGACTTGAAATACAGTTACAAACAATGCTTTCCCATCTTTATTGCAAATGAAAAAAGTTAGTAAATATTTTTATTTTCATTGCAAATGGCGCCGAAGTGGGGGTTCGAAATGTTGAACTGGGGTTACTAGCTCAAATGGCATAATATCATATGAAAGGGCTTGATCTGCACATTTCAAAATATATTTTAATTTTTTTATGCCTTATAGTTTTCGACATAATATGATGAAAAATTTCTGAAAAAATACCATTTTTATTTTTTTTTTCAATTTGGAATAATCGGAGATAAAGGGACCCTTTTATCTCCGAAGATTGCAGTGCGAAAAATCAGAAATAATTACAGTTGAAAAAAAATAGAAATTTACCTAAACATTGCAACAAAAATAAAACGATGTTCCTAGCTAGTACCTACAGTTTTTTCAAAATCATCACAATTCCTTCACAAACAAACTTAGTTATGCGGTTTGGTTTTTTTAACTTTGATACGTCCAAGGATGGTACGGGACCCTCGGTGGGCGAGTACGACTCGCACTTGGCCGGTTTGTTTTTATTAAATCTTGTTTGGGTTCAGTCTGTTGTGGTTTTACGTAGTATTAATTCAATAGATTCATTGCATTAATTACGAAGGTGACAGCCGGAGGACTAAAAAAAACAAAATTATTTTAATAAAGGTTTAATTAACCAAAAATTACAATATTAACTTTTGCTAATTATCAAGTCTAGATTCGAACGATTCTAGTACCGAAGTACTTATATTAATTATTACAATATTAACGATAACTAAACGCGGATGCGGCATCAGCACATTTGGACGTAGGTGATCGGCGGCTACCAGGAGTCGTCGATTCAGCAAAATGGGTATCGCAAATTAAAGTTGAAACCCCAATGTACGTAAATAGCTATCATGTCTCAATTCAGCTGATTTGGTGTGAGCAGAGCACCTAACAGATTTATGAAATAAATAGTGTGTAAGTGTAGAAACTAAATAAAGTGATTTGCAAACGTTTTTTTCAGAGACTGCAATGGCGCACACTCGATAGAAAATTGCGTTTCGAAGACTAAGGCTCGTATTACAGAACGCTACTCGAGCATCGATCTCTGCTTGAGCATAGATTTAAAGCCATTTGATTGGTTGAAACTAGTTTCAATCTATGCTGAAGCAAAGATCGGTGCTCGAGTATCGTTCTGTAATACGCACCTTAGAGCTTCTAATTTTAAGTGTCGTTTTTTAGGCTTGAAATGGTTTCTATTTAGTATTACTATGGCCAAATATGGCACACGAAGTAATTCGGTTTGAAAATTGAGGACTTATATTATTTTTTTTTTTTTTTAATTATGGGGCAGATGAAAATTCAAGATATCTCTGGAATCTCTCTGCGCCATACATTTTTTTTGGGAAAAAAATTGCAAGTCCTCAGTTTTCAAGCTGAATTACCTTGTGTGACATAAATTATTTGACCATAGTATTACTAAACAGAAATCATTTCAAGCCTAAAAAACGGCACTTAACTTCGATAAGTCTTGGAACGCCATTTTTGATCCAGTGTGTGGCAGCATTTAGTTCCGTGGTGTGGCAGGCTGGGCAAGACCTATCATAAAAAGCGAAAAATCCAAAATAGAGTGGCTATTGATTTTGTATGGAGATTGATTGATCATTTTTAGACCCATAACTTTAATTTTTATTATTTTCTGAAGTCTTTTTTTTTTTTTTTGTAATGACCTTGTCCCACACTAGGATTTCTCCTGTATCGTGGGTGCGTTTACAAACACAAATTTCACATACACAAACAGCCACACCTATGTGCAATTCGGGAATCGAACCCGCGACACGTTGCGCAGCAGCCAATCTCTCAGCCACTGCGACAACCGTGCGGTCAATTGCATTTTCTGTCAAATTCTATTTGACTAGCTGTGCCATGCGCTGCAATGACGTTTAAACCTTCCCTGGCTTCCCTACAACAACTGTACAAAGTTTCAAGTCAATCGGTTCAGCCGTTCTCGAGTTTTAGCGAGACTAACGAACAGCAATTGATTTTATATATGTATGGATTACCTAACACATGAGTAAAAAACGCGTTCTTAATTTTTTTGTTCACATTTAGATACAATCTTGTTTACCAAAATAACTTTAGTTAAGTGTTCGTAATAAAATTATGTAGGTAGGTAAGTATGTTCAAAGTCACATTGCCCATAATTTGTGTTTATCACAAGTGATTTATTATGCTGTAAAACAGGTTCATAATTATCTTTTGATTTTTTTATGTATTCTATTGTTATAATTCTAAGCAGGTAAATAAGTCGTTATAATAAAACTAAAATGAAAACGAAACAAAAAATAAGTTAAACCCGTTTTCAAAAAAATCAAAATAATGTTGTGTGTAACAGTTTTGGAAGTCGATGTTTTTGATTATAAATTAGATTAATTTGATTTTAGATTGTAGAAATATAATTGTCAAGTCGTGCCGTGCATTGTTTATAGACTTATACAGGGTGGCCCGTTTACAATAGTCCAATTTTTTTTTTTGGGTCGTGGTCATCACAAGGTTTCGTCTAAACGCAACTTATGTTCCGTGAAAATCAGTACTTTAGAAGTACTGATTTTCAAATCCAATTATTTTTTCGTAAAATCTCTAGTTGTGTAAACCTATCTAGATTAAAAGTTATTGCACTAAATTGAGTCAAATTTGGTGTTTCGCGGAACATAATTATGTTGCGTTTAGAAAAACCTTGTGATGTCCATTTGTCCAAAAAATTTGGACTACTATAAACGGGCCACCCTGTATACCTATATTAATTAAAATTTTAAAGATCATCGTTAGTAAAGGCGCGATTCCATTATGCAAGTTACTTGCATACAAGTTGTAAGTTGCATGCAATTTGTATAGTGGAAACTACAGCTTGCAAACAAGTTGCAACTGAAAATGTTCAATTCAAATCACTTGCACACAAGTGTGACGTCATACTTGCATGCAAAACTTGCCTAATGGAATCGCGCCTTAAATAACACTAGCTGTGCCTACCCGCGGCTTTGCTCACGTGGCAATGGGTTCTCTTGAGAAAACGTGAGGTTATATAATGTCTTAATAATATTTACATAATTAAGTACCTACCTATTTTAATATTCTTAAGACATTAGTCTATTATTTATTAATGTAAAACATTGAAGATATTCTTTATTGAAGATAAGTCACATTTTATCTGATTCCGGTGGGATGAACAGAGATACAGCTTGAGCTCTTAATCATATCTACTATAGGTACTCTGGTTTATCCCACCGGATCACTACGAAGATATAGTACTAGCCAACAGTAGACACCCTGCACTAAGAAGACGAACACGGACGGAGCCGCGGACAAACGCGTCAGGACTACAATAAAACTATTAAAATCTTATTAAATTACTAACACTTTGCCTGTGACTTCGTTCGCGTATCATACACGTAGCGCCATCTAGCGTTTTAAAGCAACTGTTACCGTCGAAAGTTATTGTTCCTTCCCTCGGGAACAGTACTTTTTTTTGGATGAAAGGTACCCAGGTGACGTGTTAATAAAAATAAACATGTCACCTGATTTTTATAGGTGGAGCATTGTTTATCCGCAAACATAGTGTTATAATTATATTGTTATTGTTAAAGATTAATGATTCATTTATTATCATATTAATTAATTTTCTATCAAGACGTGAGCGCACTTAGTGGCGACAAAAACTAACACAAAAAATAGACTTTGAGTTTCAGTGTCAAAGTGTTACGTTTAAGACGGTTTAGAAAAATGATCTCAAGTAAGAGAAATCTTTGTAATTTCTTTAACCATAGTAGACTGAATGTGTTCCTGGGTCATTCTCAGGTATCCCATTGTTTGGTTGATTTCGGTGGCACGTTTTTTTCTGTTAATTGGGACATTTTAACAGGAAATATCGAATCTAGATTTAACTAAAAGAGTATTGGTAGCAAAGGGTACAGGTATTTCCTTTAAAATGTCCCAGTTAATTAGGGAAAAATGTGCCACCGACATAGACCAAACAGTCAGAAATCAGAATGACCGTTCTGTATATCCTGTATCATCCTGTTTAATGCGCCCTGTGAATCCTGAATCACGTCACAATGGGTTCAGTTGAAAACAAGCGTCAGGCACTCGTGGTCTGACATTTATGCTGAACTGTATTTTTGTTCTTTTTTGTTTTTTTTTTATGAATTTTGTCTGTGTGTCTGTTTTCGAGCCAAATAAACATTTTTACTTTATTCTTTCTTTCTTTGAATGTGTTAGTTAGTAAGGCCGCCAGAGCTCGAGCGGGGGTCCTGCTCGTTCTACGGGAAAGCTTAGGAACTGTTGTCACTGTTGTGATGACAGAAAATTGGGAGTCATTTTGTTACAGTATGGCAAGCGTATACGGGTCAAATTACGTAATTTAAGAATAAAAAAAAAGTCTTAATGCTGGTCGTCGGGGCATACAACAGTCGTATCATAAAAACGTAAAAAAAACGTTTTCAAGTATGGCAACACTTTTGCACTACCCAATTCTGCTATTGCAATTGTGTAAGAATGGTGACATAATGATACCATAACTGTCAAAACCTAAGCGATCATTGGCTTGGAGTAAGACTGTTTCGTCATTGGTCAAAACGATGTCATTGAGAGACTATTCTGACACGATTATGACAATTGCATTAGCAGACTTGAGGCCCAGAAGTATGGTAACATTGTATCATGAACTTTCCACGAGTGCCATACTGTAACAAGTTTCCCTTATTTAAAAAAATCTGCATCTTTGCGGCGGCATGGCGACTATTTATAACCATCGCAAAGTATGGCATGGTGGCTAAAAATAAAATTCGACTGTAACAAATAATAAAAAAAAATCGATTAATCGTCCTGCGACGCCCCAACGACCAAGGCCCCAATTCTGTTATTGCAATTGTCATAATCGTGTCAGAATGGTCTCTCAATGACATCGTTTTGACCAATGACGAAAGAGATAGTCTTACTCTAAGCCAATGACCGCTTAGATTTTGTCCGTTATGGTGTCATTATGACACCATTCTTACACAATTGCAATAACAGAATTGGGGCCCTGGTCGTTGGGGCGTAATGCAGCGTTAAGACTATTTTTTTTATTCATGAATTATGTAGGTAAATTGACACCTGTATTTAAACATTTTAAACTGTGTTATTAAACTGTAAAATGCCGTGTCTGAAGATAGACTAGAACATTGAAGATATTCTAGAAAACAGTCAGGATAACGTACTGGGACGTAACCAAGCCCAAAAATGTTTCGAACGAAGTTCCTTAACGCGACTTGTGTTAGGAGTCAACTGGGAGAAATCGTCACCTTTGTATTCATAAGCGTAACTTGCGCCGCGTCTGTCAGATAGATATCTATAATATCTTATAGGATCACTTTGTCGTCCGTCTGTCCGTGGCAAGTCTCCTCGATCGAGATTGCATTCCGGAGGCATCTGCTCGCCACTAGAAAAAGTATTTAATAGCGGCATCTCGCTCCTAGATGGCGCTATTGCATATTTCTAGTCGAATATTCTCTTTTATTTAATATTCTATCTATGAGAATATAAAGAACCAGAAACGGACCCTAAGGGCAGGAGTCCTACTCACACTTTTATCCTTATAAACTCAATCAATTTTTACAATAAAACAATAGTAGTACACAGGTAGTCAAAATATTCAATAAAACTACAATTATGCAGTCATAGGTATTAATTAGTTCATCAAGCCCCAGCTAATGAGACACAATTAAAAACCTAATTCCTGACTCTGCGGGACTGGAGAGTAAATAATCTTATAATAATATTATTTGTCAAGTCTTGTGACGGAGTCATCCTTCATCCGTCATTTAGTGCTGGCAATCTTACATTACTGGCCACTTCATCCACTCCATTCTTCCGGATTTGAACTTCAAATTTCAAAATTAGAACATCTCATTTTTTTGTGCATTTATTTCGTCATTCTTGGTCTGGTCCCCAACGACATCACTTGTGACCGCTGAACCGCTGTACTGTTATTATTTATTACCTACTACCTATTTATCAAGTGTGCAAAGCTATAAGCAAATAGTCTCTTTTTGTAACAGTTATTTTTATACCTCTGTGTAACGTTATAAAGTGCAAATATACAACCTACGTCTCGCAATATACCTCTCCAACCATCCTGCAGTGTTTTATTCAATATCAAGATTTGTGTCTGTGGAGACTCCCTCCGATAGCTAGCCGAGGCTGAGAGGACAGAGGAGGGAGGCCCTCCGCGACAGTCTTAATAATAATGTCTTCCTAATGGTTTAATACCATTTTAATTAAGTTACGGTCAGTTGCAGTACCTAATTAAATTTTAATGGAGGCATTAACCATACAATTTCTATCGTTAATGTCTCCTTTAAAACATTATGACCTTTTCTGCAACTCAGCGTTAGTTATACAAATAATATAATTGGTCTGACATTTAATTAGAAATGAAAGGAAACATATAAAATAAAACTCATGTAATAAGTAGTCTATTTCCGGAGACATAAGTGAATATTTAATTTTAACTTAAATACAGCACAGAAATCTCGATGTTTTGAGTTTTTGACATGATCACTAGTCTCATCCGCCTAGCCTTTTCCCAAACTAGATTGGGGTCGGCTTCCAGTCTAACTGGTTGCGGCTGAATATCAGTATTTTACGTGGAGCGACTGCCATCTGACCTCCACAACCCAATTATTGGGTAATACCGGTATTCGAATGTTAGACCGGTCGTCAGACTTTCGGGCTCCTGACTACCCGTAACGATTGTCAAAGACATTCTTATGACAACCGGGACCGACTGCTTAACGTGCTCTCCGAGGCACGGAGGGGTCTCGATGTGTAAAGAACGGTCACCCATCCAAGGACTGACCGCGGCAAGCGCAGCTTAACCTCGCAGATCGATCGATCAGCGCGGCTGTCATTTAGCCACGAGTCCCTCAATCCTTTGACATGATCACTAGTGGAAAATAAAAATCTGCTCATAGTAATTTAAAAGTTTATAAAAACAAATTTTAATATTACTTGCTCTTGCCCACAACTTCATCAAAACGGATGAATAGTAGCCTGTATGCTTTTCCAGGTCTCAGGCTACCATCCAGCCGTTCAATGTGAAGGATTTACAAACACACATACCTAAATATGCCCTCCGAAAGGTTGCCAATAATTTCAATCTCAACTTGAAGAAATTATATTACATATTACTCTAAAAATGTTATTATCCACCCCATACTAAAACCAGTCTAGATTCTAATCCACACATAAGGTCTTGAATGATCCAGGCATGCCGGAGTACTCCTCATTGAATTTACACGAGAGGCGACAGGATTCGTCCGTAGAAGCGTTCTCCATGTATTTTACCTTTGCTATATGGTCATCCTTGCTTACTTCTTTGAAATTCAGTTCTGAGGAAGAAAATTTAATACTTGTTAGATTTAGGGTCTTTTTTTTATGTGACTGTGGTCTGATGGCAAATGGTAACAGAACTGTCCGGTTTGGCGAACATGGTCAGGCTATAGAGCATTTCACATAACCTCTTATGGCTCGGCCACGAAATCGACGCTCCAAGCGAATTCGCCTTGCGCTGCAAGCGTCAGCGTCGAACGTGTCGAAAAACAAAATGTATGTCTAATGTTCTACAAGGCCACAAAGTAGCGCTGCAAGTAGCAGCGATGTTCGGTACATTTGTTTTTGACGCTTGCAGAACAAGGCGAATTCGCTTGGAGCGTCACTTTCATGGCCCTCGGGTTAGGGCGTCTACACACTACGCCACTGCGTCGCCGATCGCCGCCATTATAGTCATCCTTGCATTTTGTATACCTGCTTTCACATACGCACCGCGGCGGCAGCGGTGAGGCGCTGGCAGCCGGCTGAGGAGTCACTCCCTTTTTTATTGGCTTAATACATCCTACACGTATGGAATTTATATATTAAAAAAAATTGATAGGCACAATCTAAAAAATGTATCCACAATCCAATGTAATCCACAAAATGTATATTTTGTGGCTGTAATTTTTTTCATATAAATTCCATATGGGTAGAAAGTATTAAACCAATAAAAAAAATGCAAGTCGACATATCAATGTATACACGCCAGCCACGGAATTATGACAATAGGTAGGTACCTAGTGAACCAATTTGCAGATGCACAAGCGCCCTGACTTTAAAAGTTTTTCTTTTCTTACCAACCAACTCCTTTATGGTCTTCTCGTCGCCACCAAGGTCTTTCGGCAAGTGCGCTCTATTTATATGATCATACAACGACTCGACACTATTATGTATAATCAATCTTTGTTGCAGTTTTGCACTGAGACCCTGCTTTAAGATCAGGAGGATTGTGTCGAAGAATTTGGAGCCACTTATTAGATGTATCTTCTTCATTCTTTGGCCCATAGCTTCCTGAAAAATAAAGAATGTTTCAGTAAGTCTTGTGTAGTTTGATAACATTATTTTGGGGAATTGAGGAACAAGGTGGAATGTCCCTCCATTGAAAAGGAAGTTAGGAGCTCTGGCGACTTCACTCACCACAAGAACAAAACACTACCGAAGAGTAGCGATATTTGGCTGTAAGATGGAGGTACTTCCCTAGTCAGATTGCTCCAGGTTTGAGCGAAATATTCTGCTATGCCCTTCTACTCTTTAACGTATTCCTTGTAATTATTATTTATTTTTACAAATTCAATATGTCCTATAGAAAGAACTGTACTTACAATAATCAAGTTGAGAGCCTTGTGAATAACAATAGGGTTTAGTTGCCTCACTAGCCCCATTGTAACGTTTCTGCTGTCACCCACTAGTTCATAGCCGTTGCAGTAGTCGTTCTGCAGCATGTAGTGACCCAACTGGAAAATAAATCAAGCCTGGTATTCTCCGAAAGGTTGAGCAGAAGTATTGATAAGTACGGTTACGTATCATTTCAACTAAAGTTGTTTCAACTACGGTCGAAATAACTACGGTTGATTCACCTACTGTTTAAATTACCTAAAGGTCGTTTCACATATGTTTGTAATTACTAATGAACGAAATACCTACAGGACAATTCACCTAAGGTTGATTGAACTAACGGACGATTCGCCTACTGATGATTTATCTGTGGCCAATATATTTGTAGCCAAAAAACCACAAAAAACAAAGTTAAGAAAAAAATATGTCTAAATTTACATCAAAAGCATCAAATTCACAGATAAATTATTGCCATTACCAATTATTGTAGGCGAGAATAGAAACAAGGGAGATGTGCCAAGGCGCTATCGAGCTTGATGTCTGAACTTGAGCAAATTGCTCATATTAAAAACGTACGCGCTGGCGACGAACCGAACACGGTCGATGGTATAAATACAGTGTTTTAGTTTAGTGCTAGTGTTGAGTGACGATTAACAGTGGTAGATTGAGGGTGTGCGGAATGTTTAATGCGTGGGAGATCTTTTTATTCACAAGTAGCGCTTAATTATGCGCGTAATTGTGTCGAAAAATGTACTAAAAGTGGCATCATTTGTTCCTGTACTAATTTGCTATGATGGCATATCTCCTTGTTTCTATGATCTGAGGGTGTTTCGAACATTAGATCAATCGTTCGTTAGTGCAATTAATTTTAGTTTAATCAAAATTAGGTAAGTTAAACGGTAGTTGAGTCGACCAATATGCGATATGAACATAGGTGAATCAAGCGCAGTTGAAACCAACCATAGTTGAAACAACTTTAATTGAAATGACACGTAACCGTAAGTAGGTACACCCACAAAAAAGAATAGATGACAAAAAAAATACGATGAAATAATTTCTATCGGAATGAAAAACGTGGGGTGCATTTTACTTTATCTATCGCATGCGTCCCACGTTTTCATTTCATAAGCATAGCATAATCGGCCTATAATGTTCCCACTGCTGGGACACAGGCCTCCTCTCTGTGAGAGGGAGTGGGCCGTAGTCCACCACGCGGGCCCAGTGCGGGTTGGTGGACGTCACATGTCTTCGAATTTATGGTTCTAGGACATGCCGGTTTCCTCACGATGTTTTCCTTCACCGTTAAAGCAAGTGATAATTAATTTCTAATACGCACATGAAAATTCGAAAAGTCAGCGGTGCGTGCCTCGGGATCGAACTCGAACCATTCGCCGTGGGAGGCACATTGTTAATCCACTAGGCTATCACTGCACTCTTTCATTCACATTACACTCTTTTCATTTCATTAGATTAAAAATATTAAAATATTAGTTAGGATTACTTACCACAATTAAATATCTGTAATATGATATAAGGTCGAACTTGCTATCGTCCACTCCTGTAAGCATGCTTATCACCACACGGTAGTTGTCCGGAGTCGGCTTTGGCAGTATACACGTATAACTGGAAAACATGAAAAAATTGAAAGACAGGTGATAATGAGAAATTAAATAAAAAACCGGCCAAGTGCGAGTCGTACTCGCGCACCGAGGGTTCCGTATCAGTTTTGGACGTATAAAGTGAAAAAAACCGGACCGCATAACAAAGTTTGATTGTGAATTTTTTTTGATGATTTTGAAAAAAACTACTTACTAGATCTCAATGTAATGTAATAGTATAGTAATGTACATCATATATTTTTTTTAGTTTAACATTCTCTTATTTTATAAGTTACGGGGGGGACACACATTTTACAACTTTGGAAGTGTCTCTCGCGCAAACTATTCAGTTTAGAAAAAAATATATATTAGAAACCTTAATATCATTTTTGTAGACCTATCCATAGATAGACACGTATGGGTTTGATGAAAAAACATTTCAACAGTATAAGTAGTTCCTATAGTTTCGGAAAAAAATGGCTGTGACATACGGACGGACAGACAGACTGACAGACATGACGAATCCATAAGGGTTCCGTTTTTTGCCATTTGGCTACGGAACCCTAAAAAGGTAGGGCACATCAGGATATCTCGCTCAAATCTGGAGCAGCTCAACTGGGGAAGTGCGGCCATCTGCCGCCTGTGATACAGGTTTATCCTAGTACAGGCATCAAACATTGTTATACCTGCATGATTAATGCTAAGATTTATATTGTATTTTACCAATTTTATTTTTCTGAATAAAGATTTTATTTTTTTATTTTTTTATTTTATTATCTTACAGAATACCACAGCCAAATAACGCTACTTTTGATAGTGTTGTGTTCCTATGGTGGATAAGGTAACCAGAGCTCCTGAGGATGCACTGTGTATAGAATGCGATATGTGATGGTATTAATACCTGCATTATATCGTTATAATACCGGTATATCAAGCGCTGCCCCGGACATATCGGTATTTTCAAGAACCGGTTCAAGTTACCGTAAAATACCGGTATACATTTATTCCGGTATATTTTTATACCGGTACACACAAAACCTGTATGGACAGGCCGGTGCGCCTGTAGTAGTAATAGTAGGCAATTATTATACAAGATCATAAAATACTAACAACCTTGCAGGGCTGTTTTACTAACACCATGAACAACAACTTATGTTGTATGACTTTTTAAATATATTTAACAAAAATAGACTTAAAAGTTTTTGTTTTACCACCTACCTATCGGACACGTTTTAGATTTGTATAAATGTAAATATCTACGTAACGTCTCCATTGCATGCTTAATAATAATTCGAAGTACCTATCTACACTATGAGTTTCCGTGCTTTCTACGCAAAAGCTACCGAGCCAGATATGTTTAATTTTGTATGAAAATTTAATCTGATGAGTTCATAAAAGTCAATATATTCCTGAGAGATTGTTAGTGTTTTACCAATAACTCTGTAAGTTTGTTTGTATGGAGTAGTATATGTATGGAGTGTCGGCAATATTATAGTAGAGCTCTTTATGAAAGTGCCTGTCCGGGGAAGTTGTACCACCATTCATAATCGCATTTTTGCTGTGTTCCGGCTTGAAGGGTATGGGTGCCGGTGTAATTACGGCATATGAGACTGAAAATGTCTCATACATGTTGACATGTTGACATATACATGTTGACATTTTCATCGCGTTCATCCGGCGATGTAGCCACTATACTCATCATTATGAACAACTTTTACTAGGGGAGCAACCCGGAAATCACGAAAAAAAATCAGCTGTTCCATACATTTTGTTGAGTTACTTATGTGAACATAAATGTATGGAACAACTGATTTTTTTGTCGCGATTTCCGGGTTAGTCCCATTGTAAAAGTTGTTTATAATGATGAGTATAGTGGCTACATCGCCGGATTAAAGCGATGAAAATGTCACGGTGTATACGTTGCTTCTACGATAACGCGCCTGTGATGCCTCTGATATAGCTATTTAATCACTTAAAAAAACGACGTAATCATTATTTATGTATAAAAACAACAGGAAATTCAGATTCTTTGTTATAAAGAGCAAGGATTTTGTCTAGACGTTTCACATAAATAGATTCAAGATACATTCAAATACAAAACAGACAGCAATTATTTTTATTTTTACTGTGCCGACACTCGAACCATTAAGGTTCAGTACCCAATAAAAAATAAAAAGCTTACGTTGTATCAAAAAATACTCTACTTCCAGTAACTATATTGTCGAAAAAACCTGCAATTTTCCTATATTCTATGGCTTAATTTGTAACTAATCCTACTCACATCAAAATAGCTTTAGAAACCTAGGAAAATAAGGGAAACAGTATTTTTTTGCAGATTTTTAGCTTTAACATTAAGACCAATTGAAAAAAAAATAAACCTTACAATAATTAGCTTTTTCAAATGATACCACACGATATAATGTATAATTATGATAATTGTAACTTTTTTTATTGACCCTATTTATGTTTTTGATCCAATTATTAAACAGGGATATACCTATTATGTGCGCATCATAGATCTGTATCATTATGCAAAATTTTAAGTTTTAGAGAACAGCCTTTGTGACAGACGGACGGATACGAGAATAACTTGTAAGGGTCTATTTTCCTTTTAAGGAACGGAACCCTAAAAAGTTTGTAGTTTGTATAAATAAAATGAGCTTTTAAGAAAATAACTATGCAGATTTGCATGAACCTGTCCCGCTAGACGCCAAAAATTACGGATCCATTAAAATTACGAATCAAATTAAATTAAATGATGCGTCATTAAATAAAAAATACATAATGATAGATAATCATCGGAATACGACTGTTTGAGACGGATATGTTTGACCCAACCAATAGGATCCCTTAATCAAATCTCTGGTGGAATGGTAGCCTTAAGGAACTTACCATACGTTAAATAAAGGTTTAAATTCGTTTTTTATGTCATAGTTTTGCAAAAACTCAGGCATCAAACTGGTGAAGGTGCATAGCTTGTCGAAGCGTTGCTTCGCTCTCTCAATGGACCCCTTGCTGTAGATGATGTAACGCTCCAAAAAGTCTCGATCTGTAAAATTTAAAAAAACCAGGTCAAGAGTAAAATAGGGCTACCTTTTTACTATTTGAATATTTAATTTTAATTAAAATTGATTTGAACAAGATACATCAATAAGTTTTTGAAATATTCGCTGTTTGCATTTTGATTTCACCAACCGCAAAAACAGTTTTGTATTGATAGTATAATTCTAAAATACAAAGCTATTATAGCAGTCCGAACTGAAATAGATTTTGCTGCTACTAAGCAGAAAAAGCAAAATAAATTGGACCACGTGTTTTACCACGCATAGTGTGGGGTTCCGTAACATGCACTAGCATGTTACGGAACCCCACACTATGCGTGGTAAAACACGTGGTCCAATTTATTTTTAGGAATAGGTAAACTATATCGATTTCATAAAACATAATACGTTAGAGTGAAACCAAAACTGACCCTAAACAGAATGATTAAAGACACGTGTCGTGTTGCTATGTACTTATAATAATACCATTCATCAATGCTATTTATTATAAAGACATTAAATTCCCTATTAATGATAATAAGTTACGTCTAGGTATGATTATAATGTCATGCATATTAATTTGTCATCATTTGATTTAAGCATTTAACTATTGATGTAAAGTAGGTGCCGTTATGTAAACGCAAACGCTAAGGCCGCAACACGCAATCAATTGTTTTTGTTCATATATCTTACCGTCGGCGCACACGGGCGCGTCATAGACATAATGCCCACGGCCAGGGCTTGATACCAGCCGGCCTAGCATGACCACGATAGAAACGGGTTTTGTCTACATAGAAATAGACAAAGTGACAGATTGTAGAAACATTTCTACCGTTTCATTCATAAAACGGAGAAATGTTTCTACAATCTGCCACTTTGTCTATTTCTATGTAGACAAAACCCGTTTCTATCGTGGTCATGCTAGGCCGGCTATTGCGAAAATAAGTACCTGTCTCATAAAGGTTTACACCGGTATAATTATCCTTAGGTTTCTAGAGTGCCGGTATTTTTGGCATATCGGTATTTTTTGACATAAAGTGACTTAAGTGTGAGTATCCATTATGCATCCGTCACGTAAGCTAAGCTGGCGTCTGTGATGGTCATTTTCATACATTTTGGGAGGTATCATTATCGCACACGCACACTGCTTTTACAAGTGGCGACAGCGGTTCCCGTACTAATTTGCCATGAAAACATAATAAATATCTCTTTGTTTCTATGGTCTTAGGACATAATCAATCTACCCTATCTATTCCCTTGTAAAGTTATAGTCTTAGACCATTTATCCTAATTGATCTAAGCGATATAGTATGTCAGGGTCAATACTGCAACTGGTTAAACTTGTTGCGTCTGCGCATAATGTTGCCGGCTAAGGATAAGGTACCTACTGTATGAGCCATAGCCGTAGACTGCACGTGCACGCGACTGTAGTGCGTCGTTGCAGGCAAATAGGGTTGAAAATGGTTTGGTGTTAGTCTCAAGTTTGCAGAATTATGATCGTAATTATTTGCAGTTTCAATTTAATTGAAAAAAAACTGGAACTATTAAGTTTTTTTTTGTATTATTTGGTTGGTTTCCTTTATTAGGGTTGTAAAAAAATTAAGATTGTTATCGCTCGAAACAATAAGCATTTTGAGACGAAAAGGTTTTTTGTGTTCGTCCTTCAGATTTTTTTTAGATGCATGACTATTTCCATTAAATATTTGGTTATGTGTTTTTAACTCTTGATTTTACCTGCGCTATATATTTTTTCTGACGTGTAATATAATATGTACCTATTGAACAGCTCACTGTGCGAAGAAAACGTGGTTTAACGGTGTCGGCCTCTTATATGAGACTTACATCGTGCAACTACGGTGATTGTAATGCCTTTGTTATTATTATTACCTACATAATTTTGACATAGTCACAGGTCAAAGGACATAAAAAACAATTGAAGTTAGCCTGTGTTTCAAATCGTCCAAAATACAGGAGTCTTATTATAGTAGGAGATCCGACTGAAATTGCTTAGTGGAAAAATTAAATAACATATACGCACCAGGCGATTTTTTTCTGTGATAAGGTATAATGCTATCCATATAAGAGTAGGAATGACCTTGCGCCATATTGTGACGTAATAGCTGTATATTTGTATTAAAAAATCGATTACCTACAATAGATTTTTGGTAAAACAAAGACTCAGTTAAATAAAGTGAGAAAATAATTCGCAAATTAATTTTCATTGCAAGCCTAAGGCGATTCGCACACTGCCCCGCATCACGCAGCGTAGCGCGGGGGTGCGTGATGTTCCGTTGTTTGCAAGTACCTGTATTTGCATAGAAATCACGCATGGTGCAACACACTGAAAACGCATTCACGCGCGGGATTTTTGTTCCGTCGCCACGCACCCCGCAGCGTAGCGCGGGGCGGTGTGTGATTCGCCTTATTATTCAAACGATAGTTGACAGTTCGAGTTCATTGACTTTCCTATTTTTATTTGAACTGCATTGTACTGCCAGCTTTTGTTAATCCAGTGCTGGTGTGCGCTCACCACTGCACCGGTTGATAGCTACATTCTACAATAAGTGATTAAGTGCAATCGGCATATTATTAATCTGAAAAACCGAGATTAAACATTTTGGAATAACCCACGACGGATATAAACGTTGTAGGTACCTAATCGAAAAAGGACTATAATTTCTTTGAAAAACCCTCGACTGAAAGGAAGTAAGTATGTAACGAAAGTTCATTTTAGGATCAAATACCAAAGCTTTATTGCCAGCAGTAGTTAAGATTTTAGTTAAATATAACGTACGGAAAACCAGATTTTTCAACCCAAAAAATCAGCTGAAGGAATGGTTGTAGAAATTAGGGCCGTAATAAAAATACTCAGGCCGAGATAAATAGACGTTACTTAGCACGTACTTTGGCTAAGCTATGTTCCCGTCTCTGTCTTGCTTGCAAGTTGCGCGAGTGACAACGATACTGCTTAGCCAAAGTACGTGCTAAGTAACGTATATTTATCTCGGCCTCAGAATAACTTCGCCAACAGTGGCGAAACGCTTTTTTTCGTACTTTGAATTTTGGGCCGAACTTTGTATGAACCGTGAATGGTCTTCTTTATGGGGCTTACAAAACCCAATTTTATCGATTCACGCAATTCCCGCCCGTAAAAGCTGACGTGCACGGGTCACAATACAGTGAACGGAAAATCGTCAAAACTTATTCAGAAACAAGAATGTAAAAGAACACTGGCAGACGCCCATAGAACGCTGGGCTTCAGATTGTGTAAGTCGGTACAGATATGAAATTAGTTTGGTGTGATCGAGTATTCCAAGAGTAGGTATTTAAATTTGTTTTTTATTTGTTTTTGTACGTAATTGGGTTAAAGAGAAATCTTCGTATTTGTGACAGTGAGGTTAAGTATGGTGTGAATGATCCAGTGAAGTACAGCCCGACTAATGAGTTCTCAATTCAAAGGTTTTAGTTGCTGTCGCCATGATATTCTGTGGAGGTCCAATAAAGTACACCCCGACTAATGAGTTCTCAATTCAAAGGTTTTAGTTGCTGTCGACATGATATTCTGTGGAGGTACGCGCCAGCCAGCATGCACCCGTTTTTGTTTTATTGGTTTTTTTCAAAATGTCAACGGCATAATCATTTAATTTCTTATTTATTTCGATTTTTGATCCCAATTCTTAATCTCTAAGATAAATTAGGCGAAGAATAATTAAAATGTATTTTTATTTTTGGTTAAGCTTTTATTACTGTACCATATCAAGCCCAAAACTGCCGACGTCCTTTGTAATTGCGGCGAAAATATAAGCTATATGTATATTATGATAAATCTGAAAGAGTATGTTAATATTATGTTGCTTGTAGAATAATCTGATAAAAAATCAGAATGATTGTGTGTATGGTTTAGGTTTATAGAATTTTATTTCTCATAAAGAACAACGTTCATTTGCAATGAGATTACAATAATAACTTTTTATAATCGTTAAAATAAATTTTTAGCAATATCTTCGTGATTTTTTTTTATCGTTTTAAAATAAGTACCTACCTACTTGTCGTATGTTTTCAATACACTATCAGACTAGCATAATTATATTGTTATGAATAATATGAGCATATTATATTTATCTGATTTTGTTTACTGCAGTGGATCTTAAATACCTATAGGTACCTACTATAAGGCATTATAAAACATGCATTTAGCTCTTGTAGTCACCTTATAATCGGCCTATAATGTTCCCACTGCTGGGACACAGGCCTCCTCTCTGTGAGAGAGAGTGAGCCGTAGTCCACCACGCGGGCCCAGGGCGGGTTGGTGGACATCACATATCTTCGAACTTTTGGTTCTAGGACATGCCGGTTTCTTCACGATGTTTTCCTTCACCGTTAAAACAAGTGATAATTAATTTCTAATACGCACATGACTTAGAAAAGTCAGCGGTGCGTGCCTCGGGATCGAACTCGAACCATTTGCCGTGGGAGGCACATGGTTAAACCGCTCCGTCGCTAAATATCATATTCTCAAAAGAGCACATTCGTAAAACATCACATTCGCGAAACACGATATTCGCAAAACATCATATTCACATAACATCATTTTCTCAAAATATCATAATCTCAAAAGATCACATTCGCAAAATACAACATTCTTGTAAAACCACATTCAAAGTACAGTCTCTGACAATATGTTACATGTTACTAGGCTATCACTTATATTATGCACTTATATTAAGTACCTAATACCTATATTAAAATTCTAAAGAATCGGCAGAAGGCTTCTTAGGCTCTACACGACTTATTTATAGACATGCATCACACACGAATCTAAGGTTAAGTATTTTTGTTGTTTAATATTTTTTTAAATCTATATTTATTTAGTAATATTTGTTATTTTAGTTGATACCTACTTATAATTGTTTTTTTATTAATTTTACTCTTGCTATAGTTAATGTTTGCTAAAAGTTTGTTTTATAGTTTAGTAGCGATCCGCCCCGGCTTCGCACGGGTGCTATAAACCTTTCTCTTGAATCACTCTATCTTTAACAAAAACCGCATCGAAATCCGTTGCGTAGTTTTAAAGATTTAAGCATACATAGGGACAGACAGACAGACAGCGGGAAGCGACTTTGTTTTATACTATGTAGTGATAGTGACAAGCTTTCCACCCACGCGGCTTCGCTCGTGTGTATATAATAATATACATACATAATATAGCCTGTGTCCACCTGGAATAATGTAGGTATTGGAATAATGTAGGTAGGTACCTTTGAAATGGTAAAGAAAAAAAATTCAAATAGGTGCAGTGATTCCGGAGATTACTACAAAATTTATTAAGTATTGATAAGACACCACTGTTTGTTTAATAAACTATTTTTTTTTACTTAATGTAAGAAACATTTTGCCCGACCCGAGAATCGAACCCAGAACTAGAACCCCACGCTAGGCAGTTACGTTTACGACCTCTAGATCTAAGCAAATAAAATAGGTAATGAAATAGTAGGTAAGTAAAAAAAAACTTACCAAACTCTTTCAGCCTGAAATGAGTCTGTTTGCTAATCCAATCTTGAAAGTGGTCCAAATCCTGTTTTAATTTATTCGCGTCATCGTAACCAAAGCATTTTCTAACATTCATTAGTTGATTGTCACTGAACTCTAATATTGGGCATGGTTTTATTTCCTCCATTTTCCCTTTAAATTGACACTACCGCCAACGAGTGCGATCACAGTATGAAATGAAGAAAAAAGGACAACCAGTTTTATATGTATAGATGTTAGGTATTTGCAAACTTGTAAATTGTTCGTAGCTCGTACATGTACTGGCCGAATTACCGGATTTTCGTTTTTTTTTGTTAATAATTTGATTTTGTATTATGTTTCCTGGATGAAGCGAAAGGAATATGTAAAACTGGGTCTCCTGCGCGTGTTTTGCCCAAGATACTATTCAAAAATATGTTGTACTTACCTTAAAATATTTAAAATATTTTAAGGTAAGTACACCCACACGTCGCCGTCGCGGCGTCGTCTCCTGCTTTCGTCATCTCGTGGCGATTGTCAAAATAATGTTTTGTGTAGATGTTTTTGTGTAGTGTGTAGGGCAAAAGGGCAAGCGCAGGAGACACGGCTTAATCGTTGTACGGGGCGTTCTGTAGTTTCACCTGCAAAAAATTAGTAAATGGCTTTTTTTTTGTAGTATTCTTTATTTTTACCTACCTAAATCTTGTTTGGGTGTGTAATGGTTTTGGGTAGTATTTATTGCATTTGGAAAACAAATATTGTTTTTTTGAGAGACTTCACAATGGCCGACAGGGCAAAACCTAATGTCACAAAAATCATAAATTAAAAAATCCCGCCCGCGGTTTGCACTGCGTCTTATTTGGTGTTAATAAAATAAAAATAATAAATTAAAACCGGCCAAGTGCGTGTCGCCATGCGCAGTATAGGGTTCTGTAGTAGCAACAAGCAACTTAGTCACGTTAAAGGATTTAGGAAATAAAGATTTTGTATTTGGTACAAAATTAAAGTTTAATATTTTGTAAATAGAGCAATTAAGGCCCCGGTATACGCCAACGGCCTTGAGTGATTTGGGCGGTATAGCTTGAGTGTTCTGCGCTGAGCTCAAGCAACGCGACATACATCCACCGAGCAATACGACTCGCCTATCAAGGAGCGCGCTGTGCAGAATTAGACGTACCTATTATTACTTTTTAGTATCTAAAATATAAAATAAAAAAAAAGTAACAGGCAATATTATAGGTAGTAACATAGTCTTTTCACACAAAACAAATCATGAAAATATCTGCGATTTGAAAGTAATTACGTTTTTATGTTTTGGGTAGACACGAATTCATGAATTTATTTCATTAAGTATTTTACTACAATAGTTAAATATTCACAGGCACGATTGATGTATATATGTTCTAGTTTAACATAAAAAAAATTCACAACTAACCTGCATTATTTGACGGCGAAATAAGAGAGTTAAAACTTGATATTTACGGCCGTTACCATTTACCGTCGCCTTAATCGAAAAATAATTTTAGCAACCCACAAGTCATTTTAGAAGACCTATTCAACGATACCCCACATGAGGGGTAGACGATGAAAAAAAGAATTCATCCCCACTTCACATGTAGGGGAGCTACCCTAAAAAAAAAATATCCAAAATTTTATTTTACCACTTTATCGGCGTAATTGATATACTGCTACAAAATTACAGCTTTCTAGTACTAACGGTCTCTTAGCAAAACCTCAGACAGTCAGGCAGATGGACATGACGAAACTATAAGGGTTCCTAGTCAGAACTACGGAACCCTAAAAACAAGGTGACATTGCAGTCAGCACCCATAATAGGACTTTTAAAAATTCTTTAGCTCGTTTAGTCTCTAGGAACATAGGGAACACAGAAACGAAAATACATACATTATAGGTTAAGAACTCAGATCACAGATTCAGATTTCTATGGTTAAAAACTATAAGCTCCTTTTGGGTTTCGCCGCAATCAGGTTAAAAGTGAGAATTGGTACCTACTCAACGATAATGTGTGGTGGAGCCTGGAGCTGTTTTTTTTTCGCGCTTTCGATGTTGTTTCCATTGTAAAAGTTGTTCGTATACCTACTTACATGGGTACAATGACCCCTCAAAATATTATTTCGGACTTCTGTTACACGTTGTATACCTAATGGTTGTCCCACGGCTATGCCACGGAGGGAAAGTACTTTAAATATTTGAGTTAGGATGTTTTGCTTCATGGAGACTTCACTTTATTTTTTAAATTAAGTAATATTGCATTCTAAGATTTTTAAAAAATTGCCTGCTTCAGCTGGGAATCGAACCGACCAAATGTGAAAGATACAGGACATCATAAAAATACAGGATGTGCCTTTTTTCACATTTAGTCGGTAAAAAAACAACTCGGTTAAAACTTATTTATTTGTTCATATCGTCGCTGTCGCCGTACCAGTGCGTCCCGGCCCTTAGAATAGTTGCGCCTGATGGGGAATTAATCTATCAAACGCAACTATTAACTAACCTGTCATTGCCTCTTACAATTACTGATCTGTTCATAGTTGCAAAATTGATTGTAGGGTTAAGAAAAAAAACCGGCCAAGTGCGAGTCGTACTCGCGCACCGAGGGTTCCGTATCATTTTTGGACGTATAAAGTGAAAAAATTCGGACCGCATAACTAAGTTTGTTTGTGAAGGAATTTTGATGATTTTGAAAAAACTGTACTAGTTGGGAACATCGTTTTATTTTTGGTGCCATATTGGGGTCAATTCCTATCAACTCTAATTATTTCAGATTTTTCGCCTCGCAAACTTCGGAGATAAGGGGGGGGAAATGGTATTTTTTGGACATTTTTCATCATATGTCGAAAACTGTGAGACATAAAATAAAATAAAAATATATTTTGAAATGTACAAATAAAGCCCTTTCATATGATTTATGTCACTTGACCTAGTAACCCCACTTTGAAATTTTGGACCCCCACTCCGGCCCCTTTTGCAATAAAAATAAAAATATTTTTGGACTTTTTTCATTTGCAATAAAGTTGAACAAGCATTCTTTATAACTGTTCCAAATTTCAAGTGGATAGCATATATAGTTACTGAAATAAGCAGGTGTGACAGACAGACAGACAGACAGACAGACGAAGTCGCACCATAAGGGTTCCTTTTTTACCATTTTGGTACGGAACCCTAAAAACAGGTGGCGTGTTTATTTTCATGTAAGAGGAGCATTGTTTATTCGCAGACAATCACGGTGCTATAATTATATTCCTATAGTTAAGATTTAATATTAATTCACTTTAAGTTTTCTTAACAAGACGCGAGCGCACATAAAGCAGTCTACGCACCAAAGTCGCCGACGCGCTGACATAATTCGTCGACTTTTTTGTCGGCGGGTTAGTCGGCGACTTCACATCTTGTTCAAGTTTCTAGTAAAACTTAGTCAGCGACACGAAATCAGTAACTTTTTTGGTAGTTAGTGTCGGCGGGCAAATGAGCGCATACGCAAGTAGCAGACATGCCGCCGAGATGTTGCCAGAAGTCGCCAAGCGACACGCGTGGGTAAAAGTCGCCGACATGCATAAGCATAATCGGCCTATAATGTTCCCACTGCTGGGACACAGGCCTCCTCTGTGAGAGGGAGTGGGCCGTAGTCCACCACGCGGGCCCAGTGCGGGTTGGTGGACGTCACAAGTCTTCGAATTTTTGGTTCTAGGACATGCCGGTTTCCTCACGATGTTTTCCTTCACCGTTAAAGCAAGTGATAATTAATTTCTAATACGCACATGACTTCGAAAAGTCAGCGGTGCGTGCCTCGGGATCGAACTCGAACCATTCGCCGTGGGAGGCACATGGTTAATCCACTAGGCTATCACTGCACTACGCCGACATGATTCTTTGAAATAAAGCCGTTGACATCCAAGCCACCGCGCCGTGTTGGCCGTAGCTGTGTCGGCGGGTCGGCGACTTTGGTTTGTAGACTGCTTTATGGCGACAAAAACATGCCCTAGCATAGGATTATTACTGTATTCACAAAAGACAGACTAAATATATTCGTGTGAATCGGTCATCCCACGGTCATCCTATGTAATTTGTTCCTGTGAATCGTGGATGTGTTAGTAAGGTCACCAGAGCGCCTAACATGCGCGCCGCGACAAAATTTAGTCGACGTTTTTATCGTGCATTTGTCTCGTATTAGCACGAGTAAGAGCGAGACAAAACAGTCGACAAAGGAGATGTTTCATCCTGGGACTGGTATACGTACACCACATAGAAAAATAGGAAAAAAATAGGGGATTCACATAAAAATATTATTAAATTCATTTGAAGAAGAGTACAATATTGTAAGAGAATTATTTGAGATGAAGTTTTTCACTATGATATCCCTATCTTTAGGGCGGCCATGACAGTTGAGTTTGACAGTGTTGTTTTATGACGTGACGTTTGAGTCGTTGTGCGCACGCGTGGTGGATTGAATGTTGCCATTTTGACTGACATTGACATAACAACAGTTGTCAAAATGACGTTTCACTTAATTCATTTGTCGATTGTTGATCCACCATACTTGTGTTGTGTTGCTCTCCTTGACAAAGAAAAGAATGAATTACAATTCAACGAAGTAATATTATAGAAAATAAGCATTAGGAACCGGTTACTATCATGTATAGCTATAATACTTAATTGCGTACGTATACCCCTCCCAGGCTCCATACATTTCTGAAACAACTCCTTTGTCGCGGCGCGCATGTTAGCCCGGCAGAACTCCAGTAGAGGACCTGCTTGGCGAAGGCAACGCGCATCTGATACTCGGTGTTGCAAGCGTTTTATAGGCTAACATAACCGCTAACATAACCTTCATAACCGCTTACCATCATAGCTGGGCACCGTATCGTTGATCCGTTAACACGAGATAAAAATTGAATTATTTTATATCGTTGCGTTAGTGATTTTCTCATAAAACTGTTGGTTTGGGTTCTGGAAGTTAGCATAATCGGCCTATAATGTTCCCACTACTGGGACACAGGCCTCCTCTGTGAGAGGGAGTGGGACGTAGTCCACCACGCGGGCCCAGTGCGGGTTGGTGGACGTCACATGTCTTCAATTTTTTGGTTCTAGGACATGCCGGTTTCCTCACGATGTTTTCCTTCACCGTTAAAGCAAGTGATAATTAATTTCTAATACGCACATGGCTTCGAAAAGTCAGCGGTGCGTGCCTCGGGATCGAACTCGAACCATTCGCCATGGGAGGCACATGGTTACACCACTAGGCTCTAGGTGCTAAGCAAGCCACCTGCCTGTGCGGTCTTAGCCTTATGGTAAGTCTATAGCCCGAAAATTAGACAACAGGTCGATTCTTGGAATACTTATGAGCTGGATTGTGGAGGTCAGATGGCAGTCGCTCCACGTACAATATTAATATTATCATCAAGGCAAGAAAGCGATCTTAACGACCCCAACCTAATTGAGAAAAGGTTAAAGTTCGAAATATCGTATTTTGTACTGTTAAATAAGTTTTTAAAAAACCGGGTAAGAGCGTGTCGGACCACGCTCAGTCTAGGGTTCCATAGCAAGAAGTATTTCAGACTTTCGACCAACATAAGTTATTTTTGTAGTTGTCAAACTCAAAACTGAAAATAGTGACTATTTCAAAAAGTTATTGACGTATCTTGTTCAAACCATTTTAATCGAAATTATTTATTAAATGCTTGATTGCTTGATTTTTTTCAGATTTTTGGATAAAGGGGTTGGAAAACTACGGGGGGGAGGGACACATTGTTAACGACTTTCGGAGCTCGTAGTTCACTAAATATGCACATAAATAAAAAAGTCATTTAAAAACCTCTATGTCATTTTCAAAGACCTATCCAACGATAGCTGGATGCGCGTAAATATTTTTTTTGATCCCTCAGTTTCATGTATGGGGGCCACCCCTAATTATTAGATTTTGTAATTTCACTACAGGTTTCTAAAGCGGCTCACAGGAGACATCTACTTGCGAAGTTTCAAAGAAATTGGTTATGAACTATAGATTTGACGAGGGTGTGACAGACGGACAGACAAACAAACGGACATGACGAAACTATAAGGGTTCCTAGTTTCACTACGGAACCCTAAAAATAACTAAGAATTCGTGCAGTTGCTCAGTCGGTATCGAATGAAAAACTGCAAGTGCGATGTAAATATTTCTTTTATTTTTTGGTAATTTATTTCTTCTAAGTGATGGAATAAAATCAGCATTAAGTTTACGTATTTGGGCATGACAGGTCGGTCATGAGGCCGGATGATGCGCTTGCGCAGCGACAAAACGTTCCCCGGCGCGGCCGAAACACGAACGGACAGTAGGTACGCATTTTGAGTATTTTTTGCAGGCAAACTGGTATTGGGTTATAAATAATTATTCGACATAATATTTCATCTGTAATTCTTGTTTCAATCATAATTAATTTTGCTATCGTCGTCTTTACGACCTCAAACATCAACATTGTCACGATGTTCCTCTCTTTGGAGCTCTGACTGGCGCCGGTAGCTTGGACTCTGTTCCGTACTACTACTACAGTACTATTCATTTATAGATATTTAAAAAAAATATATCTTTAGAAGAATGGTTAAAAATGTAAATGGTTTAAGTACCTGTATAGTACCTAAATTAAAACGTTTTAAAAACCCGACCACGGTTTGCCCTACGTCTTATCTGGTGTTAATATAAAAACTTTTTTAACAAAAAATAACCGACTTCAAAAAGACACTATAAAGAAAATAATAATTTTGGTTTCGGAAGTCGGTGGCTTTGGTTTTTGTTGTTTGCTTTTTTTGCCACCGACTTCCGAAACCAAAATTATTATTTTCTTTATAGTGTCTTTTTGAAGTCGGTTATTTTTTGTTAAAAAAGTTTTTATTTTTCCCTTTTTAGTTCTTTATCTCGCGTTAGATTACTTTGACGACTTCGTTCAACAATAAATCTTCTACGTAGTGTGTACATTTATGCATATAACTTTGTATATAGGAATGATTACCTAATGTATTATATATTAAAACCTTCCTCAAAGTATGTAGATTTCGTTAGTGAAAACCCCATCCAAATCGAATCAGTAGTTTTTGAGAAAATCGCGCACATACAAACATACATCCATACATACATACATACATACATACATACATACATACATACATACATACGGGACGAATACAGAACCTCCTTTTTTGAAGTCGGTTAAAAAGAAAGAAACAGGCCAAACTTTTAGACGTAGAAAGCTGAAATTTTGTACAAAGGTTCCCTTTAAGATGTGAACAAGGAATAAGACCGAATTTTTCAAATTCCCACGAGATACTAATGTCCACATGGACAGAATCGTGATCAAAAGCTAGTAAAATAAATAAAGGAAATAAAATCATAGGTATCGAAAATTACTCCATTTAATCCAAACTTAAAGTCCTAAAAGTGCCAGGCATCCCCATGTACTGTTCGTTGAATTTGTCTCGATGTCTCTTGGACTCATCCGTGCAGGCTTTGTTCATCTCCCTCATGAGCTCTTGATGTGTTTCTGAAGATAAACTCTTGACTAGATTCTCTGAAAATCAAAAAGTACTACATTCAGACATTTTTAAAACACTATCAGTATTTTAGCCTTCTGACGGAAGCATCTCATTATGAGACAGCATTATTTTACCCATCTATGAGATTCTAGATGAAAGTATATCTATTAGATATACTCTCATAGATGAGATAGATGTGAAAAAATATCGATAGTCTGGCTACCAATGCCGATAGTCTGGCTACCAATACCTATAGTCTTACTACCGATATCGATAGTCGATCGATAGAAGATGTGGCATCCACCAACCCGCACTGGGCCTGCGTGGACTGCGACCTCTCCCTTTCACATAGAGGTTGCCTATGTCCCAACACAGGGAAACTAGGAACATTAAAGACTGATTATGCTATGCTATAGGTAGAACTACAACAGCCTCTAATCAAATTAAAGTACCGAACCGAACCTTTACAATAATAGAAAGAAAGCACAATCAACTCACCGTGCAAAGTCTCGATTGATTGCGCGGTGCCACCATACTCTTCAGGTAAAATGTCTATTGGGAGGAACTCTCGCAAGCCTTCTATAGAAGTAGCCACATGAATCCTGCTGGCTATCTTCTCAGAGAAGAATGGTTTCACAATCCTGACGAAGCCATCGATGAATTTTGAACCGGTTAGAAATATTATTCCTTTAATTTTGGTACCGTAGCCTTCCTGTAAAGAGAGAATAATGTAATTCTTACGCTTATCTCTTTTGTTGCTGATTTTTCTTTCAATACGATTTTGCTGGCAAACAGGCTTACGGCCCACCTGATGGTAAGCAGATACTGTAGCCTATGAAACGCTTGCAAAACCGAGTACCACATGCGCGTTGCCGACCCTTTAAAATAAGGATTTGCTGTACTAACAGCTTAAGGGACGAGCAGGTCCCGGCTGTCAACACAATGCATCTTCAGGAGCTCTGGCGACCTTACTTACCACAGGTACACAACACTACCGAAGAGTAGCATTATTTGGCTGTGGTAGTTTTAAGGTCGAGGCACTTCCCCAGTCGGGCTGGTCCAGATTTCAGCGAGATATCTGCGGGCCTCTCTTACCTACTACTTCCTGCACGCTTAACATGACCAATTCTATCTCTATTCTACCAAAGAATAGACAAAGTTCTTTCCATCCAACTCCTTATTTCTTCTGCCCGAGCACGCGGTGACCCGTGCTTGGCTTATCAGAGTTTTGTCTACTGAAGAATAGAAACATTTCTTCTCTTCATTGTATGCATAAAACGATACATATAAATCTTTCTACAATCTGTCACTTTGTCTATTATTCTATAGACAAAACCCGTTTCTATCATGTCTATGCTAAGTAATGCTAACTAATGCTAATGCTGCATGCTAAGCATGCTGATGTACTTTCTTTCATAGTTCATTTAAGCATCTTTACCTACTATTTATACTTCTATCAGCTCATTGCTCACCGTAATAATTGGTATAAATTGCTGCAACTCCACTAAGTTCAGCTTTGACAGAACATCTGCTGCGCTGGTGTCGTATATGTCACCTATCAGTGTGAACCCGCGGCAGTAGTCGTTGGATTTGAAGTATTCTGCTACCTGGAACAGGTATTAAAATAAAATTATGTCCAATATAATTATGTACACCATTATCCTATTAACTTCATGCTCACCTTCACCTACATCATCATCCGCCTAGTCTTTTCCCATACTAGATTGGTGTCGGCTACCAGTCTAACAAGTTTCGGCTCAGTATCAGTATTTTACGTGGACTGCCATGTGACCTCCACAACCCAATTATTGGGTAATACCGGTATTTGAATTTTAGACGATTTGTCAGACTTTCGGGCTCCTGGCTACCCGTAACGATTGTCAAAGATACTCTTGTGACAGCCGGGACCGGCTGCTTAACGTATTCTCCGAGGCAGAGGGCTTTGGATGTGTAAAGAACGGTCACCCATCCAAGGACTAACCGCGGCAAGTGCAGTTTAACCTCGCAGATCGATCAATCAGCGCGGCTGTTATTTACCCACGAGCCCCTTAAATCCAAATATCTTCTACATACCTACCTGTACCTACCTATAAAATAGTACCGTTAGCATGACCTAGAGATTTGCAATATGTACGAAATTTTTCTTGAGTACCTACCCTAGATGTGCACTCAAGAGGGTTTTTTTTTGGAATCCCATTCCGAAAGGGATAAAAAGGGGTAAAGTTTGTTTGAGGAAAATTAACTGAGAAAGGAGTTTGAAATTTCATCATCACGGCACTTGGCAAATTTTTGAAATCGGTGAATCACCTTAAATCTAGGTCAGAATTAAAGTATAATAAATAAATTAAATTATCTACTTAATGGTATATGATTCATTTTATTTATGCGTGTAACAGAGATTATAAGTGTAAAGTGAATGAATTGGAGGAAAATTAATTAAAATATACGTATTACAAATTGCCTTGGGGATTTCCACTTAGTTGAGCTGAAATATAATTACAAGAACGTATCTTATTACATGATTACTTACAATTACGAACAATTTGAAGAGCAGTGTATAGTCTGTTTGCTTGATGTCCGAGTTAGCTTTGACTTTGATGATGACTACCCTGTGGTATTCCTTTGTAAGTGTTGGTACTAAGGCGAAGTAGCTGGAAAAGCAAATAGGTACATGCTTTAATGCGTAAGAAAACAGCCTCTTTGATGAGCCGGATTCGGGGGAGCACCAACAGAATCCTAAAGATGATTTCGGAAAGGCCAGAGTCTGCGGTTGTGCTGGGGAGACTCATACGGCTGCACGTGACGAGATGAGGAGTAGCTTTTATGACATGACATGTCACGATATGACATGACATGATATTTATTTATTAATTTGATTCAATATTATAATGTATTTAATTGTTTTAACGTGATTTTATGATTAATTGTGTATTACTAACATAGTTTAAGACCTTTATAACTAACAATTATATGGACATCATTTTATAGTCTGAAATAAATGTATTTTTTTTTATTTATTTATTTATTAAGAAAGAAGTAAGAGGAGCTTTTCCGCCGTTTGTGAGTAGGTACACTCCAATACGACCGACCTAAGTTGACACCCAATTCGTAGAGCCAATCCGGGCGAGTCCAAACAGATTGATACATTAATATTAGCCCACTTTACCTATTCACGTACAAATCTGTTGCGACTTGGTCGGATCGGGTCTACAGATCGGGTGTCAAGTTTGGGTCGTTCGTATGCACTTTTGATCTTGGCGATTGTAGTCATTATGAACAACTTTTACTATCGGACCAACCCTGATAAGTCCGTTTAATCGCTAAGTCGATAGAAAAAAAATGCTAAGTCACCTCAAAAAAATGGTTAGAACCCAAAATCTCGAAGAATTATTTAATCAATATCAAATGGTTATTTTATATGTATTCTTTGATTAGAAAGAACATAGTGTCTTAGATTTCTCATAAAGTTTATATTTTCGCTATAATCAAAGATTTTGCTCAATTTTATCATACTATATTTATGTTTTTGTTGAAAACATTTTGACATTTTGCTTTTACAGGTGGAAAAAGTGTGAATCGATAAAATTAGATAAAAATATTTTAGAAGACATAAGTACTTACCCTCTATCTAAAACGGGCGTTATCTCACTCTCGAGTAGATTTGTAGTTTGAAAGTATTTTGGCATTAAAGTCCTTAAGGTACAAATTTTGTCTATCTGCTTCTTCGTTCTTTCTAGAGAACCATTGCAGGTAATTATGCATCTTTCTAGGTAGGCTTTACCTGAAATTAATTTAAAGAAAAACGTTAGTAATTTATCAATAGTTAGTATTAATCAGCCTATAATGTTCCCACTACTGGAACACAGGCCTCCTCTGTGAGAGTGAGTGGGCCGTAGTCCACCACGCGGGCCCAGTGCGGGTTGGTAGACGTCACATGTCTTCGAATTTTTTGGTTCTAGGACATGCCGGTTTCCTCACGATGTTTTCCTTCACCGTTAAAGCAAGTGAAAATTAATTTCTAATACGCACATGACTTCGAAAAGTCAGCGGTGCGTGCCTCGGGATCGAACTCGAACCATTCACCGTGGAAGGCACATGGTTAAACCACTAGGCTATTACTGCTTCGCCGCAATTTGTCCGCATTTCTCCCAAAACCAAAGCATAAGCAGTCTATAATGTTACCACTATAGAAACTCTTCTCTGTGAGAGGAAGTGGGCCATAGTGTACGACGACGTGGTTGGAGGCATTTGCAGTAGGTAATGGCTATGAAGCCAACTGCTAGAGGGCCTTCAAAAAGAAATATATACCTACATTTATATAAAAAACCGGCCAAGTGCGAGTCGTACTCGCGCACCGAGGGTTTCGTATCATATTTGGACGTATAAAGTGAAAAAATCCGGACCGCATAACTATGTTTGTTTGTGAAGGGATTTTGATGATTTTGAAAAATCTGTACTAGTTAGGAGCATCGTTTTTATTTTTGGTGCCATATTTGGGTCAATTCCTATCAACCCTAATTATTTCAGATTTTTCGCCCCGCAAACTTCGGAGATAAGGTGTTCGGGAATGGTATTTTTTTGGACATTTCTCATCATATGTCGAAAACTGTGAGACATAAAATAAAATGAAAATATATTTTGAAATATGCAGATCAAGCCCTTTCATATGATATGTCACTTGACCTAGTAACCCCACTTTAAAATTTTGGACCCCCACTCCGGCCCCTTTTGCAATGAAAATAAAGAATAAATAGATTTTTTTCATTTTGCAATAAAGTTGGGCAAGCATTTTTTATAACTGTTCCAAATTTCAGACAGACAGACAGACAGACGAAGTCTCACCATTAGGGTTCCTTTTTTACCATTTTGGTACGGAACCCTAAAAACAGGATGTCACAAATGTACCTACCTATTTAATTTTCAATTTTTTTTTTACGGCGAGGATGTCACATTCATTAAATTTTTTTGGTTCTAGGACCTGCCGGTTTCCTCACGATGTTATAAATCCTAATGAACCAATTTTTATTTTTTTTCTTTTCAATAATGACTTAATAACACATTCATTAAAACATAATTGTATTATTAATAAAATAATTTATGTGGTTGTCTTTTAGTTGTGTCCAATTAATTTCTGTACTAACTATAAGGACACCATTTCAAATACATTTTTTTAACTTTAACGCACTGTACTTGGCGAGTTCAAAGTTCAAAGGCCATGGTCTTTTTTAATAGCGGTTATTATGGTTAAATTATGTAAGTTACTTTGCAATGTAGGGCAATGACAAGCCCAGGGTTGCCACCTGTAGGAACTCAATTATGGAGTATTGTACTCTATTTCACACGTCTAGTAGGCGTACTTTATATTCTACGACAGTAATAAATAAAGTACTCTAAAAGCTCAGATTATAAAACAATTTACATATATATAAAACAAATTTTATAATCTGAGTCTAAAAGACTCTTTTTACTTGACACCAAACATTATTAAATAATAAATTACGCTAAAATATTATTTTTATCTGACATCATTCTCATCCTAATATAAGTTTCGACTAAAGATACATTGAGAAAAAACAATAACTTACTCAACGTATCTAGAAGCTATGTAAAATAAGGGTGTATAAATATTAAAAACGTGTGCGGTTGGAGGACCCCCGTCAGGAACGAAGTTTCAATAATAAAGCGTATTATTTTACAATCCAGCGACGCGACTTCCCGCTCTGTCTCAATGGGCACTAGTCGGAGACCGTGAGCGTGATTGCCGCAAATTTTAGATTTATGGAGGGGGCGTGCCACTTTTTCCATTACATGACGATTTTTCCAAGTCAACTCCTACTGCAAGCCTTGGTAAGAAACTTCGTTCCAAAAAATAAAAACAGTGTTTTTTTACATCGTACTTTATTTTTGTTATCCCAAAACAAAATGTACCTACTTTTATTGTTCCATAATAAGGTGGCAACCCTAGAAAGGCCAGTGTGGGTCATTCGGAGCATGGCTGTTATAAGTCACGAGTGCGCGTCATGTGACTTTTAAAAAAATCAACTTAAGGTTTTAATCGTAAGGCTCATAAAATGCAACAAAACGAATAATGGTGTCGATTCTGTTGTTTACAAACTAAACTAATTTAGTCTCGTTAAGTTTCTTTCTAACAAAAAACTTGAGAAAGGGATAGAAGATCCTGTCAAATTAGTCCACTTGCCTAATTTCTATGAATTTAGTCGCTATCGCAATTTTCTGTCATTTTTCAATTATATTTATTTATAAGAAAGAGTTAAAGTGTTATTTAAATTGGTTTAGTGCAATGTACAACAGCTATACTTTGACTCATAATTGTTTGCAATAACTTAAACAACTGGTGGGATACCACTTCTTAAGAAAAAAACGTGTGCAGTCGGGAGACCCCCGTCAGGAACGAAGTTACAATAATGTAACATAAATTGGTATGAACGTTTCTTATTACCCACTAGCTGACCAGTCCCGGCTTCACACAGGTAAAGTTTAGTTTACCGTCGCGAGTTGATATCGTGTTATCTCTTAAACAAATAACAGAGTAAAGAAAAATCATGTCTATTAAATATTGTGACGATGAAACTGAAAAGATTAATATTTGTGTCCAGTTAAACATAACCTAATTATTATTGTTAGGTATATGCTATAACAATTGTCAAATTATGATAGTAGTTTATTAAGAGGGAACAGATGAACATACATACATACCGGTCAAACACATAACCCTCCGTAGTCAGATAAAAAGAAACTACTAGTTATTAAAGTAACATAATTATTATAATAGTTTACATGACATGACATGTAACTATAAAATATTTATTTAAACTTAGAAAAACAACGTTTTTTGTTGACCTAAGTAACATGCTGTAACATGGAGCTAAGTTATTTTTTTACTTACTGTATTTTTTTAAATTCTAATAATTATTAATATAAGTAAAAATGAAGAACCGGTCAAACACGAGTCATATAATTATCCCTCACAGAGTAGTTCTTTACGAATGCAATTAAATCAGAACCATCCACATACAAAAAATATGTAAAAAGAACAGGCTATATTTTACTGTTACTGTGACAAACAAACGGATATCGAATAAGTAATATAGTTATAGGCAGTATTAGGCTCCGCATAAACCAATAACAATGCAGAGAAAGGTGTTTCGGATGATATTGCATAACAAACTTTATTGTCAGAGATAAAAATCGGAAACGAAAAGTCGTTAGCGCGCTTGAAGATGGCCAAAAGACAATTCATGGCTCCATGGTCATACAACTTTGCATTTTATGACACTAACTCCCAGTTTTCGAAAGCTTGTTCAATTTATTCTGGGAGGTGATTCTCGCGTGTTCGATATGATTATCACCTTCGATATATAGGGTCCTACCCTTCATACTCGAAATATTTTAAGAGGCACATCTATAGGTGGTAAAGATGTCATACAAATAAAAAAAATGATCTGAGTATTTTTTTTATTAAATAAATTAATTTAAAATTATTTTTACACATAAAAATACTATTTTCAACATCCATTACGCTAATTTCGAATAATAATAGTAAGTTACGTAAAAACTAGCGTAATGGATGTTGAAAATAATAAAAAGCCAGTATTTTTATGTGCATGAAATAATTTTAAATATTTTATTTAAAAAAATATACTCTTACCAATTTTTTTTTCGTTTGTATAGCATCCTTGCCACCAACAGATGTGCCTCTTAAAATATTTATAGTATGAAAGGTAAGACCTTATTTATTGCAACAACTGTCAAAATGGTAGGGATTTTGACAGTTGTTGCAATATTTATTATATCGAAGGTGATATCATATCGAACCCGCGAGAATCACCCACCAGTTGTCAAACCTCATATCGAGTGATATGATTGATGGGGCCAATGTTATTTCGGTAAAAAATAAAAACAGCTGACATGTTTGACGGCAGATTAACTAATCAGTTGCTTGATCGGTCTTTCAGAAACGTGCAGATAGACACATAAAAATAATTAAAAAAAACAGAAAAAATAACTAAAACTAAAACAATTCTAAAAAAATAGTAAATTAAAAATTAAAAAAACCCGACTGCCAAAAAACAACTAGAAAGTTCAAAACAAGTGCACTTTTCAAGCAGTCTGATGCAGTTGGTGGCATAAAATCTAAGATTTAACACAAATAATTGCCACCAACTGCATCAGACTGCTTGAAAAGTGCACTTGTTTTGAACTTTTTAGTTGTTTTTTGGCAGTCGGGTTTTTTTAATTTTTAATTTACTATTTTTTTAATTTCAATAGCCTCGCGAATTAGGTAGGAATCGTATTGTAGGGACCCTTCACCACTGCAGTATGGCATTATAATAATGATTGCTTATTTGGTCCAGCACGCGTAAGGTTTCCTTTTTTCTTTTGAGGTACCTACGTAATTCTAAAACAATTTTTTACAAAAATTGTTGTTTTTGAACATATCAAAAATCTTCAAAGATTTTATCATTTTAATTGCAATAAAGAGAATTTTCATTATGAAATATTACAATCTCAACATAAAATTTGCAGAAATAGCAATTATTTTCAAATCAATAAAAAACAGGTTTTAAAAAAACCGACTTCCAAAAACTACACTAAAAACTATGAAATAAAAAGTTTAAACTTCCATAATTAAAAATCTAAATGTATATTGAAGCCGGCGGGGCCTCTTCAGGTTTTTGCCTCTCAGTCTTTAAACAGGACAGTGCGCAGTGTGTGCACGTGGAAATTAAGATTTCCTTTTATTCTTTGTTAATCTGCAATTTTGCTTATTTTCATGCTAGGCCCCGCCGACTTCAATATACATTTAGATTTTTAATTATGGAAGTTTAAACTTTTTATTTCATAGTTTTTAGTGTAGTTTTTGGAAGTCGGTTTTTTTAAAACCTGTTTTTTATTTTTAACTTTTTAGTGTAGTGTAACATGTCATGTTTTTTTGATAATAATACCTTACGTATATAAAAGTACCATAAAATCATGCATAGAGCGACAAAGTATAAGCAAGTGTGCCTTTGACACACATTTGGTATGTACTTTTACCGAGATCGATTACTTCCACTAATTTAAACAGGTACTTATATTCATAGATGTTGGTGGATAAGAGTGTTTCAGTAAACAAAAACAGTGATTTTTCAGTTTGTAATGGCAATAGGCTCGCTCCCTAGCGTTCTATCAAATGCGACTTAAGCATAAAAAAATTGTGTGTACTATACACCTCTGTCTAACCTTGCGGGAAATATCGGCGTGATGTTATGTATGTATAATATCGAGGGCGATTGCGTTCAGGAATTCATGTACCTACACAATATCACTTGTTCATCATCGTCATGATGTCATCGAGATACACCAAAAATACCGTTTATTACACCTGGTTAAAAATCTACTCAACCAAAGTTAATAAAATTTATATGGGACCACCGCGCGAGCTTCTTCTACCATATGAAAAAAGAATCACGTAAATCGGCTCATAAGCCACGGAGTAATCGGTGTACATACATTAAAAAAAAAAAAAAAAAAAAAAACCAACCGAATGCAGAACCTCCTCCTTTTTGGAAGTCGGTTAAAAAAATAATAATATACAGCGTGTAATTGACAGGTTGGCAAAAACGAAAAGTATGAATTCAGACTGGTATTGTTAATATTTTGATAGTGAAATATTTTCCCGGAAATGATGTAGGTACTACGGAGGCCAGTAAACTTTTACAGCTAACAGCTGATTCCGCGCGGGTTGCATGAATTTTCTTTTACAATTACATTGCCGAATTTAAGTTTTTTGCTTTTTTTCACTAAAATTGTGTTTTTAGGGCTGGATTTTGTTGTAACAAATGAATAGAACACAAATCTAGTTGAAAAACGGTCGGAAAATTCGACAATTTTCCTGAAGAAAATTCCAACTTTTTCAGTCATAATCATGGTCATGAAGCTACAGTTTCAGTTTTTGCCAACCTGTCAATTACACGGTGTATAACGATACCTACCTAATAAAAAATAATTGTAAAAATAATGCGTCGCATCCACTTGTAAAGAGTTCGATACAATGTTGTGGCATGGCAACATCAAAATTATATTTTCGACATGCCACACCGTCAACGCTGATTTTCAGTACCAACCTACAAGTACTGGTAAGTAGTTAGTAAGTTACATATTAAATAATATTATTATCATCAAAAAAATCCTAAGCTCTACGTTTCCGCTTGGTCAACTCTGAGGGCGCTTGTAGACGACCGGTTTTTTTCACCGGACAACGGACCGATTTTTTACCATTGTATGGTTTATAATGAATCCGGCGTAAATTGTTCGCCGGACCAATGTCCGGTTCGTGTACATGTACACACATTCATTGTAAACCACCGCGAATCCGATAATAAATCGGTCCGTTGTCCGGTGAAAAAAACCGGACGTCTACAAGCGCCCTGAGCCGTTTGCAAATGTTTGACACGGAACCCTAAAAGTTATCAACATCATGATGATTAATTTATTTTTGCTAGTGATTAAAGATAGACAAAGACAATCATATAAATTATGTTTAGTCTGTTTTTTGTGCATTTATTAATTGAAGGTCGTAGCATGATGTTAAATAGCCTATAACATTTGTCATGAATCTGGCTATCATATACAAAAATAATTTATATCGAATCCGACTGGTAGTCCCAAAGATTAGGGCGTTTAAACAAACTCTTTAGCTCTATAATATTAGTATACCTATATACAAGGTGGCAGGTTAAACAGTGGAAATATTTTAAGGGGTCATTGTACTCATCATTATGAACAACTTTTACTATGGGACCAACGCTGAAATCGCCAAAAAAAATTCAGCTGTTCCATACATTTATGTTCACATAACTCAACAAAATGTATGGAACAGCTGATTTTTTTTTCGCGATTTCTGGGTTAGTCCCATAGTAAAAGTTGTTCATAATTATGAGTACAATGACCCCTTAAAATATTTCCACTGTTTAACCTGCCACCCTGTATGTATAGACTAGCGACCCGCTTCTGACTCACACGGGTGTAATCTATGGATGTGGACACAAAACCCTTCCCCAATAAATTCTCTAAATGGTGATAAAAACAACATTAAAATCCACTAAGTGGTCAAAACTAAGCGGTCAAACAGACAAACACAAAAAACGACTTTGTTTTATTCTATTTAAAGACAATAATTAAGTACCTACCGTAAACGACTTCTTAACTAATAGACTGTTTAGCCTGAAATAAATAGCGATATCCGCTATAACTGAAAGTTGTAGGCATTGAGTGTATCTAGCATAGACAGATATAGTGCCTATACCTCAGGTCATAGAAACAAGAGAGATGTGCCAAGGTACTATTTAACTAGACGCTTTAATTCTGATCAATCAATCATGCTGCCAACGGACCAAAATCAATTATATAAATAAGTACAGTGTTTTAGTTTAGTGTGAGTGATGTGTGACAAATAAGAGTGTTAGATTGAGGGTGTGCAGAATTTTTAATGTGGGGAGATCTCTATATTCACAAAGGAGCGTTTGTAATTGTGACGCACACTACTTTAAAAGTAGCGACAGTGGTTCCCGTATCTACTAATTTGCTATGATGGCATATCTCCTTGTTTCTACGATCTGAGACCTTTATACCTAATAAATAGATAGGTAGATATTTCAATAGATAGATAGGTAGATGTTATAATAGATAAATAGATGTTATAATAGAAAGATAGATTTTATAATAGACAGATACAATATCGTCTTATTTTTTTATAATTTTTAGTGGTTTTAACAAGACGCAGTGCAAACCGCAGTCGGGACTAAAAAAAAAATAATTTAGTATTTTTTTACGGTTGTCCTCATTTTAAGGGGTCATAACTCATACTAGAGTACTGATAGCCTAGTGACCCCAGTGATAGCCTAGTGGTTTAACCATGTGCCTCCCGCGGCAAATGGTTCGAGTTCGATCTCGAGGCACGCACCGCTGACTTTTCGAAGTCATGTGTGCGTATTAGAAATTAATTATCACTTACTTTAACGGTGAAGGAAAACCTCGTGAGGAAACGGGCATGTCCTAGAACCAAAAAATCGAAAAATATGTGACGTCCACCAACCCGCACTGGGCCCGCGTGGTGGACTACGGCCAACTTCCTCTCACAGAAGAGGCCTGTGTCCCAGTAGTGGGAACATTATAGGCCGATTATGCTTATGCTACTAGAGTACTCAGTATTGCAAGCGTTTCATTCATAGGTTAGGGTAACCGCTTACCACCAAGTGGGCTGTAGGTCTGTTTACCACCACAGTAGTATAAAAAAATCCTAATCACGGCAGGACAAAAAACAAATTACAATACTCACTAAAATCTTTTTTCACTAAGTGCTCCTGTGATTTCACCCATTTGTCTATAATGGCGATGGCTTGTTCTCTATCTTCTTTGTTGTCAAGATTATGCTCTCTTCTTATTTCTTCCACTACCTTTGGGCCATGTCTTATTAGTTTATTCTCTGGTTCCGTGATGTAATCCATATTTTCTGGACTGCTGTTCTACTCCTCAACTAAATCTTCTATGTATTGTTCTGAAATAAACAAACGTTTTATGTTTAAAAAGTGCAGTACAAATATTAACATGTATACTGAAAAAAAAAAAATGGTCACTCACGGAAGGAGCCGCTAAAAAAATATTGACTAAAAACTGAAAAAATTGCAATGAAATTAAATACCTACAATGAAATAAATAATGTTTAAAGGGACAAAACACATGAATATAAACAAGTAAAATAAAAAAAATAACTTAGATTTCTAGAAAAAAAAAACAGCCCTTATTTTAACATGGATGCCATGGAATTAGAATAAGTGAAACGGCTAAATTTATTCCTGAAAACAGAGTTTCTCACATTATTAAACGTTGTATAACGTTTAAACAGGCCTTCGTTAATTGGACACCCCTCACGCATTAATATCATAACAAAGGCTGTAACGAATATTGATAACGTCAATAAACGCCGTACATTTTTTCTAAAAAAATATTTCGCCTAAGACACTTTGAGATGCATAATTTTATTGAGAAGTTAAATAAATGTTAAAATAAAAATAGGTAGGTTTATATAAATAATCACACAATATTTAGTACCAAATAAACAAAGAAAAACTTACAAAAACAAACAATATGCCTGTATTTTCCGAAACGTTAGGGAACGGTGTATAAATCCAATGTAACAGGGGGCGAGCCTAAAATAAAAAAAATAAAAAGTTAAACAGTATTGCACTAACCTTACAAAGTTGTATAACCAACTGACCGTCTCGTTTAAGACTAGATTTGCTAACGTAAACCATACATTACAACTATTATAAAAAAGATTAACCGCATACCAGGCGACTCTGTAACTACAGTGAAGCAACTTTTACGCTGCAAGGTTCCGGGTGTTTGAAGTACCCACTGGTTAATTTTTTAATTTATCTGGTAAATAGTGTCTATCCGAAAACTAAAATAGGCCCTTAATATCAAAGGTAATTCCAAATATCACACTGTTATTGTAGAATTTTTATATAATTGCACATCTTTAATTAAAGAATTCTTCTGTATAACCCGTGCCAATAAAGAAGCGAATCTAAAATGGCAACACCCGACGTTTGTGAGTAAAGACAGCAATAACGTGCGAGTGAGAGGGAATGATTAGTGCCGCCATTTTAGATTCGCTTCTTTATTGGCGCAGGTTATACGTGTGTAAGTCACAGAACTCCTCCTAAACGCCTGGACCGATTTTGATGATTTTTTATGTGTGTATTTGAATAGGTTCTTGGATGGTTTAGATTTACAATCGGATGGTAGGTGGTGCTGCGATTGGGTAATAGGAAATTTTGTTGAACACACTAATAACAGGCAAACGTTCGGGCAGGATGTCGGTTGGGTCCGATAATGCAACATAATTAAATGTCACGGATATGCTTCGTAATTTATCACAATGACCTTTGGAACGTCAGCTTACAATTCGTATATTGGCATTATCCTTGATGGTGTCTTAACTAAGCCTGGCTATATTGTTAGCAAAAACGTAGACACGACATAAGACTTGTAGTACAAAGACTGATTAATGATACAATTAGCCAGTTGTGGCTTGAACGATTCACGAATAACATTCACACAGAACATTTGTATAATAGTTATTCTTCATTGTAGGTATTCCGAACTAAATTCTAGGTTGAGAAACAGTGGCTAGGCACACAATATGAAACAACTATGTGAATTTTTTAAAGTGTTTATGCCAAATTAATATTTCTTTCTTTCTGTTTTTTTGCTCCAAAAATGGCGAAGGAAAACATCGTGATGGGAACCGGGATATCTTAGAACCCGCATTGGGCGCGCGTGGACTACGGTCTACCCCCTCTCACACAGAGGAGGCCTATGTCCTAACAGTAGAAACATTTTTCCCAACACTGGGAACATAACACAGCAAATAAATTGCGCCCAGTTGCCTACTCTGTATATTCCAACTAGAGGCAACAAAAACAAAGTTGCCCAAGCCACTTTATTCTGACGTAGGTATACTCATTTCTTTTGCAAAATAATTAACCATAATTATTATTTACGTTGACTTCATCAAATTACATAAATGCACGTTGACATAGTAATACAATACCACAGTAAAAATATGTACACCAGTACGGAAACTACGTACTAACGTTCGAAACGGCACACTCACACAAACACGCGAATCGACGAGACCTCTAAGCGGACATCGCGGTGCTGTCAGTCGTGAGTGCCGCGTCAAGATGAGTGGTTGCGTTTAGTAATAGTTTAGTTTAATAGTTTATTTAAAGAAGCTATTCATTAGAATGAGAATGTATTATACCATAAAATTTATTAATAAAGCATTCCGAACATGTTGTAGCAGACGAAAGTATTTTTCAGTAAACAATTTGTAACTGTGTAAAATAAAGATATATTTTTTAATGTAGGTAGTGGTTTTTTAATTACTGTCACACACATTTTCGGGTTAAAACCCAGTAGGTACTATGCGTTTTAACTTAGATAAAGATGACTTTGGCCCTATATTAGAATTCTCTCATGCCTCATGCACGCTTTTCTAATACTTACACGCTCTTAAATAAACAATAATCATATGAAAATAACATGAACAAGATAAATATTATTGAAAAGTAATTTGAACAAAATATTTTTTTGTTAAACTTAATTATCGTCACAATATGGTGCCACTGCCAAGGTCATCCCATCCTTGGTTGAAACGCATAGTACGGTGCGCAGCCGCCGGGTTGATCAGGCATCGCATCGGCGCCACATATGCGCCATGCCGCGCGCCGCTTGCGGCATCCACCGCGCGTTCCGACAAGGACCGAACGAAACGTTTTCGTCTTAGAGATTACCCATTTAAATTTTATTTGTAAACTAATTATTTTAACTCGATTGTTTGATCACTACAGAACACAGAATCAGATGTTTTAATAAATACAGTTCAGTTTCAAAAACATTAAGAGTGACAACCCTACCGCTGCAGTGGAGCGTAGGTATTTATTTCTGCAATTAGGCCTAGTTTCCATACTGTTACATATATTTTTACTGTGACAATACTAAGTATCCGGTGACGTCATGTCTCGATCGTATTCATCGAGACGCGACGCGACGTTGCGCGCAGGTGCTTGAAGAAGCTGTAGAAGTAGTTGTTCTTGGGCCCTAGCCAAGTAGCTTTTCTGTTAGGTACAAAATGTATGGCAGTGACGTTAGTGAGGTCACGTGACTTTTACGCAAGTTATGTTATTGCATACATTTTGTACTTATCGTTTAGCGTAAATACTAACAGAAGGCTAGGCCTGGCTAGGGCCCCTTGGCGGCTTCGTGATGTGCTTCGCGACACTGTATGAAGCAACGCGTGTTCTCTCAAGTATCAAATGTCTGCTTAAACATTGTTCTTTATTGTATTGCTACCTTAAAAATAATGCGTAGCGTCGCGTTACGTTTCGGTGTGAACTAACCCTTGGTATCAATCGTACATAGTTTTTTTTCTTGTGATAACAATAAACAGCGATTTTGTTGGTAACTGACTCATAAAACTTATACATGACAAATGTATAGTACCTACGTTGCACATAATTTGCTATTTGTCGCATTCCATCATGACCGAAACTAGAAGGAAAACCGAATCTTTAGTTACGGTAATCGGCTGAAAATCGTGTTTTGGTTGGACACTATGAAATGCGAATGGACATACATCTCTGCCTATAATTTCGGGAAATTCAGGCGTTAAGATATATAAGTACCTAGGTACCTATATTATTTATATACAAGCGTTTTATTTGTGTCCGGTGTCCTATCAAGCACTTCAAACTTCGATGTTCTGACCTACAAAAACACCAAATAAAATATTTGACTTTGTTGTCCTCGGTCCTAGTGGCTTTGAAGTAGGTACAAAAAGTATACAGGGTGGCAGGTTAGACAGTGGAAATATTTTAAGGGGTCATTGTACTCATCATTATGAACAAGTTTTACTATGGGACCAACCCTAAAATCGCGATAAAAAAATCAGCTGTTCCATACATTTTGTTGAGTTAAGTGAACATAAATGTATGGAACAGCTGATTTGGTCCCATAGTAAAACTTGTTTATAATGATGAGTACAATGACCCCTTAAAATATTTCCACTGTTTAACCTGCCACCCTGTATAAAGTATAAAACATTATCTATTTTAAGATTTACGGCATAGCTCGAGAGTTCGAATCCGGATCGTGTCATTTATTTTGAATTCTATATTATCTTCTATTTTTGTAAGCAAAAAAACAATCGGCCACAAATAAATTGTTCGTCTGCGCCCTACCTTACATAGATGTCGAAATTGTCGACTCAGGTATTATTAAAGGTACAAAGACATGATTACACGATAGATGTCAAGTTCATGCAGCAAATAACAATTAAGTGTGTTATAATAACCTATTTGACTGCTTTATTGCTGTAATGATCGCAAGCACATCTGCTGAGCGTGTTAATGGGTTTGACCCGACTGCCCCAGAAAGAGGATAGGTAATGTTTTTCGAGTGTAGGTATGTGTGTCTATTCCTTTGACATGCTTTGCATCCTAAACGGCTTGATGGATTTTAACATAATGAGGTGTCCATCTCTTCGTTGTGATAGTGACATATGCAGTCGGATTTTTTGTGTTTTTAATAACTTTGTTTTAGTGTTTGATCAGAAAATTCTCAGTCTGGATTTGTACCCGGTATCTTTTTAAAGGGACAATTTCTTGCTGCAATTATACGGGGTAAAATTAAAACCAGTGCGGATATTTTAGGAGGTAAAAGTACTCATGAATATGATCAACTTTTATTATGGGACCGACACTGCTTTTTGCGAGTTGCCTGTTGCCACAACTCGGAGGAGTTGTGGCAACAGGCAACTCGCAAAAAGCTGTTCATGACGATTTTCATAACTTCAAGAATCTGACGAGACAGAATTCCTAACACTAGTTGAGATTTTCGTTTTGTTTTTTATCGGATTTTTCAACTCAAGTTGCTACGTCTGCGGAGTGCCTTAATCTAGCATTACATTATCTAAATTGCAGAGCCCTAGCCTAGGTTATTGCATTAGTGCTACATAAACTGCCTAAGTGTCTTTACACCACAGATAATATAATACTACGTACAGATGCCTCATCTTATACAAAGAAACGTGACCGCCGCAAGTCGGGCTATCCTCGGGCTATACATTTTTTCATGATTATAAGATTTTTATAAATTAGAATAAATTTTTCTCGTGGTAAATTTTTTCATGTTCTGAATCTTACACAATCTTCATTGTCTCACTTATTGCTTAGGGGTTTTTTTATGAACAGATAATTATGTGAACCCCATCGTGCGTTTAACGTAATTTTCCTGCTCCTCCCATGTTAGTGTTATGTTACGCCAGTGTCCAAATGCGTCTTCATTAAGGCGTTAAAATTTAATATAACACGTTAAACCAATGGCTACATTATTGTAGTACGTAGAATGTGGTTACTTGGTTAGTAAATTAGTTTGTCATAACCATCTACTTAGATTTGACACCAATGCGTGGGGTTACCTCATTTTCATAAGACTGTGCAATCTTTGAGAAACAATAAAACCTGTTTTATTATCATTTTCATTTATAATTCGTTAATTTGCGCGTGAAAACCTCAGATCATAGAAACAAGGAGATATGCCATCATAGCAAAATTAATACGGGAATAACTGTTGCCAATTTTAGACCATTTTTCGACACAATTACAAGCGCTCCTTGTGAATAAAAAGATCTCCCACACATTAAAAATTCCGCACAACCTGAACCTAACACTGTTAATCGTCACTCAACACTAGCACTAAACTAAAACACTGTATTTATCATCGATCGTGTTCGGTTCGTCGCCAGCGTGTACTTTTTTATTACGATCAATGTGATCAAACCAAAACCTCAAGCTCAATAGCGCCTTGGCACATCTCCCTTGTTTCTATGATCTGAGGTTAAGACGCAGGTATAGTAGCAGTTTAAGTATAAATAAAATAGATAATAATTTAAGTGGATATTTTCGGTGACAACGAAACAGTAAATAAATAACAGGATCAATTTCAAAGACTTTAAAAGGAAATTAACAGGAGATTAGATTTGTCAACCTTTCAATTGCGAAGTAACTTATTTGATTGATTAATCGCTTGAGCGCACAAGATTAATTCTGCGAAGAAGGATGAACGCCACTTTCAACAAAATAATTTTAATTTAATATTTCAAAATGTTATATTACTTTGGAAGGTCGCCGGAGCTCCTGAGGATGCGCTGTGTTGACAGCGGGGGACCTGCTGCTCTATTCTGTATCAACACGCCGCATGATATAATCTCGAGAACTGCAAAGGACACTGGCAGACGCCCATAGAACGCTGGGCTTCAGATTGTGTAAGTCGGTACAGATATGAAATAAGTTTGGTGTGGTCGAGGATTTCAAGAGTATTTAAATTCATTTTTTATTTGTTTTTGTACGTTATTGGGTTAAAGAGAAATCTTCGTATTTGTGACAGTGAGGTTAAGTATGGTGTGAATGATCCAATGAAGTACAGCCCGACTAATGAGTTCTCAATATAAAGGTTTTAGTTGCTGTCACCATGATATTCTGTGGAGGTCCAATGAAGTACAGCCCGATGCCCGACTAATGAGTTCTCAATTCAAAGGTTTTAGTTACTGTTGACATGATATTCTGTGGAGGCACGCGCCAGCCAGCATGCACCCGTTTATGTTTTATTGGTTTTTTCAAAATGTCAACGGCATAATCATTTTATTTCTTATTTATTTCGATTTTTGATTCCAATTCTTAATCTCTAAGATAAATTAGGCAAAGAATAAAATATATTTTTATTTTTGGTTAAGCTTTTATTACTGTACCATATCAAGCCTAAAACTGCCGACGTCCTTTGCGAACCGTTCGAAGGAGATTGTCACGATAAGATTCTCCCTCGTACGTTGGCAAACAAATTGGTAGTTCTCGCGGTATCACGCGCGTGTCCTAGCATCCACAGAATAGACTAGCTGCCGGCCTAGCATGACCACGATAGAAACAGGTTTTGTCTACAGAAGAATAGACTAAGTAACAGATTGTAGAGACATTTCTACCGTTTTATGGTGAACATAAATGTATGGAACAGCTGATTTTTTTTTCGCGATTTCAGCGTTGGTCCCATAGTAAAAGTTGTTCATAATTATGAGTACAATTACCCCTTAAAATATTTCCACTGTCTAACCTGTCACCCTGTATATTATAAAGCTGATGTTTTTTGTTTGATTGTTTGTTTGTTCAAAACTTTAAACGCGTTAATCTCTGGAACTACCAGTCGGATTCGAAAATAACTTTTTTGTATATGTTAGCCAGATTTATGAAAAATACTATAGGCTATTTAACATCACGCTACGACCGAGCCGAGCAATAACGTGTGAAACTGCAACGCACAGATAGACGTAGTAGAAAAAAAATCACTGGGAATAAATAACAATACTTACCTAATATTAACTAAGTTTGAAGTAAATTTACGTCAATCACTAACAGTAATAATTATTATGTTTAAACAGTTCATTATTATATGCTACTACACTGAAAAAAATAAACAACTAATTCCACAATGAACTCAGAGTAGGTAAACTATAACACTGGACACGTTGTTATCCGATGTCTTATCTGATAAGAATGTGACATTGGCATGTCAGATGTTCAAGATATAGTCTCTCGAAGAAATGAACAGAGATTTTTTTCTGTGAATAATGACATAGAAAAAATGGTGGAATAATTACAGTGCAAAAATCTATTCTTGATGATCACTTAAAGAGATGTATACGGGATGCCAGTGACAGCATAACTAAAACTGACACCATGGGTTCAGTACCTCTTCTAAACTCTTCAGGGTAAAAATATTGTATCAAGTTTTTGCAATTAGTTAAAAAAACTTCAAACAAATTCGGATTTCTTTTTAGTTCAACGCAAAACGCTGAGAGATTCAAGGTTAAGCCCCATAACGGGGGGCAGGGGGCAGAAATCCAGAGTCCAGGCTTTTCCTGAGAATTTCCTCATAATATCCAGTTTAAACTGCCCCAAAAAATATGCAATATATGTGGTCGCCTAGTAGTCGAAATTCGACCGTAATGAATTAAATATTTAATTTAAATTAATGTATTTGTAACATTTTATTATAATTTTAACTTTCTACATACCCTCTCCATATAAACTTTAACTATGCTAAATTTCACACTACAACCTAAGTGCGCGCCATTTGCTACAAACTTTTCACGTATAGATTGTAAAGATTCCCAGTGAAATTTTGACAGTACTGCGTTCGTCTTTTTTCACAGAATTAATTATTATAATTTTCTTGCGACATATTAATATTGATTATTGTGTACAATTTTACTTAGGTACCTATTTATTTCGGGTATTCCCGAATAGTTTCAAACTCGAACTTAGTTCTTATTTATGTTGTCATCACGTGACGGAGTCGCAAACTAAAACTAAAACAATTTAATAAATTGATAATAAAAAAACACTTAGGTACTTTAACAAATAAAAATCGACACACTATTTACCACTACATGACTTTGTAAATATAAATAAGTGCATGAACAATGTATAAGGAAACTCGGTACAAAGATGCGAGTAGATGTTTAAATCTTTAAGGTGGTTTTGCACTGCGGTGGGATATTAAAAAAAAATGTTTTGTTAATTTGGCTTAGTTAACATTTTCTTTCTCTGTTTTGCTTTAAAACTTCACAAAATTATAGTTGCATCCATAATAATTATTAAAGACCAGCAAATTTCCCGCGACTTCGTTCGCGTGGCTCACAGGACTATACAGTTTTTCGCAATAAAAAGTAGCCTATGTTACTCAGTGATAATGTAACTTTCTATTGGTTAAAAATCGCTAAAATCGGTCTAGTAGTTTCGAAGCCTATTCGGTATAAACAAACACACAAAAAATCTTTCTTCTTTATAATATTAGTATAGATGTACTTATAGATTTAAGAGAGGTAGGGTACAGTGGAATATCTTGCTCAAGTCCAAAGCACCCCAACTGGGAAAGTACCTCCACTTTACAGAATACCACAGCCAAATATTGCTATTATGCGGTAATGTTGTGATACTATGGTGAGTAAGGTCGCCAGAGCTCCTGAGAATGCGCTGTGTTAATGATAGGGGACTCGTGAATCACAGTGAATCCTCATTTTAAAGAGTCGGCAACGTGCATGTGATACTCGGTGTTGCAAGCGTTTCATAGGCTACGGTAAATGCTTACCATCAGGTAGGCCCTCAGATCATAGAAACAAGGAGATATGCCATCATAGCAAATTAGTACGGGAACAAGTGATGCCAATTTTGGTACATTTTTCGACACAATTACGGCATCATTAATCGCTCCTTGTGAATAAAAAGATCTCCCACGCATTGAACATTCCGTACACCCTCAATCTAACACTGTTAATCGTCACTCAACACTATCGATCGTGTTTGGTTCGTCGCCAGCGCGTACGTCTTTAATATGAGCAATTTGCTCAAGATCAGGCATCAAGCTCGATAGCGCCTTGGCACATCTCCTTGTTTCTATGATCTGAGGGTAGGCCGTACGATTGTTTGCCGCCATCGCAGTAAAAAAAAATTGACACTTTTGAAGAATATTCGATGAAAGTTTTTTGGGTTAGTTTAAAAGCAAAACAAAGACACATTATTGTAGATAATGTATCTCACGTTAACCAAAATCTTTCCTTTCTTTTCTTTCTTTACTTAAATTTTATTTAAAAATCCACCACAGTGCGAAGATATTTTGCCAAGATACGTTTGCCCAGATATGATTACTTAAGGGGGAATCCCCTAAAGTAATCATATCTTGGCAAACGTTCATTAAAATGATTGTCGCCATTACATGATTCTTCTTAGTTGAGCGTTGCTACACGTGCGGAAAATCTAAGTGGCTAAGTGTGAGTTTGATTTGTGTAGTGAATTCCGTAGTAGCAGGCCTGGAGTCCTAGACAAGTTGCTTTTCTGTAGCGTTCACGCCAAACGCTACGGACATAATGTATGGAATTGACATTTGTGAGTCACGTGACTTTTCCGCAGGTAATGTCATTGCCATACATTTTGTCCGTAAAGCGTGAACGCTAACAGAAAAGCAACTTGTGTAGGGCCTCTGGGACCCTAGACAAATAACTTTTACTTTTCTGTTAGCGTTTACGCCAAACGTTACAAAATGTATTGCAAGGACATTAGTGGAGTCACATGACTTTTCCACAAATAAAGTAATTTACCATTATTTTATAAAAGTAAGAAAAATAATAACAAAATTACTCACACTAAAATCCATTATTATTATAGACAGATTTAGCACAAATTGATGATGCTAATGCACTGTAGATCACTTTATTGAAAAGGTATCAATTTTATAGTTCTATTGATTTTAGTTTTAATTTTTACTAAAAGTTTTTTACGATATTACCTATCCTGGTTGACAATTAAAACTTCTTCGTCTGGCCCTGGATCTCCACAAAAGCACTATCTAAATATTTCCAATAGAACAGATTTCTGAATGAAGCCCTTCTGTCTATCTTGTCACCGGCTCCTCCTGAACTAAACAATACCGTTTCACTTTTCCTCATATGAAATACGGAACTCTAAACCGTAATAACGGTTCAATTATTTCCTTACCTAATAATTGCATTATTATCTCGTAATCAATGTAATTGTCAGTTGAAACAAATGAGGTCTCATATTAGTCATCACCTCGTAATTACGTAAGTTTAATCAGAGATGAACGGATGTACCTCCGTAGTACGTGGAAAGACCGTATTTCCGACAGTCTTTGTTATAGTTGTTGAGTCTATCACAATCAAAGTCAAAGTCAAAACATTTATTTCCATTAGACCATTTATTTACTTTTGAATTGTCAAGTAATAGTTGTTAGTCAGTTTGTCCGTTAGTTGAAGCTATTTGCCCGTCCCAAAACGTAGATTCCTATGGAGAAGAACGGACAAGAAACTCCATGGTTAGGTACTCTTTTTCAACAAATTCAATTATACAATTTCTTTAATTACATTTATGTTATGCCCTAATATGTGGGACAATGTAAGATCTTAATTTATAAATCCCTTAGGATAAAAAATTACAAAATAAAATAATAATAAAATTTAAATGTAACAATTAATTACTTAGCCTATTAGAAAACCAAAACACTTACACTTAGGGCCTACACTAGAACCAAAACTAGATGCCTCTCATTAGAAATGAAGAGAACGTATTTTTTGCAAAACGCCTGGGAAAGTTGGTAGGTACCATAAAGAATCATCATCATCCGCCTAGCCTTTTCCCAAACATGATTGGGGTCGGCTTCCAGTCTAACTGGTTGCGGCTGAATATCAATATTTTACATGGAGCGACTGCCGTCTGACCTTCACAACCCAATTATTGGGGAATACCGGTATTCGAATATTAGACCAGTTGTCAGATTTTTGGACTCCTGACTACCCGTAACGACTGGCAAAGATATTCCTATGACAACCGGGACCGACTGCGTAACGTGCTCTCCGAGGCACGGAGGTGTATAGATGTGTTAAGAATGGTTACCCAACCAAAGACCGCGGCAAGCGCAGCTTAACCTTGCAGATCGATCGATCAGCGCGGCTGTCATTTAGCCGCGAGCCCCTCTAACTCATAAGAAATGAAGAGAACGTAATTTATTAAATTTGCAAAACGCCTGGAAAAGTTGGTAGGTACCTACCATAAAACTAGGTAAAATGATACTAGACACGTGAATCCACTTTTTAACTCACGTGACCTTAGTGAAGGGTCAATTGCCATAAGTGCCTAGGTAATTGTAGACGTGCAAGTAAATGTTTTAATGTTTGTTTACATTCAAATTATGTATACTCCATGACTTTGCTTTTATTGTTTGATTATATTATAATGCCATTTTGATACGCTATTATTTTACTTACATAAAATAAAATATTATGACGTTTAAAAAGGGCTTATTAGCTTATATAGTCCAGTATGCAAATAAAATTTGATTTTGATTTTTTTACTATCCTGCACAAGTATTTTTTGTATTCTTATCTACAAAGTAAATATAATTTATTATTTCTGATGTATTTCTAAGATTAAGCTGGACGTAATCCAGCTTGTTGATGTATTTCTAAGATTAAGCTGGATTACGTCCAGCTTAATCTTAGAAATACATTAGGAATAATAAATTATATATAATCTTTTTGGTAGTTTTCTGTGCTTTTTATTCCAGATACCTGATGGTTGGAACATCGAAGTCCTATTATTTTGTAGACAAATTCATTGTTTGTCTAATTAACATCATACCTAAGTAAAAGACGTTTTAAGACGTCTACAAACAATACTATTTCGTATTTCTTTAAGATCCATTTTATAACCGGAATCTTAAGAGGCCCCAACATTAAACCCTGTAGAACACCCTTTATCGTACAAGAAAAAATACTTTCTAATGATATTTTATACTTATTATCAGATTTTTTAATTCTACAAGGGATTTTACATAGTGGACAGCCCCGTGTTTTGCTCCATGTGTTGTTTTTAATGAGTATAATAATTATAATGGTTTGACGAAGGACGCAGTCGAATGCCTTAGAAAAAATATTTAGAAAGAAAGGAACAAGAAATTAAAGCTATGGAAAATATAGGTAATTTATTTTTATTGGTTCGTATTTTAAAACGCCTTTAACTTTTTAAAAGCAATCATTTTCATTGTGTCAAATCACTCTAAACATTTTCAAGTTAAGAGTTTAAAAGTTTTACGCTGAGTTGCAGAAAAGGTCATTAAGTTTTAAAGGAGAATTTAACGATAGAAATTGTATGGGTAATGCCTGCATTAAAATTTAATTATCTTTCTGCAACCGACCGTTAGTTCCGTACCTCCTACCCCTATACAAACCAGGAGATAAAAATAGGATTTTGTCGTGGTTTTTAGGAATAAGTAAAATATTAAAGTTTTACATGTATTACTGTTTTATCTGTCTTGTACAACTCAAGTAGGTACTATGTATCTAAACTAATATTATAAAGAGGAAAGATTTGATTGTTTGTATGTTTGTAATAGATAAACTCGAAAACTACTGAACGGATTTTGATGATTTTACAGTAATATAGGTACAGGAATAACACAAGGCTACTTTTTATCCCAAAAACGTGGGCGAAGCTGCTGGCAGAATAAATTATAAAATCTGTATTCTTCGAATATAAGCAGAGCTATATTTTACCAATTATGTAATTAATGCCATGTATTAATAAGCGAGCCTATTGAATTTTTTAACGGGAAAAAAAGTAAAAATCCAATGTCACTTCATCCGACCCGGAACTCAAATCCAAAATCTACAATCAACAGTCACGCTTGCGATCACTAGACCAAGCCGTCATCATGACATAGTACTGGATTTCTAGTCTTTCAAGTTTGAGGTAAACTATATAATTAGCTATAATTACCCTAAAATTCAAAGAGATTTCAGACAAACATTAGGTACCTATTGTATTTATAATACCAATTACGAAACTGGATAGTTGACGCCTTAACCTTTTAAGAGGCAAAAAGCTGCACCGTACGGAATTGATCGCAAGAAAGAACAGTCTGACTTTTTATAATACTGTACTTGCACTTTGTGCGCCACTGTTTGCCACAAAAAAGGTATAATATAAGCTATATACGCTTGTTGCAATATCGGCATTGCCTTCGGCATGCACGCTCCGCAAACATAACAGTCCACTGGAGGTTCATTCCCAAATCTCCATATGGAACGGATTGAATCCTCGGGCAATAATATTTAAAAATTCTTAACAATTTCTTTTATTTGCCTTAGTTGTTACTAAAACAGTTTTTCTTGTAGCTAAATCAGTGATAGTATCATTATAATTAAATGAAAGAGAGAGAATAAATTGGGACTTCTATCTAATAATATTATTGTCGTTCTAAAGATTAACTTTTCATGCATTGCTATAACATCACATATGAACATAAGCTTAGATTGATCTATTTTGTATTACTCGTATCATCTTCACCAGGTCATCTATCCACTTGGTGAAATTATAGGTTTCGGAAGTAGTTAAAAATACTGAGGACTTTGGTGCCGATTCTATTGTACACCAACTAAACTCAATTTCTAAGGCTATTCCTACCTTACAGGAAAGAGAAGGAAATAAATAAGAGCTGTTAAAAGTTGGACTAAAAGGACACTGGCAGGCGCCCATAGAACGCTGGGCTTCAGATTGTGTATGTCGGTACAGATATGAAATTAGTTTGGTGTGATCGAGTATTTAAATTATTTTTATATTTGTTTTTGTACGTAATTGGGTTAAAGAGAAATCTTCGTATTGGTGACAGTGAGGTTAATATTATGCTGTGAATGATCCAATGAAGTACAGCCCGACTAATGAGTTATCAATTCAAAGGTTTTAGTTACTGTCGACATGATATTCTGTGGAGACACGCGCCAGCCAGCATGCACCCGTTTTTGTTTTATTGTTTTTATCAAAATGTCAACGGCATAATCATTTTATTTCTTATTTATTTCGATTTTTGATTCCAATTCTTAATCTCTAAGATAAATTAGGCAAATAACAATTAAAATATATATTTAGTTTTGGAGCTTTTATTACTGTACCATATCAAGCCCAAAACTACCAAAGTCCTTTCCGTACAATTTTAGATAACACGTCGGACCGTGACGATTAAAAGCACGCTGAAGTTCATGCAAATTATGACGTAATTTAGTTTGACAGGACTAAAGCATCACTATTGTCTTTTTATAAGATAGCAATATACTCTAATAATAGTTTAGTTGGTGCATATGAGAATCGGTGTCAATATCGTACAAGTTAACAACCTAGTCATCGTCCTACGATCATTGTCATTGCAACAGCTGACTTTTTTATCATGGGCGGACAGTCGGACACACCAAATACCATTCGTCAAGCAGAAGAATTTGTAGTGTCTGAAATCGTATAACAGAACGAACGCGAACACGTAGGTATTGCAACTGCGTGCGGTGGGACACGCGTGCAGGTACAGTACCTGTTCGATGCATTTTGTCATACTTTACAAATCCGTGCTTGACGCATGGACTGCACTACTCAAGTACACGGACCGGATTTGCTTTGGCCAGGCTCTTTAAGTAAAACAGTAAGGGAATCCGAAATAATAACAATATATTACTATAAAACCCTTTATCTTTCACTTTATCTTCAACATTTTTATTACTATTTTTCAGTTTTATTACTATTTTATGTAAATTAATCTACACTTAAGTTTCTAAAAGATCCTGGCATGCCCATGTATTCTTCATTGAATTTTGCTGCAATCCTTTTTGTTTCATCTGATTTTGCTTTGTTCATCATTTTCATATACTCCGTGTGTTTTTCTGAACTTAATTCGTCTACTAATTCCGCTGTAATAAAAAAAATTGCATTAGAAAATTCAAAGATCTTTAGTATTATTATTATGTTTATGGTTATAAACCCGGTACTTTGGATTTTTTTTTTCATCACCTCCGCTTTGTCTAAAATCTATCACTTTGTCCTAGAACCAAATATTCATTGTGACGTCACCTTCCTCCGCTTTTACAAGGTTCTCGTCATGTGGAACTGCTATATCAACGATCATTTTGCGACGCTCTACTTAATCTATCACCACTATATCAGGTATATTGTCAACAATAGTCCAGTCAGTGATGATAAATCGTTATTATTATTGTTATAACTTAGTTCCTTACCATGCAATTCTTCAATTGATCTCTCATTCCCGCCATATTCTACCGGCAATATTTCTTTTGGCACTACTTTATATAAATCATCAAAAGTTCGGAGCGCATAAATTCTATTACTTATTTTCTCACTGACAACTTGCTTCACAGTGTTAATTAGAAGTTCGATGGCTTTTGATTCGGTTAGCAAGCTAATGTTTTTTATTCTGGCGCCATAGCCTTCCTGGAAAATGAGGTTTATACTTTGTAAAAGAGAATTGTTGAATATAAGGGATTTTTGAAATCAATAACTACCTCGTTGGTCTAGTCCGTGGGTCTTCGGGATCGGGCAAGTGTTATGGGTTTTTACCATTGACCTATATGTCCCTAGACAAGCAGTTCTGAACAAAAATTCTGGTTCTGAACAAGTTCTGGTCCAACGATGTAGGTACATATTTTGTTGCATGAAGCGTGAATAAATAAATAAATCTGGAGTTTTGCTCGATTTATGGCAAAAGGCTCGTTTCTATTGCATATTACAAAATTAGTATTTTGATAAAATACTTACAATTAAAATACTTATAACCTGCTGTAACTCCATTGCATTTAATTTTGTCATCACATCGTATATGTTTAGCTGTCTACAGTCATATATTATTATAAAACCATTGACATAATCATTTGCTTTCAAATATTCGGCGAGCTGAAAGAAAAAACATAATATTTGAAATAAAAGTTATTATAGAGGTGCTGCCACCAACTTTAATTTTGCTTTGTTTGACAGCTCCTAACAGTCGCCGTCTCTTTCATTTTCTGCGTGTTATTAAGATAAAGTACCTAATACTTCATTATTTTACTAACTATTACTCGCGACTTTGTCTGCGTTAAAATGGATAAAAAGTAGCCTATTAAATGTTTTTTTCAGATCCCAAGCTAGCCCTTTTTACGATGTCATTCAAATCTGTCCAGTGGTTTCAGCGGTAAGGAGTAACAAACATCCACAAACAAACTTTTACATTTGTAATATTAGTGTGATTTTCAGTCAGTGGGCAGAGGTAATAACATATGTATCTAATTCTAAACCTCATTGTTGATTCATTTGTTTTATCCAAATGCCAAAAAACTTCTAGGTAAGTAGAGGTACCGACACTAGTCATGAACACAAATGTCACCTACGGATTAGCTGGTTTTTCGGTCTCTTTGGCAGAATGAAGAAGACGGGGGGCGCCGAGGCTGCACGCGATTAGTCAGTCGCGTCTGCGTCAGGCGATGCTCGTCTTCTATTGGACTATTCTCTATTACGTATTGTCAACTTACTGTCTATTGTCTATTGGGCCGTAACATGCGCGATCTGTGCTCATCACTCACGCCGGTAGCTATACATAATTAAATTGTATCATTTATATACATTTTTTGAGTGATTCATCACGTCTACGAGTTAGTAGACGACGTTAGAGTTAGTTACCTACTTAAAATAATTAAAAACAAAATAAAAATATTATAGGTACTTACTACTAAACAGAACTGGAAATATTGCATAAAGCTCTCATTTGTTATTTCCTTATTGTTAATTTTAACCAGTAGCACTCTGTAGTAATCCTCTGTTGTTAAGGGTAGGGGAATCAATTTTCTGCAAGAAAGAAAATGATAAGAATAGAAAATTTAATTGATCCAAGAAGGGATCGTGGCTAAGTGACAGCCGCACTTGCCACGGTCAGTTTTTTCAATTGTTGGTTAACTTGGCACAAACTGGTAACTTTTTTTTTACAGTTACATGTCTTAAAAGCAAACAAAAGATATTATTCTCGTGCTTCATTTCATCTCGTGCTTCGTATTCATTCCTCTGTCGCACTTGACAGACACAATTGATTTCGACCTGAATTAGGCGGATTTTTCAAATGTGACAGATGGAGGGATATATGGCAATACTAATTAGCAGAATTAAATTACCGTATTTAGTCAACTTTATATTTAATTTCAATTCAGTCAACTGTCAGTCATAGACTCGTAGTGCAAGGGGGTGCAAGGGGTGCGTGGCACCCGAGCGCTGGGACCTAGGGGGCGTAAGCCTTAGGCATACTGTGTTCCCCGGGACTTCGTCTGCATGAAAATTGATGAAAAGTAGACTATAAGCTTCTTCAGATCCCAGGCTACTTTCAAATTTCATCCAAGTCCGTCGAGACGATTTAGCGTGAAGGAGTAACAAACACAGACACAAACTGTCGCAGCTATAATAATTATATTAGTGTGAAAAAATTACTTACGCAATCCCTAAAAGATCTCGCAGTTCCGTCTTCACGTTGGTCTTATTAAAGAACTTTGGTAGCAGCGTCCTCATCGTGCACAATCGGTCTATCTGCTTCTTAGCCTTTTCTACGGAACCTTTGCATGATATCAACGTCCTCTCCAAGTAATCCTTGCCTAAAAGCGACGAAATTTTAATTAATATTAAATCCTCCAAACATTTTCACATATTTACCTTAGGTATGTACTGTGTAAAAGATGATATGATGATATAAACCGAACTATGGGACTATACAGGGTGGCAGGTTAAACAGTGGAAATATTTTAAGGGGTCATTGTACTCATCATTATGAACAAGTTTTACTATGGGACCAACCCTGAAATCGCGAAAAAAAAATCAGCTGTTCCATACATTTATGTTCACTTAACTAAACAAAATGTATGGAACAGCTGATTTTTTTTTCGCGATTTCAAGGTTGGTCCCATCGTAAAACTTGTTCATAATGATGAGTACAATGACCCCTTAAAATATTTCCACTGTTTAACCTGCCACCCTGTATAGTCCCATAGTTCGGTTTATATCATCATATCATCTTTTACACAGTCCCTCCGACATCTCCTTGGTCTTATAATAAAACAAGTTTAAACGGATTAAATCGCGTATATTAGGTAGGTACAGATTTTTCCTGACGTTTAGAACACTTTGCAGCGTTCGTGGTCGCAGGACGACTGAGAATGTGTAGTAATTGCGAAAACCTCAGACACTCCTTGGTCTTTTTCTATTCTTATAGCCTTCCACATTTATAATCAAAACTTTTCTCAGGACATTTCTCTCATTCCTCCACATTACATAGCCATACCAAGACAAACGATTTCCACACGACTTTCCGGTCATCAGCGTTACTTTCAGACGTCCTCTCACATCATTGTTGTACTGAGTTCAAAGTCTCACATACTCATTTCTTATTCTATCCATTCGCGTAACACCACACCTCCCTCTCAACATTCTCATCTCAACTGCATGCACTTGTCTTTCATTTATCTCTTTTGTGGACTATACAAGACAGCTGGTCTTGCAATTGTTTTATAAATCTTCCGTTAAAGCATATGAGGAATTTGGGAGTTACAAATTGTTCCCGTGACCTGCCACCCTGTGTTAATTTTTGTGCTTGACAGTCCAGTCGATTTTAATAGTAGTATAGCCCACATCAACTATTTTAGCCACAATTTTTACATATTTTTATCATGTATACCCTGAGAATTAATTAGTTTAAAAGTTTGTTATTGCAGTATAAAATAATAAAAATTAAAAACTAGAAGTATTGACGTCATAAACGTCTGGCAAACTGAATAACTTATGTTTTAGAGTTCAGAAGGCACATGAAGGAAACCTTACGAATTCGTCACGTCTGTCCGTTTGTCACGAGTAGGTATGTACATTCAACGCCGCGTAGTTTTCGACTAAGAATTTTATTAATATGTAAAAAAAATATGTGAAAATCTTCTATGAAAAATCTGAAATAATTAGGATAATTGATAAAAGTTTATACAAATGTTAAAAGACATTAAAACGATGTTTCTAACTATAAAAGATTTTAGAAATCATCATAATTCAACAAACATAATTATTTAATTAGGCTAGGTATCCGTTTTTATTTAATCACTGTTATGGCCATGGAAAGTACAGAATACTCAGTGTGCAAGTCCTACATGCACTTGGCCATTTTTAGGGTTCCGTACCAAAATGGTAAAAAAGGAACCCTTATGGTGCGACTTCGTCTGTCTGTCTGTCTGTCTGTCACACCTGCTTATTTCAGCAACTACTAATGCTATCGACTTGAAATTTGGAACAGTTATAAAAAATGCTTGTCCAACTTTATTGCAAATGAAAAATTAAAAAATTATTTTTATTTTCATTGCTAAAGGGGCCGGAGTCGGGGTCCAAAATTTAAAAGTGGGGTTACTGGAACTCTGAAATTTGCGGAGTGAAAAATCTGAAATAATTAGAGTTGATAGGAATATTAATGATTTTGAAAAAACTGTAGTAGTTCTTTCACAAACAAACTTAGTTTTGCGGTCCGGTTTTTTTCACTTTATACGTCCAAAACTGATACGGAACCCTCGGTGCGCGAGTACGACTCGCACTTGGCCGGTTTTTAATATATTGTATATGTCTACTTTATCTCCTTGAGAGGATCAGTTAATATCAGGTTTTTTAAGTACTCAAATTGTTTTAGTACGTAATTATAAATAATAGGTTTCACAAAAAATAAACAATTGTAGTATTTAGTATCTACCTAGTCCAAGAATGAATCTACGAATTTTATTATAATAGTTATTACAACCATTGCAGCCTCGATCATAGAAACAAGGATATAATTATGTTATCATAGCAACCATACGGGAACCGCTGTTGCCACTTATAAAGCTGTGTGCGTCACAATTACTTGACAAATGCTCCTTTGTGAAAAAAGAGATCTCCAACACATTAAAAAGTCCTCCAAGGGCCAAATTCACCGACAAGATAACAGTCCGATAAATTGAAAACGGCCGTTTAACATGAATTTTTGAATAGTAAAAGAAACGTTAAACGGCCGTTTTCAATTTAGCGGAATGTTATCTTGTCGGTGAACTTGACCCTAACACTGTTATTCGTCACTTATCACTCGCACTAAACTAAAACACTGTATTTATAACATCGATCGCGTTCGGTCCGTCGTCGTCGGCAGCATGATCATATTGATTAGATTATAGCGTCAAGCTCAATAGCGCCTTGGCACATCTCCCTTGTTTCTATGATTTGAGGGCCACACCCACACCATAACATGCATTGTCCGTGCGAATGCATTTATGCGAACTCACGTGCCACGTACTTACTAGGAAACTTCCACGTACCTATATTTATGACATTTTCATTATGTATCCTTGATCGTTTTTAGGGTTCCGTACCAAAATGGTAAAAAGAAACCCTTATGGTGCGACTTCGTCTGTCTGTTTGTCTGTCTGTCTGTCACACCTGTTTATTTCAGCAACTACTAATGCTATCGATTTGAAATTTGGAACAGTTATAAAGAATACTTGCCCAACTTTATTGCAAATGAAAAAAGTAAAAAAATATTTTAATTTTCTTTGCAAAAGGGGCCGGAGTGGGGGTCCGAAATTTTAAAATGGGGTTACTAGGTCAAGTGGCATATCATATGAAAGGGCTTGATCTGCACATTTCAAAATATATTATTATTTAATTTAATGTCTCACAGTTTTTGACATATGATGAAAAATTTCCAAAAAAAATACAATTCCCCCCCTTATCTCCGAAGTTTGCGGGGCGAAAAATCTGAAATAATTAGTTGATAGGAATTGACCCAAATATGGCACCAAAAATAAAACGATGTTCCTAACTAGTACAGTTTTTTCAAAATCATCAAAATTTCTTCACAAACAAACTTAGTTATGCGGTCCGGATTTATTCGCTTTATACGTCCAAAAATGATACGGAACCCTCAATGCGCGAGTACGACTCGCACTTGGCCGGTTTTTTTATTTTAATAATATTTTGTCCGTGACTTCATCTGTGTTTAATAAATTGACGATTTTAAATCCTTATATAGGGTGATAGGGTGGCTAGTACTACAAAGACTGGTTCATCCCACCGAAACTAGATGGAATGTAGCTAATATTTTAAGCTACCAAACTGTGAAAACCACATCAAGATCCGTTCAATAATTTACCGCACCTTGAAAACAAAACTGATACTACACGAAAAATGACGATATTCGAAATCAAACTTTTTACGAAAACTTTAAACGTGATTTCCAATAAAGACATTTTTTCGTTTAGTGTCAGTTTTGTTTTCAAGGTGCGTTACGTATACGTAATGCGCGCACAAACAGACAAATAGACAATAGTAAGAATCCCATAAAATATGTTTTGGGCATGGTTGCGATCCAGTACCTTAAACCGATTGCTTTTTCTGGAATACCTATTTTCAATGTATTCAGAATTTCAGACACGGTTTGTTTACAATATTGTATAGTAAAAGTAGATAATTATGAGATAAATGATTGCATCTATACTATTATAAAATTGTAAAAGAGCCGTGTCTGTAGGTACCTACCTACATTGAAGATATTCCACAAAAAAACAGTCGGGATAGGGTACTGGGACGTATACCATACCGTATACCCGAAAAGTTTTTTTTTATATTTTGGCTGTTTGTCTGTTTATCTGTTCGTCTATTTGTCTGTTTGTGCGCGCATCACGCGAAAACTACTGAACGGATTTTGATTTGGTTTTCACAGTTCGATAGCTTATGGTTCAACTGAAAATCTAAGCCACGTTTCATCTGATTCCGCTGAAAAAAAACAGAAATACAGCTTGACCTCTTGGTAGTACTAGCCAACCTACACTACGGAGGTCATTTAAACTGGTCAGGTCATTGTAGTCTACGCGGACGGAGTCGCGGGCAAAAGTCTAGTTAGTGAATAAAATACTCGTAATACAATTTTAGCAATTTTGCCAGTTAGCTTTTTGTCTTTAGTATCTTGGACCCCTCCAAGTGAAACGTGACTACTCCATTAGATCAATGAGGCAGTCAAATCCCCATTTAACTGCCTCATTGATCTAATGCAGTAGTCACGTTTGCGACCATTAGACTGACTACTGAGTAAGGGATCCTGGGTCCGATCCAGGGGTCGAGCAGAGTGTCATTGGATTTTTCAATAGGATATTCTCAATAGCAACCTGGGCCCCAAGTCTGCTAATGCAATTGTTATAATCGTGTCAGAATAGTGTCTCAATGGCATCGTTTTGACCAATGACGAAAGAGTCTTACTCTAAGCCAATGACCGCTTAGGTTTTGATAGTAATGGTGTCATTATGACTCCATTCTTACACTATTCAAATAGCAGAATTGGGGCACTGAAGTCCGGATTTGTGCCCGGTTGATGGCAATAGGCTCGCCCCCTATTATATGGGACTTAATCATAACGTGTGAAATGTGGCACTTCTGCCTAACCGTTTGGGAAATACAGGCGTGAAGTTATCTTTGATGGAGTTTACACTTGATTAAGATTGATCCAAGAAGAATAAAATTATCAATACTTCTTATGACTTCCATTAAAAAACCGGCCAAGTGCGAGTCGTACTCGCGCACCGAGGGTCCCGTACCATCCTTGAACGTATAAAAGTAAAAAAACGGGACCGCATAACTAAGTATGTTTGTGAAGAATTTTTAATTTATAAAAAAATATATATACTAGGTAAATTTCTATCAACTCTAATTATTTAAGATTTTTCGCTTAGCAAACTTCGGATATAAGGGGGGGAAATGGCTTTTATCAGACATTTCTCATAATAGGTAGGTATGTTGAAAACTCTAAAACACAAAAGAAAATATAAAAATATATTTTAAAATGTGCAGATCAAGCCTTTTTGCATGGTATACCATTTAGCCTAGAGACCCCACATTTAAATTTCGAACCCCCACCTCAGCCCCTTTTTTAATTTAACTAAAAATAGGTAGGTACCTATTCATTACCTTCATTCACTTGCAATAAAGGTGCATGCATTATTTATAGAAGTCGATAGAATTAGTAGTTAAGTACCAAAATAACCAGCTGTGACAGACAGACAGACAGACGAAGTCATAGTAATCCCATTAGGGTTCCTTTTAACCATTTTGGTACGGGACACTAAAAACATAATAAAACAAGTTTTAACGGATTACCAACATCGCATATATTTTATTGTTTTCTTGACGTTTCGAGCTCTTTATGAGTAGCGTTTATCATTCTACGACCGTCGGGGAAAACAAAAAAAAATCGATCAAATCAAAAACTTGTTTTAATATAGGTACTAATTTGTAGTGATCGCAAAAACTTAAGACATAGGTGACTAACGCCCGTATTCCAGAACGATACTCGAGCACCGATCTCTGCTTGAGCATAGATTTAAAGCCATTTGATTGGTTGAATCCTCAGATCATAGAAACAAGGAGCTATGCCATCATAGCAAATTAGTACGGGAACAACTGATGCCACTTTTAGTACATTTTTCGACACAATTACGGGCATTATTAAGCGCTCCTTGTGAATAAAAAGATCTCCCACGCATTGAACATTCCGCACACCCTCAATCTAACACTGTTAATCGTCACTCAACACTAGCACTAAACTAAAACACTGTATTTATACCATCGATCGTGTTCGGTTCGTCGCCAGCGCGTACATTTTTAATATGAGCAATTTGCTCAAGATCAGGCATCAAGCTCGATAGCGCCTTGGCACATCTCCTTGTTTCTATGATCTGAGGTTGAATCTATGCTCAAGCAGAGATCGGTGCTCGAGTATCGTTCTGTAATACGGACCTAAAACAAGACTTACTAAAATCCTTCTTGATAATGTGATCCTGTTTCTGAATCCACTCCTCCAAAATGTTGATAGATTCTTCAAGTCTTCCTGGGTTATCCAAATTATGGATCTTCCTTATATACTCCAAAGTACCCAGGGGTAGTTTTAAAAGATGATTCTCTGGTATTGCTTCCATACTTTGATTTTTAGATTCTCTTTACAATACCTATATATTTTTTAAATATTTATATTTCTATGATTATGTGAATGTACCACAAACTTATAATTATTTAACACAAAGAAGTAAATGTACCACGTATAAATATTAAGTTATAAAATTTTATTATATGAATTTAACCGTAATCAATGAAGCTAAGTTTCTGACTGCTTTGGATTGTAACCGGTTCTCCCTTTATAAACTTAGCTTACCCGTCATTAGGATGGCTAGGTCAATATAACCCAGGAAGTTATACCTTTTTTATTACTTTTATAATTATGAGTATTTTCCTTACTGAAGAAAAAAAGAAATAATTCGCACAAGCATGATAGTAACACAAAAAAAAACCGGACGTGTGAGTACGACTCGCAACTTGTGGGTTCCGAAATATGCAATAGCGCCATCTATGAGCAAGATGACGCTATTACATACTTCTAGTGGCACCATCTATGAGCAGATGCTTCATCCCGTTAAGGGTCTTGACATAGTGACAGACGGACAACAAAGTGATCCTATGAGGGTTCCGTTTTTCCTTCTGAGATATGGAACCCTAAAAATCAGACAAGTGCAAGTAGGACCCGCGTCCTGAGGGATCCGTACAAACTTGATTACGTATAGGTATTGTAAAATTACGTACCGAAGAATTTATAATCTTAGGTCAGGGCCCCGAAGCGGCCTAGATCCTAGTACTAATTGGTCAAGCAGTTTGTTAAACTTACTGTAGATTTATCGATAACAAGACAATGATTCAACTATGTTCTTATAGATGGCGCTATTACCAATTCCATCAAAATAATGACCGTATCTTTTGATTGTGTTCTTTAGAAGCTTGAATTTTTTACTCCTCGAAGGGATCATAGACTAAGGGGCATTTTCACCAACCTATCAATATCTGTTACATAAGCTAAAGATAAGATTTGTGACAGATTTTCTATACAAAGTCTGTCAAAAATTTAAACTCAATTGACAGTTTCCTTTATTGATAGGTTGGTTAAATAGTATTTGATATTAATTTTAATTTTATACCTTCACGCGTACTTGAGAAAAAGGGTCGTGATAGACAGACAGGCAAACGGACAACAAAGTAATTTTACAAACAAGGGTTCCATTTTTTTCCTTTTGAGGTACGGGACTTAAAAAAAATACATAACATTTTCATTTTTCTTATAAATTAATCGGCTACAAACTCGTACCTACCTAAAATCTAAAGCGTAAAATGAAATAAATTGTCTAACATTTCAGGGTAGTTTTGACCAACTGGTCGGTGGTATAACAAATTTTACAATTTTATATTTAGGTATTTATTATTTATTTATTTAGAAACCAGTTACAGTCATAATAAGCACTAGTTTATTGTGCAATGTATTAACCCTAGACCCCACACTAGGATACCCTGTGTCGTGGGATCTAGTTTCCTCGTAGTTAGTAGGTATACTGAGGTCGCCGGGTTAAGGAGTTAAGGCGATACGCGAGAAACATTGTTGTTAGCAAGACAGCAAGCCAGGGAGAAACTCAACGCATTCAGACATTCTTACCTCAGTTGTCATGGCAACGCGCGCGCGTTCTAGGCTTCCTCCATTTCTTTGGAAGAAACTCACAGTGAGCTCGCCGCATTCAGATATTTTCACTCCGGTTGTCATGGCAACGGAAGTGAGTGGCTAAATCCGTATTTAGCCACTCACTTCCGTTGCCATGACAACCGGAGTGAAAATATCTATATATATTACCACGAGAGTACGCCAGGCAGAACATCACGTCTCCGTAGACGTGATGTTCTGCCTGGCGTACTCTCGTGGTAACAAGATTTCTCGCGTGACAGGAAGATACTTTGATCGCTTACCTTAGACTTATCAGTAAATAATGTTATTGAATACCTAGGTATTATCTACTAATATAAAATAATGATTCATGAAATAATATATTATATCTAAGTACCTAGGTCCTATAACTAGCGGCAGCAGCAATGAGCACAAACGTCTCCTGCGCATTATCTGATTTTTCGGTCTCTTCGGCGGATGGAGAAGAAAACAAATTGACAGGTCTCACGGTGATATCATGCGGCGTGTCGGTCCAGAATAAGCACGTGATGATGTGACTTAATAAGTTGGGCTGATGACAGTAGTGGCGTGCATTGCAATAGATGCAATGCACGCCACTGCCATTGTATACAGTTATAAATAGGCATATCATCATCATATATCAATAATAGTGATATTTTATTTAATCTTAGAGGTAAGCACTGTTGCCTACTTGCTTATATGCAATGCACGCCACTGGCTAATGGTAATCTGCCAATCTGTCGAGATTCACTCGGATTGGCTCTACAGATCAGACGTCAAATTGGATCGTTCGTACGCACCTTAACAGTAACACCTTAACATTAATGACCACACTGTGTACCAGGATAAAACAGCCTGGCTAAAGTGAGATTGAGCTTTCCATATTGCTCCACTGCACCCAGATACTGGAAATAGCAAAAATGGATAGAAATAGTGCAAAGTAGAGAAACCGGCACGCGTTGAATGAGCAATTCCATCTATTCCACCGTCGACAAAATCCGTTTCTGCAGTGGTGTGCAGGAGAGGTCAAGTGTCAACAATTGTTGGTAAATCTAATAAAATAGATACTCGTGCACCCACGCTTGCCAGTTCTAGGAATCATTTCGCTTCCGCTTTTAATGCTTGCAGTAGAAAAGGACAGAGATACTTTTCTTTCGCTATCGTGATGTAATCAGTAAAGGTTAGCGTATTTATCCTTATCTGTATCTTAGCCTTTTTAGCCTTGAATCAAACAATTCAGCATATTGCAATCCACCGTTATCATACCTAGTTATTTTTATAATAGACCTTGTATTATGATTTTTGCTAAACATTTCTGAATAGCTTACTAATGTTATATCATTTTGTTAAAATATAACGTTAATAACAAAACAAACTTGGTTAGGTACCGTAACGGTTTTTTTAAACTTATCAAATCAGTTGTTAGAAATCAGGTGAGCTACCTACCCGTTACGTTTTATCCATTATTTACGGGACACCCTGTATAAAGTAGGTGAGCGCTATGAATACGATTTTTTAAAAATTCATTCCCTTATGGGTTCGGGCACACGGCTAGTAAACAGTCTCCAATAATAAACTCTAAACATTCATAATATTTTATTATTATTAATCAACCATAATTATTGTATGAGAAAATGTAATAGAACTTCCTATTAATTTAGTCTACACTCATATTTCTGAAAGATCCTGGCATGCCCATGTATTCTTCATTGAATTTTCCTGCATGTCTTTTTCTTTCTTCCGTACACGCTTTATTCATGATTTTCATGTACTCCACATGTTTTTCTGAACTTAATTCTTCCACCCATTCCGCTGCAACAAGAATGTTATAATTTATTATGAGATTATCATTTGTTTTATTGACTTAGGCATCGTCTTAATAGAACGCAAATGCGCGATCATCGCGCGAATAAGCGATCTGACCATCGCGTGTTCGCGCGATGGCAAAAACTGGGTGTCCTATCATCGCGCGAATTGATGACGCAAGCGAGCGAGCGACCGTGGACTAAGGCAGTGGCACGGTTGATACCAAAACAATTGACGCGCGAATTTCAAATTAGGACACCTATTCGAATTCAATATGTTTGATCGCGCGTTCGTACAAACTAAGTTCGCGTGAATAGTTTACAAACATTTGAGTCGCGCGACCGTATCGTGTGATTGTCAGTTAGGACAGTGTTCCGTAAAGCGCGAGCCGCGGCACACGGTGTGCCGTGGTCATTTGTTGGTGTGCCGCGGAAATCTCCTAAAGTTAAATTCACCGTGCGCTTTTGTTTTGTCGCCTATTGATGAAGTTGTATTAAGGATGTAAAAATGGTTTTTCATTTTTGGTGTACGTCCAAAATTTTCCGATTTCCTAGGTGTACCTCGAACACAAAAAGTTTGCGGATCACTGAGTTAGGACACCTATTCAAGTTCAATATGTTTGATCGCGCGAACACGCGATAGTCGCATCGCTTACTCACGCGATGATCGCGCATTCGCGTTCTATTAGGACGATGCAGCCTTCCTCCCTATTCATTTTCATATTATTATGAAACAGCTATTGACCGTTTCTCCCTATGTTGGCTCCCCTGCTTGTCATTCCTATTTAGGTCATATCGTTTTGTGTTTTTTGTAGGTTTATGTTTTATAATAATTTTTAGGACGTTAAAAAGTGATTAAAGTGAATTGGTGCTGAAAGAAGACTTCCAACACCGTTACAAACGTTGTAATAAATTGACATTCAGGGCAGCCAACATAGCGTCAAAGGGAATTTTTATGTGGATTGCACAATACAACTAAAGACGGAAACAGACAGAGATGCCACGCGGCGCCAAATTAATTTTATCTCGAGAAGCCACGTTTCGTTCGTGTTTTGGTCTATAAACACACGTGGGGTGACGCCGGTTGGAAAAGTGTGGTGCGACCTTTCACCATTTTGATAACTCAAGGTCATAACAGCAAGCTGACTGTTTATGCTAAATAATGACGGTCCACTTTTCTCACCTAGCCGCATGTTTGGTTGTGATTTTAGTGACGTTTCACGTGAAAAACAACAACCTCATCATAAAATAATAATTTTATTAACTTCTTACCATTCAACTCTTCTAGAGATTTCTCATTCCCGCCGTATTCCACAGGCAAAATTTCTTTAGGCACTGCTGTATGTAAATCTTCTAAGGTTCGTCGCACACGTATTCTGCCACCAATCTTCTCACTTAGGAATGGCTTAAGAATCTTAATTATAAGATCTATGGCCTTTGAATCTGTTAGCATATTGTAGCACTTCATTCGTGTGCCGTAGCCTTCCTGTAAGAAAGAGTTACCTATTCAATGTTAAGTTCGCTTCTGCAACAATTCACGAAACAACGTTATTCTCTGTATACCTGTATCCTGAAATTACTTTGTTTACTTAATGTCATTGACCGCGACTTTTACCTAGAGCGGTTTGATCCGAGTGCATATCCAAAAAAAATTACGCATGAAAAACGGGTACCTATTTACATCAGCTGTATAAAACTATAGGAGTACATATTATGAAACAACTATTCATGGTAGGTACGCCAAACTGACTTTAACCGAACGGTCAAGGTGCGTACAAGTAGTGATGGGTTTCTGCCCGGCCAAAAACTCCGTTTCGAGTTTATGCCCGGGCATAAACCCATCTATATACCTAGTTGGGTTTCTGCCCGGCCAAAAAATTTTTCGGGTTTTTGCCCGGGCAGAAACCCATCACTACGAGCGATCCAACTTGACATCTGAAGGCATTTAGCATTTCGCTACGATTGGGGGTGAGACAAAAAAAATACTTACGGTGAAAATACTAACATACTGCTGAATATCCACAGTGTTCATTTTAGCCATTACATCAAATAAATTCAGTAGTCTGTAGTCTTCTACCAAAATATAGCCATTTACATAATCATTTGCTTTTAAGTATTCACTGAGCTGAAAAAAAAAACCTTGAAGTTTTATAAAAATAAAATGTAAAAAATACAGGGTGAAATTAAAACCAGTGCGGATATTTTAGGAGGTGAAAGTACTAATGAATATGATCAACTTTCATTATGGGACCGACACTGAAATATGAAAAAAAAATATCTGCTGTTCCCTACAAAAATGCACTACCTACAACACGATCAAAATGTATGGAACAGCTGATTTTTTTTTTCATATTTCAGTGTCGGCCCCATAATAAAAGTTGATCATATTAATGAGTACTTTCACCTCCTAAAATATCCGCACTGGTTTTGATTTTATCCTGTATAGGTACCTAGGTGGTAGTTAAAAGCTAAAACCCGACTACGACAAGAATCGAAAAGAATAGCACGACACAGAAAGAGAGGAGAAAATCTTCTTCTTCTCTTCTTCTCTAGACAATGTCCGTTGTATAGTATAATACCTGAAGACTTTTATACAGCAATCTTCAGTGAATTGTTTTATTATGGGTCTAATTCATGAATATTGGTACTCTCAGATCATCTGAGATGGTACTGACCCGGGATCACTGACGAAAGGAATTCAGTTGTGACGGAGTCATCCTCTTTCATCATTTAGTGCTGGCAATCTTTCATTGCTGGCCACTTCATTCATCCCATTCTTCTAAATTCAGTTTAGATTTTAACTTTAAATTTCAAAATTAGAACATCTCATATTTTTTTGCATTGTTTCGTGATTCTTTGTCTGGTCTCCAACGACATCACTGGTGACCGCTGAACCGCTGTATAACTGTTATTATTTATTACCTACTACCTATTTATCGAGTGTGCAAAGCTATAAGCAAATAGTCTCTTTTTGTAACAGTTATTTTTATACCTCTGTGTAACGTTATAAAGTGCAAAAATACAGCCTACGTCTCGCAATATACCTCTCCAACCATCCTGCAGTGTTTTATTTCAATATCAAGATTTGTGTCTGTAGAGGCTCCCTCCGATAGCTAGCCGAGGCAGAGAGGACAGAGGAGGGAGGCCCTCCGCGACACAGTGTTGTGAAAACCTTAATGAATCATCATCATTTTAATATCCAGGGTATAGCTGTGGCTATTGCTGACTAATAAGTTGGCCCGTCAGGGCGGTATGCGACCACAGTTGTTATATTATAGTAAAATCGTCGTGCGTATAATAGAAAGGTAGTTTAGGTTAGTGCTTTGAAGATGTATAACGTTACTCGATTGGAGAGGGAGAATCCTCCGACCAGACCTGGGCCCCAATTCTGCTATTGCAATTGTGTTTCAATGGTGTCATAATGACACCATAACGGTCGAAATCTAAGCGCTCATTGGCTTAGAGTAAGACTATCTGTTTCGTCATTGGTCAAAACGATGTCATTGAGAGTTGTCCATTATGACTAGATTATCACAATTGCATTAGCAGACTTGGGCCCCTGGTGGTATTGTCTGATGGGTAACCGGTGGGTGACGGTAGATGTTAGGCATCTTCTATTAATCATATTTCTCTGCAAACTCTTCTTGCGCGATGTAGGATTCTCGTGACTTCAGATGTACTATAGTGACATCTAGAACTGCTTCACTGCTGACTGTTTAGCTTAGTAGGTAGTTTTAAATATTACCAGTAGATGTCGCTATAGTACTTACAATTATATTGTACTGGAACAACTTCATAAACGTCTCAGACGTAAAGTTATTGTTGTTTATTCGAAGCAATAGGATTCTGTAGTAATCCTTTGTTAATTTAGGCAACGGGACCACATATCTGCAAACAAAATATTGTATTGTATTGATAGGTGTAATTTGTTTATTTGATAATCCAAAGGTCACCGGGCTAACATGCGCGCCGCGACAAAAATTCTGTCGACTGTTTTGTCTCGCTCTTTCTCGTGCAAATACGAGACAAATGCACGATAAAAGCGTCGACAAAATTTTGTCGCGGCGCGCATGTTAGCCCGGCTGGCCTTACGAGTGCTTGATGAACTTAGTCCGCGCCAATAGGTACTAGGACAACATAACTGAAAAGAGTTTGGGTGTTGTGAGTTTGTAGGGGTATGAACTCAGATCACAGAAACAAGAGAGATGTGCCAAGGCGCTATTAAGCTTGATACTTTAGTTTGGTAATTTTGAGCGTAGTACAAAAGTACACGCTGGCGATGAACCGAACACGATCGATGATATAAATACATTGTTGTAGTTTAGTGCTAGTGTTGAGTGACGATTAACAGTGTTAGATTGAGGGTGTGCGGAATTTTTAATGTGTGGGAGATCTTTTTATTCACAAGGAGCGCTTGTAATCGTGTCGGAAAATGTACTAAAAGTGGGAACAGTTGCTCCCGTACTAATTTGCTATAATGGCATTATCTCCTTGTTACTATGATCTGAGGGTATAACCTTCTTTCAAAAATTCAAACTAAAAAATCAGTCTCACGATAGGGTATAATTATGACCTACTCCTTAAAACTCACAGAAAAGAGCCCTGAATCCGAACAGCGCGAACATCAACAATCTGCTTATGTTGAACCAATTTTTGGAGACAAGTTCTTACTTACTCTAAGTACAGAAATCTTACGCTATCTCCAAAATACTTTGCAGTTCCATCTTCACATTGGTCTTAGTAAAAAACTTTGGTACCATCGTCTTCATCGTGCACAATCGGTCTATCTGCTTCTTGGCTTTTTCTATGGAACCTTTGCATGATATCAATGTCCTCTCCAAGTATCTCTGGCCTGGAAGAATGGTATAATTTAAACAAGTTTTAAGCTGAAAAATATTTTTCAAAACAACCTTTTATAATGACCACTTCTCAGCTCCATCATGAGACACTGGACATCATCTAGGTCCATAGTACTTATCAAGAGAAATCTAACGAGCCCAAACACGACGGAGTTATTATTGAGAAGTTGAGGAGTTCCTATAGCCAACTTCCGAATCCATCATGACACCATCTCCATCATTATCAAAGTGACATAGGTACCGCTCAATCGGTTGGGGAAAACTGGTTTAAAATTCTATTGTAAGATTTTGCCTCATACTCTCTCTCATACGGCAGTGATTATAATTCAACAGATTTTAATATTACTGGATTAATGTAGATATATCACTCAATCCAGGGCTGAATAATAATTGATTCGTTGAATTACTGGTCTACAAAAATGACAATCATACATTAATCAGTTTTTAAAATGTAATCTCTATACTAACTCTCGCTAAACACAAAATAATGTGGCAATATCAAAAATTTAACCTTGGCTGGCTTACATGTTACATAAATACAAACTGGTTTCGCTAAGTTGTACATAATTATGGGCAGGCACGGTTGAAGAAATATATTATAATAATAAATTCAAACGACTAATATTATTAATGCTAAGTTACTTTGTCTCTCTGTCTAATGGTATCTTCATCACTCATTACAGTGAAATGGCTCCAGCATAGCATAACTTGTCCTCTTTAAGTCGTGTTTAATACAATTACATTTTAATTCTTTGTCAACGATAAATGTTTTCGTCAACGGAGTAAAAGCATCTTCATAAAATTACACACATTTTGCCATCCTATATTATCGTCACAATAAAATCGTGTCGTGTCACTCGTGACGTGCTATGGTAAATTATAAAAGCACCGGATCACCATCAACAATACGAAGTCACAAAACAGGAAAAGGGTTAATTAAATTATAATAATATTATTATAACAAAAATATCTAAGTACTTACTTGCCAAGATTGAAATAGTAGATGCGCCCTTACCGTACTTACATCGTGCGAAAATGTGGCTTTATTGAAATGAGTGAGCTCACACATCCTGCCATCCATGACAGAGAACGATAGTGTGCAATATTCGCTGTGAGTGAGCGAGACAATACTATGTTTGATAAATCAGATGTCACTGAAATTGACATTGAACGAAACGCAGAAACATGACCATACTTTGACACGGCATCTAACAATTTAATACTTTGGTACTTACTAAAATCCTTCTTGATAATATGATTCTGTTTCTGAAGCCACTCCTCCAAAATGTTGATAGCTTCTTCAAGTCTCCCAGGTTTATCCAAGTTATGGATCTTCCTTATGTTCTCAACAGCCCCCGGGGGCAGCTTTAAAAGACGATTCTCTGGTCGCTCCATAATAAACAAGCTATTTTTTCACAACACGTTTAATTACACCAAATTGTTAATGTAATGATTTGTTTTTATTTTATTTTTATGTTGTTATTTCCGTGGTTTCTTTATTGTTTGATATTTTTTACCTTACACATTGAAATCCGGTTACCAACTGGATTAGATTTTAACCTGTCCTGTATTTATAACCATTTTTTATTTTTGTATCATTAGCATAATGTTTTTATAGCCTTACCTACAGCCGTATTCGGCTGTAGCAACAGCTTCATTTACTTCAAACTGTTTATAGAGGCTTCAACTCAAGGTGTGCTTTCTTTCAGTGGCTTGCAAAGCGTACCTATACTTAATATATGTACAAAATTTCCATCGGTCCAGTTCCAGTCCATCGAATGTACCTACAATGCGCGAACTATGCGTTCGCGCGGTAACGAACAAACAAAAAAGAAACATTAGATTTTCTTTAATATTAGTTAAAAAATTGTCTGTTTTATAACTTTTTCTCTCATTTATTAATTTTACAAACATATTCAATAATATTAAAAAAAATTATACACAAAAGACAATAATTATAAATATTTTTTTATATCATCATTATCATCATAAGATTTATTACATCACCCCAAAAAAATAATGATTACAATAAAAATATTTGACGGTATTTTGATGGATGCGTGTGGCGAATACAGTGGCGTGCCCACTAAGTAGATAAATAATACAGCCTAACATAATTAAAACAAAAAAAACATACATAAGTCAAGTTTTACTCCACATCAGGCCATCTGTATTCCCACGTTACATTGTCTTTCATACATTATAATAATTAATAATTATAATTTTGTATAGTTAGTCAAAGATCTGCATTTAACAAGACTGCATATATGTAAAATAAAAATAATAATTTCGCTTATGGCCTTATGTCCAAGAGCCTCGACCAACATCTTACGAGGCTTTCGTTAGGCGGCTGGATCAAGGACCTGATACAGAAGGTAGTTCTCTTAGATACGGCACGCATAGTGAGGAGGTTCTTGTCTCTGGAGCCCTAAGCATCGGTAGTTTGGATCCTCCTCCCTATACCGGTGAATTCCTATTTTTTATATTTTTAAATGTTTTGTTTTTTTCTTATAGGTACTTAATTAAATAGGTACTTAATTAAATAGGTACTTACCTATTTAAAATGTAAGAAATATGTAATTGAAGAAACGAAATAATAATGTTAACATTCAAAGTTAGAATTTTCTAATGATAAGCTCGTGGAGATGCAACGTGTTTCTCATTAGGTGACATTTCTCAAAGGGGGTCATTATACCTATCATTATGAGCAACATTTACCATGGGACCAAACCTGAAATCGCGAAAAAATTGCAGTTCTAAACATTAATTTGTGTTTACATACCTAAATCGACAAAATGTACGCGGAACAGCTGTTTTTAGGGTTCCGTACCAAAATGGTAAAAAAGGAACCCTTATGGTGCGACTTCGTCTGTCTGTCTGTCTGTCTGTCTGTCACACCTGGTTATTTCAGCAACTACTAATGCTATCGACTTGAAATTTGGAACAGTTATAAAATAAAGAATGCTTGCTTAACTTTATTGCAAGTGAAAAAAGTCCAAAAAATTTTTTTTTTTCATTGCAAAAGGGGCCGGAGTGGGGGTCCGAAATTTTAAAGTGGGGTTACTAGGTCAAGTGGCATATCATATGAAAGGGTTTGATCTGCACATTTCAAAATATATTTTCATTTCATTTTGTCTCACAGTTTTCGACATATTATGATGAATAATGTCTGATAAAATACCATTCCCCCCCCCTCCCTTATCTCAGAAGTATACGGAGCAAAAAATCTGAAATAATTAGAGTTGATAGGAATTGACCCAAATATTGCACCAAAAATAAAACGATGTTCCTAACTAGTACAGTTTTTTCAAAATCATCAAAATTCTTTCACAAACAAACTTATTGTTATACGGTCCGGTTTTTTTCACTTTATACGTCCAAAAATGATACTGAACTCTCGGTGCGCGAGTACGACTCGAATTTGGCCGGTTTTTTTTTATGTATGTTCAGCGTTCATTACTCCGTCAATTGGGAACCAATTTTGAAAAGTATTTTTTGTTTCAGAGGGTATACTCTCGAGAGGGTCCCATTATCAACAATTCAGGATCTGATGAGGAAATCTCATGGAAATCGAGGGAAATCCTCAAAGGAGATCAACAATATTTGGCTAAATGAAGTACCGAGGTACACTCAGTTGAATAAAATACCCTAAATTATACTGAATAATGCTGTGTTTTTATTTCTTTTTTATCGTCACCTGAAGACGAGAAAAAAATTCTTTTTTAATTCAATAAGAATAAGCACTCCCATATGGCGCTCAGGCGCTCTATCTGTCAACTATCTAATGCCGTATCCACACTTAGGTAAAACCTTGACAAAAGTACAGACATCTAATATTACTAAACAAACTAAAAATGGGTTTGCCGTTTACGGTTTTGTGCACAAATCAAAAGAAGCTTGCAGAAAATGCTTGCAATGAATCCACACGTTCAGTGCATTTGTCGAGATTTGTAGTTTACGGCATATGTCAAGTGTGTGAAACCGGCATTACACAATTTGAAAACATTCGCCGCGAGTTCTATGTGCTTTCGTTATTGACATTGCAAAAGATACTTACCAGTGGCTTTTATTAAAGCTGTTTAGACTACGCCACTATATACACTATACACATAATGATATACACATACATACATCGAGTTGAAAACAAAAGTCCAGAGAGAATACCCAAGTTTTTGGGATCACCCGTTAAAACAAAATCGTGAGGATGCAAACGTAATACCAGAAAGAATAACCAAGTTATCAAACAATATACACAACATAAACAAACAGCAGAAACACCCCGGAACGCAGAAACGAACGGAATTGAACGGAATCAAAACAAACAATAACATTATTTTGTCATTTATCAGTGATGTGCAAAGATAACACTAAGTGGAAATGACATTTTTGTAAATTAATCGATTAGGTAACATTTGTTACTAATGTCTCAGTTTCAACTGCAGATTAACAGAAAAATAGTTGTGTTTGTAGTTATTTTAATCATTACTTTAAAAAATATGATTTTTAGTAATAAAATATTATACACAATTGCGATCAGTAAATGTTGAATTAAATAATTACTAAAAATAGTAACACATTCAATAATCTAGAACTAAATCGAGATACATTTCACCATGCTTGCACGTGCTTATGCAATGTTGCCATATGATTTAATTGTGTTACAAGTTTTTTAAACTTTAAATTAATTATTAAATGGTTTATAGTGAATTATTGAATAAAATACAGTGATATTCTAATTCCTCTATTTTTTCTCTACGATTTGATGCACGTGTACCTTGCGGTACAAGTTTAGCCAAAATTGTTCGGAAGATTGGTGACCTCCTTTTATAGCCATGTACAATACAGTTTTCTTTCATTTATTGATTCAAAAAGCATATACCTAGTACCTACTTATAATTAATAAATCGATTGAAAACACTGGTCCACAGTATTGAAAAACCGGCCTAGTGCGAGTCAGACTCGCGCACTGAGGGTTCCGTATCATTTTTGGACGTATAAAGTGAAAAAACCGGACCGCATAACTAAGTTTGTTTGTGATGGAATTTTGATGATTTTGAAAAAACTGTACCTACTAGTTAGGAACAAAAATGAAAAAAACCACAAACAAACTTATTGTTATGCGGTCCGGTTTTTTTCACTTTATACGTCCAAAAATGATACGGAACCCTCGGTGCGCGAGTACGACTCGTACTTGGCCGGTTTTTTTTTTCGAGATTTCAGGGTTGGTCATAACGATGAGTATCATTATACTCATCGTTATGACCAATCCTGAAAGTGCATGGACCATTGTCCGTAAGGAATGCTGCAAAACTGGAAACCGCAGTATAACCATGTATAACGGTTGCATTGATCGATCGATTTGCGAGGTTAAGCTGCGCTTACTGCGGTCAGTCCATGGATGGGCGACTATTCTTTGCATATCGAGTACCCCCTATCCCGCCAAAATTTAAGTGTTAGGCACCAGTGGCAAAGTGTGAGGGGAAGCCGGTACAGTAAAATAGACCTTAATTCCGTTTTACTGATGTCATACCTATTCATTTAATTCACTGTATTTACATATTTTGAATAGGCAATTATGTTACTATTTTATCGTACCGGTTTCCCCTCACCATTCGACACTGCTGGGTACTAGTGGCGAAGGGTGAGGGGAAGACGGTACAATTTTGTTACTATTTTATTGTACCGATTTCCCCTCACCCTTCGTCACTGCTGAGTACTTGTCGGTGTAACAATTTCCAAGTCTATCCAATCCATCCGTGCCTCGTAACAGTATTTTTATCTAATTAATCTACACTCAAATTTCTGAAGGATCCAGGCATGCCCATATATTCGTCGTTAAATTTTCCTGTATGCCTTTTTGTTTCATCGGTACATGCTTTATTCGTGTTTTTCAGATACGCCACATGTTTTTCTGAACTTAATTCATCCAGCGTTTCCTCTGTAATAGAAATAATCATTAATATCTAGCCAACCTGCGCTTGCTTGGCTTGCTATCTACTAAAGATGGGTAGTTCGCGAACGAAAGATAAAAATGAACTAGTTTACTAGCTACCTATCTACATATCTCTCTATCACTCGTTCACCCGTTTCCGAACTGTATCTTCGTATCCGAACTGTATCTTCGTATCTGAACTGTATCTTCGTATCTGAACTGTATCTTCGTATCCGAACTGTATCTTCGTATCCGAACTGTATCTTCGTATCCGAACGTATCACTGGCTCAGTGAGCTGAACGAATTAAATAGGTACGTAACGTACAAAAATAAGGGCAATGTAAAATGATCATTGGGACTTCACAAATAAGGCTTAATCATACAGATATATACGTGAACACTGACACACTGAGTGAGAGAAAGATACAGATAGATGAACTACTGATGAGAATGAGTGATAGACACCAAGCTGAACTACTGAACTAGTTAGACTACTGAGACAAATGAGTGATACGTATCTTTTGATCTAAAAGATACGTATCTCTCTTTTCAGTTCAGTGACACGTTTTGCCCATCGCTACTATCTACTGATGTAGCGATATGTGAAAACATCGAGATTTCTGTGCAGTATCTAAGTTAAATAATGTATTATATACATAAACCTTCCGCAATCATAATAATATATTATAATAATTATTATCTAAATGGTGGTTAAAACCGCATTAAAATCCATTGTGTAGTCGAAGAATTAAGCGGACAAACAGAACGTAAAACGACTTTGTTTTAAACTAAATATAGATACTATTGATCGTTGTTAGTATTACCCAAAGAAATCTAAATAAATAGTCAATAGAAGTTTCAAAGGCACGTGACCTTATCGCCGCTTTCGAACAAATTATACAGGGTGGCAGGTTAGACAGTGGAAATATTTTAAGGGGTCATTGTACTCATAATTATGAACAACTTTTATTATGGGACCAACCCTCAAATCGCGAAAAAAAAATCAGCTGTTCCATACATTTTGATGAGTCATGTGAACATAAATGTATGGAAAAGCTGATTTTTTTTTCGCGATTTCAGGGTTGGTTCCATAGTAAAAGTTGTTCATAATGATGAGTACAATGACCCCTTAAAATATTTCCACTGTCTAACCTGCCACCCTGTATAAGGCAGTTGATGTTTAAACAGCCGCCACTTTATCATCATCACGCGCATTTAAAAATGTGACGTATATTAACGGAATTAAGTTGAAATTATATTGCATTGGATGCTTTAACATTGACTGCAAACCGGCGAAACGCGAGCCTCCACCAATTCTATTTCTATTTTACCAAATAATAGACAAAGTTCATTCATCAAATCGTTATCTCTTCTGCCGAGCACGCGGCGACCTGTGCTTGGTTTATCAGAATGTTGTCTACTGAAGAATACAGACATTTTTTCTCTTCATTGTATCGTCATATCGTGGTCGTACTAGGCCAGCTAGCAGTAAAATGTAGTAGGTACTTAGAAAATATTTCTATTGACTTATTATTTCGATTTCTGTGGTATTAACATATTAACTTAGTCGTATAAAAATCTCTTCTTACCATATAATTTTGCTACTGATAATTCATTCCCTCCGTATTCCACAGGCAACATTTCTTTAGGAACTGATGCATGTAAATCGTCTAAGGACCGTACCACAATTATTCTATTAGCTATCTTCTCACTTAAGAATGGTTTAATAGTCTTCAATAACAGTTCTATGGCTTTCGAATCTGTTAGTAAGTACATCGCCTTCAGTTTTGCGCAGTAGCCTTCCTGTACGAAAGAAATACCTTCTTTATTACACGGCTATGGCACCGTACTAGCACATCACATAACTTGTCATTCAAATTACGACTTTATAGCCAATTAATTCAATTTCCAATTAAGACCGGGGTTCCTTAACCTTAAGAGAGTCGCGGACTACTTTCAAAATTTTTAAAAATCCCACGGACAGTTCTCGAATAGAATTGTATGAAAAGAAAATACTTTTTAGGGTTCCGTAGTAAAACTAGGAACCCTTATAGTTTCGTCATGTCCGTCTGTCTGTCTGTCCGTCTGTCCGTCTGTCCGTCTGTCCGTCTGTCCGTCTGTCCGTCTGTCACACCCTCGTCAAATCTACAGTTCATAACCAATTTGTATGAAACTCCACACGTAGATGTCTTGTATGTGCCGCCATAAAGACCTGTAGTGAAATCACAAAAAATAAAATAATTAGGGTTGGCCCCCGTACATGAAACGGAGGGATGAAAAAAAAAATACACGCACCCCTTGGTGTGGGGTATCGTTGGATAGGTCTTTGAAAATAACATAAAGGTTTTTAAATGACTTTTTTGTTTAAGCGCATATTTAGTGAACTACAAGCTCCGAAACTCGTTAAAAATGTGTCCCCCCCCCCTGTAATTTTCCAACCACGTTATCTAAAAATGTGAAAAAAATCAAGCTTATAGCATCTAATAAATACACTCGATTAAAATTAGTTTGAACAAGATACGTCAATAACTTTTTGAAATATTCACTATTTTCAGTTTTGAGTTTGAGGACCGCAAAAATAACAAAATAAAAATGTTATGGTACATATATTTGCGGTCGGAAGACTGAAATACTTCTTGCTACGGAACCCTAGACTGAGCGTGGTCCGACACGCTCTTGCCCGGTTTCTTATATTAGGCAGGACTATAATTATAATCTAAATGGTGTTAGGCAGGTTAGCTATGGACCTCAGCACTCATGACATGGACCCCTCAGAGGTCCATAGACCCAGGTTTAAGAGACCAGTGGTTTTTAAATCTCTTATATGTACATATCGTCAGCGTAGAGGGAAAACTAAATAACTCATTTTTTCTAGTTACGATAAAAACGCGCTTTACTCGTTTAATTTTTAAGGCGTAATTATTTAATGGAAGACTTACCGACAATTAAGTTATCTTCCATTTAATAATTACACCAAAAGATTAAAAGATAAACGAGTAAATCGCGTTTTTATCGTAACTAGAAAAAAATAGTTATTTAGTTTTCCCTCTACGCTGACGATATCTTGACATCGGAGGCATCAGGTTGATGTACACATCCACCAAAAATCATTTTTTGGCACAGAACTTATAAGGTTTTGTTTTCCTTTCGAACCCACTGACTCTGGTTTTCCTATCTCTATCCACTAAGAAAATACATAAGATATTAAAGTCGGTTTTAAAGTCTGTCCCATACAAAATTATATTTTATTTTTGCTATCCTGAAAACCAGTTTTGTAGATTGCATCTAATGTCCAGATATAAGCTTAGCATGGTTCTGAAATGTTTAGAATTCATAAAATATTTTTTTATATCATTTTTTAAGTTTTTTATATGATTTTTATAAGCAATTATTATTTTATAATTAATTTTTGAAGTTCGGCGACTGTGACAATGACAAATAAAAGTACTGACCGTTAAAATAGTCATAAAATGCTGCAACTCCGTGGTGTTCAGTTTTGATATTACATCAAATAAATTGAGATGACGGTAGTCGTTTATTGTTATAAAGCCATCACAATAATCATTTGCTTTTATGTATTCACAAAGCTGAAAAAAAAGTTACATTTAAAATGATGGACTTCACGTTCACTATTCAAACTATTGTCACCAGTCCTCTGGCAGAAGGAGGAACAAAGTGTGAATATCCTCCATTAATAATGGAGGATTCTTCAGTCAGGCGGGTAATTTATCTGATGGGCCACCGCCCAATGGGTCGGAAAGTTCGGACGAATCCTGGAGAGAAAATAGGTACCCTAAATAGATAGGTACTTACCCATTATGACTGTGTATTGTAACAAACATTCTTATATTTTTAAAATCAATTGAAACTGCATTCAAACATTTTCTAAAAGACGCTTGCCTCAGCCAGGAACCGATCTGGCACATTTATGAAAATATAACATCCTGTATTAGGGTCAATAATTAACATTGCATCTAGCCGGAAGGTCATCATTATGTAAATGGGGCTTATATTTTATGTTGGACCCCAAGCTACCAGACTAAGAAAACCACTCAAAACCCATTCAGTACTTTTTGCTTCTAGCCGGAAGGTTATCATTATGTAAATGGGGCTTATATTTTATGTTGGACCCCAAGCTACCAAACTAAGAAAACCACTCAAAATCCATTCAGTTTTTTTAGGTACATCCCAACTTCCGTACTTTCCCGTACTTTATCGCCACTGTTTTTTAGGTTGAGTAGCTCAGTTTGGCACTTATTTCAAGATTTTATAATCTTCCATTATGATATTTTCAGGTTCTCTACACCAATTCATCAAGACTTAAGGCCGACCATACACGGACTGCTTGAGCAGTCAGTCAGTGATCAACATACACGGACTGCTGGAGCAGTCAAATTCAATCGCTTGAAGCTGCCATTGATAACTGCTGCAGCAGTCGGTACCTACCTATCAACTGCTCGACAAGTCACAATTGCAAATCAAAAAAGAAGCGAGCGAGCGGGAAGCCCGCGCGGCTTGGAATAAAGAGCGCGAACGGAGGTAACGCAATCTAAGAGCAGTCGACAGCTCGAGCAGTCAGTGACAGTAACTGAGTGTGTGACTGGCGACTGCTTGACGCACAACCCGAAGCAGTCGCGACTTTGTCGGTTCCGTGTACGTGTGTACGTAGAAGACTGTAGTTCGCTATGCATCATAGCTTGAAGTAGTCGAGACTGACCTCTTCAAGCAGTCCGTGTATGGTTGGCCTAACTCTAGTAGAACCATACAAAACAAAACACAAAGTTATACTTACGGCTATACTATACTGAAAATACTGCATGAACATTTCTGACGTTAAGTTTTCGGTGTTGATTATAACAAATATTACTCTATAGTAGTCTTTTGTTAATTTAGGTAGTGGGAACAATTTTCTGCAAAGAAATATCATCATTAATTGTCGACATATCATACGTTTTCAATATGCTCTCTAACATAACATAGAAATTATTTTCTAACAATTATAGAACGAGTGAAACACTTTTTATTTTAATGTTATTAATTTTTTTTTTTTAAACGTTGCCCCGTTGTCGTGGGTGCGTTACAAACACAAAATATCAGTACTTTGACTAACCTTGACGTTTCGATCAAGTTCCATTGACCGTGGTTACGAGAAGTCTTCTTGTTTGTTTAATTGTATGTATGTTTAAATGTTTGTTCAACAATAACTCGAGTATTGTTGATTGGATCGTCGCGAAAGGTAAGCAAATTAATTAAATAAAAATATTTTTAAGTTCGAACATGAACCAAATCGGTCAAGGAGATGCCCGAGAAATGGGGGGTTGTAAGAGGGGTACATCGCGAATTTACCGTTCTGGACAAACTACTTATATAGTAAAAACATCACTTACGCCATATCCATAATACTATCCAGTTCCTCCTTGACATTGGTTATAGTAAAGAACTTAGGTACCATCGTCTTCATCGTGCACAATCGGTCTATCTGCTTTTTCGTCTTTTCTACGGAACCTTTGCATGATATCAACGTCGTTTCCAAGTAGCTCTTGCCTGAATGTGGTGGAATTTAAATAATATTGTCAATATCTTCATTAATTTCAACATAACATTATCACAAGTACATGGTCAAATGGAAGCTTGTTAAACATTCTCCAGAAAAAAACGCTTAAAATGTTCGTAATTTTACACTATTACGTTTATATGTTCATTGTAGAATAATCTGACAGAAAATCAGTATGATTGCATGTACACTCGACGCCATTTACGGTCGACCACTTTTCGCCCTTATTACTAAGAACATAAGGGTGAAAAGTGGTCGACCGTAAATGGCGTCGAGTGTACATACATTAGTATGGTTTTTAATCGTCTTCGTGATGTTTTCTATCGTATTGAATTAGTTATATTTTCAAGACCCTAACTAGCATAATTATTATATCCTGACAATATCATATATTTTTCTGATTTTGTTTACTGTTGTCGAGCATTAATTTTAGTGCATTATAAAACTTTCCTTTAGCTCCTGCAGTATTATTGAAAAAAATATTTTGGGTGATTTAATTTTGCGCTAAAAAAGCATTTAGCAAAATAGTTTTTTCTTTTTAATATTGGACTAGGTTTATCATTAAAGTGACCTACTCCTCCAACGTGAATAATTTATCCTTCATTTTACAGCTAAGGCGACATTTGAAAATTCAGTATGTACACTCGACGCCATTGACGGTCGACCACTTTTCACCCTTATTTTCTTAGTAATAAGGGTGAAAAGTGGTCGACCGTAAATGGCGTCGAGTATACCTATTTGTTAACTACGATACCGCCAATAATTTTAATAATAATTCTTTTTTTATTTCTGATAAACAGCTAAAAGTTGGGCAGTATGTGCAAATAGACAACGTAGACAACCAACGAAATAATAGACAGCGTGACATGTTGTATGACAAGCTGACAACAGACAGAATAATAGACAAGCTGACAAGCATGACATGTTGAGTGACAAGAAATAATAGACAGGTCGGACTGGTGTGACATGTTGACGTTAAGTTTCGTTCAAGTTGTTCGGCCCCGGAACCCTATTTTTATTTTTCTTTATAATTAAATTCATATTAGGAATGAATTTTGGAATTTAATTAATTACACGTGCATTTCCCTTGCCCAATATTAATAATTTTGATGTTAATTAAATAACTTTTTTTTAGCTTTTGCAATAGTACCTACTTAATTTTCTATTACAGTGACCGAATAAATTATTGTCTTATTTTTTTCGATTAATTAAAAACTTGCTGTGGACCTGATGTCTGCCTGATTTAGGTTGACCTAAAATTCAAACACCAGAATTTCAAACACCTCAAGCTTACTAAATTAGGATTTACGCAATGATTAAAAGTAATTAATCACTTATCTAACCGTAACCTTCATTAAAATTCAATATCAATACTAAAGCCCTCAATAGAAATACCATTAGCCTTGATATACTAACATACTAACAATTTATTTACATATTAGTGTCATTTATAACATTAAATAAGCATAATATTGCTTGCATAACATGTTTAAAATTCGCAAAAAATATACATTTATAATTTATTTATTTACTAATTTAAAATTTATAATAATTCACAAAGCCTAAAGACCAAGGTCTTCAACATTGCGGTCTACTTGTTGTGACTTACGGAGCCGAGACATGTACACTCACGACTGGTCAACAATGAAAATTAACCTAAGGGGGTCCCATAACATAACAATCGGAATAGAACCCTCAGTGCGCGAGTCTGACTCGCACTTGGCCGGTTTTTCAATACTGTGGACCAGTGTTTTCAATCGATTTATTAATTATAAGTAGGTACTAGGTATATGCTTTTTGAATCAATAAATGGAAGAAAACTGTATTGTACATGGCTATAAAATTTGAGGATTTCCCTCGATTTCCATGAGAATTCAATCAGATCCTGAATTGTTGATAATAGGACCCTCTCGAGAGTATACCCTCTGAAACAAAAAATATTTTTCATATTCGGTTCGGGTTCCTTTTTTACCATTTTGGTACGGAACCCTAAAAAAGATACCGACGAATTGAGAACCTGCTCCTTGTTTTGAAGTCGGTTAATAAAATTTCATTACAATGATTAATAAAAACCTGTTTTTTTATCGAAATTACCTACTTCTTGTGTGAATGTTGGGATAGGTACCCTTTCTCGTTTATATCCCTTCAACTGTTTAATTGACAGACAATTGATTTCGATCTGAATTAGGTTGCTCGACAGATGAACTAATATAATACGTCACCATGTTGGTTTTTCTCATAATCCATAAAGCTATACTATATAGCATTATAGCATAATTATACAGGTATATAATTTTTGTTTTACAATTCTGAATAGCTCACTAATGTTATAAGATATCATTTTTGTTAAATAACGTTAATTTAACAATAAAACAATTTTGAAAAACTTTTTTTTTTCAAACTATTCAAATTAATTGTTGGAAATCAGGTGAGCTACCTACCCGTTACGTTTCATCCATTAATTACGGGACACCCTGTATATGCCATATATTTTTATTTATTTTATTTTATTTATTCGGGAAAACAAACAGTTACACAATAGATATTACAAAGAAGTAAATAGGTACAAGGTTATACAAATGTGCAACCAACAACGTTCTCCACAGATACACTAAAAGACAAAGACAGTGTTGATAAAGATAAAGTTACAGTTAAGTTTAGTAGTTATTCATAGTTTCAATATGGTTGTAATAATATATATATAATCATGATCTGAAAGCAGCTTAATAACACTCGCAACCGCGCGCATCTAATGATATACCCATTAAAAAAATATTACTTACTAAAATCCTTATTGATAATATGATCCTGTTTCTGAATCCACTCCTCCAAAATGTTGATAGCTTCTTCAAGTCTCCCAGGTTTATCCAAGTTATAGATCTTCCTTATATTCTCAACAGCTCCCGGGGGCAGCTTTAAAAGTCGAGGCTCCGGTGTCACCTCCATTTTTAATTTTAAACAATTTTTCACAACACTTTGTTAATTACTAATTAATAATTATTTTTCCTATCTTTTAATATTGTTAATTTCTAAAATTGACACTTTTCACCGTATGTACCGTACACTGAGGCTAGGTCCCCAAATGTTTTAGATTGTACCGGACCTTGTATTTATAACATATATGATTAGGTATTCAGATTTATTTCATCATTATCAACGTCATCAGGTCCGCCGAAAGTCCACAGACTTGTTTACCGACAATCGATCGTGCACGCAAATCATGTTGTTTTCCGGTCTACTACTAACCTCATCATGCGTAGCAAGATACTGAAATATAAAGAAGTCTGCCTAAAAACGAAACCTAACCTTTTAAAAATAATTTACGTTCTCTTCCATAAAAGCTATGTTAAACTTAATCACGGGGAGGTAAATGTAGAGAAAGAGCCTTAATTTTTGGGTTCGGAGGGGCACTACCGCAAGAATTGTAAACAATAATATTATCCGTCTATATAGAATACAAAACCAAGTAGATTGTGTGTTAAAATTGATTTTTTGTAAATATTTTTTATACGAAAGAAAATAATTAGGATAATAAATTAACGAATCATTCGCTTTCGCTGTTGACTGTACTTTGTATCTGACATTTTTAAAAGCTTTAGTATTTTCGTTTTTGCATAATTTTATTCACTGCATAATTTGTTGGAACGAATTAATCACTACATAGTATTAAACAAAGTCGCTTCCCTCTGTCTGTCTATATGTATGCTTATATCTTTAAAACTACGCAACAGATTTTGTTGCGGTTTTTTTTTAATAGATAGAGTGATTTAAGAGGAAGGTTTATTTACGTATATACCTAATACATCCCGAAAAACGCGGGCGAAGCCGCAAGATAAGTAGTTTATTTATATTTTGCATAATTCATTCTATTCGTTAATTATTAAGTAACATTAATTAATGATTGGTTTCCTCTGCGCCATTAAACTGATACTGTTTACATTTATTAGGTTGCGCAGGCGCTTGTTAAATCCTCGATGGGTCAAATCCTATATTGCAGTGGGCTATGGGCAGTTGCCCGGTAGGACACGTCGGTTCAGTCGCACCCAGAGAATTCAATCCCGAGAACGGTTTTCAATTTCGGGATTACGGGATTATGTATCAAAAATCCTGTAATCCCGGAATTGAAAACTTCTCGGGATTGTATTCGAAACAACATAGTCTAATGACTATGTTGTTTCTAATTGGGCTCCAATGAAAAAAAAATAACAATTGTTTATTATTGTTGTTGCAGAACACAATATCAAGGGCCCTTCACAATTTTCGGTCGAAAAACGGAAAATTACACATTTTCAGCACTAATTTCTGATTATGGTAACTCGAGCGAGCGGATCGGCTTATTAGGGCATTATGTAGATACCTATTTAATTACAATTGAATAAGTAGACAAAACAGAATATAAAATAAATACTGTTTTTTTGAACACTTATGTAGAACCTTTAATTCTGCTGAACCGACGTGTTCGCACCACCACCCATGTAAAAATAACGAGTATCGACATCGAGGAAGAGATAGAGAGAAAAGTACAATTAATTGAGATAAGGACAGGAAGATGATAATAATACATACTTAGGATGTAAATAAGAATTTATTATTTATTTTTTCCTTTATTTCAGGCTATTTGGCCCATAGAAAAAATATAGTGACCTTGCTACAGAATTACAGTATCTTCATTTTTACGGAACCATATCTACAATAAACCTTTTCCCTTTATTCAATCATTTCCTTAATAGATTATAATAAAACAGTATTCTTTCATATTAGTCTACACTTAAATTTCTAAAGGATCCTGGCACGCCCATGTAATCTGCATTAAATTTGTCTGCTGTTCTTTTTGTTTCATCCGTACATGCTTTATTCATCATTTTCATGTACTTCACATGTTTTTCTGAACTTAATTCTTTGAACCATTCCTCTGCAATAAAAAAAACATTATTTATACAAAATTATTGTAGTATATTCCAAACCTGAAAGTAGTTAATTTCGACAAAAAAATGTTTGTTATATTTTGTATGCTAAAGTTTGCAACGCTGCGCTTGGGTAGAACTAGGAGGTATTCCATTTTGCGCACCGCTTCAAATTGCACCGGTACTATGCACACCGTTTTTAAATTTTTCTATTCCTCCTAGCGCACCGGTGCGCTTCACTGCTGGAAATATTAATATTTTATTTCACTTTGCACACGACGATTATTTGTGTCTAGTGGTGTCCATACCATACGATAAAACATCGACAATCAATCAATTTTTGTAGTTTATCCCGTTGAACGCCAAAATGTAGCGTTCTACACATTTTATCATTAATATTAGGTCTTTACCTATGAAATTGCCGTTCTGCAGTACTGGCCATTTCAAATCAAAATAATTTTTGTTTGGCTAAGAATTCTAATTTCAAATTAATTTTATTTTAAAAACATGGTTTTTTTTTCCAAAAGTAGTCATTTGTTTATTGATTAGTGTTACATTTTCATCGCATTTCAATCTTTTTCGTCATCATGGATACGTTAAAAATTCGAGTAATTATGGAATACGAGTACCGTCGTGGCAGCAACGCGCACAAGCGGCACGCAACATCAACGACGTTTACGGAGCTAACACTACAAACCAACGCACCACCTGTTATTGGTTTGCTCGCTTCCGTTCTGGAAATTTCGACCTGAAAAATGAACCTCGCGGTCGTCCGAAGACTTTGGTTGACAATGACGAATTAAAGGTGATTGTGGAAGCTGATGATACACAATCTACGGCTGAATTAGCAGCAGCTTTCGACGTTAGCGTCAAAACAATATTGGTCCATTTGCGTCAAATTGGCAAGGTAAAAAAGCTTGACAAATGGGTGCCCCACGAACTCAATGATCGCCAGCGCGAAGTACGCGTCGAGACGTGCCTTGCACTGCTCCACAGACACACAAATGAAGGAATTTTGAACCACATTGTTACCTGCGAAGAGAAATGGATTCTGTTTGATAACCGCAAGCGCTCAGCAAGTTGGTTGGATCCTGCTTCAGCACCTAAACAATGCCCTAAACGAAAACTTACCCCTAGAAAAGTGATGGTCACTGTTTGGTGGTCTAGCGCCGGTGTGATTCATCACAGCTTCTTACCAAACGGGGTGAGCATTACTGCAGATGTGTACTGTGAAGAACTGAACACAATGATGAAGAAGCTGGCACATCTCCAACCAGCATTGGTCAATCGCTCGTCTCCACTGCTCCTGCACGACAACGCGCGACCTGATACTGCACAGCAGACGGTCTCCAAGTTGCAAGAACTGGGGTTGGAAGCTCTCCGTCATCCGCCCTACTCACCAGACCTTGCGCCTACAGACTACTACTTTTTCCAGAATTTGGATAACTTCTTGGCGGGAAAAAAAATCAATACCCGAGAGGCAGTACAAAATGCCTTTGAAGCTTTTGTTGCCTCCCGTCCAGCTGATTTCCTTAAGAAGGGCATCAATAAACTGCCACTGCATTGGCAAAGATGCATTGATTGCATGGGTGATTACTTCGATTAATACAAATAAAAAATACATGAAAAAAATTCGTTTAAATTTTTTCATACAAAACGGCAATTTCATAGGTAAAGACCTATTATTTAAGCGTTTCGATCGCGCGCATGCACGCTAAGCTCGGAAATAGTAGTCTGCCAGTTTGAATAATGATTACACGTCTCCTATCCCCCATGATCAGTCGATTGTCTGGCAATGAAACAGTTGAAAAAAGAACTTTGTATTCAGTCTCTAAGAGCCGTAAGATCAATCGCAGCTTAACCACGGAAGAGAGCTTAATCTCCCGTCTTCGATTGTTTTCTAATACAAAAACCCAAAGAAACAATCGAAGACGGGAGATTTAATAAGTTAATCACAAAAATATTTGTACACCGATTCGGTAGAATGTAGGATACTGTTAACACCTGTAACTATATTCTAACAAATATATATTTTTTCTCTCTTTCTAAACTCTCTTCTGTGGTTTAAACTACGATTGATCTTACGGCCCTTAGTATAACTTGAGAGATTAAAGCTCAGACAGACCCACTCTTGAGAACTTCACTGATGTCGTCGAACATTGTATTTAAATCCTTCATAAAGCTTACAACATGCATAAGCATAATAGCATAATCGGCCTATAATGTTGGGACACAGGCCTCCTCTCTGTGAGAGGGAGTGGGCCGTAGTCCACCACGCGGGCCCAGTGCGGGTTGGTGGATGTCACATTTCTTCGAATTTTTTGGTTCTAGGACATGCCGGTTTCCTCACGATGTGTTCCTTCACCGTTAAAGCAAGTGATAATAATTAATTTCTAATACGCACATGACTTCGAAAAGTCAGCGGTGCGTGCCTCGGGATCGAACTCGAACCACTCGCCGTGGGAGGCACATGGCTAATCCACTAGGCTATCACAGCACTATTATATATATATAGCTATATTATTACTTAGTTCCTCACCCTCTAATTTGTGAACGGATCCTTCAGTCCCACCATATTCCATCGGTAATATTTCTTTAGGCACTACTTTGAGTAAATCTTCTAAGGTTGGTTGTACATGTACTCTATTACCAATCTTTTCACTTAGGAATTGTCTCATAATTTTCACAAGTATTTCGATGGCTTTTGATTCGGTAATTAAGTGTATGCCTTTCAATCTTGCACCATAGCCTTCCTGTATGAAAAAGATAACAATATTTTTTTTTTAAGAATTAATTGTTCTTTAAGCAATTCTACCTATAGAGGTAAAGTAGTAAAAAAGCAGAAAAAAATACAATAGTTATGCTGATAATATTTTTACATTGACAGAAGAACTATTAAAAGTCATAAAACAAAAGTTGTTGTTTATGATGTTTGATAGTCCTGCGAGGTTGTGAGTGCTTAACAAGTAACCCTGTATAAAATGAAAATTATATATATTATATATAAAAATTCATATTAAAAAACCGGCCAAGTGCGAGTCGTACTCGCGCACCGAGGGTTCCGTATCAGTTTTGGACGTATAAAGTGAAAAAAACGGGACTGCATAACTATGTTTGTTTGTGAAGGAATTTTGATGATTTTGAAAAAACTGCACTAGTTAGGAACATCGTTTTATTTTTGGTGCAATATTTAGGTCAATTCCTATCAGCTCTAATTATTTCAGATTTTTCGCTCCGCAAACTTCGGAGATAAGGGGGGGGGAATGGTATTTTTTCAGACATTTTTCATCATATTATGTCGAAAACTGTGAGACATAAAATTAAATAAAAATATATTTTGAAATGTGCAAGTCAAGCCCTTTCATATGATATGCCACTTCACCTAGTAACCCAACTTTAAAATTTCGGACCCCCACTCCGGCCCCTTTTGCAATGAAAATAAAAATATTTTTTGACTTTTTTCATTTGCAATAAATTTAAGCAAGCATTCTTTATAACTGTTCCAAATTTCAAATCGATAGCATTAGTAGTTGCTGAAATAACCAGGTGTGACAGACAGACAGACAGACGAAGTCGCACCATAAGGGTTCCTTTTTTACCATTTTGGTACGGAACCCTAAAAAATGATTGGCTCTCTGACTGTTGAATAATAAAAGATAAAAAAAACTTACGATTAAAATAGTTAACATCTGCTGTAACTCCGAGTGATTCATTTTAGACACCAGATCGAATATATTTTGTTGCCTCAAGTCCACTATTAATATAAAGCCATTAACATAATCATACGCTTTTAGGTATTCAGTAAGCTGAAAAAAAAAAAAAAAAAATCTATAAAACAACAATAATCTGACAAAGTTCAGATGCATAAAAAATAACTTAAATTAAATTCCAAACTCCAAAGTATCTGTGGTGAACACGAATAATTTTGACGTATAGTATCGTAATCGTTAACATAAAAGTGGATTTTACTCATTCATTTGTTAACGTTTACGATACGACACTGTAAGACTATCAATTTGTATTTAAACTTTGACATTGTTGGTCTTTATTCTCAAAGGTACAGTCAGCAAAAGATACAGTAGGTATGCAGACAGACAAGTTTAACTTATTTTTAACACAATCATGTTTTACGTGTGCCAAGAATTCTTCGCCCACGATTGTCTGAGTTAAATCTAAGTTTAAAAAGTTATGCATTATCAACGAATATTGCCTGAACACACACACAAACACAAACGTCGACTTGTTTCTTTGCAACCGTGGTTACAGATCGAGACAGCTAGTACTTCAAATCTACCTTAATCTCTATTACACAAGGGCTTAGAGTCCTAATATAATTTATTATTTGACCAGTAAGCTTATCATGGTTGTTTGCGAGCCTGTAGAACCAGAGCTCTAAGGAATGGTCTAGGCTTTCCTAGAAATAAGGTAATGGCGTAAAAAATAAAATAAAATTAGAAGCAAAATTCTACACCATGTGCACTGTGCAGATAATCATTAATAACATAGTAATTACTCATTCACTTACGATTATATTGTACTGGAAAAACTGCATGAAGCTCTCGGGCGTGAGGTTCTTGGGGCTAAATTTATTTATTAGTACTCTACAGTAGTCCTCTGTTATGGTAGGTAGTGGAGCTATACAACTGTGAAAGATACATATTTTTTTTCTAATTTTGCCACTTCTCTGCAGAATAATTTGAATGTGTATGCATAATATTCAAAAAATTTCAAGTAGGTAATTGAAAGGAAACAGTTAGAAAATGTGTTTGAAAAAGTAACAGAAATATTCTTTGGAACAAAGTTCCTAAACGTACGTTACACTCTCAGACACTTGGCGAATGAGTTAAGGTTAAGGCTGTTGATTTAATCACCTGCACATTTTAAGGGACTCATTCTACTCATCATACAAAAGAACTTTCCATAAGAGACCCCTATCCGATTCGTAAAAAAGAAAATTACAACTTTTCATACATTTCAGGCCACGTTTGTATTATTTTGCCGAACATTTGGTTGATTTTTTTTACGAATTCAATATAGGGCATCGGGCAAGTTGTTCAGTACGACGGGAGAATCATCCCCTTAAAATTGCAGGTGACTAAATCAGCAGCCTGTATAATAATTAAAATGTGGTTGGTAAAATTGCAGAGTTTAATTTGCGAATCATTCACATACGCTAGCTCCAAAATGTTTTGCAATTCCGTCTTGACATTGCTCTTCGAAAAGAACTTTGGTGCCAGCGTTTTCAACGTGCACAATCTGTCTATCTGCTTCTTAGACTTTTCCACGGAACCCTTGCACGATATCAACGTTATCTCCAGGTATCTTTTACCTGGAAGTGTTGGAATAAAACATATTGTATAGTCTAGAATTATTACCTACATTATTGACTAGCGATGCTGCGCACGGGAGCAATCTATTGATGTGGCGACATTTCAAAATATGGAGATTTCTGCTGTATCTAAGTTATGTATTACAACTTTAGATCATAGAAACAAGGAGATATGCCATCATAGCAAATTAGTACAGGAACAACTGTCGCCACTTTTAGTACATTTTTCGACACAATTACTAGCGCTCCTTGTGAATAAAAAGATCTCCCACACATTAAAAATTCCGCACACCCTCAATCTAACACTGTTCACACACACTGCACACACAATCGTTACTCAACACTAGCACTAAACTAAAACACTGTATTTATATCATCGATCGTGTTCGGTTCGTCGCCAGCGTGTACTTTTTATATACGGTCGATGTGACCGTATGAAAGCGTCAAGCTCAATAGCGCCTTGGCACATCTCCCTTGTTTCTATGATCTGAGATTACAACATAGGCTTTTCCCGCAATTTCCTCCGCGTGGCCTACATGAACTGTACATTTTTTCGGAATAATTATGTTACTCAGTGATAATGTAGCTTTATACCGGTGAAAGGCATAACAGAAAGGCACAAAAGCTACTTTGTTTTATATTTATAGATTTTCTGTTAATTATATTCTAGTTCTAGAAATCGTAGGTACCATCCAACTACCAAGTTGACCTTGGATTGCTTTGTAGGTATGTGAGGTATATACAATTTGAACCTGAGTGTCGTAAAAACCAGTTGAAACAAAAATATTCAATTCGTTTCAAATCTCTATTGCTCACAATTTGTGGTAGGTACCTATATAATACAGGTTTTAAATTAAGTACTAACTAATCCCAAAATATGTACTCTACTAGGCTTTGTTGAGAAGTGCTTAGGAACGATTCGTGTAGGTGCTTTCTTTAAGAATATGATCTGGATCACAAGACGTATGAAGAGTGTTTTTAAATCTCTTAAATCTGTTATTAAACAAAGGACATTCAGTACCGTACTCTAGGACCAACCTTGAATCCCCGAAAAAAAATCTGCTATTCCATACATTTTTAAGTGGAACGATCGTTTTATTTTCGTGATTTCAAGGTTTGTAAGTTAATCAAACGAATACTGATAACCTCTTTCAATATTATGTCCCTCGTTTATTCTACAGATAAGAATGAATAGAGATGGCAATTGATTTAAAAACTATTAATTTAATCATCATTTATAGGTAAGAGGGTTAATAACAATAAGATAGGCTTAACATTCCAACCAACACACTGGTGAAAGTTGCAGCAATTGAAAAAAACTGCTTTTTGAACTCTTAGGCCGCTATTATACAACTTATATTAAGTTATAAAAGTTATAAAACAATAATTTAACATAAGTTGTATAATAGCGGTTTAAGAGTTCAAGAAGCAGTTTAAGGCTAGGACCACATGATAGCGCGGTTTTAGTTGAATTCTTGTACCGCGCGGCACCGCGCGGTCATGTAAACGATAGTATAAATATTGTTTAGTTGAATACTTGTACCGCGCGGTTCGTTGTCCCGCGCAGTGCCGCGCGATCATGTGAACTTAGCCTTATGTTGCATGAACTCTAAGCCGCTATTATACATCTTAGGCCGCGGATGCACTGGAACGGCAAAAGCGACGCGACGGCGATTTTGTGAACAAATAAATTTCACTTGTATTTTTTCTGCAGTGGGGCCACCGACATAATTATATTTAAATATGAGTTTGTTTTCACGAAATCGTCGTCGCGTCGCTGTCGCCGTTCCAGTGCGGCCGCGGCCTTAAAGTTATAAAATAGGCTACAATTTCTACCAGTGTGTTGGTTGGGTTGGGATGGATTTTTCAGACAATACTGCCATCCATTAACAAAAATATCGAAGTAGAAGTACTTACTAAAATCCTTCTTGATAATATGATTCTGTTTCTGAATCCACTTCTCCAAAATGTTGATAGCTTCTTCAAGTCTCCCAGGTTTATCCAAATCATGGATCTTCCTTATATTCTCAATAGCTCCCGGGGGCAGCTTTAAAAGTCGATTCTCTGGTATCACCTCCATTTTTTATTTTTAAACAATTTTTCACAACACTTTTGTTAATTACCTCCTTAACAATGCTTTATAATAAAATTATTATTTGCTAAAAAAAATGATTTATTCGCCGTATGTCTACACTGAGGTTTGGTCCCCAACTGTTTTAGATTAAACCGGATCTTGTATAAATTATAACATGATGTACTTATGTAGATTTATTTCATCATCATCATCGTTATCAGGTCTACCGAAAGATGTCCAGGGTTTGTCTCATAGTAAAAGTTGTTCATAATGATGAGTACAATGACCCCTTAAAATATTTCCACTGTTTAACCTGCCACCCGGTATAGTATCTACATTTTTAGGAACCACGTTCACAATAAAACTATTTTACTTTATTTTTTATATTTTTAAATAAAATCTACAATAATTTTCTTAATAGCTTGAACATAACAGTAGGTATTTATTCATAGATATTAGTCTACTCTTAAATTTCTAAAGGATCCTGGCATGCCCATGTATTCTGCATTGAATTCGTCCACTGATCTTTTTGTTTCGTCCGTACATGCTTTATTCATCATTTTCATATACTCCACATGTTCTTCTGAACTTAATTCTTTCAACCATGCCTCTGTAAAAAATAAATATCGTTATACAACATTATTTGTAGTAACCAAACCTGAAAGTGAAGATCCACTCTTTTGAGAATTCTACTGATATCCTCGAGTGTTGTACTATAGTCCTCCTCCATAAAGCTTAAATACAACATGATTATTACTTAGTTCCTCACCCTCTAATTTGTGAACGGATCCCTCAGTCCCACCATATTCCATCGGTAATATTTCTTTAGGCACTACTTTGTGTAAATCTTCTAAGGTTGGTTGTACATGTACTCTATTACTAATCTTTTCACTTAGGAATTGTCTCACAATTTTAACTAGCATTTCGACGGCTTTTGATTCGGTAATAAAGTGGATGCCTTTCAATCTTGTGTATGAAAAAGATAGTAATATTTCATTTTTTTTTAGAAAAAAGGAAAAAAAAATATAAATAGAAAATACAAAAGCTAAGCTGATAATGTTTATAAGAAAACAAGTTTTAATGGATGATCGCGTATATTATCGATTTTTGTTTTCCTGATGTTTCGAGAATTTTGCAGCGTTCGTGGTCGCAGGATGACTACGAACGCTGCAAACGTCATGAAAACCGTTAAAACTAGTTTTTATTATGATCGCGAAAACTTAAGACATTACTTTTGATAATTATGCAATTTTTCTGAAAACTATGTAATTTTGAATTTGCATTGTATTTAGGAGAAAAACACGTTTTTGTACACTTTTTCAAGAGAAAACTGAACACTAATAAAAATGGTACATTGGTGTGAAAGGGATGCAAAATCCCGCGAATGAAAAACTGGCCATTAGCTCTTCTGGCGGAAGTTTTCAAAACTGTGTGATTTTGTCACTATTCAGGAGAAAATATAGGCGATACTTGTCATTTATCCACACATAACTCGATTTTACAAAACTTATGAGATTAATATAGGTATACACCTTTTATGCAAAAAGACGAATGGATTAGTTACATATACAGGGTTATTGTAAAACACTAATAACCTCGCAAGACTATTGCTTTATCATAAACAACTTTTGTTTTAGGACTTTTTACTTTTTACAAACCATAATTTTACAAAAAAATTACTTGTAATTTTTTGTTTTTGGACAACGTACCTACGCTACGAGTTTCCGTGCTTTATAAGCAAAAGCTAGATAATATTTTTAATTTTGTATGAAAGTAAAATCTGGTGAATTTTATTAACCTTTTGACTGTCACTAATGAGACATCATTCATCATCACACAAAAGTTGTTGTTTATGATGTTAGTAGGTAGTTAGTAATAAGTCCTGCAAGGTTGTTAGTGTTTAACAAGTAACTCTGTTTATAATGAATAAACAAAATAGTAAAAAAAAACATAAGTAAATGAAAATGATTGCGCTCTGACTGTTGAAAATTAAAAGTTAAAAATAAAAAAAAAACCTTACGATTAAAATAGTTAAAATCTGCTGCAACTGCGAGTGATTGATTTTAGACACCAGATCGAATATATTTTGTTGCCTTAAGTCCACTATTATTATAAAACCATTAACATAATCATACGCTTTTAGGTATTCAGCAAGCTGAAAAAAAAATACAATAATTATTCGATAAGTACTCGTACTTGTTCGGTTTTTTACGATTTCAGGGTAGAATTCTTAGTACAAATTGTTCATAATGATGAGTATAATGGCCTCCTTTTTGTCCCAAAGACATACGAAAATTCACTGTCTATAAATATTATGTAGTAAACGTGTGTGACTAACTCAAAATTCGTTTACGTTTACGATATTCAACGTCGTGCCTGACATTCTGGAGACCATTAGTGTTGTTTTCAGTGAGACTATATTTCGTAATAAAATAAAAATAATAATAAAATTAGAAGCAAAATTTTACTATGGGTGCAGTATGTCATTTATGATAGTTATTAATTTACACTTACGATTATATTGTAATGGTAATACTGCATGAAGCTCTCAGGCGTAACGTTCTTAGTTTTCAATTTATTTATTATTACTCTACAATAATCATCTGTTATGGTAAGTAGTGGGGCTAAACAACTGGGAAAGTTACATAAAACATTAGTTTTTCCTATTTCACCACTTCTCTGAATAATTATTAAAAGGATTATATTCAAACATTTTTAAGTCACTGAAAGGAAACTGTCAGCAAAAGGGTTTGAAAAAATAGCAGAAACATTTTTTTAATCAAATTTCCATAACGCACTTCAGACACTTGGCATGATATAATATAAAAATGTGTTTGGTAAAATTGCAGAGTTTAATTTTGCCAAACATTCACATACGCTAGCTCCAAAATGTTTTGCAATTCCATCTTAACATTGGTCTTCGAAAAGAACTTTGGTGCCAGCGTTTTCATCGTGCACAATCGATCTATCTGCTTCTTAGACTTTTCTACGGAACCCTTGCATGAAATCAACGTTGTCTCCAGGTATTTCTTACCTGGAAGTGTTGAAATAAAAAGTATTGTATAGTCCACAATTCCATATTACCTGCATATTTCCCGCGGTTTCACTCCCGTTGCTCGCCTCCTACGGCATTGTAGCATGATGTTAATGCCTATATTATTTCTCATGAATCTGGCTACTGACCGAAAAGTTCGTTAGTTTGTTTGTCTGAACGCGCAAATCTCTTGATCTACCAATCAAGAGATTTGCGCGTTCAGACAAACAAACAAACGAACTTTTCAGCTTTATAATACTAGTGTAGATATAATTGACTAACGACCCGTCCCTGCTTCACACGGGACTACGGGAGTAATATTGACTGATGTGATGACATTTCAAAACATCGAGATTTCTGCTGTAGGTATCTAAATTAAATATTAACGTACACTTTGCCCACAAAATTTTACTAAGGCCGAGATAAATACACGTTACTTAGCAAGTACTTTGGCTAAGCAGTATCGTTGTCATTGTTGCGCAACTTGCGAGCAAGACAGAGACGGGAACATAGCTATTTATCTCGGCCTTAGTGATAATGCTGATTTTTTATGGTGAAAGAATTTTATCTATTACAAACAAACAATCATATCTTTCACGGGTCACGGGTTCAGGCCTCAAGAGTGTGTCGCATAAAATGAAATCACAGCTGTTCACTAAAATATAGGTTAAGGTCTTACTAAAATCCTTCTTAACAAGATGATCTTGTTTCTGAATCCACTCCTCCAAAATATTGATAGCTTCTTCAGCTCTTCCAGGCTTATCCAAATTATGGATCTTCCTTATATTCTCCAAAATACCCGGGGGTAGTTTTAAAAGTCGACTCTCCGGTATCGCTTGCATTTTTAATTTTAGACAGGTTTTTACAACACTCGTATGACTCAACAATGCATGTAAAAAGGTATTTTTTTGTTTAGTTCTCTTTTTGTTTCAGTTGTTAATTGTTTACTTTACTGTATACATTGACGCTCAGTTTCCAAATGAGTTAAATTTTAAGAGAAATATTATTTAACTTTTATTAAAAAAATATAAATATGTAAGTGTGCATATGTATAGTTAGCATCAAAATTATGTAGCTAATGATTTATGTTTTCAAAATGTTTATTTGTTATAATATAATTAGGTAGGTACCTACCTACCTATTTTTGTACACTTAATAAAAAAAAATGAATTATATTATTGAAATTTATCTTACACTGGGAATATCTCTGGAATTGTAAAATAGTACCTACGTATCATAATTTCTCACACTATAACGTTAATTCATGTGTCAATCAAACCTATGACTACGCAAAGATTTTCTCACACAAACCGTTACATAAATAAATAGTAACTGATAAAAAATACAGGATGCCGAGATACTTAATAGAAAAACATTTTTTTTTACAGCTGATGCGCACGTTGAAACATGTTTTCTTCATAAAAAGTAAAGTTTCACAAACATACCTACCTACTGAACTGCATTAAAGAAATTTTCGAAAATTTCGTCGTATTTTTCTGTTGACGGTACACTGACTGATGTATTAGATTTAAAAAAAATGTACTTATTATTATAATTACACGCCGACTGTTCCGACCTCGCCGACGAGGCCCGTCGCGACGTCCCCATCATGACCCGAGTCCGCCGCCGCGTATGACTCAGTCTCCCTAACCGACCCTTGCTCGAGCCAGCCCGCGCTGAGCCTGTAGATTTATATATGTCCCTAAATCATATTAATCCGTTCCAGCTAGTAGCCCCTCCCTCTAGTTGTCCTCCCCCCAGCGACGCCCTAAGCCGAGGTCCGTACCCCAGTAGGGGGTGCCCTTAGCGTGTGGTCGCTTAGTTTATAGTTTTTATTTAGTTTTAAGCCTGGCTGGAGGCATTTGTAAGTCCTCACCAGATGACCGGTTAAGCAGTGACGGCTGTTAGAAGCCAACTGCGAGAGGCCATTCAAAAAAAAAAAAAAATATAATTACAGTTTCACACGTATATTATACAAATTACTTCAAAATTATTATTCAAAAGTTCTCAGGCCACACATTATTCAACTGAATACGTACATAATAGGGATGTTGACTACTTTTTTTTTATTGTTAATCTGTATACTATTTGAAAAAAGACAATTAATACCAAAAAAGCCGATGAAACATCTACAAAATTGGCAAAGTTATAAGCATTTTAAAATGATTTGCTAGACACGGACGGCACTACGTACTACGCGCGACAAAGACGGAGCGATACCTACTCCTTCCAAAAACTTTAAAAGCGTCTATGTTTTCCATTTTGTGATAAATTATTATTTTTGCTTTTACTTTTTTGCTGTGCCTATTCTTTCTTTGAAATAAAATAATTTATTTGTACTTTTTTAATAGTAGGCCACTATTAATTCACCGACAGAAAATAGGCTTAAGGCGAAGGTAAATGGTAGCGGCCGTAAATCTCAAGTTTTAAATCTCTTATTTCGCCGTCAAATAATACAGGTTAGTTGTGCATTTTTTATGTTAAACTAGAACATATATACATCAATCGTACCTGTGAATATTTAACCATTGTAGCAAAATACCTAATGAAATAAATTCATGAATTACTGTCTACCCAAAACATAAAAACGTAATTACTTTCAAATCGCAGATATTTTCATGATTTGTTTTGTGTGAAAAGACTATGTTACTACCTATAATATTGCCTGTTACTTTTTTTTTATTTTATATTTTAGATACTAAAAAGTAATAATACGTCTAATTCAGCACAGCGCGCTTCTTGATAGGCGAGTCGTATTGCTCGGTGGACGTATGTCGCGTTGCTTGAGCTCAGCGCAGAACACTCAAGCTATACCACCCAAATCACTCAAGGCCGTTGGCAGTTACCAGCACCTTAAATCCCGGCAGTGAGAACATTAGGTATAGGATGAATATGTATTTAGACTTTAAAACGTATTAAAAGTGTGTGTGTGTGTGTGCATGTTCTCACTGCCGGGATTTAAGCCTGTTTTCTGTGAAAGAAAGGATAATAAAGTAAAAAGCAATTGTACAGCGATATAAGTTTTTTTCATAGGTCTACATTAGTTTATACAGGCTGAATTTTTCAAATGGACGTGGATGGTCAAATACGAAACAAAAAAAAATAGCAAAAAACACTCAAAGGAGTCGCAGGTCCGTTTTTCATTGGGCAGGGCAGGGAACCGTATTTTCAAACTTTTAAACGTATTTTTATTGACATTAAAAAAATAATTCAAGTATGTCACCTATTAATGTAGGTACATGTTTGAAAACGCTTACTAAAAATACCTACCTGTACCTATTTTGTTTGAAAAGGCGTATGATATTGAATTAGGCAAAATATAATTTTCGTAAAGCTGAGTGCTGCAGCACGACAATTGACAAATGTGCATTTAGGCACATTGGTACGAAAAAAAAATTACGTGAAATTATTTTTTACTGAGCGGTCTTCAAAAATAAAATGATGTTATGTTCAATAAATAAAAATAATAAATTATGTTCAATAAATTGCAGGTATTTTTTTTTTATTATGCTTGATGGTGTTAAGCGTCTTGCCTGATGTTAAGCGATGAGGCGGTCTACGATGGAGCACGCTTGCCTAGAAGAAACCGATTCACTCTCGACTTGATACCCAGATTGTAACTGTCAGGGAACACCCACTCGGGCAGCGAATTCCATTGTTTTGCAGTTTTCACAATGAAAGTGGAATCAAAGCGCTTCGTTCGGGTTTTTGGTACATCAACCATGAACCGATGGCGCTTTTTCGTGCTTCTGGCTGTCCGATAGAAAAAAGGGCAGGAGGGAATTGGATCATGCAGATCTCTCTCCGAAATGTATCCGATAAAAAACCGATAGACTAGCAACCTTGCGCCGATGCTCAAGACTTTGGAGCTTAGTCTCTACAAGGGAGTCGTTGCTAATGAGCTTCTTGGCACGCTTTTCAATGGACTCTAACGCCTCAAGTTGGTACTTGGCTGAGCCATCCCAAAGGTGTGAGCAGTATTCCATGCACGAACGAACCTGTGCTTGGTACAGTAGAAGCAATTGTTCCTACTTGAAGTACCGCCGCACCTTCGAGAGTATACCCAGATAAAATACGTGTGCGTCCTATTTAGGAATGGATAGCAACAAACTAAAATCCTAGATGAGTGTCGTGCATGCCTTGCGGCCGTTGCGGGTCAGCCAGATGTGACAGACAGTCAAAATGGTTGCCGTCATGACACGTCAGAGAACAATAATAAAAAATATTTTGTCATGGCCCAAACTACACTATATTTACTTTATTGATTAAAATCTATTTCTTTGTATATTTTGAAAATAATTCTTTAAAAACTATTTATTTGTATTTCTTTTTTGATCGTTTTTCGTGCTGACATAGTCGAACTGTTTATTGAGCTGGCAACTAAATTATTATTTGTGGTAGAAATTGACTCTAACACGTTTCTCTTGTGCGTATAAAAATATTTTATTGTTCGTTTTTCGTATCATAAGCCAAGAAGAGAAATAGGCTGATAGAGATGTAGGTATGGAAGTAAAATACATGCTGTGCCGACCAAAAATAAATTGACATAGGGCAGGAATAATAATAATTAAGATGATAAATATTAATAATCATTTAATAAGTATTTCTTTTATTATATTTGGTCCACATAAATAAAAATAGTGACCGTAAGCCAAGAAGTACCTACATTTTTATTTTTACGGAACCACGTTCACAATAAAATTTTTTCCTTTATTTTTTTCATTTTCTTTTAACTTTTTGTAGTTTACAATAATTTTCTCAATAGTTTGAACATGAAATTCATGTTAGTCTACTCTTAAATTTCTAAAGGATCCTGGCATACCCATGTATTCTGCATTGAATTCGTCCACTGATCTTTTTGTTTCGTCCGTACATGCTTTATTCATCATTTTCATATACTCCACATGTTCTTCTGAACTTAATTCTTTCAACCATTCCCCTGTAATAAAAAAAATATTATTAAAAAAATATTGATTAAATAACTTTATTTATAGTATCTATAAAGACGGAACTATAGATGGGCAACCCACCGGGTTTTTTTGGTAAACATCCGATAAACACCCAAATTTTGGGTGTCTATGTATGTTTACCAAAAAAGCCCGGTAGATTGCCCATCTATAGACAGAACCTATAAGTAATTTATTCAGAATCAGTTGACGAATCGATTCCAGTTATTTTAAAATCACTCGTCAAAGCTTTCATGTTCAGACGCTGCGGTATTTGGAATGAGAAGATATTATGTAGCCCAGCTGAGTCAGATATGATGGTTGCCCTTCTTCTCGAATATTGACCTACCTACCTCACTGGATAGTTTGTCCTAGGTAAACGTAATCGTCCACTACTTCGAGAGTAGAGTCTCGGATCTTCATGGAATTGGATGTTACATGAACATTTGACACGACTTTTGTCTTGTCCATATTCATTTTAAGACCCACTCTACCGGAATCTCTACTGAAGTCATCAAGCATTGTACAGAGGTCTTCCATTAAAATTAAAACATGATTATTACTGAATACCTTACCCTGTAATTCGTCCACGGATCCCTCAGTCCCACCATATTCCACCGGTAATATTTCTTTGGGCACTACTCTGTGTAAATCTTCTAAGGTTGCTTGTACATGTATTCTGTTAGCGATCTTTTCACTTACGAATTGTTTCATAATTTTGACTAGCATGTCAACGGTTTTTGATTCAGTAAGTACATGTAGGCCTTTCAGTCTTGCACCGTAGCCTTCCTGTATGAAATACATAACAAAATAGACATGCCTTTGCCTCTATTCAATGGTGCGAGTAGGTATAGACAGCAACAATCAACATACAGTGTGCAAGCGAAAGTTGAATAAAGCCACTCTCATTTTTTATCTGAGCGGGTTTTAACTAAAATTACTTAGTTCCAAAAAAATATTAAAAGATAAAAATAAAAAAAAAACTTACGATTAAAATAGCTAGAGCCTGCTGTAACTGCGAGTGATTAATTTTAGACACCAGATCAAATATATTTTGTTGTCTTAAGTCCTCTATTATTACAAAACCATTAACATAATCATTCGCTTTTATATATTCATTGAGCTGAAAAAAATATAAAAAATATTTGTTAAAACAACAATAATTTAATGTGACGCAATTCAGTCGTAAAAAAATCCAAATTGCCAAGAGTCGTGGACGTAGCACGATTAATTTTGACGTATCGTATCGTAAACGTAAATGAATTTATAATTTAAATACAACAATTGTTTTACATAATGCAATTTACGCAATTTTCTATATCAATAAAGAATACGATTTATAAACGGTGATTTTTTACGGGGTTTGGAACCAAAAGGAAGCCATTATACTCATCAATAAATATTAACAATTTTTACTACACCAACCCCAAAATTGTAAAAAAATCTAATATTTATTTCCCACATTTTGTCGAGTGAGCTTGACTTTCTTCTAAATGGTTGACTTTTTTCATGAATTCAGGGTTGGTCCCATATTAGAAACTATTCATAATGATGAGTAGGTATTATGGCCTCCTTTCGGTTTCAAAACCAACGAAAATTCACCGTGTATAAATATTATGTAATTTATGTACCTAGATAAAAAAGAGAGCTGCCTAATTCAAAAAAATAAATTTTTGAATTTCCTCTCTAGTATCTTCAAAAAATTAACATTTTGAATTAGCACTTTAGATCTAGGTGTGCGATGTATTACTAAATCAAAATTCGCGATATTTGTTACGATACGCAACGTTGACGCGACCTTCTGCTGACCAGTGTTGTTATTCTCTGTGAGACTATCAATTGGACTTTAAACTTTAGCTTTGTTTAAATAATAACTTTAAACTTTTGCATTTTTTAATAATTCTTCTCAAAGATAAATAATCAAGAAAAAAGATCGGTACACAGCAGCTTCAATGTGCTAATGCTAAGGCTTAAATTCACCGACAAGATAACAGTCCGATAAATTGTAAACGGCCGTTTAACATGACTTTTTGTATAGAAAAAGATGTGACAAACAGCCGTTTTCAATTTAACGGACTGTTATCTTGTCGGTGAACTTGGCCCTAAGTAGTCAAGTCTTTGCCCTCGCATGTTTAAGTTTACGAAGCAATGCTATAACAACGAATATTACCTGCACAGTGCAAAGATGATAATTTTGCCTGTATACTTAATTACTTTGTTGACTGTATTCAGATAGGAATTACTGACCTCATCTAGCTTAAAAATATATACACGTGAAAAACGTGTTATTATTAACCAGTCTGCGATATAAATATCATTTATCATTTGACCTCATATTGTTATTTGCACGTCTTTGTCGGGCACTTAATAATATAGGTCCGGCTTTATTTTCGAAACGGGTGAACCAATTTTAATGGGACATTCACAGGTATATAGACAGGACATGGGACATTCACAGATTTAAGGCTGCTCTAAAATTACCGAGATTACTTTTTACCTAGGATTATTTCGTAAAAAAATTAAAAACTTTTTTTTTTTTTTTTTTTTTTAAACTTTAAATTAGAAGCTACATTTCACAACAGCGCTTGTCTTCGAAACGGCCGAACCGATTTTGATGGAACTTTCACTGCTGCTCTATGGAATGAACTAAGATTTTTTTCCCGGTAATATTTAGGGTTTTTTTTGTAAAAAAATTAAAACCCTTAAAATTAGAGGTATTTTATACCTGTAATCTTTCTTTAAGGGTAGATACAGTAAATTTATAAAATAGATAGTACACTTACGATTATATTGTACTGGTAATACTGCATGAAGTTCTCAGGAGTAACGTTCTTGGTGTTCAATTTAATTATTATTGCTCTACAATAGTCCTCTGTTAAGGTAGGCAGTGGGGTCATACAACTGCAAAAGATACATAAAATGTTATTTTTAGGGTTCCGTACCAAAATGGTAAAAAAGGAACATATGGTGCGACTTCATCTGTCTATCTGTCTGTAACACCAGCATATTTCAACTACGAATGCTATCGACTTGAAATTTGGAACAGTTATAAAGAATTCTTGCCCAACTTTATTGCAAATGAAAAAAGTCAAAAAATATTTTTATTATCATTGCAAAAGGGGCCGGAGTGGGGGTCCGAAATTTTATAGTGGGGTTACTAGGTCAAGTGACATATCATAAATGAAAGGACTTGATTAGCACATTTTAAAATATATTTTCATTTTATTTTATGTCTCACAGTTTTCGACATAATGATGAAAAATGTCCGAAAAAATACCATTCCCCCCCCCCCCTTATCTCCGAAGTTTGCGGAGCGAAAAATCTGAAATAATTAGAGTTGATAGGAATTGACCCAAATATTGCACCAAAAATAAAACAATGTTCCTAGCTATTACAGTTTTTTCAAAATCATCAAAATTCCTTGACAAACAAACTTAGTTATGCGGTCCGGTTTTTTTTACTTTATACGTCCAAAACTGATACGGAACCCTCGGTGCGCGAGTATGACTCGCAACTGGCCGGTTTTATTTTTTTCATTTTTACCACTTCTCTAAATAATAATTATTATCGCCTTGCTATAAAACTAAATCAAATAAAAAAAATATTGTGTAGGTACCTCAGATCATAGAAACAAGGAGACTATACACATATTACAAAAAAAAAAAGCATTAAACATTTTGATTAATCTCGTTGACGTTAAAAACTATACTAACCCGGACATCACTGAATTTACCTACGTCATATTCTTATATTTCATTTTTGAATAATTATATTATTATATCATCTTCATTCTTCGACCTTGATGCAACCTCAATTGAAGAATATAATTAATTTTGTTTGAATAATGAATGAGACAAGTCAACCAATTAAAAAAAGAAAAATAAGGTGGATCCGTCAAGGTTGCGCGCAAATTCATGCGGTTTTTAGGGTTCCGTACCAAAATGGTAAAAAAGGAACCCTTATGGTGCGACTTCGTCTGTCTGTCTGTCTGTCTGTCACACCTGCTTATTTCAGTAACTACTAATACTATCGACTTGAAATTTGAAACAATTATAAAAAGTGCTTACCCAGCTTTGTTGCAAGTGATTAAAGTTAAAAAATGTTAGTTAGTTTCATTGCAAAAGGGGCCGGTCCAAAATTTCAAAGTGGGGTTACTAGGTCAAGTGACATATTATATGAAAGGGCTTGATCTGCACATTTCAAAATATATTTTTATTTAATTTTATGTCTCACAGTTTTCGACATATGATGAAAAATGTCTGAAAAAATACCATCCCCCCCCCCTTATCTCCGAAGTTTGTGAGGCGAAAAATCTGAAATAATTAGAGTTGATAGGAATTGACCCAAATATGGCACCAAAAATAAAACGATGTTCCTAACTAGTACCTACAGTTTTTTCAAAATCATCAAAATTTCTTCACTAACAAACTTAGTTATGCGGTCCAGATTTTTTCACTTTATACCTCCAAAACTGATACAGAACCCTCGGTGCGCGAGTACGACTCGCACTTGGCCGGTTTTTTTACAAATTGCCTCGCTGTTTTACGTTGTATGTTAATTCAAATTCGATTCGCGACAATAATGATACTATAGTTACTAAATAATAATCATCAATAAAGTCCTCGAAATTATATTCAAGGAAAAATCATAGGAAATATTTTCACGAAGTAATCGTGTTTTCCTCAAATACAGGGTGGCAGATTAGACAGTGGAAATATTTTAAGGGGTCATTGTAATCATCATTATGAACAACTTTTACTATGGGACCAACCCTGAAATCGCGAAAAAAAAATCAGCTGTTCCATACATTTTGTTGAGTTATGTGAACATTGGAACAGCTAATTTTTTTTTCGCGTTTTCAGGATTGGTCTTACAGTAAAAGTTGTTCATAACGATGATTACAATGACCCCTTAAAATATTTCCACTGTCTAACCTGCCACCTTGTATAATTTCGAGGGCTATATCCACCACGCGGGCCCAGTGCGGCTTGGTGGACGTCAAATCGTTCTAGGACATGCCGATTTCTCCATTTGTAGAAAGAACAAATAAAACAGTCACATACGCTAGCCCCAAAACGCTTTCCAGTTCCATCTTGACATTGCTCTTCGAAAAAAACTTTGGTGCCAGCGTTTTCATCGTGCACAATCGGTCTATCTGCTTCTTTGACTTTTCTACGGAACCTTTGCATGATATCAACGTCTTCTCCAAGTATTTCTTACCTGAAAGTGTTAAGTAAAATAAATGGTATAGTCCACAATTACTACTTAAACTAGCACTTTACTGTTATTGTTCTTTCCCTCAGGAACATTACATTTTTCTGGATGAAAAGTACCCTATATCTTCTTCTGCACCCGGTTTAGGCGTGAAAAGGTAACAAACAAACAAACTTACTTTTGCATTTATAATATTAGTAAGGATTATTACAAAATGTGTCCACGTGGAAGTCGGAAAATCACCTAAGTAATGTCGTTATTTACTTATGTTATGCAACTGATGCGAGTATGAGTATGACACGGTAACTTAGTGGTTAGAGCAACGCTACGGTACGACAGAGGTGGTGAGTTCAAGCCTCTAAAGTGTGCCGCATAATCTAATCAATATCACAGCTATTGACTAAAATATACATTAAAGTCTTACCGAAATCTTTCTTAACAAGATGATCTTGTTTCTGAATCCACTCCTCCAAAATATTGATAGCTTCTTCAACCCTTCCAGGTTTATCCAAATTATGGATCTTCCTTATAGTCTCCAAAATACCCGGGGGTAATTTTAAAAGACGATTTTCTGGTATCGTCTCCATTTTTAATTTTACACTGTTACAACACTTTTAAAACTCAAAAATGCAAATAAAAAGTTTTTTTTTTTAGTTCTATTATTAATTCAGTTGTTAATCGTTTACTGTATACATTGAAGCTCGGTTCCCAAATGGGTTAAATTATAACCGGTCCCTTATTTATAACTTTTATTAAAATTTATTTTATGTGTGCTTAGCAGTGTGTATAGTCAGCATCAAAATTATGTAATTATTAATATGTTTTCAAAACGTATAACAGGTTTTTCAATAAAAACTTTACAGCTGATGCGCATGTAGCAACATTGTTTACTTCTTAAAAAAAATCTTACCTCTCTACCAACTAAAATTGCATTAAAGGTATAATAAAAAAAAAACAATGTTTAAAATCGACATAAAATAGTCCAAACCTAAAGTTCCTTTTTAGTAGGTACTTCAATTATTTTGAAAGACACATTATTTGAAAGACACAATTATTTATGCATTTTGAAATATCAAAGAATTCGTCGATTTATGCTGTTGACTGTACACTGACGTTTGTGAATAAAAAGTAATAATAATGTACTTATTATTATAATTGCAGTTTCACACGCATTTAATACAAAATTTCAAAATTATTATTCAAAAGTTCTCAGGCCACCGGTACAGGTATTCAACTGAATACGCATACCTAATATTTCATAGTGCGGTGACAATATTATATTTGTAATCAATCCATATTAAATCTAACATAGCATTTTTTTTAACTCATTTTGAGCTGCAACTATAAATACATATTCGAATACTAGATGAACTTTCCTTGTCGCCCTATTCGTATATAATATACAGGGTTACTGGTAATATATTATCCAATATGGAGATGTAGGACAGCTTATTTGCAACCAAATGACCCATCATGACCCCTATGCAAATGTCAACCATTTTAGAGTAGGTAATTCGAAAATTATAACGATTTGTAGCTTTATTTTAAAAACTATTGAAAGAAAGAAAGAAAGAAAGAAAATCAATTTATTTTGCTCTCGCCATTTTTGAGTACAAAATTAACTTAATACTAACATAATATTAAACTTTGCACATGCAAATACAAAATGATAAAATAAAAGGAAAACAAGGTAAGAGTCAAGCATCATGTACAAAAAAATAAAGTCACAAAGAGAAAAGGCGAGAAACAAAAATCTATTAAAGGTAATTGTCATTTTACTGTTGAATATCATTATTGAGGTAGGTATTGAAAGGCAGAGAATAACAATATATTTTTATTAATATTTCTTTTTTACACGGGACTAGATAGTCCCGGACCTTTCGAAGGCGTGCGTGGAGCCGAAGCCAACACGTAGAGGCCCTTTACAATTTGATTATAAAATGTAATAGTGACATAGCTGGTGATCACCCCTGCATGCACCACAGAAATACATCCAAAGACAATCACCAGCTTATGCTGGACTATTGCAATACATGTGGAAAAAAGAAACTACTTGGGCTATTGTGATGGGATGGTAGTGGATTGGTTTTGGGGAACTATGGGCACTTATGGCGCCTGTCAGAACAATGTAGGTATATTAACACGTAATAATGGCAGACGGAGACTTGCCAACTCACTAACTGGGCCCCCCGAAAATAGTTGCTCGAGTCGCAACAAGGGGGCAACAGAAACGCGAGCGGCTGAAGGGTGGAAAGGCTTTGCTGGACTTTAAACTCAGATCATTTGCTCCCTGAGGGTCCGGCATCGCACTGGCCCACTCACCACTTACGCTCAGCATCCACCCTTGGAGCAGTGGGGTTCTGCTCTAGCGACTCCACCCTGGACGGCCAATTAAGGCAAGCCAGAGGCGGGAGACCTGTTCCTCGTCAGTGTTCACTCCGACCAGCCAATTAAGGCAAGCCGAAGGTGAGAGGTGAGGAACGGTGACTTCTCCCTTCTCCTGAAAAAAAAAAATGGGCATAGTTACGTCCCAGGGTTATTCCGACTCTTTTTTTTGGAATATCTTCAATGTACAGACAGACTTGATCCAACTGCCTAACTAGAGCCTCAGGCGTAGGTAGGCTCTTGGCTATTAGGTCATTGGCCGTGACGGCTATAGGCACAATAATTGCTGAGTACATGTTGACAACCTCGTGTATTTATTTTGATTGCCTTTTTACCCGACTGCCAAGCAAGAGTTATGTTTTTTGCGCGTATCTTGTAGGTATGTATGTAGATAATTATGTTTGCAGTCGGGATCCATTCGTTCCGGGTAAAATAAAATATGTATAGGTATAAATAATATTAGACTAGGTCCCGACTGCAATGTCGTCTTGTTTTTTATTATTTTTAGTGGTTTCAACAATACGCATCGCAGTGCAAACTGCAGTCGAGTTTAAAATTTTTAATTTAGTATTTGTTTCCCATTGCGAGCCTAAGTTTGTTTATCTAAAATACGCAGGAAGTTACCTTGATAAATGTAAAATAAAATAGCGACCTCAGAACCGCAGATTTTACAGCCATTATTTTTGCATAATTTAATCTTAGATAAGGCCTAGCAACTATGTTATCTACTATAACCCGACATAATAGGCGCCAATTATAAAACTTCCTAGCATTCTCAATAATTACAAATATGTACATAAGTAATATGATTGACTAGGTGACTAGGTGTAGTTATAAAGATCAGGTCTATAGTGCCATGTGGTGTAATTGTAGGTACAGATCAAGGTTAACTTTTCCTTGACGCAGTATTTTTTAAAACGTTGCCCTTCTACACTAAAAATTATTGGCTTTAAGACAAAACGTAAACAATAAAGGCTTAATTAAAAATCACGCCTTCCGATACTTCAACATCTCTCTGTAAGTAATACAAATATTCAAAGGACGTTGGTAGTTTTGGGCTTGATATGGTACAATAATAAAAGCTTAACCAAAAATAAAAATATATTTTAGGTAATTGTTCTTTGTCTAATTTATCATAGAGATTAAGAATTGGAATAAAAAATCGAAATAAATAAGAAATAAAATGATTATGCCGTTGACATTTTGAAAAAAAACCAATAATACAGAAATAGGTGCATGCTGGCGGGCGCGTGCCTCCACAGAATATCATGTCGACAGCAACTAAAACCTTTGAATTGAGAACTCATTAGTTGAGCTGTACTTCATTGGATCGCCACAGAATATCATGTCGACAGCAACTAAAACCTTTGAACTGAGAACTCATTAGTCGGGCTGTACTTCATTTGATCATTCACACCATACTTAACCTCACTGTCACAAATACGAAGATTTCTCCTTAACCCAATTACGTACAAAAACAAATAAAACATGAATTTAAATACTCTTGAAATACTCGATCACACCAAACTAATTTCATATCTGAACCGACATACACAATCTGAAGCCCAGCGTTCTATGGGCGTCTGCCGTGTCCTTTGTTTGGTGTGGGAATGGCATAGCATAAGCAATAGATCCGATTCACTCGTGACTTGAAGACATCCAGATTGAAGTTACAATCGGGGAATGCCCATTTAGGCAACGTATTTTGTATAAGTATCTAAAATACTTTGTATTATAGCCATCGTGAAAATTAGCGTTCGATTTACCTACCATAAATATTGTATCTTAAGGAAAACCATACACTAGGTATGTATCGAATCATTAAATCTCTTGCTTTGTGATGCCAGGGTAATATAGGTTCTTGATTCATAAGGATGTATGAGATAAACGGTAAATTCTTATTTTACCTACTGGTGGACTTGTTTATAATCATACTGTTCGTAATGTTTTTAAACTGATCGTGTTATTAAATATATATATGAGATGTCAAAAATCAAATGACACGAGCGGGATTTGAACCCACGACCCCTGCCGTACCGTGGCAAAGCTCTAATCACTGAGCTATCGCATCCCACTCGCTTTAGTTGAGATTTAAAACCTCTTTAAATACACCTATTTATATGAGCGTTGGTGACACTAACATCTATCGGAAACTAATACATCGATGCCCGTTTTCAGAATTTTTGTCAGTCTGTTCGTCTGAAATTTTGTCTAGAATAGCTTCCAAAACGGCTTTACGGATTTCGATGAAAATTTTAGGGATTAAAACAGGAATTTTAACTTAAATCGTTTATGTCCCATTTCGATATCTTGCAGCGTTCAGAAGATAGGAATAAATATAAATATTCACACTAAAGTTAATATTTTATTTGCAACAAATTCGGATCCTTCTTTATTTCCTTCCTTCGTTCGTATATGTAGTTAGGTAAAAATAAAACAAAGTCTTTTCAGTGCTCTTTTATTCAGTTCTTTTTAAATCTCTGTATACCTAGATACTTTTTCTACATATATCCAAGACTAATATCCAATTACCGGCTAAGACATAAATAAAATTTAAAATTATAATAAGATCAGTATTGTTGTCCTTCTAGGGCAGCTTCTTACGGCGTTTTATTACATCCACTTTATTAATTTCTTTTGTTACGTTCCCACTATTTTCGTTTGATAAAATTTGAAAAAACCGGCTAAGTGCGAGTCGTACTCGCGCACCGAGGGTTCCGTATCATTTTTGGACGTATAAAGTGAAAAAATTGGGACCGCATAACTAAGTTTGTTTGTGAAGGAATTTTGATGATTTTGAAAACACTGTACTAGTTAGGAACATCGTTTTATTTTTGGTGCCATATTTGGGTCAATTCATATCAACTCTAATTGTTTCAGATTTTTCGCCCCGCAAACTTCGGAGATAAGGACATTTTTCATCATAATATGTCGAAAACTGTGAGACATAAAATATAATAAAAATATATTTTGAAATGTGCAGATCAAGCCCTTTCATATGATATAATTATCACTTGACCTAGTAAATTTCGGACCCCCACTCCGACCCCTTTTGCAATGAAAATAAAAATATTTATGGACTTTTTTCATTTGCAATAAAGTTGAACAAGCATTCTTTATAACTGTTCCAAATTTCAAGTCGATAGCATAGGTAGTTGCTGAAATAAGCAGGTGTGACAGACAGACAGACAGACAGACAGACAGACAGACAGACAGACGAAGTCGCACCATAAGGGTTCCTTTTTTACCATTTTAGTACGGAACCCTAAAAAGGCGAATGCCCAATATTTTGCCACAAGGGTCTCTTATTTGTCTGCGCCATTATGTGCGCTATCAACACATACGATAAAAAAGGGACGTAAATTAAATCAAATATTAAATACTTATTTAGTAGTTTACTTAATGTTAGCATTTTCTCGATATTGTCATGTTTTTGTGCTACTAATGAGCATGTGTAACAATTACTTTAACTTGTTTCATAAATATTTGCAATATTTTATTAACTTTGGTTCGTTTCGCAAAAGATTTTTTATGCCCATGCATCAATCATTTCTTATTTTTTTTTCCATCTCTACAATTTTATTAAAATCGTTTTGCAATTATTTACTACTAAACTTGCCCGCCACTCCATCCGTGTGGCTTCAATGAAATTACCATTTCGACGGTCCCTAGGTACAATCCCCTAAGTGAAAGATACGTGATACGTATTTTTTATTTTCGTCAGCCACCCTAAACTATCGTTTATAATAATTCTAAGTTGGCGAATTGGCGCTCTCCAGTAAAATTTATCACGGTTTAAAATTTAAAAGTGGGGTCATTATGTTGTGTAAGTGGCATATCATATGAAAGGAATTAACCTGCACATTTCAAAATACATTTTCATTTTCTTTAGTGTCTTATAGTTTTCGACATATGATGAAAAATGTCTGAAAAAATACCATTCCCCCCCCTTATCTCCGAAGTTTGCGAAGCGCAAAATCTGAAATAAATAGAGTTGATAGAAATTGATCTATACTTTACACCAAAAATAAAATGATGTTCCTAACTAGTACAGTTTTTTCAAAATCATCAAAATTCCTTCACAATCGAACTTAGTTATGCAGTCTGGTTTTTTAAACTTTTATACCTCCAAGGATGGTACGGAGCCCTCGGTGGGCGAGTACCACTCGCACTTGACCGGTTTTTAGCTAAGAGATAGCTAAGGGAAGGCTAACTACGTAGCGACCGTCGATTTTAAATGACCTTAGTGTAGGGTTAAATTATATGACCAGTAATTTTGGTTAAGCAATCTCAACATCAGCCACGAGTTTGACAACAGATTTACTAATCACTGGTTTGATCAGACTTTCAGTAAACGTTATACATATTGCCAGCGTAATGCCTACATACCAAACTCTTTGCCAGTGAATCTTAATCTACACTTAAAGCCCTAAAGGAACCAGGCATGCCAACATATTGCTCATTAAACTTGTCTCTTGGTCTGCATGATTCATCAGTCTTCGCTGTATACATCTCCTTGAAGTATTCCACAAAGTCTTTGGAAGTAACCGCGTCGCGCCATTCGTCTGAAACAGAATAGCAAATTATGATAAAGGCTTGTTAACTATAACAATTTCCGTAGGCGCTTATGACTAAATGATAACCACACGGATGGGCCGTACCACAAAAAAGATAAACACGTATTCAACACGAATGCTACCAAAAATAATAGGTACGCACTTGTTTTAGCACTAACTTTTCTAAAACAAGTGTGTATTATTTTTGGTAGCATTCGCGTTCAACACGTGTTTTTTTTTTGTGACAGACATGGGCGTAGCCACGGTGGGGCGCTTGCCCCACCCTGGCTTGCCCTGTAAGGTAGGTACCTAACCAAAACTAAAAAATTAAATTATCTAGGTAGGTGCTATGTATACTTAGTACGCGGGTATAGTTTGCTAGTTACATATTATTTTAGACTGCTGCCCCACCACTGTTGCCAATTTTGTGATTTACCCACTAGACATTTGCATACATTTCTAGCGCAAAAGTCGCTGTTACCAATTTTGAGACTTTGTCACCAATTTTAGCGCATTAGTCATGTCTAGCGGAAAAATCGCAAAATTGGCAAAAGTGTGCCTCGACCTGAGCCCATGGCTGGCTACGCCCATGGTGACAGAGCTCAGCCTATAATCACAGTCTATAAAACCATACTGTGCTATAATTTTTCCACCTCTAGGAAACAGGCCTCATCTCTGTGAGAGGGAGGGGGGCGTACCTACCATTAAGTATCTGCAAAGACTTCTCCTCCCCTCCATACTCCTCAGGTACTAGATCTTTTGGTACAAAATCGTAAAAAGTATCAATATTTTTGTGCAAATGTATTCTTCCTGCTAATTTGGAACTCAATACTGTTTTGAAGAAACCTAGGAGAGCATCAATCATTTTTGATGGTGTTATTAAATGTATCTGCTTAATTCTCATGCCGTAGCCTTCCTGAAAAATAATAGAAAAGCTATAACAATATTTCATCATTATTGAAAGACGTTCACTCCTGCCGGCCTAGCATGACCACGATAGAAACAGGTTTTGTCTACAGAAGAATAGACAAAGTGACAGATTGTAGAAAGATTTCTACCGTTTTATGCATACAATGAAGAGAAGAAATGTCTCTATTCTTCAGTACAAAAAATTGATGAACTTGAACTGATAAACTAAGCACGGCTCGCCGTATGTGCTCGGGCAGAAGAGATAACTAGGTATTTGATTGAAAGATCTTTGTCTATTCTTTGGAAGAATAGAGATAGAATTGGTCATGCTAAGCCGGCTGGTAATAGGCCTATTCCAAACATCGCTACAATGACCGATCCTGTGTCAGTTATTGTTTATATCCCATGTAATAAGGACGACCCTATTGCCATTATCCGCCACAAATTCAATGATGCTAATGAGAATTTTCTTTTGTAAAAACCGAATAAATTTTGTAAAGCCCGATTCGGAGACACGGATTACAAAAGGATGACTCCGCAAATACAGTTAAATAAATAGCGACTTTTGCAACACCGCCATAAAGTGTAAGTCAGCTCGCACAGCGCTGCGTGTCTAAAATTATAATTAACCTGCAAGGCAGTCTCTTCTATCACGTGACTCTATCTCTTCTGACGCGGCCTAAACCCACTGAATTGCCTCGCGGGAAGGCACGCCAAAGTGCTTTATTATTAGGTTCATACCTAAAGTGCAGAGTGCACCAGGCCTGCTGGGGATCAAACCCAGGACCCCGCGTTCTGCAGTCGCACTTGCAACAGCTACACTAACGAGGCAAAAGTTTCATCATCATCCGCCTAGCCTTTTCCCAAACCAGATTGGTGTCGGCTTCCAGTCTAACTGGTTGCGGCTGAATATCAATATTTTACGTGGAGCGACCGCCATCTGACCTCCACAACCCAATTTATTTATTCGAAAGTTAGAATCAATGGCTCATGACTACCCGTAACGACTTATTCCTATGACAACCGGGACAGAGGAGTCTCGAGAACAATAACTTTCCGACAGTCACAATTGCTTTAGAACGCTAGATGGCGCTACGTGTATGTCACGCAGACGAAGTCGCGGGCAAAGTACTAGTATTTATATAAGTTTCAGTTACTTACTGTCATTAAAGTGACAATTTTTCTCAGTTCCATAGGAGTGCATTTAGTTACAAAGTTCATGACATTAGCGTCTCTAAAGTCTAAGGCTATTATGTAGCCACTGTTGTAATCATTTATCCTTAGATATTCGCTTATCTGAAAAAATATAGAGAATATAATTATTCGTTCGTTTGTCGCACTTGACAAACACAATTGATTTCGACCTGAATGAGACGGATTTTTCAACTGCGACAGATGGACGGTTATTATCACGAATTCTTAAGCCAGCCACCCAATATTCCAGAAGGAGAAGGCAAAAGTCTAAAGTACATATTTATTTTGCCAGTTAAGTAAGTCCAATGTAGTAGGGGGCAAGCTCAGATCGACAAGGAGATAAGCCATCATAGCAAATTAGTACGGAACAACTGTCGCCACTTGTAGTAGTTTTCGACATGTTAACTGCTTTTTTTTTATTATGAATCTGTAAATTATTTGAAAAAAGACAATTAACACCAAAAAAACCGATGAAACATCTACAAAATTGGCAAAGTTATAAGCGTTTTAAAATGATTTGCTAGACACGGACGGCACTACCTACTAGTGACGTAACACCACCTACGTCCGCTTGCGCGACAAAGACGGAGCGATAGGTACTCCCTCCAAAAACTTTAAAAGCGTCTATGTTTTCCATTTTGTGATAAATTATTATTTTTGCTTTTACTTTTTTGTTGTGCCTATTCCTTCTTTGAAATAAAATAATTTATTTGTACTTTTTTAGTAGTAGGACACTACCGTATTACAAGCGCTCCTGGTGAATATAAAGATCTCTCACACATTCAAAAAATCCGCACAACCGCAATCTAACACAGTCACTCAACACCAGCACCAAACTAAAACAATGCATTCATCATCAAACACTTATCACCGATCGTCTTCGGTTCGTCGCCAGCGTGTACGTTTTACTACCCGATTGAGCAATGTGATCAAACTAAAACCTCAAGCTCAATAGCACCTGGGCATATAATCTCCCTTGTTTCTATGATCTCAGGGGGCAAGTGATCAAACGGGCGCAAGTACAGATTTTGGGCTGCTAGTGAGAACTTCTTAATTAAAAAATCTAATAACACTTTTCCTGAGATTGACTCCAGCATCTCACTTTAGACCCTTTCTGTCCTAATAATGCACTATGTCATTTCAATAATAGGTATGACAAAAACCATTGAAAAGTTTTGCTATTATAGCGGGAACCCAGTTGGAAGAGCGACGCCACGGTGAGGCATGCGTCAGTTGGTTTTTGAAATCTTTTATGTATGTTAGCACCATGCAAAAGTCCTATGGGAAAACCATAACTTTATATAATATAGAAAAGGTAAAGTAGTAGCTACGAAAAAAAAGGTCTGGTTAGCTTAAAGAGTTTCACTAGTGGCTAATGAAATCGTGTTGAGAATAAACCTTATAGATTAATGTAAAAAAAATATTGAAAAAGTGGAAAAAGCACTGCCGAAGAAACTTATCTTTAGCGTAAATAAGAACGAACACTTAATGAAATTAACTTAATTATTATAGGCTACAAGGAACAGAGTAGTAGCTGATGATTTTTTTCTTTTTTTTTCTGTATCAATACTTCTGCTTTGTGTAAAAAAATCGCAAAACTTGCTGAATTTTTCTGAATCATAATTTTTATGGATATTTTGGAAACATTGGAAACAAAATGGAAACATTTTATGTATAAAACAGAAAAAAAATGCGGGTTCTCTGTTTTTTATTGTGTCAAATTCATAAAATTTTCATTTCAAAGTTATGAAAGTATGGCAGTGCTTTTTTGCACGTTTTCAGTGATTTTCAATTTTTTTTTACATTCATCTACAAGATTTATCCTCAAACCGATTTTTTTAAAGAACAGTCAATTTCTTCAGCATGTCAGACGTTTTTTTTCGTGGCTACTACTTTACGTTTTCTATATAAACTCATTGAAATCCTATAACACGATTTGCCGTAATGCACCCTTAATAACACCTATTGAATAATTATATGTACTTATATATAATGTTAATTATGTAACATACCACAGTAATATATCTGTAGAAAGTATGAATGTCCGATGTTTCGTAAGTGTCCGATTTCACGTTGAATAATGACACCCTGTAATGTTCTTTGGTCAATTTAGGTAGAAGAGCGTAGCGTCTGAAAATTAAAATAAATCATATTACAATTGGTTAAAAAATAATTAACTTAGCACATTGGTTGGTTGGTCTAGTGGTCTCCAGTGCTAAGTTTGATTCTCTGGTCGAGTAAAGTGTAGGAATAAAAAAAAACCGGCCAAGTGCGAGTCGTACTCGCGCACCGAGGGTTCCGTATCATCCATATACCGAGATAAGGGGGGGGGGGGGAATGGTATTTTTTCAAACATTTTTCAACATAATTATGTCAAAAACTGTGAAACATAAAATTAAAACATTTTGAAATATGCAGATCAAGCCCTTTCATATGCCCTGTCACATGACCAAGTAACCCCACTTTGAAATTTTGGACCCCCACTCCGGCCCCTTTTGCAATGAAAATATTTTGACTTTTTTCATTTGCAATAAAGTTGGATGAGCATTTTTATAACTGTTCCAAATTTCAAGTCGATAGCATCAGTAGTTGCTGTAATAAGCAGGTATGACAGACAGACAGACAGACGAAGTCACACCATAAGGGTTACTTTTTTACCATTTTGGTACGGAACCCTAAAAATGGGTTTGTTAATTTAATTCGTTTGTCGAATAGACAGAAATTCAGAATACGTGTAAATAAATTAGCTAGCATGCTATACAACCGGAACAGGCGAGCCCGACTCGCATTTGGCTCTGGTTTTATTTTTAATTTATTATATTCTTTATGATAAAAAAAAAGTACGGCCTGCCCTGCAGCTTACGTTTTTAAATTAATTAAAAAAAAAACTTAATGGTAATACTTACACGAAATTATCTAAGTGCTCATAATCTTTCTTGGATACTGAACTAGGATATAACTCAGGCATCAAAGTCTTGAAGGTACATAGTTTATCTATCCTCAGTTTAGCTCGTTCCACCAACCCCTTGGCGTTGATTAACGTCCTTTCAAGGTAGGCTCGAGCTGAAAAAGGTTAATTATACGATTGAACACAAATGCATTGCAAAGGGAAGCAGTTGAGGCAAATCGTTCGTAGAGCAGGTGGTTGATAAGGTCGCAAAGTTCTCGAGTGACCGCGTACCAGTGACAAAGGGTAGGGGGAAGCCGGTAGGTACAATAAAATAGTAACAAAATTATAGTTAATGCCGTTTCACGTACCTATGTCATACCCTCAGATCATAGAAACAAGAGATGTGCCAAGGCGCTATCGAGTTTGATGCCAGAACTTGAGCAAATTGCTCATAATAAAAACGTACGCGCTGGCAACGAACCGAACACGATCGATGGTATAAATACAGTGTTTTAGTTTAGTGCTAGTGTTGAGTGACGATTAACAGTGTTAGATTGAGAGTGTGCGGAATGTTTAATGCGTGGGAGATCTTTTTATTCACAAGGAGCGCTTAACCCGGCGAGCATGTGGCAGGGTATGTCATACCCAGCACACCATTTAAGCTCTTGTATCTTTTTCATTTCGCACTTAGCAGGTTTGTGGGGCTCAGTAGCTGGAGGTAAAGGGAGTGCGGAGGAAGGTAGTGGCATAATTTCAGTATCACGTGCGCTGGCGCAAGAGCTATACGTGCGCTAACATGAATTGGGTATGTTATACCCTGCCACATACCTGGTGTGATTCTTTTTTCAACTTAATTTTTTTTGTTTATATTGATTTTGAATGCTCATAATCGTTTGTTTCTTTTGGGTTTTCTTCAAAATGGATCACATATGAGTCAGGTTTATGTTAGAGACGTTAATAGATAGTTTTTTAGAAGAATTTAACGAAATAGGGGGCCAGTACCTACTGTAGAAAATGGTTCTGAAGATGAAATCGAAGGTTTTTCTGATGACGAAATTGCTTTGTCATTATAATGGACCCTTTGCCTGGACAAAATATGGATGTAAGCGCTATGGAAAAGTCATAACATACATTTTTTTTGCAATGACTATGCCAATTTTCAAGACTGAAAAAAGAAATGTTATATCATGATTATGAATAGCTGATTAAGTTTTTTTGTAAGAATATATCATAACTTGAAGGTTTAAAATAATTTATTGAAAAACTCAGGGGTCTTATTTAGGTTTGTTAACATTTTTGAAGTTCCTAACGTTTGGTTCTTGCTTTTTGAGTTCTTTCAGTCTTTGATAAAAATAATAACTATAAATAAATATGTACAACTTTTTTCATTTTAAATGTTTAAGGAATAAGCTTATGTTTAATATAGTAGTGTAGTTTTATTTAATTTAACCATCATGACATGATTACATGCATTTTTACATGTGGGTATAATATACCCTGCCACATACTCTGTGTAACTTTTTTCACCACATGCTCGCCGGGTTAATTATGCGCGTAATTGTGTCGAAAAATGTACTAAAAGTGGCATCAGTTGTTCCCGTACTAATTTTCTATGATGGCATACTCCTTGTTTCTATGATCTGAGGTCATACCTATCAATTATTCACTGTATTTTCTTATTTTGAATAGGCGAATAGTTATGATATTTCAAGTAAAACTATAATTATTTATAATTTTTCGATTATTGTATTGTAGCGGTTTTACCTCACACCCTGAGCCACTAGGAAACATTATATAGGTTGATTACGTTATGTAGGTACTCATCGATGCTATTTTATTGTAATGCTATTTAATGGCCGCCCTATGAGTATAATACTAATATTAATGTCCTAACACAAATCGCTGCCATATAAAATATGCATAAACGTGTTCAGTCAAAGATCATGATCACAAAAAGGTGATTCCATTTACATTACAATAAGCTTTTATTTTCCTTATTTAACCTTTTAACAGCCTAACGGTCGGTTGCAGAAAGAAAATTAAATTTTAATGGAGGCATTAACCATACAATTTCTAACGTTAAAGTCTCCTTTAAAACTTAATGACCTTTTCTGCAACTCAGCGTGAATCAGATATTATTTTAAATACATAGATAGATAATAACAGGAGAGACAATTATATCAAACGTGTATGACAAAGTAAAACTGAATCTATTTTATTATAAAATTGTAAAAAATCCGTGCTGTACCTACATTGAAGATATCCCAGAAGAAATATGGGATGGGGTACTGGAACGTAATCATGCACGAAAATATTTTTTTTTTTAATTTTTGTCTGTTTGTGCGCGCATCACGCAAAAAGTACTCAACGGATTTTGATGTGATTTTCACAGTTCGATAGCTTGGGGTCCAACTTAAAATCTAAGCTACGTTTCATCTAGTTTCGGTTGGACGAACCAGAGATACCCACAGCTTATTGTAGTCCAAGCGGATGGAGTCGCGGGCAAAAGTCTAGTTATTTACTAGCTTCTGCCCGCGGCTTCGCACGCGTCTTTTGAGATAAAAAGTAGCCTATGTGTTATTCTGATGTATAAGCTATATTATTGTAAAGTTTCATCAAAATCCGTTCAATAGTTTTTGCTTGAAAGAGTAAAAAACATCCATACATCTTTACATCCTCACAAACTTTCACGTTTATAATATTAGTATGATTAGTAAGATTAGTAAGAAGTAGGATAATTTGGTTACTATTTTATTGTAGGTAATACTACCGGCTACCCCTCACCTTCCACCACTGGTGCTTAGTGGGAGTTTTTCTAACTTAATCGATCGCGTGAACTATTTGTATGGGATATGGGATCGAAACAGCGCCATCTGGTGACATTAATCGGAAACACAATTTGCACACCCACATTTATCGACGCGGAATCGGCAAACCCCGGTCAAAAAAGCCTTTATGTCTACGAAATAAGGGTGTTACTAATACCATTCGCATCGGCTCGGCTCCGACGACGCCGGCCGACGGCGAAACGAGCCGTTTGCCTATTAGCTGATCGCACTGTGGTGAAACGCACTCGGCTTAAGCCGGTTCCGCGTCGATAAGTGTGGGGAGACCCTAATTCAACGGTCATCGAACATTGGCTGGTGCTCGAAAGTGAGGTTTTTTTTTTTTTTTTTGAAATGGCCTCTCGCAGTTGGCTTCTAACAGCCGTCACTGCCTAACGCGGACTTCTGGTGAGGACTTACAAATGCCTCCAGCCAGGCATAAAACTAAATAAAAACTACAAACTAAGCGACCACACGCTAAGGGCACCCCCTAGTGGGGTACGGGCCTCGGCTTAGGGCGTCGCTGGAGGGAGGGCAACTAGAGGGAGAGACTACTAGCTGGATCGGTTCATTATTTTGGGTCGAATTTAAATCTACACGCTCAGCGCGGGCTGGCTCGAGCAAGGGTCGGTTTGGGCTCGAAAGCGAATGTTGACACGTAATTTATTGGTTGTTTTATGCGTTGAATGTAATTTGCACTCGCCTGTTTAACCCGGCGGGAGTATGGCGGGGTATGACATACCCTACGTGATACTTCAATGGTCGTCTTGTTTTCAATTTTTGCTCTACCGACTTCTCGCTTCGTATAGCTGGAACTAAGGAGTTGCGGGAGAGGATAGAGGCGTCATCGCAGTGTTGCGCTAAACGGCGCTTGAGATTTATGTGCGTAATCTCCAGTAGGGGTACGTAATACCCCACCACATAGTTGGTGTGTGCATATTTTGCTAAAATTGATCATTGTTGTTTTTGCTTTCGTTGCTTACTATTGGTTTGCTGTTTAAGTTTTTGAACGAAAATGAGTTTCGAAAGAGAGGGAAGTCGTCTTGAGTCCTTGATAGAAGAAGTTTTTCAACCTTCCTTGATAGAAAAGGTTTTCAAGAATGTTTGGACGAGTCATGCTCTGAACCCGAATCAGAATCATTGTAGCAAACATAACCTTGGATCTAAGACAGAACCAGGTGTGCTGATCCAAAATTTCAAAGTGGGGTTACTAGGTCAAGTGACATATCATATGAAAGGGCTTGATCTGCACATTCCAAAATATATTTTTATTTTATTTTATGTCTCACAGTTTTCGACATGATGAAAAATGTCTGAAAAAATACCATTCCCCCCCCTTATCTCCGAAGTTTGCGGAGCAAAAAATCTTAAATAATTAGGGTTGATAGAAATTGACCCAAATATGGCACCCAAAATAAAACGATGTTTCTAACTAGTACAGTTTTTTCAAAATCATCAAAATTCCTTAACAAACAAACTTAGTTATGCGGTCCGGTTTTTTTCACGTTATACGTCCAAAAATGATACGGAACCCTCGGTGCGCGAGTACGACTCGCACTTGGCCGGTTTTTTTTAATTTAATAACTGTTTTATAACGTAAAACTTCGTTTGTTTTTGTTTTAGAGGTTTGGTAAGAAAGTGTCTATATTTGATTTTAAAAAAGTCAGTTTCTTTTAGTTTTGTTAAATTATAATAAAAGAAAAATAGGTTAAAATACTAAACTTTTTTCATTTAAAGTTGATTATTGATTACATTATTATAATAAAATATAAATTAGAACGTAATATATTCATATTATGACATTTAGGGGCCATTTAGTAAGTGGGTATGTCACACCCCACCACATATCTACCTACTCAATGTAACATTTTGTCACCCCGCTCCCGCCGGGTTAATTCTCGATGCGTTTGATGTTTACTCGATTAAAACGATGGTGAATTCATTCGAAAATGTTTTTGCAACTCGTACTAGGTACTCAGGTGGGGTGCTACTTGATTACTACATAGTAAAATATCTAGTATGTAAGTACCTATATTTATTATTAATCCTAGTGCCTATATAAAAACAGTTCGATGTTTAATAACATTTCAATCATAACATAGATAATTATAATTTATTAATGTTTTGTTTTATATGTATAGATAACAGTTTTTAGGGTTCCGTACCAAAATGGTAAAAAAGAAACCCTTATGGTGCGACTTCGTCTGTCTGTCTGTCTGTCACACCTGTCTATTTCAGCAACTACTAAAGCTATCGACTTAAAATTTGGAACGGTTATAAAAAATGCTTGTCCAACTTTATTGCAAATGAAAAAAGTCAAAAAATATTTTTATTTTCATTGCAAAAAGGGCCGGAGTGGGGGTCCGTAATTTTAAAGTGGGGTTACTAGGTCAAATGACATACCATATGAAAGGGCTTGATTTGCACATTTTAAAATATATTTTCATTTAATTTTATGTCTCACAGTTTTCGACATAATGATGAAAAATGTCTGAAAAAATACCATCCCCCCCCTTCACAAACAAACTTAGTTATGCGGTCTGTTTTTTTTCACTTTATACGTCCAAAAATGATACGGAACCCTCGGTGCGCGAGTACGACTCGCACTTGGCCGGTTTTTTTTTTATATTCGCTACACGTGTTTGAGAGCAATCATTACAATATTTTTCTAAACAACAAGAGATAATAAAACATTTAGATTGCTGTTATGTCTGTGTTAATTTATGATAACCTATTATTTTATTTAGGTAGATTTTATTACTGTTATACTATTACTAAAACGGAATGACCAGTTTAAATGACCTACGTAGTGTAGGGTGGCTAGTACTATCAAGAGGTCAAGCTGTATCTCGGGTTAATCCCACCAGAATTAGATGAAACGTAGCTTAGATTTTAATTTGGATCCCAACTGTGAAAACCACATTAAAATCCATTCCGTACTTTACGCCTGGTGCGTTCATAGGGGTTAAGGAATTATCTAGAGCTCATTTAATTCAAAATGAATGATAGGTCTAGATCTAGATCTATAAACACGTGTAATTGTGCATATAAAAATGTTACCCGCAATCGTGTGTATCCGAATAATGACTAGGAACAACTCAATTAGGTATCGCATAGTATAGAAAAAACGTGTTTCTATGTAAATTAGCTATTTTTTTTATCCAAACTGTTTCAACTACTAATATATCATTGCAAAACTAAACTGCGATAGTGCGTAGCGCAAAATGTGAAGAACCATAAGAAAGAAATACAATAATATATGTTTTCTAGCATATTTTTTTGCCTAAACGCGTGGATAGGCCGACGAGGTGGAATAACGATCTAGTGAGTCATTGGGCTCTAAAGCACAACCGGTTGTTTTGGCGATGCCTAGAGACGTATTTTGCCCACAGTACCCCGATCATGAGTTTTTTTGACGTATTGTTTCGTTAATGTAAGCATATTTTGAATTGAAAATATACGTTTCTTACACAATGTTTATATAAATTCAATACTTAATTAATTTCTCTGTATTTTTTTAAATGTGCAAATGTTTAAAATTTCATCAAAATGTTCCAGGACTGCTGTATGCGGGACACCGCATAGGTGAATCATATTCACTCAAGACCGTTAGCGTGTACCTACGGGTGCCTTACAATCTTTTATTTAGGGCCATGTGTTATGTTTAAGGTCAATTTCGTAAGTTAACCAGTTATTTCAACATTGGTTCACGGTGTTTTCCTTCGTCATTAATCACTGGCGTCTACGTTAAACTTAAAAGCACATAATTATGTGACATTTAAAATGCTAATCGGAACTTGGCTTCGAACTAAGTATCTTGTCATAAGAAACGATCATCTATTAGTGGGTAACACTATTGTACCTGGGTACAAGTCCAAGCTCCAGAGTACCTATTAAGAATTTCATAATAGAGCAAGATTTAAAATAAAACTTGATTGCGTAATTTAATTTTAATTACGATACCCTATGTTACTTGACAATGAAGACAAATCTAACAACACCTCATAATAATATGTTGAAATGCATCAAACTATTTATGTTATAGAGCATACCAAAGAAATATGACATACATACACTAGAAAAACATTACCCTCTTTTTGGGACAGTCGAATACAAATCAAAACACTTTGTCCCATTCTGAGGATCGAAAAAAAAACAAAAAAAAAACAACTACACTGAACTTGTACGTACAAAAATCTTTCTTGATGAAATGTCGTTGCTTCTTCACCCAGTCATCCAAAATATCCACCGCTTCTTCAATTCTTCCCTCCTTCTCCAAATTCACATCCTTCCTAACATATTCCAGAGTATCTGGGTGGTATTCCAGGATCCTATCTTTTAACACTGATACCATTTTTGGTACACGCTTGGGCGACTATGAGCAAACAACTGAAGTTGATCTATTATGTTTAGTGCCTTTTATTCACAACACATCTTGTTTTAATGTGCGGCGCACTTTATTCTGCGTTATTCTGCCGATCGACGGTTCCGATCGTTAATGTCGAGATTTTTGGACAAACATGATTATTAATAAATAAATAATATTTGTTATTAATCATGTTTGTGAAAAAAAATATCTACAAGTAACGTTTGATAGAAAAAAGAAAAACATTTAAATACTTGTTTAAATTATGTATACGAATAATAAATAAATTATCATTATAATCTTATAGTATTCAGACCTAAGTACTTAATTAATTAATAATAATTATTTAATAGAATATAAATAACCAATAGAAGAATAACCAAGTGATAATCAATTTCTAATAGGTACGTACATGACTTCGAAAAGTCAGCGGTGTGTCTCGGGATCGAACTCGAATCATTCGCCGTTCGCCGTGAGAGGCACATGGTTAAACCCTCAGATCATAGAAACAAGGAGATATGCCATCATAGCAAATTAGTACGGGAACAACTGTCGCCACTTTTAGAACATTTTTTGACACAATCACAAGCGCTCTTTGTGAATAAAAAGATCTCCCACACATTAAAAATTTTGCACATCCTTAATCGTCACTCAACACTAAACTAAAACACTGTATTTATATCATCGATCGTGTTCGGTTCGTCACCAGCGTGTACATTTTATATACGGTAAATGTGACCGTATGAAAGCGTCAAGCTCAATAGCGCCTTGGCAAATCTCCCTTGTTTCTATGATCTGAGGTTAAACCACTAGGCTATTCACTGCTTACCGTATTAGTAGTATGATATTTATAGATAGTTAAAAACTAAAACTTGACTACGACAAAAATCGAACTGAAAAGCATGAAACAAGAAAATATTCTTGCCTGATAGCCTGGAATTCTTCTCTAGACTTATGGAATTCAGTGTAGTGAAAAAACTTAATGGGTAAATCAACTTTTTATAGCGGCTTTTTCTGGTCGGTTTAGCCGTAAGTAGTCGGGTAAAAAGCGCAATAAATTCATAAGCTCAATCAGCCTGATCGCAGTACACTTTTGGACATACGGCTCTTCTAAATTGCGTCACGTCAAGCCTTAACTAGCCCGATTCACGTAATTACAAACAATCCAAATATCGCTGAAGTTTGAAAGTCGTTCGATCGAAGTCCTACCCATATTTGGTATTTACGTATTTCTTGAACGTGGTTCAATAGGACTTCAACTCAATAGAATCGAAACTAAACGATTTCTGAACGACTTATTCTCAGTTAAATTTTTTTGTATTCTTCCAAGTTAATGAAACAAAATCAAAATTCTGTGATTTACGTCGTTATGGTCAAATAAATTTAATTTAAAATTATATCAATAAACGTAAAATGTAAAAGGATGATTGTCATAATTATCTGAATACGCGTCAACGACACTTCGATCGAACGACTTTAAAATCGGTGCCGTTCAAGTTCGATAGACGGATGTGAATACGAAAAGGTATTCAACGACTAAGTCGCTACGATATCGTTGCGGTTTTGATTACGTGATTCAGGCTACAGGTCCTCCACCTTCTTGACTATCTCGGGCATATTTTTGAGGTCACTGGCCCATCTTGGCGATGGGGATTCTACTACGTTTACTGATCCGCGGTTTCCACTCAATGGCACTGCTGCAACGGCTATCTGTCTTGGAATGTCGGTGTTTTTCTGTCATCCTTTGAAGAGTTCCATTTTTTATCTCCGAAGATCTTCGTCTTTTTAGTATAAAAGGACATTACTCTACTACGACACGATAAGCATGGGGCTTACACTATAATAAATCTTTTTCACATAACTCAACAAAATGTATGGAAGATCTGATTTTTTTTTCGCGATTTCAGGGTTAGTCCCATAATAAAAGTTGTATGATGATAATGATGAGTACAATGACCTCTTTAAATATTTCCACTGTCTAACCTGCCACCCTGTATATTATGTACTTTAAGAGCAACGACATGTAGTGCAACAAACTGCATTAAATATGTAGGGATGATAACTACTTTTTTTTATTGTGCATCTGTAAACTATTTGAAAAAAGACAATTAACACCAAAAAAGCCGATGAAACATCTACAAAATTGGCAAAGTTATAAGCGTTTTAAAATGATTTGCTAGACACGGACGGCACTACCTGCTAGTGACGTAACACCCTATTTTACTTTTTTGTTGTGCCTATTCCTTCTTTGAAATAAAATAATTTATTTGTACTTTTTAGGGTTCCGTACCAAAATGGTAAAAAAGGAACCCTTATGGTGCGACTTCGTCTGTCTGTCTGTCTGTCACACCTGCTTATTTCAGCAACTACTTATGCTACCGACTTGAAATTTGGAACAGTTATAAAAAATGCTTATTCAACTTTATTGCAAATGAAAAAAATCCAAAAATATTTATATTTTCATTGCAAAAGGGGCTGGAGTGGGGGTCCAAAATTTTAAAGTGGGGTTACTAGGTCAAATGACATATGATATGAAAGGGCTTGATCTGCACATTTCAAAATATATTTTCATTTTATTTTATGTCTCACAGTTTTCGACATATGATGAAAAATGTCCAAAAAAATACCATTCCCCCCCCCCTTATCTCCGAAGTTTGCGGGGCGAAAAATCTGAAATAATTAGGGTTGATAGGAACTGACCCAAATATGGCACCCAAAATAAAACGATGTTCCTAACTAGTACAGTTATTTCAAAATCATCAAAATTCCTTCACAAACAAACTTAGTTATGCGGTCCGGATTTTTTCACTTTATACGTCCATCCATATGATACGGAACCCTCGGTGCACGAGTACGACTCGCACTTGGCCGGTTTTTAATAGTAGGCCACTACCGTATTCGATATGGAAACAAAATAAATAAACTTGTTTTTATACAATACATTAATTTATCTCTGTAGGTATAATACTGTGTTCCTCATTTTACATAGACAATTAAATGTAACTTATTGTACAGTCGGCGGAAAAAAATGGTTTACTTACATGACATGACATAAATTGTAGGTACCAGTGGCGAAGGGCAAGGGGAAGCCGGTACAATAAAATAGTAACAAAATTATTAATAATGCCGTTCTACTTATGTCATACCTACCGAACGACTTCAAAATATGAATATATCGCCTATTCATATTTTGAATTAAGCGAAATAAATAAAACAAAATTATTTATAATTTGGTTAAGTACTACTTTGTTGTACCAGCTTTCCCTCACCATTCGCCATTGGTATAGTATGCGGCAGGAAAGATGATCACAGATCGCGCATGTACATTTTTGGCCTAATAGACAGTTGACAATACGTAATAGAGAATAGTCCAATAGACGACCAGCATCGACTGACGAACCAATCGCGTGCAGCTTCGGCGCCCCCCGTCTTCTTCATTCCGCCAAAGAGACCGAAAAACCAGCTAATGTGCAGGTGACGTTTGTGATCATAAGAGGTGCCGTTAGTTACACCTATAATTTATGTCGCTGTCAGATACTGATAGAAGTACGTCAGAATTCTTGGAATAAAATAACCCATGTCTTACCGCAACACACAAAAAATACCTACGAGTTTAAATTTTGAATAGAGATTTAAATCTAGACGTATGTGTAAGCCTAAAAAGTCATTGACGTCACAACTATTAATGACTACACACATCAAAAGTGTTTAGGGACCAAGGTGTTTTTTACTAATATTTTTTTATCGTATCAAAATAAATAAAAATATCTATGAAAATGAGAGCAGCTGTGGTGGACCAGTGGTAGCGGCTCCAACTTAGAAGTCGTCGGTCGTAGGTTCGAGTCTCGACAGGCGCACACTTTGTGCAATTGTTACATCACCACCGCTCGGAAACCGGTGAAGGAAAATATCGTGAGGAAACCAGCATGTCCCAGAAACAAAAATTCCAAGACATGTGACATCCACCAACATGCACTGGGCCCGCGTGGTGGACTACGGCCCACTCCCTTTCTGAAAGAGGAGGCCGGCCTGTGTCTCAGCAGTGGAAACATTATAGGCTGAATCTTAATATGCATAATATGATGTCTATAAATATTAGTTACGTAAAATGTTTTCCTTGGACTTAAAACTAAAAACCGTTGTTTTTGTAATTATAAAGAGTTTGCGATTTTTGCTAACTGTCCGATCTTAGTTAAAGCTTAATTGTCGCAATTATAGACACATAAAAAAAATATTATGACTCACCCGGCAGGCGAGAATTTAATACTGACAATAAAAAAGTAATAAACTGATAAAAATAAAAGTTATTAAAGGTTTTTATTGCATAAAAAATAAAATGGACTCGGTAAGTTGTGTTTCTACGGTTAACTAGTATCACAAAATCGCACCGTTTTGTGGCAGAAATGATACAGATTTGTCTCAAACCTGTTGCAGGAGTTGACTTGACGGAACATTTTCAACTTCTAATCGAAATCCAGAAACTCTTTTTAAATTATTAAAAATATGAGTCCAAAAAAAATCAATTTGTAGGTACTTGTACGCTACAACGCGCGTGATCCGTAGATACTTTTGATATGTGTATAAAAAAGACGTCATGATAATAAATAACTAGCTCAGACGATCAAAATTAGGTAGGTATGATAGCGCTATAAAAATTTAAATTATACCTAAATCTTGACATGTTTCAACATATTTTTTATATTTTACGGCTTTTATTAGTTACGTTTCTTTTATTTATATGCATAAAAATATAGGTAGGTACATTTTACCACGTTTTCATTTAAAACTACAAATAAGTAATGTAAAAAATATAGTTAAACTACCTACCTGTTTATTTTGGTTTTGCCCTTCTATAGTATCCAGCAAAGTTTCGTCGTGGACTCATCACGCGGCGAGTTTGTCAAAGTCAACCTACGATTTCTTAGTCGCGCGCCTAAATAAAAAACCGGCCAAGTGCGAGTCGTACTCACGCACTGAGGGTTCCGTATCATTTTTGGACATATAAAGTGAAAAAAACCGGACCGCATAAGTAAGTTTGTTTGTGAAGGAATTTTGATGATTTTGAAAAAACTGTACTAGTTAGGAACATCGTTTTATTTTTGGTGCCATATTTGGGTCAATTCCTATCAACCCTAGTTATTTCAGATTTTCGCTCCGCAAACTTCGAAGATATGGGCGGGAATGGTATTTTTTCAGATATTTTTCATCATATGTATAATTATATATAACTGTGAGAGATAAAATAAAATGAAAATATATTTTGAAATATGCAAATCAAGCCCTTTCATATGATATATCATTTGACCTAGTAACCCCACTTTAAAATTTCAGATCCCCACTCCGGCCCCTTTTGCAATGAAAATAAAAACATTTTTTGACTTTTTTCATTTGCAATAAAGTTGAACCAGCATTTTTTATAACTGTTCCAAATTTCAAGTCGATAGCATTAGTAGTTGCTGAAATAAGCAGGTGTGACAGACAGACAGACAGACGAAGTCGCACCATAAGGGTTCCTTTTTTACCATTTTGGTACGGAACCCTAAAAACGAAACATATTTTGATATTCACGGATAGTTCTCTTCATTGAAATCTCATGACGCTAGAGCTAAATATCGAGCTTCATGGGATTTCTATAAGGCTCAATTTTCAGCCCTAGCTTAATGACATTCCCATCTGAAGAGACCATTTATTTCATCACCATTATCCAAACAAAAAAGGAAAATATCGCGAGGAAATCTATTATGTCCTAGTACCAAAAATTCTAAGTCATAATGATGTTCACCAACCCGTTCTGGGCCCACGTGGGGGTTGACCCCCTCTTACAGAGGGGGACATTCGGTTAAAGGACTTTCGCGGACATTAGGGGTTGATTACAACGAACTACAGCAAAAAACTAATTGATTACGTAAACCAGCAAGAAAGCCACAGGCAAGCCAGATGCATTGTTCGATTTAGAGATGTTCATTTTTCATTAATTTAAGTGAATTTTAATTTTCGTATTGTTTTTAATGACATAATAAATACCTAAATAAATAAGCCTTCATTGCTGTTCTACAAATTTTGCAACACACATTTTTCTTATTAATAATGATATTAATATTCATTTATTAACAGATCGACTACACGTTCGGTTTCACTTCACAGCTTGTCTTCCGACAAAGGCCTCCTCTAACATTTTCCATTTCTGCCTGTCTTTCGCTATTCTCGTCCACTCTGGACCCGCTACTTTTTTGAGGTCATCTTCCCAATAATGACATAAACTCACTTAAATTCATGGAAAATGAAAAATCACCTCTAAAACAAAAAAATATATGTGTCGGGCTTGGCCTCTAGGCCCGCCACTGCAAGTAAGAGTGACGATCATACATTAGCATATAGCATAGCATAATCGGCCTATAATGTTCCCACTGCTGGGACACAGGCCTCCCCTCTGTGAGAGGGAGTGGGCCGTAGTCCACCACGCGGGCCCAGTGCGGGTTGGTGGACGTCACATGTCTTCGAATTTTTGGTTCTAGGACATGCCGGTTTCCTCACGATGTTTTCCTTCACCGTTAAAGCAAGTGATAATTAATTTCTAATACGCACATGACTTCGAAAAGTCAGCGGTGCGTGCCTCGGGATCGAACGCGAACCATTCGCCGTGGGAGGCACATGGTTACACCACTAGGCTATCACAGCACATCAGATCATACATTATCATACGAAATGAATAAAGTATCCTAGGCACAGCATTTCTTAGAATTCTATGTAGACTCTGTTATTAAAGTTGTATTATGGTCACAAGGTCGATCAAAGGTGTAAAAGATCGAAGTCTTTTATGTTAAATGATTTATGAAAGGATCATAAAAACAAAGACAAATGTTTTATGTATTGTATAATTACGAGTATGTGTGATAAAGGCTGGCACACTGAATGCTTAGTACTTAGTACTTATACTAAAATTGTAGTTTAGTAGCAATAGAGCTCTTTGTAAAAGACTTCGTCCGGGGAAGGCACCTACTACCTCAGATCATAGAAACAAGGAGATATGCCATCGTAGCAAATTATACGGGAACCGTTGTCGCAACTTTTAAAGCATTGTGCATCACAACTACAAATGCTCCTTTATAGGTCATATAGAGATCTCCCACACATTAAAAATACTGCGCACCCTCAATCTAAGACTGTTATTCTTCCTCGTCACTCACGCTAAACTAAAAAACTGTAAATAAACCATAAATCACGTTAGGTCCGTCGACAACATTGATCAAATTGATCTTTTCAGGCGTCAACATTAATGGCGCCTTGGCATTGGCATAATTATCTTGATTCTTCCAGTGCCGGATTTAAATTTTTTATGAGTGTAGGCCACTTTATATCCGCCGCCCCATGTACCTTTCTAAAAGAATAATTTTCCATTTGCAGTAAATAAAAAAAATTGGCACTAAGACAGACCGTAAAAAGAAACAAGAATTAATAAATAAATAAATTATTTATTTGAGTTTCAACATTGTTTACAAACACTACACAGTTAGACAAATATGCAGCACGATGCAGCGATGAACTAGGCGAAACCCCACTCCCAAGCTAGGATTAAACCTGTGTTATGGGTAGTAGGAGATCACTCAGCCAACGCTTTTACAGCGATTTATATATAATTATTTACAACGAATGCAGTGTTATAACTAGCTGAGTTCCCAAACTAGGCGAGCCTGTGTATTTGGGAAACAGAAAAAAGAACAAGCCAAGAATAAACTGTAAACTATACTTACTTACAAATATCGATTTTAATTACTTGCCACACACTTAGGTAGACTGTATAAAGGTGCGTATGCGTGTTTATGTCAGTGTGAAAGAGAGTTGGTTTCGGAAGAAGTATGTAGTAATTACATTTGTTTACAGGAATTTTTAATAGCAAAAGCGTCTTCTGAAATCTGCCCCTAGGACGCTGCCGCCCCTAGGCCGCGGCCTATACGGCCTATTTACAAATCCAGGACTGGATTCTTCTATGATCTGAGACTACCACCATACATATTTCTGCCGATAATCAGCTTTGCTGTGTTCCGGTTTGAAAGGCACAAGTTTTGGTGTAGGTAATTCGGTCATACTCAGGTGTCTCATTGTTTGGTTGATTTCGGTGGCACAATTTTCTCTGATAAGACATTTTGAAGGAAATATCTGTAGGTAGGTACTGTCTTCTACCGATATTGTCTTAATTAAGGCCCCGGTATACGCCAACGGCCTTGAGTGATTTGGGCGGTATAGCTTGAGTGTTCTGCGCTGAGCTCAAGCAACGCGACATACATCCACCGAGCAATACGACTCGCCTATCAAGGAGCGCGCTGTGCAGAATTAGACGTATTATTACTTTTTAGTATCTAAAACATAAAATAAAAAAAAAGTAACAGGTATTATTATAGGTAGTAACATAGTCTTTTCACACAAAACAAATCATGAAAATATCTTAAGCGGTTTGAAAGTAATTACGTTTTTATGTTTTGGGTAGACACGAATTCATGAATTTATTTCATTAAGTATTTTACAACAATAGTTAAATATTCACAGGTACGATTGATGTATATATGTTCTAGTTTAACATAAAAAAATTGCACAACTAACCTGCATTATTTGACGGCGAAATAAGAGATTTAAAACTGGCCGTTACCATTTACCTTCGCCTTAAATCTACATTTGAAATTTCCTGGTAAAATGTCCAAATTAAACAAAAAAACTGTTATACCAAAATCGGCCAAGTAGTGAGATCTCTGAGAATAAATATAAATAAATAAATAAATAAATATCATTTTATTGAACCATTATTATGTATGAATGAATGAATGAATGAATGTCATTGAATGTCCCAATTACAGGCACATCAGACTTTTTCCTCGAGATGCAAAACATATTGTTGCTTTTAGGGCCAAAGCGTTTTTACCATCGGCAAAGAAAGGAAGCTACTATTTCAGACTATAATCTATCTCTGTGCCAAATTTCATCCAGATCCGTTCAGCCGTTCTGGCGTGATTGAGTAAGAAACATCCATCCATCTCCATAATATAGATTGTCGCGTACAGAGTAAAACACCGCTGCAATTTGCAAAAAAACGTCAGGAATTTTGCATTTTGCTTGAAACTTTGAAGTATCCCCCATAAGAAACCCTAGATTACATTTAAATAACAATAAGTACATTATTTTTTATTGCTCACTTAGGAACAATATAAGCAATTGAATTTTTTATAATTTTAATTAGAATACTTGCTGAACCATAGGTCAAGGATAGATGAGAAACGTGTAATTAATATCATAAATAATATTGTGCACGCGGAATATTAATTACTTAGCATCACTGGCTTGGGGTACCAGATCAGAAAAAAAGAAAATCCGGAGAAAATTCCGGACAATTGCAGAAAATTACGGACATTTACAGAAAATTGCAGAAACTTGGGAACGTGTGCAGAAAAATCCGCTCATTTTTTTTTTCAATAAATTCCTTAGCTTTTGATTTCTAATTGGGTCAACCCAATGGTCAAGAAAAAGAATCGAACTACTGGCAATTCTGTAAGACCGATTCATCCTGCAAAGCTTAATTTAGAAGAACTGTAGATTTTACGAGGGTGTGACAGTCGGACAGACGGACATGACGAAACTATAAGAGTCCCTAGTTTTACTATGGAACAATAGAAACGTTTTATTTTATTTATCATTTTCTTTCCATCGTTTGTGGAATGTCCGAATATTTAAATAATCGTCCTGAGCACAAATGAATAAGGAACTAAGGCGATTCGCACACTGCACCGCATCACGCAGCGTAGCGCCGCCGCCGGAGTGCGTGGTCTTCCGTTGTTTGCAAGTACCTGTAATTTGTATAGAAATAACGCGTAGTGCAACACACTGAAAACGCATTCACATGCAGGGCTTTTGTTCCTTTGCCACGCACACCGCAGCGTAGCCCGGGGCGGTGTGTGATTCGCCTAACAATAGAATGAAACAAAACTCTTAAAAAAATAATATTTTTTATTTGGCTTCACATAATTACTACAATTTTATGAATAGTTTTACCTCTTCCATTATTGCATATCTTAGCACCAATCTAGATTTCTTACTCTTTTTAGTTTATTGTTTAGATCAGTCTATAATCTAACTAATCTATGAATCTATATTATAATTATAGGAAAATACCCTGAGAAATCTTCTATAAAAAATTTGCTGCCGAAATTGGGCACCTACAACACCATATCTGATAAGTTGCAGTTATCTTTTTTGAGAGTATAATTACTGCTCCACACAATATAAGAACATCACACTAATGTTGTATTTGTTACTCCTTCATGCTGAAACGGCTGTACGGATTTCGATGAAATTTGACAAAAAGGTAGCCTGGGTCCTGAAAACGTCGCATGCAATGGCTAGAAGTCCATAATTCTACTTAAAGTCAATTAATCAATTTACATAACATTTAAGAACTATAAAAATTTAAGCTGGTTATAAAACAACACACCCAAAATTAAGAAGTTTTTGGAGGGGGGAGGGGGAGTGCGCTACGTTAACGTGCATTCGTTGTTTCGTGATTCGTTGTGACGTACATTCATTGTTCCGTGATCCGTTGTAATGGGTTTCGTCGTAACATAGCGCACCCATTATTTAGATTTCTGCTGTGATTAAAAAATAAAACGTTAGTGCTATTATTCCTAAAATTAATCCACACTCAACGCTCTAAAAGAGCCAGGCATGCCGATATAGTGTTCATTGAATTTGTTTGCTTGTCTGCAAGACTCGTTCGTGTTCGCTTTGTTCATCATGTTTAAGTAATTCATGAACTCCTTAGAGCTGATTGTTTCTAGCCAGGCTTCTGTAAAGGAAGAATGAAAGATTTAATAAAGATATAAAAAAAATAAGAGTACTCCAATCCCGTGGGTGTCTGAATTAATAAACACACATACTGCTTCATAGTACTATATACCTTACACTAAGGAGGTCATCAATTATCGTAGTTCACGTAGACGAAGTCGCGGGGAAAAGTCTAGTAGTAGTAACAAAAGTTAACTTACGATTCAACTCCAGCAAAGACTTTTCTGCTCCACCGTAGTCTGATGGCATCATATCTTTAGGAAAGTATTCCGTTAACGTATCATGAGTCTTATGTAGATGCATCCTATCAGCCAGTTTGGCGCTGAAGACTTGCTTCATCATCGTTATCAGCGCATCCACAACTTTGGAGTCTGAGATCAGGTGGATACCTTTTATTCTGCAGCCATAACCTTCCTGAAAAAATCAAAAAAATACAGTGACTAAATTACTATTTTGATTTAGAAATAATAGTATATAAAGACAAATCTCTTTGGTTTGCTACATCCATCCCCTTACTTAGACATGCCTCTTAACTTTAACCACTGATTAAATATACATCTATCGTTGTCATTTCTATGACAATGAATAGAGATAGATGATAGAGCAATCCATTTATCTTTAATCTGGATATGCATCATTTCAAAATATGTTTTGTAGCAGAAGCAGGAAATAATTTTGCAAATTTTCGCGTGCGTTTTGCTGTACTACCGCCAGCCGCCCGTGCAAAGACGCAGGCGACAACTGGCAAAATTATTTCCTGCTTCTGCACAAAACATATTTTGAAATGATACACATGCAGATTAAAGATAAATGGATTGCCTATATTCTTCAGCAAAAACCAAAAAAATATCACCTTTAGTTTAGGAGCAGTAGCGAATTTAGTTCTATAAACGACCTCATTTCAATAATTATTTTCACACAGTAATTTTTAAGCTACGATATTTTTATATCATTGAAAATAAAGGTAATATGTCAAGGTTTATTATATTTTTTCTGGATTTTTATATTAGTTAGTTTAAGAGTAGTAGGACCCCAACGGCGACGGAATTTATCTTTTTGAGGGTATCATACGCCTTAAACTTTTTTTAAGTCTCAGTTTCAATTCGGACAGCGACACTATAGGTTCCGAAACATTTTCCGGTCTCTAACCCCTCACGTGTCCAAAATTAGCACCGTGCAAAACCATGGAGTGGCCAAATTCGCACCCATTTTCGAGCTTTTTCGCACATATTTCGCACTATTTTTGCACTTCCGTTAAAAACACTATAACTCGCTATTTCGATAAACGACCTATGTAAAACCGTATATTTACAATCTATATAATATTTTCTATACGCTGTGTAAGTTTCATGTAATTTGGATAAATAATAAAAAAGATAAAAATAAGAGAACACATTTTTCACGCGTTTTGTTCGTTTTCACCACGTCCACTTGAGAGCTCTAAATATACACGGAAACCTTCGAATTTACTGATGAAAGTCATATCAATCGCCGGGGAATATAATAAGCTCACGATATCACAATAAACATTAATATATGGAGCCCTAACCAAAACTAGCACCGACCGGCGGAAATTCCGTTGACGTGTGACAACTTGATTCTTGTTCGAAATGTCAAGTCCGATTTTTTGTTCGAGTACAAGAATATAATGTCATCTGAAGCATTAGTGGATGTATGGAATTATTGGTAGCCTGGTCTTTCACGAACATTTTAAGGTATAAAGGAAAGAGATCGCACATGCATAGACAAAGTAATACCCGACTTTGTACCGCGCGGTGCGCTGTATCGGGGCTCAACTTGGCATTACCGGCGGCTGGCAGTGGCCACTCATAGGGGTAAACTTTTTGTGTCAGCCGCCGGCAGTGGCCACGCTTGGGGCTAATATAGTCTCTAATCTCTAAATACTCACAGTCATCAAAGTAACGAGTTGTCTTAGTTCTATAGGGTTAATCTTTGTGACAAAAGTAAGAATATTTATGTCGGTATAGTCCAACACAATGTGGAAGCCAGTGCAGTATTCCACTTTCATGAAGTATTCGCAGACCTGGAAAAGATAAAATTAATATGGCTTGCGCTTTATTTATAAAATATGTAAAAAAACAAATTGTGTGACATAGTGGTGCATAATATATACTTTGTATACTTTCTTCATACTATATACAGGGTTATTGGAAATATCTCTCAGCACAAATTTACTAAAATCAACAACTAATTGGAAAAATAACTGATTGGAAAAACCTCTCAGCACTAATTTCCTAAAATCAACAACTGATTGGAAAAAAAATAGAAAAAAAAAACTGATTGGAAAAACCTCTCAGCACTAATTTACTATCCTAATATCAACATTTTTTGTTCTATGATTTTTAATAATTACCTGATAGGATAAGTGTGCAGTGATAGCCTAGTGGTCTAACCATGTGCCTCCCACGGTGAATGGTTCGAGTTCGATCCCGAGGCACGCACCGCTGACTTTTCGAAGTCATGTGCGTATTAGAAATTAATTATCACTTGCTTTAACGGTGAAGGAAAAACATCGTGAGGAAACCGGCATGTCCTAGAACCAAAAATTCCAAGACATGTGACGTCCACCAACCCGCACTGGGCCCGCGTGGTGGACTACGGCCCACTCCCTCTCACAGAGAGGAGGCCTGTGTCCCAGCAGTGGGAACATTATAGGCCGATTATGCTATGCTATGCTATGCTAGTGGTAGCCTGCAACAACAACAACCTTGAGTCTAGTTTTGGTAGATGTGTCTAAGTTTTGTATAAAGTCATCTAATTATAGAACAAAGTTGTTGTTTAAGATGTTAGTAAAACAGTCCTACAAGGTTGTTAGTGTTTTACCAATAACCCTGAACCCCATTATACAGGATAAAATTAAAACCAGTGCGGATATTTTAGGAGGTGAAAGTACTCATGAATCGTGTTGTTATGCATTTTTGTAGGGAACAGCTGTTTTTTTTTCATATTTCAGTGTCGGTTCCATAATAAAAGTTGATCATAATGATGAGTACAATGACCCCTTAAAATATTTCCACTGTTTAACCTGCCAGCCTGTATAAGGAAAAGTAAAGTTTGTTTGGATGTATGAGGTAATCTCAATGATCCGATTCTGAAAATTCTTTCACTATTTAAGTGCTATAGGCTATTTTTATCTCGAAAACTGCACAGTTGCTGAGGGCCAAGCAGAAAGAAGTCACGGGTGTGCACAAAGTGCTAGTAAAAAAATATATTTAATTTTAGATTTGACAATAGGGATGTTGATATTTTTTTTTTAATGTGTATCTAACTAGCTATTTAAAACAAGACATTAAACACCAAAAAAACTGATGAAATACCTAAAAAATTGGCAAAGTTATACCTAAGCGTTTTAAAATTATTTGCTAGACAGGGTCGGCACTATAACTATCATCTAACATTTCCAACTCACCATGGTTATGTATTTGTAAAAACTGAGAACCTCTGAAGACTCAAAATTATCTGATGCAACTTTGCTGATAAACACCCTATGGTGCTGTGATGTCAACTGCGGGAGATGGGCAGAATGTCTGTAATAACATATTAAAAAACCCGTTAAACTTTTCGTGCTAAGCTCAGATCACAGAAAAAAATTAAAATAAAAAAAAGTAAAAACCCGACTGCGATTTACTTTACGTCTTATCTAAGTTTATCACTTTCAAAATTTTTCACTTTTTAGTGTTTTATGTTTATTGTTTAATGTAAAGATATGATATATTTTCGTAATCGTCTATTTGAGTCTCTGTCAGATAGTCAAATACTATTTCGCAAGAAATCCGTCAATTTTCGATGTTGACTGGGAAAATTAATTTTCAAATGATCCGAGTCAACTATGTTAGGCGAATCACACACCGCCCCGCGCTACGCTGCGGGGTGCGTGGCGACGTAACAAAAGCCACGCGCGTGAATGCGTTTTCAGTGTTTTGCACCATGCGTGATTTTTATACAAATACAGGTGTACTTGCAAACAACGTAAGATCACGCACTCCCGCGCTACGCTGCGTGATGCGGTGCAGTGTGCGAATTGCCTTAATATCAACCGCTATCCTAGTACATTCGTAGGAAGCTTATACTCTTACGAGTCCACTCGGTCTGAGCATACTCTGACTGTGTCAACGCGGTTTAAGGCGATTCGCACACCGCACTGTATCACGCAGCGTAGCGCGGGAGTGCGTGATCTTACGTTGTTTGCAAGTACACCTGTATTTGTATAGAAATCATGCGTAGTGCAACACACTGAAAAACGCATTCATGCGCGGGGCTTTTGTTCCGTCGTCTCGCCGCGCACCCCGCAGCGTAGCGCGGGGCGGTGTGTGATTCGCCTAAGACTTTAACCGTCAGGACACTTTTATTTTTCATTTTTTTCTTAAAAGTTGTTAATTTTTTTCAATCTGCTTTTTTACATAAAAAAGTACTTACACAAATTCTTGGACATGTTCCAGTTCTTTCTTGACATCATCGGTGGCATTGAAAAATTCCGGCATCAAAGTCTTGAATGTACATAGTTTATCTAGCTTCTCTTTCGCTCTTTCCACAAGGCCTTTGGCTGTAATCAGTGTCCTCTCCAAATAATCTCGGGCTGTAATAATTATAAATAATGTTGTTTTAATTATAATCAATTTTGATTTTAATAGCTAAGCCCCTACGCACTGTTCCGGCAGCATGCATTTTTATAATTTTTACTGATTTTAGTCGGTCCGATTCCCGGGTGTGGCAAGCGAATTTTTGAAAATATTTCAATGCAGTTTTATTTCTATTCAAAAATAAAGGAATGTTTTCTATCTACAGTATTATGAGTAGGTACTTTCTCTTCAGGTGGCATTACAAAATTCCACCTAATATGTAGTAGGTATGTATGTATTTCCGTTTCTGAGTGGTTCCCAGAAACTTAACGAGCTAACGGATTTTAACATAAGAGGTAGGTACCTTTAATTAGATTCGTATTACCTTACTATAACATCGCGAGTGACACTAGCCAAAATTATGAGAAAAGCTAACATGGCGGATTTTAGGCGAAGCCACAAATCACAAAAAAGGGCTCGAAAAGACAATTACGAAAATATAATTATAAATAGGACGTCGGCAGTTTTGGGCTTGATATGGTACAGTAATAAAAGCTTAACCAAAAATAAAAATATATTTTAATTGTTCTTTGCCTAATTTATCTTAGAGATTAAGAATTGAAATCAAAAATCGAAATAAGAAATAAAATGATTATGCCGTTGACATTTTAAAAAACCAATAAAACATAAACGGGTCAACGGGTGCATGCTGGCTGGCGCGTGCCTCCACAGAATATCATGTCGACAGCAACTAAAACCTTTGAATTGAGAACTCATTAGTCGGGCTGTTCTTCATTGGATCATTCACACCATACTTAACCTCACTGTCACAAATACGATGATTTCTCTTTAACCCAATTACGTACAAAAACAAATAAAAAATGAATTTAAATACTCTTGAAATACTCGATCACACGTAATTAATTTCATATCTGCACCGACATACACAATCTGAAGCCCAGCGTTCTATGGGCGCCTGCCAGTGTCCTTTCAACAATAACAATTAAAGCTGCTTTCAACAATATCGCGCAACATACATTGTTATGGACATGTTCACACTGTACTGTACCTACTATAATATATTATTATCGGCTTTGTATGGTGCGTGATATTGTTGTGCTATGAGCTATAATACTATAAATAATATGCTATATATTATAGCGTAGTCCGAAAGCAGCTTAAAAAGTGTACAATTTTTTTGTGGTTTTAATAACACCAGTTATGACATACATGGGGAAAACCACGGCGGGGTTTATTTAGGTACCGTATGCTATTTTTTATCGGTTTTTATTTTTTATTATTAGGGTAATATTCCTACCTACAATCCTACATACCTACTGACTGCCTCACTGGTCTAGTAGTCACGAGTACGACTATTGAGCGTGGGGTCCTCGGTTCGATGTCATGTTGATATTTAAATAATAAAGGTACTTACAGAAATCCCTCTTAACAAAATGCGGCTGCATCTGCACCCATTTCTCCAAAATATCTATAGCTTCATCAATTCTTCCCGGCTTCTCCAAATTGAGGTCCTTCCTCACAGCTTCCAAGGTATCAGGACGGAACCTCAACATCCTATCTTCTTTTAAGCACTCCATATTTAAACAACCGCACTGTCGAAGGATTAGCCAAAAACTGAACTTCGTTAAATGTTTTCTTTACTTTTATTGGGAGATAATTTTTGTGAGTAACTGGTTCTCTTACTTCGTGTAGGTAGATAAAGTTTGTGTCAATCCATTTTAATGAAAAGGTAAACAAACCCAATTTCGGTAAAATTATCCCACGATCACTCACTAGATGGAATTAGTAACACATTAATCCGTATTTTGAAGGTTTCAGCTTGACACTTTACCACTTCTTCGAACAATATTCATTTGATTACCTAACATTTTAAAATTTTGTCGACTTCTTTTTCGAAATTTCGAAAAAATCATACTTTGTCTAAGGTCCTGAGTAATGTTCGAAAACATTGTTCAGTTTTTTCAATTAAAATCAATTAGAAATCGAAATTTGTTCACTAGGACTCCGTACAGACCATAATTTTCTTACCCTATTCATTGAAATATCAGTACTCAGTATCGAATTTAACATGTTTTAATAGTAAATAACGAAATTCCAAAAAAGCGCCTCTAACTCATTCAATTATTAAAATCGAACCATTCAATTATTTAATTGATTTGTAATTAGCACTATAATTGGACGTCACTAACCTGGTGTAGGTACCTGTTTGTTTACCTTTTTATAAAAATGGATTGACACAAACTATACGTAATTCACATTTGCAGCTGTATAATTTTCGGGCGTCACGTTTAGTGAGGGAAAAGAATAACCGATATACACAATCACTTTATCAGTAGACTTGATAGAGTGAACTTGACCATGTCTCGATGTCAAATTTGCATGACAAGTGGATATCGTCGGCGTAGAGGGAAAACTAAATAACTCATTTTTTCTAGTCATACGATAAAAACGCGATTTACTCTGAGTTGCAGACAATGTAATTAAGTTTTAAAGGAGACTTTAACGATAGAAATTGTACGTTTAATATCCTCCATTAAAATTTAATTATTTTTCTGCAACCGACCGTTACTCGTTTACTTTTTAATCTTTTGGCGTAATTATTAAGTGGGAGATAACTTAACTGTCGGTAAGTCTCCCATTTAATAATTACGCCAAAAGATTAAAAAATAAACGATAAATCGCATTTTTATCGTAACTAGAAAATATGAGTTATTTAGTTTTCCCTCTACGCCGACGATATAATATGATTATGAATGAACTGAAATTGGATCAAGTTGAAAGTCTCGGGCGAATTGGATAGTAATATTATAATGGAGCAAAAATCAGCATTATGCTCTTTTAATTTAGACGTTTGTTGCCGTCCGGTTGTCGTGCGGCAGCCGTGCAGCACGACAGCTGGACGGCGCTCTCCACGTGTCAACTGTATGAAAATAAACAGCCGTCCGCGCAGTACGACACCCGCACGGCTGCCGCACAACTACCGCACAGCAGCAGTCCGACACCAAACGTCTATTGAACCTTAAAAATTAAGTATCATTGAACTTATTATAATTGAAGACCAATTAATTGTTTTTTGTTCGTGTTTGGCTTTGTACTAAGTACAAAGCCAAACACAAACTAAATACAAATTGTACTTAGTACAAAACCAAACACGAACTAAATACAATTTGTACTTAGTACAAAGCCAAACACGAACTAAATACAATTTGTACTAAGTACAAAGCCAAACACGAACTAAATACAATTTGTACTTAGTAAAAAGCTAAACACGAACTAAATACAATTTGTACTTAGTACAAAACCAAACACGAACTAAATACAATTTGTACTAAGTACAAAGCCAAACACGAACTAAATACAATTTGTACTTAGTACAAAACCAAACACGAACTAAATACAATTTGTACTTAGTACAAAGCCAAACACGAACTAAATACAATTTGTACTTAGTACAAAACCAAACACGAACTAAATACAATTTGTACTTAGTACTAAGCCAAACACGAACTAAATACAATTTGTACTTAGTACAAAGCCAAACACGAACTAAATACAATTTGTACTTAGTACAAAGTCAAACACGAACTAAATACAATTTGTACTAAGTACAAAGCCAAACACGAACTAAATACAATTTGTACTAAGTACAAAGCCAAACACGAACTAAATACAATTTGTACTAAGTACAAAGCCAAACACGAACTAAATACAATTTGTACTTAGTACAAAGCCAAACACGAACTAAATACAATTTGTACTTAGTACAAAGCCAAACACGAACTAAATGCAATTTGTACTAAGTACAAAGCCAAACACGAACTAAATACAATTTGTACTTAGTACAAAACCAAACACGAACTAAATACAATTTGTACTTAGTACAAAGCCAAACACGAACTAAATACAATTAATTTGTCTTCAATTATAACTAGTTCAACGATATATATTTTTAAGGTTCAATTTAAACGTTTGGTGTCGGACTGCTGCTGTGCGGTAGTCATGCGGCAGCCGTGCGGGTATCGTACTGCGTTGTGTTATTTTATAATTTTAATACTTAGGCCCAGATTAAGGCGACGGTAAATGGTAACGGCCGTAAATCTCAATTTTTAAATCTCTTATTTCGCTGTCAAATAATGCAGGTTAGTTGTGCAATTTTTTTATGTTTAACTAGAACATATGTACATCAATCGTACCTGTGATTATTTAACTATTGTAGTAAAATACTCTCAAAATAAATTCATGAATTACTGTCTACCCAAAACATAAAAACGTAATTACTTTCAAATCGCTTAAGATATCTTCATGATTTGGTTTGTGTGAAAAGACTATGTTACTACCTATAATATTGCCTGTTACTTTTTTTTTATTTTATATTTTAGATACTAAAAAGTAATAATATGTCTAATTCGGCACAGCGCGCTCCTTGATAGGCGAGTCGTATTGCTCGGTGGACGTATGTCGCGTTGCTTGAGCTCAGCGCAGAACGCTCAAGTTATACCACCCAAATCACTCAAGGCCGTTGGCAGTTATCAGCGCCTTAATAAACGTTACTAGCACGTGCGTTGGCCTAGCATTATTCCTGTCACAGTCGCACAACTGTCAAACTACAAGTGCAAGATAGAGACGGGAATAATATCTAAGCCAAAACACGTGTTAATAACGTTTATTAATCTTGGCCTTAGTATTTGACATTCTGAGAAGTTGTCATTGTGAGAAGTGGAAATTTTGCGTCCGGTTGGCATTTTGAGCTGATACGGTATTAGACTTGTTAAAATTACTGATTTGTAGTTGTTTTATTATTACAAGTCTTTATTTAAGTATGTCTCCAAATCTTGCAACAGAATTTTAGACCAGTTCGCCCCAACCGATTGAGCTGAAATTTGGAAAACATATGTAACCTCCTCTGTGACAATGCAATAATATGGTACCATGGAGGTGATCTCATGATGGAGTCGGGAGGTGGCCATAGCATAATAGCATAGTCGTGTTAGAGCTAGTAGGATTTGTCTTGACAAATACTGTAGACGTAGATGATGTTCAGGGTCTCATAATGGAGCCGGAAGGTGGTCATAGGAACTGATGAAATGAAATGAAATGATATTTTATTCTGTAAATAGGTTACAGGTAACACTTTTACACGTCAAAAATTGTTTTGATTTTTAAGCTAGATGAGGTCGGTGTTTCCTATCTGACTACCTTTGAGAAGAAACACCGAAACAAACTCAAAGGTCAGTCTCTTTTAAAGTCCAGACAAATTAAAATGAAACTATGCAAGGACCATGCAGGTTAGTCTGGAATGGCCTTTAAAGGAAAGAGCCATACAGATTTGAGTGGACCTATCCTGACTGTGCACGCATGTGCCGAGTATCGTGGTAGCTCAACCCTGACTTAGGGAGCTCAACGACCCAGCGAACATTACTATCAGAAAGGACATTTGGGTAGGTCGCATAAAGTACTCAAACTGTCAGACTGAACTTGAGATCTATACCTATATTATGTAACATAGAAACCCACATCGTACTCACATTCACAAAAATAAGTTAAATTAAATAATAATGTCACCTTAAATGTCATTGAGTAAATAAATTATGTCAAAAGAACATAGGATATGTTGGAGTTTATATGTATATAAATTGACAAAGACAATAAAAATGTACTATATGTTAAATTATTTAATTACTTAGACAGTCAAGAGATGACCAGTACCAACTGACAGCGCCCGTTCACGAACATGACACGCGCATCAGCACCGTTCAACTCAACCATTTTAGAGGGAATCGAACGATCCAATACACGTGCCACCGTCAGCGGTACATTTAGGCGAGCATGACATTCTCCCAACTGCCAAACTACACACAGAGTTAAAATTGGATTTAAAAAAAAAAAATGCTATTAATAATTCTACTCGATTATACAAAATGAGTATGCTATTTATATACAAATAAAAACCATACTAATAGATGTTAGAATAATGCAAATCAGTTCATACATTCAAAACATCAGTATGTCAAAGGTATTAAATACAAAATTAGATAATAATTGGCACATTACAATGTCAAGGTTTATGTCATAACACAATGATGCAAGTCAAAGTAAAGAATAACAATAATACAAATGTAAAGTATGCAGAGACATACTTGCATAGCATAACTAAGCGAGCAGCTCAATCCCAAGCGTTTTTATCATTTAGATTATCTGAGATTTTGTAATACCCTTTTTTATAAAGTTTGCTTTTAATGCAATTTTTGAATTTCTTAATGGGTAAGTTTCGAATATCTATATAACTCCTCAAGTACCTATCATAACTCTGCCGTGTTTGGACTCGTTGGAAGTGTCTTGACAACTACTACAGACGTAGATGATGTTCTCATGATGGTCTCATGATGAAGCCGTAAGGTGGCTATATGAAATATTCAAGTAGGTAGGTACCCATCATAAATCTGTCGTGTTTGGGTTCGTTGGATTTGTCTTTACAACAACTATAAATCTAGATGATGTTCAGGGTCTCATAATGGAGCCGGAAGGTGGTCATAGGAACTCCTCAAGTACCTATCATAACTCTGCCGTGTTTGGACTCATTGGAAGTGTCTTGACAACTACTACAGACGTAGATGATGTTCTCATGATGGTCTCATGATGAAGCCGTAAGGTGGCTATATGAAATATTCAAGTAGGTAGGTACCCATCATAAATCTGTCGTGTTTGGGTTCGTTGGATTTGTCTTTACAACAACTATAAATCTAGATGATGTCCAGGGTGTCATGATCGAGCCGGAAGGTGATCATAGGAACTCCACAAGTACCCATAACACTTATTGTATGTAAAATTAGCAGTGATAGCCTAGTGGTTTAACCATGTGCCTCCCACGGCGAATGGTTCGAATTCGATCCCGAGGCACGCACCGCAGATTTTTCGAAGTCATGTGCGTATTAGAAATTAATTAAATTAAATTATCACTTGCTTTAACGGTGAAGGAAAACATCGTGAGGAAACTGGCATGTCCTAGAATCAAAAATTCGAATACCTACCTGTGACGTCCACCAACCCGCACTGGGCCCGCGTGGTGAACTACGGCCCACTCCCTCTCACAGACAGAGGAGACCTGTGTCCCAGTAGTGGGAACATAATAGGCTGATTATGCTATGTAAACTTTTATACCTATTTTGCAGTGCCATAAGCCTTAATGCTGTCATGGTGTGCATGTATTTTGTAATTAAAAAAATAAATTGTGGCAGTGGTGATACCAGTTTGGTGAACACCCAGAGTTTTGGGCATGTACAGTCGTATAAATAAGGTTTATATTACACAGGAAAAGATACTGCAACGCCATTTGCACGAACTTCAAAATTGTCAAGTTATATTATTGCACTTATTGTAATAGCTTCGAGCATATGAGTTTCGACACTGAGGTACAATCATAACAACATGATACAAAAGTAAAAAAAATACACAATAAACAACTTGTTATCTTTGTGTGGCAACAGACGATTTTTTTATTTAACATTGACGTCAATTAGTCATTGCAAAAGGTCGTGTGTAACCTTTACACTTCTAGGACAAAAACATTATTTTTATCAAGAATGTGCAAGTATTAAAACGTTATAATTTGGGTTTACTTCATAGTACTTCGACAAATCGAGCGGTCACCAAAATAAAAAACTTTTTTAACAAAAAATAACCGACTTCAAAAATCCACTACAAAGAAAATAATAATTTTGGTTTCGGAAGTCGGTGGCTTTGGTTTTCGTTTGCTTTTTTTTTCCACCGACTTCCGAAACCAAAATTATTATTTTCTTTGTAGTGGATTTTTGAAGTCGGTTATTTTTTGTTAAAAAAGTTTTTATTTTTCCCTGTTTAGTTCTTTATCCCGTGTTAGATTACATGTACATTTATGCCTATAACTTTGTACATAGGAATGATTACATAATGTATTATATACTAAAACCTTCCTGAAAGTATGTAGATTACGTTAGTGAAAACCCCATCCAAATCGAATCAGTAGTTTTTGAGAAAATCGCGCACATACAAACATACAAACTCTTCAGCTTTATAATATTAGTATAGATCAGTGTACATAAAAAACAATAAATATCGATTTAAACTATAGGTAATTGTTTTTTGTTGAAAATTTTTATATTTCAATAAATTAATGTAAAGTTAACAATCAAGTTCCTATATGTTTTTATGGTTTTCTAATAGATAGATGGCATATAGTACCATTCATAATTACTCACATAGATCCTGGCAGTCTCCATAGCATAACACCTAAATTTAAAAAAAAAACAGGCTGATGAAAGAGTTTGCAAAATTATGTAAAGTCGATATAGGGAAGTATTATAATCACGTTTATAACACTTGAAAGTAGACAATTTAAAGAGCTAACAAAACACGTAAGCATAGTATTATATTCGGAACAATTAAACGTCTGTTTAATTACCACTATTTACCACTATTTTGTGATAAAGAAATAAACATACGTATCAACTCTTTATATACTAGCTGGTCCCCGCGGTTGCACCCCCGTTCTCGGCTCCTAAGGGTCGAAGCGTGATTTAAATAACCTATACTATTCCTCATGAATCTGGTTATCATATATAAAAAGATTTTTTCGAATCCGACTGGTAATTCCAGAGATTAGCGCGTTCAAACAAACAAACAAACTCTTCAGCTTTATAATATTAGTATAGATTTGAAAAATCAGGGTGGTGTGCATCTTATTTCGCATGCAAAACGCGTGCAAAAATGATAAACCCCCTAGTATGTATCAATAAATTGTTAATAGTAAATTACAAAACAAACCTGAAAGTATTGATATAAATTAAATATTATAGTCTACATTTGAATATAATTGCAATAGATTGCGATTTTCTGTTTCCTGACATTTATCACATCTTTACCAATTACTTCGGGAACCGCACTTATCCGCAGCTGATTATTATAAATGTTTCTTATGAAGAACTAGGCTACAAATTAACATAAAATTTAGAGCATGGGCAGAAGTGGGCAACTGTCAAAAGTCTTGATGAACTTAAAAAAACTTATTTTTCGACTTATTTTGTTTTACAATTATTTTAACATAAAATTATAAAAATATTAATTGTTCCAAAATTGTCAAAAAATAAGCTTTTCAGAAATATATAATACTTTACATCTATTCCTACAAAATTTAACATTAAAATCACTTTGAAAGTCATGAAGTCAACAGGCTTAAGATGGACGTTGGTACAAACAATAAAGTTTGTGGCATTGTAAAAAAAGTATTTTGTATAACATATGTAAAATACCTACAAAATAGTTTAGTTTGGTCCTTAAACTGTTAAATAAAATTAAAATAGTATGTGAATAGCGACATTGGTAAAAACCATTTTTAATATGCCATTGTTCTACCATTTTCCATATTAGTGGGGCGCCAAAGCTGCACGCGATTGGTTCGTTAGTCGATGCTCGTCATCTATTGGACTATTCTCTATTACGTATTGTCAACTGTCTATTGTCTATTGGGCAAAAATGTGCATGCGCGATCTGTGATCAAGATCCCTGCCGACACTTATACCTAAAACCTGTGTAACCACCTCTGGATAAGATAAGGTTCTATCAACTTATAAGTCAATAATTAATTTTTATTTGACCTTTTCAATAATGCATTTTGTTATTTTTTGGCGTTACTATAATAATGCACGGTTTTATGTATTTGCACAGAATTTGCATGAGGCTTCCTCTGCTTAATGTGTATTTTTTACCTGCAAAATTCACATTACCACTATTACCAGTGTTATGCACATTAGCGGCTACATCTTATAAATTGCACAAAAACCCACCGCGGGTTCCACTGCGTCTTGTCTGGTGTTAAATAAAGCCACAAAAACTATTCAGATCTATCTTCGAGTTTTTGCGATACTGACGTAGAGATACAATTCATTTTTATAACAATACTAGCTGTTCCCCGCGGTTTCACCCCCGTTGCTCAGCTCCTAAGGGTCGTAGCGTGATGTTAAATAGCCTATACTATTTTACATGAATCTGGCTTTCATATACAAAAATAACTTTTAGAGTCCGACTGGTAGTTCCAGAGAGTAGCCCGTTCAAACAACAAACAAACTCCTCAGCTTAATAATATTGTTATACTTAGATTATATAAGAAGATAGATATTATATTTTGAGATATGACATAAAATACCTGCCTATCTTAATTACCTTTTTATTGTATTGCCGTTTAGATCTATTTCTGTATTCTAGCGTAAAATTTATTCATAAAAATACAGATTAGTGTTGCCGTTCGATAGTATCGATTAGTATCAATACTATCGATTGTTTTGGACTGTCAATAGTATCGACAGTTTATAAAGCAATACTATCTATACGACAATCGATACAATCGATGAAAGAGATGAGACAGATTTTTAGATTAATCTATCGATAGTACCTATCTATATAGAACTATCGATCGGCAACACTAATACGTGAACACGTGAGTATTAATAGGTATCAAACCAATTAAACAAAATTCATCAGTTTTTTTCACATCGCCCAACCACCGACTTAGGTAGGTTTTTTTTATCAATTAAGTACAGACCAAGTTGTTGTTTCTGGAAAGTTTTGAAGACTTTTTATAAAATTACATGTCTTGAGTCCTGACATCATCGATACATCAATGCCTCGGCTAGACCTAAAACGGTAAAATTTTGACAGTATATTCCTATAATGGCATAGATAGATAACCACTAAGAACAAGAATAACACATAATAGGTATATACTGTCTTTTATTCCGAAAAACGCGGGCAAAGTCGCGGGCAAAAGCTGCTTGTTTATAAATCCTAACAAAATCTTTTAAATTGTTTACACTGCGTTGTACTTAGGAAGAGAACGTAAATTTACACAAAAGGGTCATTGACGTTAGTAGTTAAAAATACTGTGGGCTTAGCACGAATCATTTTGACGTCGTATCGTAAACGTAAGCGAATTTCGAATAAAAAATACGACAGTCATAGAACATTTTAGATATAATTTTATACAATTTATGAACACAGATATTTAAATAAAGTATTTAATTGAAATAAATATTGTGTAGCAAACGTGATTTTCAATTCAAAATATGCTTACGTTTACGATACGCAACGTCAAAATCGTTCGTGCTAGGCCCACTGGCTCCTGCAAATAAACTTGCCGTATAAAGGTGCGTTTTCACCGATGAGGCGAGGCGAGGATTGAATCGTATTGAGTCGTACACAGAAGTCTAAATAATAAGTCAATAGACGCAAAGGTGTGACTTATTGTCGCTGCTGTCGAGCAAATTAAAGCAGGGCACATGATGTGTTACACGACACCACAACATCGAGAGCGCGCGTTTAAAAATATGACGTAGGTACATGGGCGTAGCCACGGTGGGGCAGAGTGGGGTACTTGCCCCACCCTGGCTCTGACCTGTATGGTACCTAACCAACCTAAAAAATAAAATTATCTAAGTACTAACTAGGTACAATACTTAATATCCGTAAGAAAGTTCACACTCGACAGTCGACACAAAAAAATTAACCGGAGTAAAACCGCAGGTACTTATAGTTTGCTAGTTTCATAATATATTATTTTAGACTGCTGCCCCACCCTGAGCTCATCATGGCTTGCTACGCCCATCGTAGGTACCTAGGTATATGAACGAAATTAAGTTAAATTGATATTGCATTGGATGCAGTGACATTGACTGCGAACCGGCGACACGCGTCTGGTAGTAAAATGTAGTACATAACATTTCTATTGACTTATTATTTAAAAGAAGTCGGTTAATAAAACAAATGATTTTTGCTATTTGTGTGACTAAATTTTTTTACGGCTCGTGTAATACACCTAATCCGTCATCGACCGAACCTTGCTCGGCCGACGACGGCCGAACTCGGACGATTGAATCAAACACTTGTAAATTATAGCACGACCGTCATCGGCCGACAATATCGATCGTATTGGTGTACGCGCTCTCTATAATTTACAAGTATTTGTTTGTTTCAATCGTCCGAGTTCGGCCCTCGTCGGATTGGATGGGATAGTATTAGAATCTCGCCGGCTCATGTCCACCAAAAATTGTGAGTACCATAATAGCAAGCGCGAGCCATCACGAACTCGTGCGAGCAACGAGTATTATATCAATAGCGAAATTGTGGGGTAGGTAGGTATAACTAGTGGCAGCAGCTATGAGCACAAACATCACCTGCGCACATTGACCTGTCTGTGACATGTCCCTAGACTAGGTAGCAGTTCCGAATAAAAATCATGCCCCACACACGGATACTTGTCTGTTGCTCACCGCATTAAACATTCAAACGTCAAAGTGAATGTAAGGCTTATGTTGTCGCGCATGTACCTACATGCGCGATCTACTCATAATTCACGCCGCTACCTATACGTGTAGTGAAGATACAGTGAGACGAGATTATCAAAGCAAGACTATCGGGAGCCAGTGGAAGCTCGAACCGTCTCGCGATGGCCTTCGCGAGATTCGTGATTCCGTTGCAGAGTTATTCTCATCTGCCTAGCCTTTTCCCAAATTACATTGGGGTCGGCTTCCAGTCTAACTAGTTTCGGCTGAATATCAATATTTTACGTGGAGCGACTGCCATCTGACCTCCACAACCCAATTAATGGGTAATACCGGTATCCGAATGTTAGACCAGCTGTCAGACTTTTTAGGGCTTATTTATGACTACCCGTAACGATTGTCAAAGATATTCATATGACAACCGGGACCGACTGCTTAACGTGCTCTCCGAGGCACGGAGGGGTCTCGATGTGTAAAGAACGGTCACCCATCCAAGGACTGACCGCGGCAAGCGCAGCTTAACCTCGCAGATCGATCGATCAGCGCGACTGTCATTTAGCCACGAGCCCCTCCGTTGCAGAGTTATTATATAATCTAAATGCGCAGCAATACGGTTTAATATTATATGAACAGATGTTTCAATTCTCGTCTCGCACATCCTCGCCACTATTGATCATTTCCACCAAAGATGTGCTAGGAGGGAATTGAAATTTTCGCCAACAAAACCTGGCGAAGTTATTACACTTCAAAACCTGGCAAAGATTGGTACAGTTATGATATTTCACAATGCGTGATTTTTCCTTATGTCCATTAAAATCACGGGACTTGTGCTCGTGATTTGCAACAATTACCTAAACCTGAATAATAAAATAAAACAAGTTATGCGGACTAAATCAATAATACGCGCTATTTAATCCGTTTAAATTTATTTTATTACCTATAATGTGTAGTAATCGCAAAAACCTAAGTCATTATTAAACCTGAATATCCTACTAATATAGGGCTGCCGTTCGTCCCGGTACACCGGGACATGTCCCGGTTTAAAGCGTTGTGTCCCCGTGTCCCGGTCAGTAAGTCAGTTGTCCCGGTTTGGTAGTTCGACATGCATAGTTGACGAAGGCCAGCAAATCTTCGCAAAATATGCCAATCTTTCTTTGAAATCCCAGGCCACAATGCTAATTTGGAACGGGTGTTTTTGTTCTCACCGCAGCAGGTAGACGAAAAAACGAAAAGGGTGAAAAAAGGTTACTACTACTTAAAAAAGTCGGAACTTCAAACAAATGTGAATGGGCAAAGAAAAGTTGCACTGAGAGCGTAGAGCAAGCCTGAAAAAATTAGGATGTTGCTTTTCGATAGAGCATCATCGATTTTTCGCAATTTATTAAGTTTTAATAAATATCTACCAAAAATTAAACTTAAAAGTTCCTATAACCTAAACTTAAAAGTTCTAAAACCTAAGAGTAAAATAATCTGATTCCAGTTTCTTTTTTCTTCTAAATGCCCCGGTCTGCATTTCAGTATTTATGGCATCCCTATACTAATATTATAAACGTGAAAGTTTGTGAGGTTGTATGGATGGATGTTTGTCACTCTTTCTCGCAAAAACTACTGAACAGATTTTGATGAAACTTTACAGTAATATAGCTTAGGTACCTATACATCAAAATAACACATAGGCTACTTTTGGAACGGAGTTCCTTTACGCAGCTTACTGTACGAGTGAACTGGGACAAAATTTAAGCGATGACGCGATGACGTTTTTGCCATTTCGCTTTTATACCTATTAACGGTGCTGCTGTCTGTAGTCAGCTACGAACTCGTACGGCTCTAAGGGCTAAGTTTACCGACAAGATAACAGTCCGATAAATTGAAAACGGCCGTTTAACATAATATCTTTTCAACTGATTTCAAAAAAAGGGTTCTCAATTCATCGGACTCTTTTTTCTATGGAAAGTCATATTAAACGGCCATTTTCATTATAACGGTATGTTATATTGTCGGTGAACTTGGCCCTAAATCTCCATATATCGAATTACATAAAATGTGTATGGAACTTTGTTCCTGACGGGGGTTCCCTGACCCCACACGTTTTTTTTATACCAAAAACGCGGGCGAAAGCTAGTTTTAAATGTAAACTGTTGCCCGCAACGTCCTTCGTGTCAGTAACCTGCGCGGGAGTGCGCACGAGACTCACCGAAGCTTTTTTTGCAATCGAATTAATAGTAGGTATAGAACACCCGGCTGCGGTGAAGCTAAAAAGGAGGGTATTGTTTTTAACCTTTAAGTTAGTATATAGGATAAGTTTTAATTCACTGCGCATATTTTAGGAGGTGAAAGTACTCATGAATACATAAGATCAACTTTTATTATGGGTCCGACACAGAAATATGAAAAAAAAAATCTGCTGTTCTATACATTTTGATCGTGTTGTATAAGTACATTTTTGTAGGGAACAGCTAATTTTTTTTTTCATATTTCAGTGTCGGTCCTATAACAAAAGTTGATCATATTCATGAGGTAGGTACTTTCACCTCCTAAAATATGCGCAGTGAATTAATTTTTTTCCTGCGCATGCTCAATCAAACACTGACCTAATTCAAAATTGATAACTTTTGGCAATTGACGTTTAAAGTTTTTTGTTGTAGGTGCGCGTGGAACATAAAATATAGACTGATCTAATTTTTTTTACCTTATTTTGCAAAGAATAGGGTTTTTTTTAACCGACTTCATTAATTAACCGACTTGAAAAAAGGAGGTTCTGTATTCGTCCCGTATGTATGTATGTAAGTATGTATGTATGTATGTATGTATGTTTGTATGTGCGCGATTTTCTCAAAAACTAATGATTCGATTTGGATGGGGTTTTCATTAACGTAATCTACATACTTTCAGGAAGGTTTTAGTATATAATACATTATGTAATCATTCCTATGTACAAAGTTATATGCATAAATGTACACACGTAGAAGATTTACTGGTGAACGAAGTCGTCAAAGTAATCTAACGCGAGATAAAGAACTAAAAAGGGAAAAAACTTTTTTAACAAAAAATACCCGACTTCAAAAAGCCACTGCAAAGAAAATAATAATTTTGGTTTCGGAAGTCGGTAGCAAAAAAAGCAAACGAAAACCAAAGCCACCGACTTCCAAAACCAAAATTATTATTTTCTTTGTAGTGGCTTTTTGAAGTCGGTTATTTTTTGTTATATTTTTACTAGGTTGTAGAGCATGCTCTTTTAGGTCGGTATTTCACTGTAACTCATTTTGGCCAAATTTTGAGATCGGTCAGTGTTTTACTAAGCATGCGATATGTTACCGGACTAACCCGATTTTAAACCAAACTAGTTTGTCCTACGCGTGTCAGGATAAACTAGTTTATCTTAGGATAAACTAGTTTATAGGATAAATTAGTTTATAGGCCAAACTAGTTTATCTTAGGATAAACTAGTTTGGCCTAGGTCAAACTGATTTTTAATTATGATTTAACTTAGGGTCAGTAAATGAAATGAAAAAGCGACCTTAGGTTTCCCCCTTTATATCCGAAGTTGCAGAGTGAAAAATCTGAAATAATTACAATTGATAGAAAATCTATAAGGATATTGCACCAAAAATAAAACGATGTTCGGAACATCGTTTTTGAAAGAAGAAGAAATTTTGAAAAAAAAACGGTGCTAGTTAGCTAGCACCGTTTTTTTTTCAAAACTTCTTCACAAACAGACTTAGTTATGCGGTCCAGTTTTTTAACTTTTATACGTCCAAGAATGGTACGGAACCCTCGGCGCGCGAGTACGACTCGCACTTGTTTTTAAATGAAAGGTACCCCTTGTCCTTTTTTGTACCTCTGACAACGTAGGTATATGCAAAATTTCATGATTATCGGTTCACTGGTTTAGGCGTGAAAAGGTAACAACGAAAAGACTTACTTTCGTATAATAATAGCTTCCGCCCGTGACTTCGCCCGTGTTTTTGGAACAAAAAGTAACCTATGTGTTATTCTGATGTATAAGCTATATTACTGTAAAGTTTCATCAAAATCCGTTCAGTTGTTTTTGCGTGAAAGAAAAACAAACTTACATACATACATACATCCATCCATCCATCCTCGCATTTATAATATTAGTAGGATTAATAATATAATTAGGATTTTCCTGCTTTTAAAAATAAACTGATGATGTTTTCGGATTTTGGTGACGGTGTCATTTCTTTAAGAATTTATGTGTTTTCCGAGTCAAAAATAGCCATTGTTCTTTTCGAAGTACCTACAGGTACGTGGATGGTCAAATCCGAAACTATAAGAAATAGCGAAAAATACTGAAAGGTGCCTCGGGGCCGATTTTGATGAAAGGTAAAACGGTATCATTCTATTTTTGAAAATTCTATTTTCCTAGCCATGAATCCAACAGACAGATATGAAAAAGTAAAAGGGTTCCTAATTTTACTACAGAACCCTAAAAACTTCTAACTAAAACCTCTTATACGTATCTCAGACGTTGAGAACAATGTAAATACAATTGAAATATTGTCAGCAAATAATTTTGTTGTTGATTCTAAAGCTGCATGTAATGTGTGTTTGTTTATGGAAGTTCAAGGTTAATTTGAAGGGCAAGTAGCTTTTAAGGCCCCGGTATACGCCAACGGCCTTGAGTGATTTGGGCGGTATAGCTTGAGTGTTCTGCGCTGAGCTCAAGCAACGCGACATACATCCACCGAGCAATACGACTCGCCTGGAGGAGCGCGCTGTGCAGAATTAGACGTATTATTACTTTTTAGTATCTAAAACATAAAATAAAAAAAAAGTAACAGGTATTATTATAGGTCATATACAAATCATGAAAATATCTTAAGCGGTTTGAAAGTAATTACGTTTTTATATTTTGGGTAGACACGAATTCATGAATTTATTTCATTAAGTATTTTACAACAATAGTTAAATATTCACAGGTACGATTGATGTATATATGTTCTAGTTTAACATAAAAAAATTGCACAACTAACCTGCATTATTTGACGGCGAAATAAGAGATTTAAAACTGGCCGTTACCATTTACCTTCGCCTTAACCAATTAGCCAAGCTGAGCCAATAGTTGTCTTGAGTCAGGACTGAAACAATGTTGGTTTTAACACTCATTAGTACGGCGCTTGTTCAGCCTAACGGCTCAAATACACCAAATCCGTTATCGTACGAACTTTGCTCGTACGATGACGGACGAACTCGGACGATTGAATTAAACACTTGTAAATTGTAGAGATGGCGGACGTGTTGGTGTACGCGCTCTCTATGATTTAGAAGTGTTTGATTCAATCGTCCGAGTTTGGCCGTCGTCGTACGAGCAAAGTTCGTACGATGACGGATTTGGTGTATTTGAGCCGTTAGACATCTTCCTCGCCGGGTCGGTGTTTTTTCATTTCTGTACCGAATCTTACCGGCCGCGTCACTCGATTTTTCAAATCCCTCATATTATACCTATTTAATAACAATTACTTACATGTTTTTAAAATGATATTGTGTACGAATCAACGATTTTACTGACTCCATATTGAGTCTTTCTTTGCTTCATTAGCGATAAAAAGGCGGACATACAATAGGTAAAAGAGGATGGGAGGACAAATTTATAGATTAGGAGGACATAGCAACCCTATTCCTGGCCGGGTTGGTGCGTTTTCGTTTCTGTACCGAAATTGTACAGAGACTCTGCACAATTACCGAGCAACGTGTAATTAAATGAGAGCTTTCTGACTGAATCGTTTCGGTACAGTTTCATGGGGGATCCAGATCAAGGTTACGCGCAAAATTTAAAATATCTTGTGATTTTTGCAAAGTACAGCGCTGTTTTACGTTGTATGTTGATCCAAATTCAATTCTATTCAATTCAAATACGATTAATTCGTGAAACCATTACGATTTTCCTCAAATATCATTCCGAGGGCTTTATGGATGATTTTGATGTGTATTATATTTTAGTAACTATGCTATCGTAAGGCGATTCGCACACTGCCCCGCATCACGCAGCGTAGCGCGGGGGTGCGTGATGTTCCGCTGTTTGCATGTAGGTACCTGTATTTGTATAGAAATCACGCATGGTGCAACACACTGAAAACGCATTCACGCGCGGGATTTTTGTTCCGTCGCCACGCACCCCGCAGCGTAGCGCGGGGCGGTGTGTGATTCGCCTTATTGTCCGTATTGAATTTGGATCAACATGCAACGTAAAACTAGCTGCAATTTGCAAAAAACGTAAGAAATTGTAAATCTTACGCGCTACCTTGACGGATGCCCCTTAAAAAATCAGTACAGATTCGGTACAGAAACGAAAACGCACCAAACCGGTCAGGAAGACGCCTAAGACAGTTGGACAATACGTCTTTAGAATCGTATATTATTGAGTTAGTACCTATATACCTCTCAGTGAATCTTAGAAGCAATCCCGTGTTTACCGGCGAACGTAGATACGAAATATCTCGAGCTTGCCAGGTGGCTACATCGAAAATCGATTCCAAACTTGCTTGAAATCGGTAATCAGTTCAGAGTTGGAATGTTCTACCCTCAGATCATAGAAACAAGGGAGATGTGCCAAGGCGCTATCGAGCTTGATACCTGATTTTGAGCAAATTGCTCATATTAAAAACGTACGCGCTGGCGACGCACCGAACATGATCGATGGTATAAATACAGTGTTTTAATTTAGTGCTAGTGTTGAGAGTGTTAGTTGTTAGTGGTAGACAGTGATGGTAGTTGTTTAATGCGTGGGAAATATTTTTATTCACAAGGAGCGCTTAATTATGCGCGTAATTGTGTCGAAAAATGTACTAAAAGTGGCATCAGTTGTTTCGGTACTAATTTGCTATGATGGCATATCTCCTTGTTTCTATGGTCTGAGATTCTACCTCATATTGTTGTTCCTTCTGCTGCTAATGCAGCCATAATTATTCAAACTTTTTCTTACTTGGGCTACTTATGGCCATTCTCAATAACCAATCTATTGGCTCTTTCGCGTACTAAAGATTTTTGACATTAAGGCTCGTATAACTGAACGATACTCAACCACAGATCTCTTCTTGAGCATAGAATAAAACTAGTTTCAACCAATCAAATGGCTTTAAATCTACCCTCAAGGCGAGATCTGTGCTCGAGTAACGTTCTGTAATACGAGCCTTAGTTAGAAATGTTAAAATTTGATCTCTAGGAGAGGAAAGAGCCGATGTATCGGAAAATGAGAACGATAGAAATTACGCTCTATAAAGCGCAGGCCACATCGACCGCCAGTCAGCGAGCGAGCGAGCGAGCGAGCCGGGCGAGGCTTTTCATACGCTGACGTAGCTTATCTCTGTAGTTTGCGGTGTGAACCGAATTATGAAAAGAGGTGAAAAGATGCCTCGCCCGGCTCGCTCGCTCGTTAGCTCGGTTTGGCCTGCGCTTAAAGTCGCAGCTAGCTAATATCTCTTTCTAAACCTCGATATAATGTATACTTTCGCGTACTATACCTACGTAATTGGCCGATTAGAAAATTATGCCATGCCGTATTTATTTTTCACATATATTTCTTCTAACTATTGACAAATCGGCCCTCAATAACGTGGAATTTGAAGCTAAGCCCACGGGCCGCAGTTTGAGTATGGCTGCTCTAATAGCAAGAAGAATAGGCAGTTTAGCCACAATATAATAGGTATGTTATATGCATTATAAAATTATTTATTTTGAATGTGGAAAACAAGCGATCCACCTGATGTTAAGCAGTCTCTGTCGCGTAACTATACCTAGAAAGAGAGAAAGAAGAAAGAAAAAATGTTTATTCGGAGCATTTTGAAACACGTACAGAAAAGGAACAATAATCTCCCGTAGTACCATTACACAAAAATTAAGCTAGCCTCTAAGTACATTATTACTTAAATTAAATGTTATGAAAAAAAAGATAATCTATAAACAAGATAAAAAATAATAATAAAAAAAAAGTCTGTAGAGGGTAGTACACGTAATCGTGGAGCGCTTTATGTCATCGAAGGCGTGTCTCACGGTTGCTCCGAATGGGTATCCAGCTCAGCATAAGCCAGGCGTAGGCATACCTACTAACGTATCTACAACACCAGAGTCATCACAGACTCATTTATCCACCCTGGAGACGGAGTTGAAATGTCGTGTCAGTACCTAATCAAACCAGCCCGTAATCTTTAGACTGAAACACATAAGAAAGAAGACTAAGGTTCATTACTTTTCAAACGTCTTTTTTTTTAATAATTATAGGTTCGCATTTGACTACTATCCAACTAGGGAGAAAAAGTGGCGTCATATACTCCCGGAAACCTTACCTTATAAATTAGTTATCACTTGCTTTAACGGTGAAGGAAAACATCGTGAGGAAAGCGGCATGTCCTAGAACCAAAAAATTCGAAGACATGTGACGTCCACCAACCCGCACTGGGCCCGCGTGGTGGACTACGGCCCACTCCCTCTCACACAGAGGAGGTCTGTGTCCCAGCAGTGGGAACATTATAGGCCGATTATGCTTATGCTTATGCTATACTTCCGGAAACCTTACAAGCAAAAATTGAAAGGGCCTACATTTGAGCTTATCATTCACTGCTTAAAAGTAAGGTATCAAAAGTGATTGTTGATTCCATATAGTTCCTTGATAAAAATATACCTAGATATTTATGCTAAAAATATTAAACACTTGCTTACTGACGTCATTAGGACTTAAGAATCATCCATTCGTATTTTGGTGAAGCATTCACAAATAAGCGTGGAATATTGATCATAAAAAAACCATAAAGAAACGTGTAAAAACTTTAATTAAATACTGTGAAAAGACGTCATTTATACCCTCAGATCATAGAAACAAGGAGATGTGCCAAGGCGCTATCGAGCTTGATGCCTGATCTTGAGCAAATTGCACATATTAAAAACGTACGCGCTGGCGACGAACCGAACACGATCGATGGTATAAATACAGTGTTTTAGTTCAGTGCTAGTGTTAAGTGATGATTAACAGTGTTAGATTGAGGGTGTGCGGAATTTTCAATGCGTGGGAGATCTTTTTATTCACAATAAGGAGCGCTTAATTATGCGCGTAATTGTGTCGAAAAATGTACTAAAAGTGGCATCAGTTGTTCCCGTACTAATTTGCTATGATGGCATATCTCCGTGTTTCTATGATCTGAGTTTAATACCTAATACATCAAGTATTTTGGATGTAAATAACTATAAGTTATTTTACAGATAATTTTTATGTTATTTCAATTGTTTTAATATACAATGTCATTTGTATGACAATGATAGAGATGACAATTGACATAAAAGCTGTTTAATTTAATCATTGTTTATTAATATGGGGGATAACCTCCTCCGAATCATTATAATAAAAAAACTGTAAAGTAAAATAGTAAAGACTAAACACAAAAAAAAATACTAATAAGTCAATAGGGATATCACTTACTACATTTTATGCCCAGACGCGTGTCGCCGGTTCGCAGTCAATGTCAAAGCATCCAATGCAATGCAAAAACAAAATTAAACTTAGTTCACATACCTACGTCTCATTTTTAAACGCGCGCTCTTGCGTGTTGTGTAAACCTGGGTACTCACTTAGCAGTGTTGCATGTAACGTATCACATACTGTATCAACCTGCAAGTGGATACGGCTCGTCCACGGTCCATCGCGTATCTAGCTACGAGCTGTCGGATCACACTGCGAGCCGCCTTTGTGTTCGCAGTGATACCGCCACTCAGCGGGTCACTGCGAGCTTACAGCGCTCCACGCGCGAGCGGCTCGCAGCGGACTCATGCCTACGTACTCACTTGATATTGATACCGTATCTGATACATTACATGCCACACTGCTAAGTGAGTACCCAGCTTAAGATACCACCTGCCTTACATAATTTGCTTGAAAGCGGCGATATGGTCACGCGCCTCTGCGATTTCTATTGACTTATTATTTAGACTAGCTGTTCCCCGCGGTTTCACCCCCGTTGCTCGGCTTCTAAGGATTGTAGCGTGATGTTAAATAGCCTATACTATTCCTCACAAATCTGGCTAACTTATGCAAAAAGTATTTTTAGAATCCGACTAGTAGTTCCAGAGATTAGCACGTTCAAACAATCAAACTCTTCAGCTTTATAATATTACAAATAGATTTCTGTGTTCTAATGTTTAGAACCACAGAAATCACAGAAAAAGGAACCCTTATGGTGCGACTTCATCTGTCTGTCTGTCTGTCACGGCTGCTTATTTCAGCAACTACTAATGCTATCGACTTGAAGTTTGGAACAGTCATAAATTATTTATGACTGTTCCAAATTTCAAGTCGCCCAACGCTTTGCTTCGCTTGCCCAACTATATTGCAAATGAAAAAAGACAAAAAATATTTTTACTTTCATTGCAAAAGGGGCCGGAGTGGGGGTCTACAAAAGAGCTTCATCTACATATTTCAAAATAGTTTTTTATTTTATTTTATGCCTTATAGTTTATGACATATGATAAAAAATGTCTAAAAAATACCATTCCCCTCCCCCCTTATCTTCGAAGTTTGCAAAGCGAAAATCTGAAATAATTAAAGTTGATAGAGAAGTTTACCTAAATATTGCACCAAAAATAAAACGGTGTTCGTAACTAGCACAGTTTTTAGAAATCATCAAAATTCCTTCACAAACAAACTTGGTTATGCGGTCCGGTTTTTTTTTCACTTTTATACGTCCAGAAATGATACGGAACCCTCGGTGTGCGAGTACGACTTGCAATTGACCGGTTTTTTTATTCCTAAAATTAATCCACACTTAACGCTCTAAAGGAACCAGGCATGCCGATATAATGTTCATTGAATTTGTTTGCTTGTCTGCAAGACTCGTTTGTGTTCGCTTTGTTCATCATGTCCAAGTAATCCATGAACTCCTTAGAGCTGATTGTTTCTAGCCAGGCTTCTGTAAAGGGAGGAACAAAGATTTAATTCATCATCATCATCATCAGCCTATAGCAGTCCACTGCTGGACATAGGCCTCTCCAATTGCACGCCACTTAACTCGATCCTCGGCTTCTCTCATCCAGCTGCCACCAGCCACCCTGCGAAGATCGTCGCTCCACCTAGCCTGTGGGCGTCCTACCCTACGTTTGCCGATCCGCGGTCTCCACTCGAGAACGCGTCTACTCCAACGGTCATCAGTTCTACGACTGATATGGCCGGCCCATTGCCACTTCAGCTTGCTTAATTCTGTAGGCTATGTCGACTACTTTCGTTCTGTGTCGGATCTCCTGGTTCCGAATTCGGTCCCTCAGAGAAACTCCGAGCATAGCCCTTTCCATAGCTCGCTGAGCGACTTTGAACTTATGAACCAGCCGTTCCGTGAGTGTCCACGTCTCAGCTAGTTCCGTAAGTCATGACAGGTAGGACGCACTGATTGAAGACTTTAGTCTTTAGGCTTTGTGGAATAGGCGATGAGAAGACTCGACAAAAAAGATTTAATTAAATAAATAAAAAAAAATAAGAGTAGTCCAACCCCATCTGCTAGTCTATTCTGTAACGACACGCCGCGCTTGTAGATTAGGGATTGACGAAGGTACTATCATAATCGATAATATCCCTCAGTGATAACGTCTGAATCCGGTGAGCTCACGATGAGATACTCCTCGAGCGTTGCCAAACAAATTAGAGGAAGCCGTGACACGCGCGCGCATTGCCGACAACTGAAGTGAGAATGTCACGGTGAGATTCTCGTCGAGCGTTCGCCAACAAATTGGCAGTTCTCGCGGTGATATCACGCAGCGTGTCGTTACAGTTACAGAATAGACTAGCTGATTCTATGGGTGTCTGAATTTGATAAATACACTACAGCTTGATCTCTTCATAGTACTAGCCACCTTACATTAAAGAGGTCATTTAAAATGGTCAAACATTTATCGTAATCCATGTAGACAAAGTCGCGGGCATAAGGCCGCGGCCGCACTGGTACGGCTACAGCGACGCAACGGCGATTTCGTGAACAAATAAATGTCGCTTGTAGTAAGTACGGCCACTGACATATACAGGGTGGCAGGTTAGACATTGGAAATATTTTAAGGGGTCATTGTACTCATAATTATGAACAACTTTTACTATGGGACCAATCCTGAAATCGCGAAAAAAAATCAGCTGTTCCATACATTTATGTTCACATGACTCAACAAAATGTACCTACCTATGGAACAGCTGATTTTTTTTTTCGCGGTTTCAGGTTTGGTCCCATAGTAAAATTTGTTCATAATTATGAGTACAATGACCCTTTAAAATATTTCCATTGTCTAACCTGCCACCCTGTATATGTATTAAATGAGTTTGTTTTCACCAAATTGCCATCGCGTCGCTGTCGCCGTAATAGAGCAGCCGAGTTATCTTACTATTCAACTCCAACAAAGACTTTTCTGTTCCACCGTAGTCTGATGGCATCATATCTTTAGGAAAGTATTCCGTTAACGTTTCAGGAGTCTTATGTAGATGCATCCTATCAGCCAGTTTGGCGCTGAAGACTTGCTTCATCAACGTTAACAGCGTATCCACTACTTTGGATTCTGAGATCAGGTGGATACCTTTTATTCTGCAGCCATATCCTTCCTGAAAAATAAAATAATACAGTGAATAGGTATATCACTATTTTGATTTAGAAAAAACTATATTTATCTATACAATATTATAATGCGAAAGTTTGGGTGGATGGATGGATGTTTGTTACTCAATCACGCCAGAACGGCTGAACGGATCTGGATGAAATTGGGCACAAAGATAAATTATAGTATCTCTTTAAAACTACGCAACGGATTTTTATACGGTTTTGTTTAATGGATTGAGTGATTCAAGAGGAAGGTTTATATATCAGCATTGCACCCGTGCAAAGCCGGGGCGGATCGCTAGTTTGTAATATAAAAAAATAGGGGGCCAGTGAGTAAAAGAAAAATGAGTTTAAAAAAAGATGTGGCTATTGACAACTTTTCTTTTACTGTTCAATGGACACTTAAACTTTTTTTAAGTTTCGAAATATTTGCCGGTTTACAATAATCTCTAATCTCTAAATACTCACAGTCATCAAAGTAATGATTTGTCTCAGTTCTATAGGGTTGACCTTTGTGACAAAACTAAGAATATTTATCTCGGTATAGTCCAACACAATGTGGAAGCCAGTGCAGTATTCCACTTTCATGAAGTATTCGCTGAGCTGGAAAAGATAAAATTACTATGGCTCACGGTATACTTAATTGTAAAATATGTGAAAAAAAAATGTAAAACATAGTAAGAAAGAAAGAAAGAAAGAAAAAACATTTATTTGGCACAACAGATAGACACACAGACAAAAAATAAATAAAAAATAAATACAAGGTCTTAAAATTAAAGTAGCTGCTGTATGCCTAGCGGCTTTGCCAAATAGGTCCAGTTCAGCATAAATGCCAGACCACTAGTGCCTGGCGCTGGTTTTCAACTGGACCTAGTTGTGAGTTGAACGTATCGGATGTAAACCAGTTCGAACAGTAGGGATTCATAACTTTGTATACTTTCTTTAAAATAATATGCTTTCTTTATACTAAGAGTATATAGAAAATATACAAACAAAAGTATTGTTGGTGTACGACTCCGGAACTCCTGAATCGATTCTGAAAATTCTTTCACAATTAGGCAGCTACATTAAACTTATGTGCTATAGGCTATTTTTAATCTGAAAAGTGCACAGTTCCTGTGGGTCACGCGGACGAAGTCGCGGGCAAAGTGCTAGTAGGAAATATATTTAGATTTGATCGATGAACTTGGTCTTATTTCAATAAAAAAACCCTAGTCTACCATATCGTAACTAACAAAATGGGATACATTAAACCTACCATGGTTAGGTATTTGTAGAAACTGAAGATCGTTGAAGACTCCAAATTTTCTGACATCACTTTGCAGATAAACACTCTATGATGCTGTGGTGTCATTCCCGGAAGATGCGCAGCGTTTCTGTAATTACATATTAGAAAAGCATTTATTTTGTTATTGGAACGAAGTTCCTTATCGCACATTACACTCCAGACACTTGGCATATGAGAGCTAGACCGAAAAAAGTGTAGCTTCGACCATCACGACACAAAGGAAGAAAACCAATTTATTTTGGTCTCGCTTACAGGTTATAAAAAAGAGAAAAAGTGGGAAAAAAAATACAAAACTAAAAATAAGAATTTACCTACACAAAAAACTATTATTTAAAATGAAAAATGATAAAAGGAACCTAAAGATGATTTTAAAATACCTATTCAACGACATCCCACTTGACATAGTTCATCAACTTTTTTTTTTTCATTTTGACAATATGGCGTCTGGTTGTCGCTGTGGTGAATTTTGATTACTGTTATGTCTTTAGTGACACTCGCAAGGTTAAGACGAATCGATTGACGTAAGAATTATCAAAATCGGCCTACGCATTTGGTCTCTAGAACGCCACATAGAAACAAACATACATACATAGACTGATAAACACATTACCCTCCTTTGCGTCGCGCAGTCAGGTAATAAAAAAAAAAGAATTAACACACAAAAAAACACTTTTTAGGGTTCCGTATTAAACTAGGAACCCTTATAGTTTCGTCCCGTCTATCTGTCCGTCTGTCAGTCTGTCCGTCTGTCTGTCCGTCTGTCCGTCTGTCACACCCTCGTCAAATCTACAGTTCATAACCAATCTGTATGAAACTTTGCAGTTAGACTGATGTCTTTTGTGAGCCGTCATAAAGGCCTGTAGTAAATTTACGAAAAATAAAATAATTAGGGGTGGCCCCCATACATGAAACTGAGGGATGAAAAAAAATATTTGCGGGCATCCCTTTGTGTGGGGTATCGTTAGATAGGTCTTTAAAAATAATTTAGAGTTTCCTAAATGACTTTTTTATTTAAATCCATATTAAGTGAACTAGGAGCTTCGAAAGTCGTTAACAATGTGTCCCCCCCCTGTAATTTTCCAACCGCGTAATCGAAAAATATGAAAAAAATCAAGCTTATGGCATCCAATAAATACTCTCGATTAAAATTGGTTTGAATAAGATACGTCAATAACTTTTTGAAATGTTCCCTTTTTTCAGTTTTGAGTTTGACAACCGCAAAAATAAGTTTGTATCCCATAATAATATTATGAAATACAAGGTTGAAAGACTGAAATACCTCTTGCTACGGAACCCTAGACTGAGCGTGGTCCGGACACGCCCTTGCCCGGTTTTTATTTTTCATTTAATTTATGCATAATATATAGCGAAAAGGATTTCATTTCAACAGGATGTTCTACGACACCTCTTGCTTTTTTTTTAATGGAGAGCTAGGTACTTACATAATTTCTTGCATTGGTTCCAGTTCTTTCTTGACATCATCGGTGGCATTGAAAAATTCCGGCATCAAAGTCTTGAATGTACATAGTTTATCTAGCTTCTCTTTCGCTCTTTCCACAAGGCCTTTGGCTGTAATCAGTGTCCTCTCCAAATAATCTCGGGCTGTAATAATTAAAATAATTGATTTAATCATAATCAATTTTGATTTTAATGGCTCAATTCAAAGGTTTATGGCACGATGGCTACTACGTATGTGCCAGCAGCATGGCAAACGTAAAATCCAACTGCGTAATCCTACTTCCTACTATCCTACTAATATTATAAACGTGAAAGTTTGTGGGGATGTGTGTATGGATGTATGGATGTTTGTTACTCTTTAACGCAAAAACTACAGAACGGATTTTGATGAAACTCAATAATATAGCTTATTCATCAGAATATCACATAGGCTACTGTTTATCCTAAAAACGCGGGCAGAAGCTATTATTTAAATATTATACCTTACTTACGTCACTTCCACAATGAAGACCAATTTAACAACATCTTTTATGTTGAAATCCATGAAGCCGTTTAAGCTAGTCTGGTTTTTTTTATACCAAAAACGAGACGTACAAACATACCATACATACCTACACTCAAAAAACACTCCTTCAGGTACCGTTGGGCAAAGACCTTAATAAACAATCATTCTAGCTAATAACAGGCTTAGGCTAGGTGGTGTGCACAGGCCCTTAAGTTTAAAATTACTAGGTAAATAAGCGACAATTTAGTTTTGTAAGGAAATTCTAGGTCACCTTGAAAGTTATTTTACTTTTACTATAAAATTATAATAAATCTTTTGAAAGTAGCTGCATAAAGGACATTGGCGATTTTAGGCTTGATCTTTTACAGTAATAAAAGCTTAACCAAAATTTAAATTAAGTACCTATAATTATTTTAATTTTCTTTGCTTAATTTATCTTAGAGATTAACAATTACATTTACACAGAGTTAAACAAAATGTTCACAGAAATCTCATGAGTTAAACAAATCTCAAAAACAGATCACAATTGTTTTTAAGATTGTTTTTAATTATTTACCTGTAAAAATGATATTATTTTGTAGTTCACTATCAGATTACATTGTTCAAAAATGCATCTGTTCATTCGACATTCTTAAAAATGATTCTGTGCGAGCGAGAGAGGAGACTAAATTCCGAGAACGCCCTTAATAAAAACGTGGTAAAACAGTAAAAGTCACCTTTAAAAAGGTCACAATAATGTTGTGTGAAACAGTTTGAGAAGTGCAAGATGCCTTTGATTTTTGATTTGGTTTTGATTCAACACTGACTTCCGAAATTGTTTATCACAACATTATTGTGATTTTTTTACCCGACTGTGGCAAAGCCCAACAGGAGGGTATCGTTTTTGACCTGTATAGTATGTATAAATGTGTTTACTAATGTATGTATTCCGTTTCTGTGTTCCCTCCCAGAAACAAAAACGAGCTAACGGATTTTAACTTATTACCTTTAATTAGATTCGTATTACCTATCGTATAACATCGCGAGTAACACTCGCCAAAATTATGAAAAAAGCTAACATGGCGGATTTTAGGCGAAGTTAGCGAAAAAGGGCTCGAAAACACAATTACCAAAATATAATTATAAAAATTTCAACAATAACAACTAAAAAGTGTAGGTACAATTTTTTGTGGTTTTAATAACACCAGTTTATGACACACGTGAAGACAACTACGGTCGGGTTTTTAATTTAGGTACTATTTTTATTGAAGGCGGTTTTTCTTTTTCTTTACCTACAATCCTGTATACCTACTGACTGCCTCACTGGTCTAGTAGGTTCGATGTCATATCGATGTTAAAATAATAAAGTTGCTTACAGAAATCCCTCTTAACAAAATGCGGCTGCATCTGCACCCATTTCTCCAAAATATCTACAGCCTCATCAATTCTTCCCGGCTTCTCCAAATTGAGGTCCTTCCTCACAGCTTCCAAGGTATCAGGACGAAACCTCAACATCCTATCTTCTTGTAAGCACTGCATATTTAAAACAACCGCACTGTTGAAGGGTTAACCAAAAACTGAACGTCGTTAAACGTTTTGTTTACTTTTATTGGGAGATTATTTTTGTGAGAAACTGGTTCTCTTATTTCGTGCAGGTACCTAATTCGGAATTGCAGCTATAGGTATAAAATGCGGCCCTCGCGCTTTGTGAGGGTTCAAAAGGGCCGATCCACGCTATCAGTTTATCAGTAGTTTTGGTAGAGTGAACTTGTCTGTGTCTCTTAAATAAGGATGAATTTCAAATTGGATCAAGTCTAGTCTCATGAAAATTGGATGGTAATAATAAAAAAACCGGCAAAGTACGGGTCGGACTCGCGCACGATGGTTTCCGTACCATTATTTAGACAACACAACTGTCTAGCTATCACGGTTCATAAGATACAGCCTGGAGACACACAGACAGACCGACAGACAGACGGACAGCGAAGTCTCAGTAATAGGGTTCCGTTTTTACCCTTTGGGTACGGAACCCTAAAAATTATATTTAAAAACAAAACCTGATTACGAAAAAAAACGAACTGAAAAGCATGAAACAAGATAACGTTCTTGTCTGACAGCCTGAAATTCTTCTCTAATACTTAGGAATATCTAAGGAAGGACACGACTTTTTGTCACAAAAGTGACAATATCAAATTACTTTGATATAGTCTATTCTTCACCTCCTTGTCAACTTTTTTGTCAAATAAATAAAATTTTATTTGACTTTTTCAATAATGCATAGGTAGTGTAGGTATTTTGTTATTTTTTGGCGTAACTAATATTATTTTATGTTTGCTAAATGATCCTAAAGATCTCCATAACATCATTATTTATTTCTAACCGTGAAAATCTGTAATTATCTTAATGTAACCTATTCAATTTAAATATATATTCTCTTTATTTAGATGTTGGTTATTTTTCATGCAAATAAAACACATACAGGAATATTCTTAAATCTTTTGTTTTTTATCGTAAAACTTGTTAGGTAGGTAGTCTCATGAAAATAAAATCTGTGTTTGAATTTCAAGGTGCACGCCTTTGATTATTGATATGTCTAGATTGCGCGTCGCCCAGTAATCCGTTTTTGAAATGGGCCAAAATTTACAGGCTTGTGTGAGTGACAGCATTGTCTTACACTCGTGTCATTTCAAGTCATTTGCGTGTTATTTGTCCATATGTGCATTTATTTGCAGCTAATATGGGGAACCCTCTTACCTATACTTTTTTCTACGTATTTGGGGCCGCGACAGTCCATCTAGACATATAAATAATCAAAGGTGCACGGTTTTATATGTATAGGTATTTCAGCAGAATTTGCATGAGGCTTTCTCTACATATTGTGTTTTTTGTCTGCATAATGCACAATTGCACATTACTAGTATTATGGACATTAGCAGCTACATCTAATCTATATTAATATATATTCTAATAAATTGTAAATTAAAAAAAAAAAAAAAAAACCCGACCGCGGTTTGGACTGCGTCTTGTCTGGTGTTAATAAAACTACAAAAAATAAGGCTAAGGTCGCTTTTTTCATTTCATTAACTGACCTTAAGCTTAATTCAAAATCAGTTTGACCTAGGCAAAACTAGTTAAGCCTACTGTTTGTAGGACAAACTAGTTTGTCCTACGATAAACTATAGTTTGTCGGGACACGCGTAGGATAAACCAGTTTGGCCTAAGACGAACTAGTTTTGTCTTTAATCGGGTTTGTCTGGTAACATATACAGGGTGGCAGGTTAGACAGTGGAATATTTAAAGGGGTCATTGTACTCATCATTATGAACAACTTTTACTATGAGACCAACGCTGAAATCGCGAAAAAAAAACAGCTGTTCCATACACTTTGTTGAGTTATGTGAACATAAATGTAAGCAACAGTTTTTTTTCGCGATTCAGGATTGGTCCCCTAGTAAAAGTTGTTCATAATGATGAGTACAATGACCCCTTTAAATATTTCTACTGTCTAACCTACCTACCTAACCTACACAAACATACTAACATAAAGGGCTTCCCCGTATAGTCGGGTAAAAATGAATGTTTTTAGGGTTCCGTACCGAAATGGTAAAAAAGGAACCCTTATGGTGCGACTTCGTCTGTCTGTCTGTCTGTCTGTCTGTCTGTCACACTTGCTTATTTCAGCAACTACTAATGCTATCGACTTGAAATTTGGAACAGTTATAAAAAATGCTTGTCCAACTTTATTGCAAATGAAAAAAATAAAAAAAATATTTTTATTTTCATTGCAAAAGGGGCCGGAGTGGGGGTCCAAAATTTCAAAGTGGGGTTACTAGGTCAAGTGACATATCATATGAAAGGGCTTGATCTGCACATTTCAAAATATATTTTTATTAAATTTTATGTCTTACAGTTTTCGACATATGATGAAAAATGTCTGAAAAAATACCATTCCCCCCCCCCCCTTATCTCCGAAGTTTGCGGAGTGAAAAATCTTAAATAATTAGAGTTGATAGGAATTGACCCGAATATGGCACCAAAAATAAAACGATGTTCCTAACTAGTACAGTTTTTTCAAAATCATTAAAATTCTTTCACAAACAAATTTAGTTTTGCGGTCCGGTTTTTTTCACTTTATACGTCCAAAACTGATACGGAACCCTCGGTGCGCAAGTACGACTCGCACTTGGCCGGTTTTTTTTGTTTGTCCCGTATCGTATGTGTTCCTATAGGTACCTACTGTTCATTCGATTTCGAAGAAGCTTTGGCAAGTTGTGCGCACATCTGCGAAGGTTACTGACACGAACGAAGTTGCGGGCAACAATTAGTCAACAATATTCAGGTTTAAGGATTTAGTTGTTGCAAATTACGAGCGCACCTCCTGTGACTTTTGTAATAAAGGACATAAGGTTTAATTCACGCATGTGTGAATGCAATGACTGTTCCAATCTTTGCCAGGTTTTGAAATGTAATAACTTTAGCAGGTACCTTAGCTTTGCCAGCCTAAAGGTGATTTTTCACTGGCAAGGAGTGACGAACGAGGCGAAAATTAAATATTGTATGAAAAACTGTAATTCTCTCTTAACACATTTGCTACCTGATGGTAAATGACGACGGTAGACGATAGTGTAGGTACGCTTAGAAGTAACCTATTCACTCTAGACTTGAAAACTCTAAGGTTACATATAGATATCGAGAAACACTGGCCTAGGTAGGAAATTCTGCTTGCTGTACGGACTTTGAACGTGTTCCCGAAACGTTTTGTGCGTATGGTTGGAATGTCCACCACATAATAAGAAACAAAAGACAGCCCCCAAAATGCTAACCCTTCAACGTAACATACATACTCCCGGAAACCTTGCAAGCAAATTTGAAAGGGTCGACATTGACCTTGATTCACTGTTGAAAGTAAGGTATCAAAAGTGATTGTTGATTCCATGTAGTTTCTTAATAAAAATGTACCTAGATATTTATGCTAAAAACATTAAACATGACGCTTCCTGACGTCATTAAGACTTAGAGTCATCCACTCGTATTTTGGTCAAGCATTAACAAATAAGCGTGGAATATTGATCATAAAAAAACCATAAACGTATAAACACTTTAATACTCTGAAAATACGTCTTATAATTAATAATTCAAGTATTTTGGATGTAAATTACTATAAGTTATTTTACAGATCATTTTTATGTTATTTTAATTGTTTTTCTTTTATTTTTTAATATTAAGTTTTTGGCATAGTGTATCTATTTGTCAGAGTGCTATTACACTCACTTGAAATAGGCTGAAAAAAGAGGAAATGCATGAAGAGAAATCTTTGTACCCCTTTTTAGGGTTTCGTACCCAAAGGGTAAAAACGGGACCCTATTACTAAGACTTCGCTGTCTGTCTGTCTGTGTGTCTCCAGGCTGTACCTCATGAACCGTGATAGCTAGATAGTTGAAATTTTCACAGATGATGTATTTCTGTTGCCGCTATAACAGAAAATATAGAATAAAATAAAAACAGAATAAAATAAATATTTAAGGGAGGCTCCCATACAACAAACGTGATTTTTTTGCTCGTTACTGCTCGATATTGATAACGGCAACAGGTAGACGCCTGAAATATTCACAGAATATTCAGTTATATATATTCACTTTAAAAATTAACAATTAAATAAAATAAGACAAATATTTAAGGGGGGCTCCCATATAACAGACATGATTTTTTTGCCGTTTTTATAGATAATGGTACGGAACCCTTTGTGCGCGAGTCCGACTCGCAATTGGCCGGTTTTTTAAGCATATTGCGCGCACGGGGGGCAGAAAGCTAAATTTTAATGAATTACGGTTGAATTTCGACCACTGGGCATACCACTAGTTAATTTTAAAACTTTGTAAATTGAGTTCAATAGCTAACTTAGAGAACCATTTGTTATAGATAATAACATTAATGTTAACATAAAACTTATGTTAGGTGATCTATGTATCCCACTGATTAGTGGGATACATAGATCACATAACATAAGTATATAAGATTATATAAGATTAGTGTGATTAGGTACACTAATCTCACTATCACACTAATATAATATTATTAGTGTGATAGTGAGATTAGAATATTATAAATGCGAAAGTTTGTGCGTGTGTGTTTGTGTGTGTGTTTTTGTGTGTGTATGTTTGTTACTTCTTCACGCTGAAACGGCTGGACGGATTTGGATGAAATTTGGCACACAGATAGATTATAGTCTGGAATAACACATAGACTACCTTTTATCCCGAAAAACGCGGGCGAAGGCGCGGGCGGAAGCTAGTAATATTATAAATGCGAAAGTTTGTGCGCGTGTGTGTGTGTATGTGGGTGTGTGTGTGTATGTTTGTTACTTCTTCACGCTAAAATGGCTGGACGGATTTGGATGAAATTTGGCAAAGAGGTAGCCTGGGACCTGGAAAAACACATAGGCTACTTTTTATCATTTTCTGCAGACGAAGTCGCGGGCATCAGCTAGTCAGCTAGTCACATCACACTAATATTATTAATGCGAAAGTTTGTGCGTGTGTGTGTTTGTGTGTGTGTATGTTTGTTACTTCTTCACGCTGAAACGGTTGGACGGATTTGGATGAAATTTTGCACACAGATTATAGTCTGGAATAACACATAGGCTACCTTTTATCCCGAAAAACGCGGGCGAAGCCGCGGGCGGAAGCTAGTAGATAATAACATTGATGTTCACTTAAAACTTACCTATGTTATTATTTGCTCTATACTCATGCGTTTAAAGTGGGCAAATGTGACAGACTTAAGTTTTTTTAAGGATCGGTAAACATGCCGAGTACCTACCAAGGTGATGTAAACTCGGTAGGTACTATAGACACAGAAGTGACAAAAGTCGAATATCTCGAGAAACTCTTGACTAAACTAAAGCCATTAAACTAAAAGTCTCGGCGGTTATAATTAATACATATTCGATGCGATTAAAGAGCAGTGAAAGCCTAGTGGTTTAACCATGTGCCTCCCACGGCGAAAGGTTCGAGTTCGATCCCGAGGCACGCACCGCTGACTTTTCGAAGTCATGTGCGTATTAGAAATTAATTATCACTTGCTTTAACGGTGAAGGAAAACATCGTGAGGAAACCGACATGTCCTAGATCCAAAAAATTCGAAGACATGCGACGTCCACCAACCCGCACTGGGCCCGCGTGGTGGACTACGGCCCACTCCCTCTCACAAAGGAGGCCTGTGTCCCAGCAGTGGGAACGTTATAGGCCGATTATGCTATGCTATGCAATGCGATTAATACTAGGTTTAATTACGTAGTATTAATCCCAGTAGGTAGGTAGGTACTATAATTATTTAGTTCGTATTTTAGAGTAAAACCATAATGTATCGTGAATAGAAAAGGAATCTTTACGATGATAGTTATGTCAGTCACCGTTCATTATGTGCTTATTTAATACTAGCACTTTGCTCGCGACTTCGTCCGCGTGTCCTACAGGAACTGTACATTTCTTCGGGATAAAAATTAGCCTGTGTTACTCAGCGATAATGTAGCTTTATATTGGTGAAAAAATGGTAAAAACGGTCCAGTAGTTTCGGAGCCTATTTGGTATAAACAAACAAACAAAAAAATCTTTCCTCTTTATAATATTAGTATAGATTTGTGACACAAACGCATCGAGTGACTTGTGCGTGTTATTGCTAAACTATAACTTACAGGCAACACTTGATAGTCAGCGGTTAACGCTTGCAATACGGAGTACCTACTTAGTGTTGCCGATCGATAGTTCCACTATAGGGTATTATCGATGGTTCCACATATTTTTCATCTAAAAAAGCCCATACTATCGGCAGGAGAATCAATAGTATCGATAGTAGTAGTAGTAGTAGTAGTAGTAGATAGTAGTAGTAGTCGATAGTATTGATATTAGTTGATACTAATCAATACTATCGTATAAGTGGAGCCATCTGCTCATAGATGACACCACTAGAAGTATGCAGTAGCGCCATCTATGATCATATATCGGAACCCTTAGGGCGCGAGGCATACGACTCGCACTTGTCCGGTTTTTTTATAGGGTTGTCATTATTTCTATGATATAAATCGTCAAGGTATTCCATTTTGAGCACTACTTCTAATCGCACTGCGCACCGTTTTTAATTTTTTCTATTCTACCCAAAGACCCAGGCATTCCTAATAATACTATCGTTGTATCTGCCAGTCAGTCGGTATTTAATATTGTGTATAATTATGACTTTGTTTCCAAAAAAACATCACATTTCAAATAAAATGATTTATTTATCCATTTATTTTTGCTCTGTTAATTATATTACCTTTTTTTACATTGTCTTAATATTCATTTAACTCTTTTTAAAGCAACTTAAATCTACCCTTTTACATAATGTACTAAATCTTACACATTTTCCCTGATTGGATGATCCATTTTCCAAATGATACCATCACTTGAAATTTTACCAGAAGGACAATAACATTCTCACAATTAAAATGTTCAAAATGTAGTTCCGATCTATCTCAGAGTCATCGATGTCATAAATGGCATTCTTCTAACAAATGACGACAATTGTGAACATAAATCGCAATAAATTCGAAAAGCTACGGCTCGTATTGAACGATACTCGAGCACAGATCTCTGCTTAAGCATAGATTGAAACTAGTTTCAACCAATCAAATGGCTTTAAATCTATGCTCAAGCAGAGATCGGTGCTCGAGTATCGTTCTGGAATACGGGCCCAAAAGTTGTAAGATTAAAGCGGAGATTCTGCTAACATTCTGAACAAGGTGTAATAATTTTAGTCAGTCAACATACGAAAACATTGTACTCATCATTATGAACAACTTTTACTATGGGACCAACCCTGAAATCGCGAAAAAAAGTCAGCTGTTCCATACATTAATGTTCACATAACTCAACAAAATGTATGGAGCAGCTGATTTTATTTTCGCTATTTCAGGGTTTGTTCCATATGCACAGAATATGATAGTAACAGTTGTTCATAATGACCCCTTTTCGTATTTCGACTGACTAAAATTACACTAAGGGCGGGTTGCTTCAAACCATCTGTATCCGTAAGTCAGTACGTAATCGTTAAGTCAGTATGAAATTGTCGTACAAGCCGCCATATTTGACGGTTACAGATACGTAACTGTAAGATGAAACAACATGGCCTTAGTATATACAACGCAACTGACTAGCAGAATAGGTAGGTATAGCATTTTTAGTCAATTCAAAATCTAATCTCAGTAATTACGAGAATTGGCCTTCAGCTCTCGAGTCTGAAGTGACTTCCTATTAGGAACCTTAATCCACAGTTAATTTTCTAAAAGAACCAGGCATGCCCATGTATTCTTCATTGAATTTGGAGGAGTGTCGTTTGGACTCATCGCTAATTAACTTTTCTGTATCATTAATCATTTTCTTTGCTTCTTCTGTTCTTAAAGTCTCCTTCCATTGTTCTGCAAAAATATGATAAATTAAGAAGGGTTTTTTTATGTTATTGAGTGGCCAAAAATATCTACAATACCGGCGAACAGCGGCATCGCATGTGCGTTGTCCACCCATAGAGAAAAATATGAAAATTTTCATGTGAATGAAACTGCGTCGGCAATCAGAACATAGCAATGTTGCTTAGTGGCAGAAAATAGACATAGTGACAGTTCCGTAGATAAACCTACATACTTTCAGAAAGGTGATACATGAAGGTTTTAATTAAAGTATCAAGCATATATCTTGACTTGGTATACAAAGTTATCCATATGCGGGATCTAGACTTTAGCAGTTATGGTGTCGCAAGCTGTCAAGTTTGATTGTAATGGTCAAAGTGTAGTTGCCAAGAATCTTGCGAATAACATTTAACAAGGGGCTCATTATGAAGGATCGGACCTTGATGACGAAAGTATTTATTCTGCACTTGGCTAGGACAATTAAGAGACTGTCTAGTCTCCTGACCATAGGGTCTTTATGGCCAATTTCCGATGCACATGGGTTATTTTTTACCAGTGAATAAAACTTTGCAATTAGATGATAACTCACCACTCAATTTAGCTACCGATTGGTCGTCACCACCATAGTCTTTAGGCAGTATTTCCTTAGGTATATACTTATGCAGGTCTTCGTAAGTGCTGTGAACATGTACTCGGTTTGCCACCTTCTCTCTAAGAGCTTGCTTCAGCACGAACACCAGCTTGTCAATAAAAGGTGGTGCGTTCAGTATGTGGATGCCCTTGATTTTCGTGCCGATGCCTTCCTGTAATTTTAATTTATTATAACTTTCCCGAGATATACCTAGTACCTAGCTAACATTATATTTGTTTGCGATTTTACTCACGTATTCATTTCGGGTATGCCCGACTAGTGTCAAGCTAGACCGGAGTTCTTTCATGACATTCGCGGCGTGATGAGTCTCGATCAGTCTTTGATAGCCAAAATGGCATAATATGATGGTTTCTTGGAGCCTGCGTACTAGGGTGCTAGAAATTATTAGATATCTAGTGCACGGGATTCAATAAACTATCATGGCGGATTGGCTGCCTAGTGCGTGGGTAGTCTAAGGGTGGATCCAAACATTGCGAGGCATGTGCGGCGCATGACTCGCATGCTTCGATATACATTTGCAAGTGCCTCACCACGAATATGAACATCCACACATTGCGAAGCATGCGATGAGCGCTGTGTACGGCGCATGCCTCGCAATCTTTGGATCCACTTTAAGGTTTTCGTTCCTGTTTGAAACTAGTCGGGTATACCCAAAATAAATTCTTGTTATTGACCTACTATAAGATGACTTAAAAACAAGCTAGGTAAAAAGATATTCATAAATTAAGTGATGGTTAAAGCGAAAACTTAAGTAGGTATGATAGTTTTATAGCATTTTGCTTTCTCAGTTCATTATTATGAAAACGACAAGGACGGGTACTTACAAAACGTTTGTATCACATTTTTATGAATAAAACGGTTAGATTTTGTTAGATTTTCATACTTACAGTGCATAAAACTTCAGCTTTTTTAATGGTGATTGGATTCAGTTTCCCAAGAAGACCCAGGTGAATATTGGTGAGGTCTATCACGAACCTTTCCGAGGGAGTGTAGTCGAAGTTTATTCTGTATTCTCCGATCTGAAGAATATTAGAAGAATCATTAATATTTATAATACAATTGAAGAACCTGATTGCCTCATCATTCGTCAATCAAACGTGACATCTAAGCATAAGGTCCTGGGTCCAATCTCAACCAGCCTAGCATAACCACGATAGACCATTTCTATCGTGGTTATGCTAGGCTGGTTGAGATTGGACCCAGGACCTTATGCTTAGATGTCACGTTTTGTCTACAGAAGAATAGACAAAGTGACAGATTGTAGAAAGCCAATTATGCCACAACCGAATTGCTTTCTTTTCTTTTATTTTATACGTCGCCCCACATTAGGATTTCTCCTGTGTCGTGGGTGCGTTTACAAACACAAGTTTCTAACGATCTACTAAGCGTCGTTTATCTATGGTTTGGACTCATTGGTCCAAACCATCGAAACCATTGTCGAAACCATCGAAACCATCGTCTCATTCATTAGCTGGGGTTTTACGGGTTAACTCGTCATATCTCGTGGAACGTAAATCCATGTCATTTTTATTGTGTCTGGAATTGCGGCATACTAAAGGTTAATGTCTAATGTTATTTCAAATAAAATATAGAAAAATGTTACTCACTAAAAAGCAATATCTTAAGTAGGTCAAGATGCTGAACGGCTCCAGTTTCTCTGTCAGGAACTGTGTCACCATGACCCTGGACTGGTCCGCAGGATGCAATTTTGGTAGAGGAACGTAATTCCTGTAAAAACGCAAGCTTTCATTTGTAACTCTAGTTTTTCAATCCAAGTATCTTTTCACTACTTTCTTTTTATATTACTGTATGACAAACAAGCAGGCGGCCCACCTGACCTGATGGAATGTAGTCGCCAGACATCTGCGATGCCTCTGGGAAAGGCAATTTAAAGTTGAAATGTCTCATGTACCTGTAATTACACCGGCACTTACACCCTTCATGTCGGAGCACTGCAGTATTCAATCTTGGAGGCGGTCCATGTGTTGGATGCCTTTCAACTTTGGCTTCTAATAGCCATTACTGCTTAACCAATCATCTGATGAGGACAAATGCCTCCAGCCAGGCTTAAGACTAAGAAAACTTACAAACTAAGCGACAATACGGTTATATTGGAAAATTCCTCACAAATGAAATATGGGCATTAGTTTATTAATTACTAGCTGTTGCTCGCAACTTCGTCTGCAGAAAATGGATGAAAAGTAGCCTATGTGTTTTTCCAGGCCCCAGGCTACCTCTGTCCACGCACTGAAGTGGCAACATTAAACACGGCGAATTTCCGCCCTGAGACAGACGCGCATCATCTGCTTTTCATTTTTGTCCGTTGTAGCACGAAACGACATTGTTCGCGATCTATGAATATTATTTTAATGTAAATTCTTTTAGATGGTTTTCTACGAATAAACCAGGATAAACAATACAGTCCATTTATTCCCGCAAGGACCCTAACAACCTCTTTGCCAAACTTCATCCAAATCCGCCCAGCCGTTTCAGCGTGAAGAAGTAACTAACAAACATACACACACACACACAAACTCTCGCATTTATAATATTAGTGGGATTTAGTTCGTTATTTCTACTTGAAATTATATCAACATGTCAATCTGTGATATCATAAAGCCTCCGCAGAGCTGCGCAGTCACAATAAATGTTGTTATAACAGTTACCGTTAAAGGGAAATGCCCATTTGATAAACAAGTTTTGGCCAAGTAATGCCCAAGAAAGAAACCAATGATAGGTATTAGGATTGATATCGTAGATAAAGAAATAACCGCTATTTTTTACCTAGAACTTGGTGGAACATCACAAACTGTAAATAGAAATTAATGGGAAAAAAAATATGCATAATTATAGTTTTCAAGTCTTTATTCATTTTCATTTAAATAAGTTATAAGTACATCATCTAGGAATTGGGCTGGGGAATTTATATTCGATTGATACCTTGCCCAGCCCAAGAACCACACAATCGTCATCACGTGGGCACAACACCCTACTGTCCTGACACTGCAATAATCGACTGAGTTTTGAATAATTCATCTTTTGTTTTCCGAGGTTTTTATAACAGATAAATATTGGTAAAATTTAAGTTGTAAAATTAGTATTTTAATTGTATTTATCTCATAGATGGGCAAGTACATGGCCAAGAATAGGCGATTCCCTTTGGCAACCATAAAAAACAGATATCTTTTTTACTGACATAGTGTTTAAAACTAGCAAAGCAATGCTTTAAAAAACAAAAAAAATACTATACAGTAGGTACTATCCGTTTTTTAGGGTTCCGTAGTAAAACTAGGAACCCTTATAGTTTCGTCATGTCCGTCTGTCCGTCTGTCACACCCTCGTCAAATCTACAGTTCATAACCAATTGGTATGAAACTTCGTAGATAGGTGTCTTTTATAAGCCGCCATAAAGGCCTGTAGTGAAATTACAAATAATAAAATAATTAGGGGGGGCTCGCATACGTGAAACTGAAGGATGAAAAAAAATATTTTTGCGCACCCCGTCATGTGGGGTATCGTTGAATAGGTCTTTAAAAATGACATGGAGGTTTTCAAATGACTTTTTTATTTAAGTGCATTTTGGTTGAACTAGAAGTTTCGAAAGTCGTTAACAATGTGTGTCCCCCCCCCCCCCTGTAATTTTCCAACCGCGCTATCGAAAAATCTGAAAAAAATCAAGCTTATGGCATCCAATAAATACTCTCGATTAAAATTGGTTTGAACAAGATACGTCAATAACTTTTTGAAATATTCACTTTTTTCAGTTTTGATTTAGACAACCGCAAAAATGAAATTTGCGGTTGCGGTCGGGAGACCGAAATGCTTCATGCTACGGAACCCTACACTGTGCGTGGTCCGACATGCACTGGGCCGGTTTTTTTTATTCACCTCATTGAATGTTTTCTTTCATTTATTTTGTTTTGATTAGCAAAGAAGTTAAATTGCTACAAACGGGTTAAGAACCGGTTAGTTTAATGTTAACTGTGTCACAATTTTTTAATATGCTAAGCCTTAACATGTCAAGTACATGGTCATGAGCTTCGGTCATAAACCTCTAACGAGCCATAATTCACATAGCTATAAATGTTTTTCAGATTTATAGCAAAACAGATAGCCATAAAAGTTTTCCATCTAAGATTTAATTATAGCTTCGTAGTGAATATTTTTTTGAAGGTATAATTGACCACGTTTGGTATTATTAGGCCTAAAATAACATATCTATTAGCGAACGTATACAGGGTGTGGAGGATATTATTATTCAATATTCGGGTACATACTATTTCGATTAACTACGGTACCAATCTTTAAATCACAAAAAAAAATCAACTGTTCCTTACAGAGATTTAAATCTTTGGTTCCATACAAAAATATCCATATCATTCGACAAATGTCAAAATGTGAAAATAAAAAACAGCTGATTTTTTTAATGATTTCAAGATCGAACTAATAACATCAAATACAGATCCTTTAATACGTCCCTCGTTTAGCCATAATACACTTAACTATTTATGAATGATGATAACTCACATAACATCCCATTGAGGTTCGAATTCCTCCACCGTCCTGTTCATGCACAGTTCTGGCATCATCCCTCGTGACGTCAGCAGTCTTTCCACCCTCCTCTTCGTTCCTTCAACTGATCCTTTTGAGATGAGGAACACACGTTCCAGGATCGCTCTGGCTGAAAAACATAAATACGTTATATAAAAAGTCCAGAAATCCTGACTCACTGACTGACTCACCGCCTAGCCCAAACCATTAGGACCTAAAAAGCTAGCATAGAAGTTTCCTTTATCATGTAGACAAGGAATATTGCCGGATTTTTTGAAATTCTCACTGGATAGGGTCCACTTGAATAGGGTCGCAGGCAACAGCTAGCATCATTATATTTACCAACTATGGTTTGTGGTTTCACCCGAATCCTAGAGGAACTACTTTATGTACCCAAATAAAAAGTATACTGTGATCTTCCTCAAGGTTCAAGCTATATCAACATTTGTTCAGTGGTTTAGCAGTGACAGTGGTTCGGCAGACAGACAATCACACCGAGTTATTTTCGCATATAAAACACCAGCTTTTACCCGCGACCCCGCAGCTTTGCTCTCGTGGTTGTGAGGAACAATAACTGTTTTTTATCCTACAGGTTTTTTCTGGGATAAAATGCCACTGCTGGTGGTCACTTGAAGGCTAAAATTATCTTACTCATATATCTGCTCGCCTCCACCAAATGGTCCTGTTTCTGGATCCATTCTTCAATTATATCCAAGGCCTCCTTTATTCTATTCACGTCCTCTATTCCGCATTGCTGTCGTACTTTCTTCACGGATTCTGGTGTCACCATGATAAGCGGATGGGACGGTATCTCTTCCATCTTGACCTGAAAAAAACAAGCATAATTTTAACGTGAAGGCCGATTTACATCAGACGAGCGAATGCTCATTCTATCCACACTCTATCAAATTCTTTTAGTACTTATAAGCAGACGTAGAGCATTCTTTCGTTATTCTGTTTGCGTTCACAAAGATTCTATGGATATGCTGAAAATGCTCGCTCGCTTGATGTAAACGGCACTAGAGCGTGCAAACAGTTGCTTAGAGCATTCTTGCATGTTCGGACGTGAAGCGTACTTGTGTTCTAGCAATTCGTTCGGCTGATCTAAACATCTATTGTACAAGAACTCTAGTTCTTGGTTCTCATTTTTAGGGTTCCATAGTAAAACTAGGAACCCTTATAGTTTCGTCATGTCCGTCTGTCTGTTCGTCTGTCTGTCCGTCTGTCTGTCCGTCTGTCTGTCCGTCTGTCTGTCCGTCTGTCCGTCTGTCACACCCTCGTCAAATCTACAGTTCATAACCAATTTGTATGTAACTAGTAGATGTCTTTTATAGGCCGCCATAAAGGCCTGTAATAAAATTATGAAAAATAAATAATTAGGGGGGGGCTTCCATACATAAAACTGAAGGATGAAAATAAATATTTTCTTTACTGGATATATCCACCAGTCGTATAACTACTATAATTTTACGATGTGGGTATTTGAAAGTTTTAATTGCAGCATAATCTGTTTGCAGTTAGTTTCCCTGGAACCTCGTTAAATTGCATTCAGATTTTAATTATGTTATGAACTAGTTTGGAAGTTTCAGCGTCGACAATACGTTATAAACCAAGCGTGTGTGCTTTATGGGGGTGACCGGTAGCTTATGATGAATAAATAATACGAATACATTTTTTTATTTTTTTGCATTGCCTCTCGCAGTTGGCATCTAACAGCCGTCACTGCTTAACGCGGACTTCTGGTGAGGACGTACAAATGCCTCCAGCCAGGCTTAAAACTTAAATAAAAACTACAAACTAAGCGACCACACGCTAAGGGCACCCCCTAGTGGGGTACGGGCCTCGGCTTAGGGCGTCCCTGGGGGGAGGGCAACTAGAGGGAGGGACTACTAGCTGGATCGGTTCATGCTACGAATACAGAATGGAATCTCCTTTTTATGTCTGTGCCCGAAACGCCGCGTTATGAACATCTACTTCCCCTCCCGGCACGCAACACCCCGTTCTCGCCATAAAGATGTCGCCAGGGCTACAATATTACTGACTTTTTTGTTTAACAAACTTAAGTAGCTTATTATTATTGTGACCTTGAATTCGTCTGGCTGGTCTGGCACGAGGGTTTCATTTCTAATGCAGGTAGCAAGTGTATTATGTAGTGACGGCTTTGATGTAGTCTTATTTGACACCTTGAACACCACCATCGAAAAATTGGGTATTACCCAAGGCTACAATATTACTGACTTTTTTGTTTAACAAACGCCGGACGGTAGTTTATTATTATTGTGACCTTGAATGCGTCTGGCACGAGAGTTTTATTTCTAATGCAGGTAGCAAGTATTATGCAGTGAGGGCTTTGATGACGTCTTATTGACGCCTTTATGACCACCATCGAAAAATTGGGTATTGCAAAAGGAAACCTAAAGGTAACATGAAGAATAGCAACTAATTCAATAATATAATAAGAGTCAGTAGAGTCAAAAAGCTTTAGTTAGGTACTTACTATGCAATCTCGATAAGAATAGGAACGTCAATGACCTCGAACTGTCAACTATCACTTGAAAAGTAAGTCTTACAATGAAAATTAATTTGCGAATGAATAACGTTATTTTCTTCACTTTATATAACTGAATCTTTCATTTACCAAATCCATTGTAATAGATTTAATACAAAACAGCTCAATTTTCAATACAAGACGTGACAAAATGGCGCAAGTTCAGTCCTATTCTTATTTTGATCGCATAGTACCTATATAACTTTAAATCAATGATCAAGACGAGATCTGTGGTTGAGTATTGTTCTGTTACGCGGGTTACGCCAGCCTTAGATCCATATTTGGTATGAGGATATATCGTAATCGTGCAAATTGTCTTGTTTGTTCATTTGATGATATCAAATTGAATCAATTTAAATCCGGTTTCAAAACATCTAACAATTCCTAACATTTATTAGTAAATGTACGAATTGTACGAGTATTAGGCGAATCACACACCGCCCCGCGCTACGCTGCGGGGTGCGTGGCGACGGAACAAAAACCCCGCGCGTGAATGCGTTTTCAGTGTGTTGCACTATGCGTGATTTCTATACAAATACAGGTAGGACTTGCAAACAACGGAAGATCACGCACTCCCGCGCTACGCTGCGTGATGCGGGGTAGTGTGCGAATCGCACTCCCTCGCTACGCAGCGTGATGCGGGGCAGTGTGCGTATCGCCTTAGTGTTAGAAAATGTTTGTAAACATTTTTAACAGCAGTGTGAGAGCACCATATAAAAATAATTGCATATCATTGAATCGGATAGTATTTTGTTTTTCTTTTTTTTCTTCTTGATTATCTTTTAGAGCGCCTTCAGTTTAGACGTTTGGTGCACGGTGCGACGCACGACAGAAAGACGGTGCTCTTGACGCGTCAACTGTATAAAAAAAAATAACCGTCCGTTCGCATTACGAAACCCGCACGGCAGGAGTCCGGCAACAAACGTATGAATTGAAAGAGCCCTTAAATATAATTTCAAACAATCCATTAAATTAGAATTAATTTTTAACACCTTTTTATGTGATCTAATCATTTTAATTCACCAAGGGAACAACAAGATCAATTCGAAACCAGGCTATTTATAGTTCTTCCTCTACATTAATTTGTCTTTCCATTCGACGGTAACAATTACTTGTCCTCAATTAAGGACATCAACAATATCGCTGTCATATAAATAACCTCCAAAGGTATAGTACCTACTTATAGACTTACTTCCTCCAACATTCGCGCAATAAATCCTTCTCCTGGTTTCCCCTTGATCGAGCAACCGAATCGTCCCTTAACCCTTATCATTAGGACATCTCAACCGCAACGATCTCTTATCACAGTCTCGCTCAATATATCTTTCAGTTTAAACTTTTTGCTATAGTACTGGAAGCAAATGTTAGACCGCGTGGAGGTCGAAAATTACCTCACGGGAAAGTACTACCGGGATAAAAAGTAGCTATGTCACTCTCTGACCTATATACTATCTCTACGCACAAAAATAATGGCGATCCCTTGCCCCCGTTGCTGCATCAAAAAAAAAAAGATAAACAAACACACATCCGCATTTATAATTTCAATGATAGAAAATGAATGTTCATAATTCAAATTATTCCATATAAATAACGGCAGGTTAGGCTGCAACTTGAACTTTAAAAAAGGTTTTTTTATTTCTTATTATTTTTTTCTTATAAATATTTTTTTTTGCATAAAAATCTGTTTAAGACTTAATTTTTTTGTAAACACTTATTGATTTATTTCAAAATTATGAGACTTTTGTACTGGTTCTGCACGTGACAAGATAAGCAGGATTATGCTAAGCGATGGCCGTTTTGCGCGGATTGACGCATGTTTTTGCAATAGTATTTTTTTGTGTGTTTTGGTTTTATTTAATTTTAATGCGTCATTTCGATGCAAAAAATGCATTTTCTTACTTAAAAAAAAAATAAAAGGCTTATTAACCGCTTCGTGAGTAGGTACCTAAGCAAAAATTTGCAAAAATATAGACACTAAAGTACAAACTACACTTTTTAACAGTTGTTTATTTTTTTTTTTAACTTAAACTTCTATTTTTATACGCTGTCCTTGTGACTGTCATATTCATGAAGTAAGATAGCAATCTACTTTGACACCATTTGAACACCATTTTATGGGGGTAATCCTTCACGGTAAGGTCAAACCAATACATCTTTTTGCTCAATCATGCAGGATAAAGTTATTATACATCATATACCTACATATTATTGCTACATGATCCCTCCACGTAATTACCCTAGTTTACCTTGCAACACATTTGTGCTGTCGCAGTAAACATTAAAAAAATAAAAACGTTTGTTGCAGATATTTTTCGGCATATTTCCTTATTGGTCTACATTTTGCGCGTGACGTCCTTGGTTTTGCGTCTCAAGGTTTGAAAAAGTCTTGTAAGATTTTTTTGCTCTTAGAAAAGTAACATAGATTTTCTAGAATTATCTTAGATTTGAATAAACAAACCGGGTAATTTAATTTGTTTTTGACAAAGCAAATGATCAAAAAATATTTTGAAATTAATGTATATTAATTATTGGTTTTTTCGAGTTCGTAACTTTGTGTTGGATAAAAAAACGAACTCAGATAGATACCTTTTTTTTGCAAATAATATTTTTTTACGAAGTAGGTACCTATACTACCTATACAGGGTATCAAGACAGTTGAAGGGATATCATTATTTTTATTTTTTGGAGGTGGTTTTTACTTTTTTTTAAGTCAATCGCTGAACGTGTCTAACGCATGCTTGACTTGACGTTAGTATGCAAATAAAGTCATGGGCAACAGCTAGTGTACTCAATGGCTCCGTAAACATTGTTAGAAATACACAGCGAACATCAAATTGCAGCCATCATGACCCACTGTGTGCACACATTCATACCTGCGACGGTCAGTGATCATGATCCAATACGTTGATGTCACTGACGTAGTAGCTAAAGCGGCGCTCTCACGAGGCGATTTAAATCGGTCAACTTGAAATGCGTTTTTCGAATTGAATTACAATCGCATCATGAGAATACGCTTTTATGACAGACAATTTACCTTTTTAATGTAAATAACAATTTTCGGTTTTATTCGGTCAACTAAAAGTTGACAGACTGACTCGCACGTGGCGTTTACACTGTGCGTTGTCTGTCAATTATAAAAGTTTTTGGTACCCGCATGTGACATAATTGTAATAATATTTATTTATTTACCTGAAGGAAAACCAACAGCTATACATAAAGAGAATATAAATTGAATAGGTTACAAGCCAATTACAAGTTTTCACGGTTAGATGTAGAATAATGTTATAGAGATCTTAAGGATCACTAGCAAGCATAAATATAACAGATAGTATCGCCAAAAATATTATTAGGTATTGTTTTGGTCACGTTTTTTGTCAATGTTGAAGATTTACCTATCTATTTTTTATAGCTATTTATCAGTAACTAGTAGACAACGCACAGCCACCTAAGGCTCTAGACAGACGGACTGCATTTCAACTGCAATCGAACTGCAATTTGCAATCTAAAATGCAGTCCGTCTGTCTAGAGCCTAAATCGGTTGACCTAGAGATTTGCAATTTAGGGGGCATATTTTTTTTGAGCTTTTGTGAAAAGTGGGAACTAACATAAGCACGCAAATGTTTGCGATACATGGCAAACATTTGATGTAAGGTAAAGCTTGCTTCATATGAGCGACTACAGACAGCAGCAGCAGGCGACTTGTCGCCACGACACTACTGGTTTCTATGTGTTTCTATTAAATACCTTCCGTAGCTAGCGACACGTCGTCTTCATAGAAATACATAGAAACCACTAATATCGCAGCGACATGTCGCCTGCTGCTGCTGTCTGTAGTCGCTCGTATGAAACAAGCTTTATCTTACATCAAATGTTTGCCATGTATCGCAAACATTTGCGTGCTTATGTTAGTTCTAAAACAAACAAACTGTTTAAGACTTGACCGCGTCATGTCTACTATTACTGTCAATAGTATGAACGTTTATTGTATGGGACTTTGAAATACTATTATGGCTGTCATAATTCATCAAAGTTAAATGACGTCATCATTTCATTAACGCTATTATTTCCTTTGAGATACAATGTGTTGATTTTGGTAGCATCCGTTTGAAAAGAACATTAATAATTAAATAACAAAAATATTTTTTTTAGGTCATGTAATAAGACCCGATTGCAATTTGTAGTTTTTCTTTTCTTTATGGTTCTATAACACCAGATAAGACATAGGGCAAACCGCAGTCGGGATTTTATAAAAAAAAAATTTTTCTTCTTCCAAATTACTTACATATTATTTACATCGCGCATCGGAAAATTGTCTTCAATTCAAACAAACTATTATCTTGTAGGTATCTATACAAAATTTTATAAAGCTGAAGAGTTTGTTTGTGCGCGACATTTTCTTTCCCGTGTTCAATATTAGTTAAACTAGCTGCTAGGAAGTTACCCTAACGGCTCAAATACACCAAATCCGTCATCGTACGAACTTTGCTCGTACGACGACGGCCGAACTCGGACGATTGAATCAAACACTTGTAAATCATAGAGAGCGCGTACACCAACACGTCCGCCATTGGCCGACAAAATCGGACAAAATCGGTCGTGTTGGTGTACGCGCACTCTACAATTTACAAGTGTTTGATTCAATCATCCGAGTTCGTCCGTCATCGTACGAGCAAAGTTCGTACGATGACGGATTTGGTGTATTTGAGCCGTAAGGCATTGATGCCATTAGTGTTTGGCTCGTTATGCAGGAAACAAATGCTAATTCTTGTAGGTTAATATAATTTTAGGCACGCAGGGCTATACGAGCTTAAATTATGCTCTAATACGTTGTTGCAAGAGTTGCTTTTTATTTCACTGTCTTTGCGAAGTCATATTATTTTTCTGTAATATTCCGTGACCAAGTCCTAATACTTGTTAGGCAACATATACTAATCAATGGTAAATGTCAAGGGTTTTACCTATAGATTACCATATTTGGTTAAATGAGCCGTGCCAAATGTGACCTTGGATTCCAATTTCCCATAAAATAAGATTTTATTTGACTGAGACAAAGATAAAGTACAGTATATCACACTTGTAGGCATTAAACTCGACATGCAAAATATACGCATGCAAATACACTTGTATGAATGTCTTCACTCAATACGGGTCTAAAATATTTAATTTAGTACCTATCTAAATCTATGGTTGTTAATATTTTCTTCGTGACACTCTACATAATAATAGGTTTAACTTACTACTATTAAAAATGCGAGAGTTTGGATGGATAGATGTTACTCAATCACGCCAGAACGGCTGAACGGATCTGGATAAAATTTGGCACTAATATAGATTATAGTCTAAAATAGCAAATAGGCTACTTTTTATGCTTAGTGTCTACCTAGTTATTTATAATTTTGTCCCTATTTTATTGTACCGGAATCTTTCACTCTTCGCCACTGCTGAGTATACAGCATGTAATAAAAACCATGTTCGATAGCAAAGGGGGCATTATCCCCATCATTATGAATCATTTTTACTATGGGACCAATCCTAAAATAGGTAGCAAAAAAATAATTACTGTTCCATACATTTGTCCCCCACTGATATTATAAATGCGAAAGTTGTGTGTGTGTGTGTGAATGTTTGTTACTTCTTCACGCTGAAACGACTGGACGGATTTGGATGTAATTTGGCACACAGATAGATTATAGTTTGATAACATAATAATAACACATAGGCTACTATTTATCCCGAAAAACGCTGGCGAAGCCGTGTGCGGAAGCTATAGTGTTCATATAAATCGATAAAATGTATGGAACAGCAGATTTTTTTTTGCAATTTTTTGCGGTTGTGTCATACAAAATATTGTTCATAATGATCAATAATAAAGTATGTAACAAAGACCCAAAGGGGGTCTTTGTTACATACTTTAGAAGACAAAAGCCTCTGGTCTCGTGGCCCAAACAAAGCCATTTGTTTATTTGATCAACGATGGGTTAGACCACTTAATAGCCATCCGGTTTCCGAGCGGACCTTTAGTTATAACTATGCGACCAGACCGGTACCGGGTAGGTACCGTTTGGTACATTTCAACTGCAGCTGTGTCTTGTATCTTTATCTAATAAAACCGGTCAAAAGCGTACTCGTGACTTGAGGGTTCCGTACAAAATGTAAGTTTATATTCGCAATAAAAATATTTGTGTCACAAACATATAGATCTAGATCATAGTAACAAGGAGATATGCCATCATAGCAAATTAGTACGGGAACAACTGTCGCCACTTTTAGTACATTTTTCAACACAATTACATGCGCCCCTCGTGAATATAAAGATCTTCCACGCATTAAACATTCCACACACTCTCAATCTAACACTGTTAATCGTCACTCAACACTAGCACTAAACTAAAACACTGTATTTATATCATCGATCGTGTTCGGTTCGCCGCCAGCGTGTACATTTTATATGCGGTCAATGTGACCGTATCAAAGCGTCAATTTTAGTAGCGCCTTGACACATCTCCCTTGTTTCTATGATCTGAGGTCATGTCTGTCTGTCTGTCTGTCCGTCCGTATGTCACAGCCATTTTCCGAAACTATAAGAACTATACTGTTGAAACTTGGTAGGTAGATGTATTTTGTGCGAACCGCATTAAGATTTTTACACAAAAATAAAAAAATACAGTAAATTTTTGGGGTTCCCCATACTTAGAACTGAAACTCATTTTTTTTTCATCTAACCCATACGCCCATCTATGGATAGGTCTTCAAAAATGATATTGAGGTTTTTAATATCATTTTTTTCTAAACTGAATAGTTTGCGCGAGACACTTCCAAAGTGGTAAAATGTGTTTCCCCCCCTGTAACTTCTAAAATAAGAGAATAATAAAACTAAAAAAAATATATATATTTCTCATCAATCTGGTTATCATATATACAAAAATATTTTTTCGAATCCGAGTGGTAGTTTCAAAGATTAGCGCGTTCAAACAAACAAACTCGTCAGCTTAATATTAGTATTATAGATAGAATAATTAATATTCATTAGTATGCACTTTACTTAGAACGTTTAGTTTTTACTGTGTACATAGGTAATTATAATTATTATCTCAGTTAATTATGCTCTCCATGACATGTTAATAGCAAGGCTAAAATTGTATTAATAACTTCATTTTACACTAAAAAACAAAGAAAAACGATGAACAATTAAAAATAATGATGATTAAGTATGATCGTTACTTTTTTGTGCACGTTTTCCTATTGGTTTGGTAAGGCCATATTGTATAAGAATTAATGTTATTTAAGAGGGCTATTACATTTTGTCACCAACCTAACAGTGCCTTAGTAAAAGTAAATTACATTTTTGTCACCTATCTCGCTCACACAAACCTGTATTTTTAAGAATGTTAAATGATAAGATGTATTTTTTCATTTAAAATTCTTAAACAATATGGTTCTTTGCGAGCGAGACAGGTGACAAAAATGTAATTTACTTTTACTAAGGCACTGTTAGGTTGATTGTGCATTAAGAATAAATAAGTTTAATTAAATTAGTTAATTTAAGCACCAAAATACTTATTGATCACTGCAGTGATACGGTCCCCCGAAGCATTTACATAATTTGAAACTATTATTTTTTACTTTTTATGGGATGGTTATTTAAGTCGTTTTTCGTAAACTTTGATAATATTAGGTAGGTACTACAGTATTCCCAAATTAATAATGCGCATGCAGATCTTCGCTAATTGTCGTATTCCCGGAAACACCGAATCATTGAATCGTAAGAGCCCTAAATTAAGCATGAAGAAATTGCACTCTATATACTTTTTTATTTCCGGGAATACGACAATTAACGAAGATCTGCATGCGCATTATTAATTTGGGAATACTGTACAATCATCATTGTAAATATAAAACTTTTCGTACCTACTTATTAAGTTTTTTCATAATAATAGGCATTATGTCAGTGACATTCTCTCCGGACAAATTTTCCCGATTAAACTACTTCCAATTTTAAAAAAAATGCATCGATATCGATCTATCAGTTTAGGAGCTATGAAGCCAGAAACAGACAGACATAAGCGTCAACCCTAAAACATCCCTTGTTTTTCAAATTTGGGGATTTAAAAAACGATGCGATTCATTTATTCTGCGAGACATAAAATAAAAAAAAGTATGAAGTAAACAGTAAAAAAAAGTTAGTTTTTAGCTTAGGTACACACAGTAATAATAGCACTCACTTCAACAGGCAAATAATACGGTTCCAAGTGCACAAAAATTCCACAAAAAAAATTGAAAAAAAAAAACACTTACCCGATTTATATATTTATTCCTATACGACTGAAGTCCACTAAGAACGTTAATATAATGTTGACTAAACTACTTGACACTCGATCGAAAGGTTTAATGAATAAGTGTGCAGTTCCGACAGACAAAGTTTTATGCCTATTGCCTCTGTGAGGCTGTATGTGATTTACGCAGCATCTTTGAGAATCTTGTCACATGCCAGCTACATTTGTTTTTTGGAGAATGGGGTTAGGGAAAAAGACATGAAACGTAAAGGGCAAATAAGAAAATTATACTGTGGGTACAGCTCAGTCCACGCGTCATCTCTATTTCAAATAAGGCTTTTGTGAAAAAATAGGTTGCGTGGCAGCTTTTATTGATGCTTACCAAATTAAAGAGTGTGACAAAAAAAACACATTTCTGTTATTAAATATTTATATTATTAAATACTTTCTTATAATACATATAATAATACTAAAAATAAAATTTCTTATAATACAAAAAACTATATAGCAATACATCAAGATTTTTTTATTCTTTGATACATGAATTAACAATTTTTGAGATATCGGTTCAGTTCCGGTTTATAATATAAATGGGTTGAAGCAGGAAAATTGGAACAAACCAAATTCGGCAAGACACGTTACTCGCTGATTGTAAAAAAAACCTTTTTAAAAAGTAATATTGCATAGGTATTAAATATTTTTGTCTAAAACACCAACTTATTGATGTTTTAGACAAATAGGTGTAAATACAGTGAATAAACGAATAGGTTTAAAGTTAAACGATAATTTTGTTACTATTTTATTGTACCCACTTTCCTTCACCCTTCGGCCTTCGCCATTGAGATCTAAAATTGTTGGCACTAGAGAATAGTTTTTATAGTATTATTAATCTTGCAGTGCTTGTAATGTTGATGATCCTTTATTCATCAATAAGAGCCATATCACATTAGAACGCCAACAAAGACGCCAAAGCGGATGCCAACTAGAGATTAGTATGAAAACAAAATGAACATCGCCACGATGTTCCCATTCCGACCTCGCCGACGAGGCCCGTCGCGACGTCCCCATCATGACCCGAGTCCCCTGACCGACCCTTGCTCGAACCAGCCCGCGCTGAGCCTGTAGATTTAAATATGTCCCTAAATCATATTAATCCGTTCCAGCTAGTAGCCCCTCCCTCTAGTTGTCCTCCCCCCAGCGATGCCCTAAGCCGAGGTCCGTACCCCAGTAGGGGGTGCCCTTAGCGTGTGGTCGCTTAGTTGTAGTTTTTATTTAGTTTTAAGCCTGGCTGGAGGCATTTGTAAGTCCTCACCAGATGACCGGTTAAGCAGTGACGGCTGTTAGAAGCCAACTGCGAGAGGCCATTCAAAAAAAAAAAGTGGCGATGTTCATTTTGTTTTCATACTAATCTCGTCTGGCATTATCCATTTTGGCGTCCTAATGTGATATGGCTCTAAGGTTAAAAAGAGACACAATTTAAATTCTATTGTTTGGCGCCGCATGAAGTCGCTTCTGCATCTGTGAATTTATATAGGTAAATAAAATAAATGAAGAATTATGAATTTTACGTTATAGACATGGCCAACTATTAATAGCATATTTTTTTTTGTAATATGGCTAGACATTATTATTGATATACATGATTAATTATATTTTGTTTAACAGGTACTTAGCAGTCAGATTTTTTCAGAAATTTGGTAACTTTGATTAATTTCTTTTCAGCAACTAAGTACTACCTACCGACACTATTTTACATTGTGACCTTTATTGTTTTATTTCTTTTTTACTTTTGTTTTAATTTATTTTATTTTTGGAAGTGACTCCGCGACCAGCTCTGTTTGCTGAATTGGCAGGCGGCGCTGAAAGCGGGAAATGGGGTTGGCAATTTGACATAATTAAAAAAAAATGTCATGTTTCATTCGAGTAACATACCTAACTAGGGTCCAAGAGCAAGCGAAGCGAGCTCGTGAACTTGGACACCCCGACACGGACAGGTTAGGTTCGAAGGGGTTGACGGGGGCTTCAGTGAGCGAACAAAGCGAGCGATCGAAGCCCCCGTTAACCGCTTCGTGTTAGGTTAATTTTAACCTTGCAGACAGAAATAGGAGCCACGCTACGCGGGGTTCCGTCGACCACCTCCCTCCCCCTTGTAAGTCCAAAAAAGTTGTATTTTGTTTTACATTGACACTATAATTTAAAAGTCAGTCTAAGGTAGGTAATTCAACTTAAAACACGGCAACATTAATCTGCTGCTACGGTAGTTTGCAATTATTTTCGTCTGGTAACACTGCTACTCCAAGGCTACTCCGGTTCCCAACGGCGTTATTTTTGGGAGTCAGCGCTGGCTGCGGAGGCACTCCTTTTATTTTTTGCTGCTTAGGTAGACTTTAAGTACCTACCTACTTACCTAGTACCTACTATTTAATTCACTAACGAATTACATCAATTACGTATTATTTTCATCCATTGAATAGTTCCATAGTCTATCTCCAAAGTTGATCATCAAATTATGCCAAAATTAGAATGTGGCTTCAATGTAACGGTAAATTAAACGCTAAGCCCTAATTTCTGAAAATAGTGTTTTAATTTACTATTGATCTCTCATGTCAAGTGATTTGATTGGCACTTCCGTGAACCAATCACAAATACTGACATACATATTATGTAATGTTATAATTTGTAAATTGTGTAATGTTAATGCTAAGAGTAGATTAAAATTGAATAGGGTTTCAGAGACTACGAGCAAATCAGGAAATGCCGAACGTAGGTATGCGTCATGGACTCAACAAAAATAAAATTGAATTGAGAGCCTCCTTGACAGTTTGTCAGAAAAAGATTCTATTCTATTCTATTTTTAGATATGGCAAACAATGCCAATGTCGACAATTCGGCCAATGACGAAAGTGAATTGGAAAAGAGTGCAAAAAAAAAAAAACTAAAATGCTGGATAAGAATTCTTCGGTTCTGTTCCGCGAAGTTCGGGTGAATTGGGACCGTTTATTCCGATCACTGCTTATTATACTTGCATTCTTGCAAATAAATAATTCTTATTTATTCTTATATTGATACGTTGAACTCAATGTAGATCTTGTTGGGTACAAAGGACTGAAACAAACAAATAATAAAAATAAATAAATACATAATATATTATAACAAAAAGATGAAATGTAATGTCACATCTTCAACATAATCTGTGACCTAGCATCTAGATGTGAACACATCGTACGAGTACAGTGCGGGTAACAAATATTTGTTCTGTTTTTCCGCCTTCAATGACTATGACATAGCTATTAAATGGATACCTCTGTTTGTAAGTATACGAGTCAGTTAACTTCATGCATATTATTATTTGCTAGCTGTTCTCCGCGGTTTCACCCTTTGCTCCGCTCCTAAGAGCCGTAGCGTGATGTTAAATAATATAACACTCAAACCACTCAAACACACACTCAAATACACACATCCCAACACTCACACATATCTGATTAATTACTAATACTAATATTAAAAATCATGCATTTTCGACACACTTTCACTCTTTCACTCTTGTAACTTCAGTTTTAGTAAGTTCATAATTATGGCCGATCACTCTCTCTTAAGATACAGGTCTCCTAGTTTAAGAGGCAGGGCTCACTACTATTTGTATGCATAGACATAATCTTCTAGACCTAAATCTTTTGTGCACTAGCTTTGTTCTTATGCTTATGTTAATCTTACCACTTTGTTTTGAATGGTTTCTTGTGTGTATGTATATTATTTGAAACAATAAGCAATTTTATTTATTTATTATTATTTATTTATTAAATAGCCTATACTATTCCTCATTAATCTGGCTACCATATGCAAAAAGATTTTTTCAAATCCGACTGGTAGTTCTAGAGATTAGCGCGTTCAAACAAACTCTTCAGTTTTATAATAGTAGTGATTTTTTATCTTTAAGTACTGCTGGGAAAAGCTCTGACAGCACGATTTTCCACTCTCTTTGTGGCCCATTCTGGCGTATTCCTCATGAATTATTAATTGGTCCTGTTAATAATTTAAATTCATAAATAAAGATTAACATTCACAAAATTAAGAAAAGTAAAATACTTTTATAAATAGGTAGGTACCTAGTTATTTAGTACAAAATACTGAGCTCAAACGTATCGGATACCTAGTTCGTATAACAAAAACTTGAAATTAAATTTCTGGTAAATGTATTAAATTTCGTTAAAATTCATAAAACAAAAGTTGTTGTTTATGATGTAGTGAAACAGACCTGCAAGGTTGTCAGTATTTTATCAATAACCCAGTATACTCGTTAGTACGTAAGCATTACTTAGTACGTACCTAATTGTTAATTAGTACGTAATCGTTAGTCAGTACGTAATCGTTAATCAGTAGGTACTTGACAGTTAAGTCAACGGAATAATTGTCGACATTATTTTAACGACTATATCCAGATACCTATGTAACCCTTAGGTGATACAACTGGACCTTGAATGCCCTTATTAAACCTGCGTTAAAAATCAATTATAAAAAAAAGCATGGTATGGAGAGCAAAGGGTATTACTTATTATTATTACTGTGTAATTAGGTAGGTACTACTTACCACTGATAATGTCTCAGTACGTAGACAAACAAAGAAATTAAAATGAGTCCAGTTATTATCTATGGATGTACTATGGTTTGTCTACAATTCTACATGATACCTACATCAGAGCTGTCCAAAGAAGAAGAAGAAGAAAGAGAAGAAGATTTTCCATTTTCCTATAATATTTTTTTTTATAATTATGGCATTATTTCTATTTTCCAAATAAATATTTTTCTTTCTTTCTTTCTTTCTTTCTATTTATTTTAAAAAAATTAACTATTGCTTATGCGGCTCTCCAGTCTATTAAGTGATTCATATTGGCCCCAGATGGTAGGTATCTGGTTTAAACAGTGGTCTACATTATCAGCCTGTATAATTAATCCCACTGCTGGGACTAAGGCCTCCTCTCTGTGAGACAGAGTGGGCCCTGGCCCTAATTCACCACGAAGGCCTAGTGCAGATTGTCGACCAATCTGCACTACGCGGGCCTACGTGGTAGATTATGACCCACTCTCGTCACGGCTTTGAATTTTTGGTTCTAGGACGTGCTGGTTTCTTTACGATGTTTTCCTTTACCGATAAAGCAGTGGTGATAAAACATATTGCACAATAAAGAACATATTAATGCCACTGTTATTTCAAAACCTTCTACTAGGTACTATAACTAAGATACTTTTCTACTGTAATTATTGTAACTAATTGTATCAAGTCAGCTAACTGCTAACCTTTTCTGAATTAGCTGCGTCAGTGTTATTAAATGTTCTTAAGAAACTAGTTTCCCCCTCAGACAATAACAGGCAGTCTAAAAGGTCAAGAATGCAGGACTTTCCTAGGTCTCTAAATAGGTACATGATTAACGTATGTAGGTGTAATATTCTCACTGCAAGGACTTTTTGGATTTCTCTGGATTGAATGAGGAACATATCAAAGTATCCAGATTTCCGTCACATCACACGGTAGGTTATCCGTCAGTCACACCTTGATTGTGGTTAAAATGACAGCAAAACCTACCGTGTAATGGACACCTAAGTGAGAGGGAGTGGGCCATAATCTACCAAGCCCAATACAGGTTGGTTATCCAGGTCCGTCATTAATTTTTGCATGGCATCCGATTTCTGTATCCAAAAACGTTGGTATCTTTTTTTTATTACTCGTAAGTAAATTTCTTTAGGAAGATGGATGAAAGAAGATTGCATGATCATGTAGCGAAGATGAGAATGTTGAGATGGATGTGTGGAGTAACGAGAATGGTTAAAGTTTGAAAATGGCAGCAGTGTTATAAAAGTTGAAAGAAAATAGTCTCTCTTGGTAATGTGATGAGAATCGATGAATGAAACGCATGTAAGTAACAAAGAGAGATGAGTAAAAATGTTGATGGATGAAGAGGGTGAGTAAATCAAGGAAAAGATGAACGGATTGTGTGAATTATCTGAATGAAAAAGGAGTGAATGATAAGGTAACAACTAACAGGAAAGAATAGAAGAAGAAAACGTATTGCACCGACCTCGAAGAAAAAAGGTCCTGGGCAGAAAGAAGGAGAATCTTCTTTATAAAGACAAATATATTTAACCCTAGATAGCTAACGTTCGTCAAAATGATGAGCGTGTAATAAATATCTCCTTCTCCCTTTCTAATGGTTTTACCTACACACTTGCTGATTCGTGCCAACTAAGTAACTGCTAGACTACGTCGCGTAGTGGTCACGTTTAGCCGGTAAGTACTTTTGTTTTTGAGATAGGTACCTACTGCATGCTCGTCATTTTGACGAATGGTTAGCTTATGCGTTACCTGTACTTTGTATTGATTTTTGTTCTGTTTTTTTAGTTATTGCGTTGATAATGAAGAATTTGATATTTATGGCATATTTTAAGCTTTTTGCTATATTATACCAAAAGAAAAGGAAGAAATTTCTAAAAACTAGTTCCTAATTAGTGATCTCAAAGAAATATGTGCCGTTTAAGATTTGTGATTTCGTACTTAAAAGTTAAATAAATATTAATTTAAGTAATAATTATCTTTAATTTATATCCCACATTGTCCATAAATATAATAAACCTGATTAAAATAACATATCATTTTAATAAAAATCACGTTTAAAAAATGGTCGTCAAAAAGTCGAATGGTTAGCTTATCATAGAAGTTCAGGAACGTTAGCTAGGGTTAAATAGTGTAATTGGCCTCGGCCGTTCTATTTAGAAATCTTAAAGTGTAGAGTCAATAGGTTACTTCTGAACAAGCGTGCACCATCGTTGACCGTATTATCACTTACCATCGAGTGACATAGTGGTCAAAAGTGAGCCTCTCAATTAAATTAAGTAAAAAAGCCCCATTTATCATCATAAAAACAGCTGTAAATTTTCATTTTATGCCCTAAAAATCCTTAACAAACCTATTTAGAATACTCGAAACTTTCCGGCGAGACATCAAATAAAACAAGATTTTCATAGAACTGTCTGCTCAAGAGTCACAAATTGTGCGACACCTTAATACAAGTTCAAATGAAGAGGTCCGAATTTAACAAGTTGTCAAATAGGCGTTGCGTACTTAATCAAAAAAGTAATCTCAGTTTGAATATGAGTTAACTTTTGCTCTCATTTTGTTTACTGCCGCGAGATTTTAATGTCCGTTGAATAAATGGCGGACAGACTTTTTTAACTTGAGCTTTTTTACCCGACTGCTTCAGATGGAAGTTAAGAAGCATTGGGAGCAACAAGGGCGTTCGGTACCCAAGGTCCGTTTTAATATTATTTCTTCAAATTAAGCATTGTACTATCTAGTTTCGTATGACAAAAACTCATTTCAATTAATTGATGCTAGAAGGCGTGATAGGGATTTATTGATATGGTTTTGCTATTACTAGTTTATTTTTAATGTAAAAACATGTCCAGAATCAGTAAAATCAGCGATTTAATTGCTAATCGTGACCAGACTCATTGTGATTATTTTACCCTAAAAATAGACTTTAAATTCTGCGCTAGGGATGGTTACCGTGTGGTTTTAATCAAGTAAGAATGCGAAACACCCCTCATCCCATCATCATGATCATAAGCATATTAAGCCAGTAACAGTCCACTGCTGGCCTATCTAATTGCACCATCCATTACCTACCAGCCATCAGTAGCGAAGGGTGAGGGCAAGCCGGTACAATAAAATGGTAACAAAATGATAAATAATTCCATTTTACTTACGTCATACCTTTTCGCCTATTCAAAATATGTACCTAAATGTGAATAGGTAGTAAAACGGAATTATTTACAATTTTGTTACCTACTATTTTATTGTACCGGCTTCCCCTCACCATACGCCACGGTAGGTAACTTAATGAATGTATTAACGAATCCCATTCAAAAAATTAAGTCTCAACATTGCATCAATCACGATTAATACCTCGGCTGTATACAATGCGGTAGAATGGATCATTTCACATTAAAATTGAATGAATTTATAATGTCGACCTCTTTCATACACCGCTGACTGATTGAGTGAATGTTTAAGCTTTTATTTGCAGTTCATTCATAATGTTTGTGTTGGTCATCCTGTTGTTACCGCAATGTTATTTTTGTTGAAGCATTCCAAATATTAAAGCCATCATAGTGATTTATAGAAAATTATAATTCCCTTCTTTTAGGCTTTGCCGAAGTCGGGTAAAAATAGGCTAGGTCGAGGGGCATATGTGACGAAACGTAAAGATGGGCGACGCACCTTAGTATTAGCAGAATTTTGCTAAGCAGCAAAAAAAGGTATGGTGTTAGTACGGTAGGTACTTTCTCTCCCACTTTTCATCCCTCAATTTCATGTAGTGCCCTATTTTTAGGGTTCCCTACCTCAAAAGGAAAAACGGAACCCTTATAGGATCACTTTGTTGTCCGCCGTCAGTCACCGGATCATAAGTGGAGCCATCTGCTCATAGATGACACAACTAGAAGTATGTAGTAGCGCCATCTATGATCATATATCGGAACCCTTAGGGCGCGAGGCATACTCGCACTTGTCCGGTTTTTTTTTTTGTAAAATTATGACACGCTTTCAAACAAATTAGGTAGTTAACAACTGTTGATTTTAAGAGGGTGTAACAGACGGACAATGAAGTGATCCTCTAAGGGTTCCTATTCCTTTTGATGTGCGGAACCTAAAGATAATTATCTCCTGTAAATACTGTCCTCATACCAATAGCTAATGCTTACACGATGCATGAGAAAAGAAACACTCTACTACGTAGATTGAGATAATTCTGTCACAACATCATCGTTTATACTCCTGCTTGTCCTAGAAAGCTGAAAGGTTGAAGATAAAACATTCACCTAATTCCGAAGTCAGCGATGCAGATTTGCAACTCTTTTTAGTATTTTGGCTGTGTCTCGTGGAATGGTAATCTCTGGGATAATAATCTTCTGGCACGACATTTGATAGTGCTTCGGGTGATATCGATAAATAGTTGTCGATGTTTTGTTTTAAAGTCACATGAGCCTTATTGTCCGTGAACTTCTGACATCTCCTGTAAGTTTTTGGAACTTCATCTATTGGAGACCGATGTTACCTACCAGCAATAACCTCCTAAATTAAAGAGCTACTTGATTGGTTGCAATTCGTTCGGAGAAATATCTTTTCAATGCACTCCACAAAGAAAATAATTCACTTTATTGTTCCTACTGTAAAATTTTCCTGTAGACAGATAGAACATCTCAGAAGTTCACAGAAGTCATGTCATTATTTATTCGTTTTAACGTGTTATTTATTGCCCTCAAGTCACAGTAAGTTTTACAAGAAGCACTGAAAAATTACGTACTAAGCTTGCAGTTAAGCAGGTATCCACGATACTATGGAAAAAGCATAATAATTAACCAATGAATACCTACCTACTTACACTTTTTTTGGTTTATTTTAATAAATTATTGTTTTCATCAAAGTTCAATAAGTATTGGTGCTGATTCTGTTGAACATCGCACTAAACTAATTTTAATCACACTATATCTCTTTCTTACAAATATCATTTAATAAGGACAAAAAATATTTAGAATTGTCAAATTAGTCTACGCCCTAGTCATTTGCGGGAAAATAGTTGTGACCTTTTGTGATTACGACTAAACTGTCATTAAAACTATTCAAGTGGACTAATTTGACAGGATTAAATATATGCTATCCCTCTCTAATGTTCTTTATTAGAAAGAGACATAGTAAGACTAAATTAGTTTAGTTCGTAAACAACAGAATCGGCACCATTGTTGACCAGATGACCCATAATGTCGTACTTATTTTAGGTATTAAAACTAAAACGTACAAATGCACTTTGCTTTATCCTAGATTTCATTGAATTAATTCTAGAGCTTTGGTTAAACAGTTTTTCAAATGTCCTAAACTGCAACATTTTTTTTATTTTTTTATTATTTGTAAATAGGCTTGCGTTTGACCGCCATCTCGCCTGATATTAAGCAATGATGCAGTCTACGATGGAGCACGCTTGCCTAGATGAGACCTAGCTAAATAATATTAATTAAAAGTCTAATTTTTACTATTAAATTAAACATTCAAACAAAACTTACTATTTTATCTCCGTTCTTATGTATTAAATTAGTAAACCAGCTTATCCAAAACAAAATCCAATGTCCCGAATTTTAAGTTTATCGACTAACACACATTAGGCACAACACTAGCTAGGTCTCATCTGATACACAGACGGGGAAGGCATCCGTTTCACTAATGCACTGGGTCATTCCTTTTTACATAAACCAGTATCAAGTCGTATTGTGTACAAGTTTGTCTGGCGTGAAGTGTATTGGGCAACTTGATTGTGGGGTAAGTAGATGTATAGGTGGTTATGTGGCGTAATTATGATTTTATGAAAAAAAACTTAACTTTTATTAGTATAATAATACCTATAGTAATAATGTTTATTTATCACCAATCATACATAGATACAAGTGAAGAAAAGCCAGACACCTACATAACTGAGGAGCTTAACTCCAGAGGACATATGTATATCTATATGCAGACAATGTTAACCCTGCCTCTTACTTGACAATACGAAGACCTGTATTGACCTGTTTTAAAACAGTTCCGTGACTCATCATCATCCTGCAATAGGGATGTTGAATATATTTTTTTTATTGCGAATCTGTAAACTATTTGAAAAAAGATAATTAACACCAAAAAAACCGATGAAACATCTACAAAATTGGCAAAGCTATAAGCGTTTTAAAATGATTTTCTAGACACGGACGGCATGCATGATAAGTGACGTAACACCACCTATGTCCGCTTCGCGCGACAAAGACGGAGCGATACTCCCTCCAAAAACTTTAAAAGCGTCTATGTTTTCCATTTTGTGATAAATTATTTTTATTTTTTTTACTTTTTTGTTATTCCTATTCCTTCTTTGGAATAAAATAATTTATTTGTACTTTTTTAATAGTAGTCCACATCCGTTTTATCCCAATTGATTTGTGGTCGGTGCAGCATGCCTTTTTCTTCCATACATCTGTATCAGCCATCATCTCACTATTCTCACCCTTTCTAACCAAATCATCATTCGCAATCTCCATCCATCGGTTCTTTGATCTTCCTCTAGTGACTAGTTTATTAAATCATTAAACAAAGAAACAAAATATACTCGTAAATGTTTCCTAAAGAATATGAAGGTGGACGTAGAATAAATAACAAAACTGATTAGAAGACTTTTAGTGAATTCAAAATCTAAGCTCAGTTCACTTATCTATCAGTCATAGTGCTAAATTAATTACGAATATAATTGACCTTCAGATTAATCAATCAAAACAGTATCCTCAAAACAGTATTCCCCTTACTTTAAACGATGATACTACACGGATAATTGTATATTTAATCAGTGGTTAAAGTTAAGAGGCGTTTATAAGTAAGAGGGTATGTTATTATTATTATCAAACATGTCGTTAAAAAAAAATCTCCATAATAACTCTTCATGTTTTTTTCTCTCTATTTCTCTCGTAAGATTAAGCTCACTTTACGTCAAAGAAAATGCCTCTTTAAAATTCATGAGAGGCAATTGTCGAGTTGCTCCAGTGTTGAGGGATATTAGATTCAAGGCTTGAGCTACCTTACTTTTTGGTCTTGTAACCAGGTGAGGAATTTATAACATAAATAACACGTCTATATTCCTCCTATAAGCAGAGGAGTATAGCAGTGGCGAAGGGTGAGGGAAAACCTGTGAGGGAAAAACAATAAATTAGTAACAAAATTATAAATACCAAGCTGTTGCCCGCGACTTCGTCTGCGTGAAAATGGATGAAAAGTAGCCTATGTGTTTTTCCAGGTCCCAGGCTCTAGCTTTGCCAAATTTCATCCAAATCCGTTTAGCCGTTTTAGCGTGAAGAATGTGACGGTGTCGTAGGCGGTCGACCCGTCTGAGCTGATGGGCGGAGTCTACGGCTATATAAGCAGTGCCTGGTGGCCGCGCGCCCTCTTTATCCAGCGGCTGACCACCAGTTAAGTGCTCCAGCCACATTACCTGAAGACCTGAAGACCCGTATTGCCAGCGAACCACTCACCCCTGAGTTTCTAGTATTTTCTGTCTACCAAAGTGTGGTACCTACTATAATTGTTAAAGTAAAAAAAATACATACTGTTTTGTATAAAGGTGTTTGCTTTATTTTCCTAATCTAGTTAAAATAACCCTTCAGGTTATTTTGGCTACAAGAATTAACAAACATATCTAATTTACATACAAACTTTCGCATTTATAATATTATACTAGCTATTCCTCGCGGTTTCACCCCCGTTGATCGGCTCCTAAGGGTCGTAGCGTGATGTTATACTAAGGCCATGTTGTTTCAACTTACAGTTACGTGTCTGTAACCGTCAAATATGGCGGCTTGTACGACAATTTCATACTGACTTAACGATTACGTACTGACTTACGAATACAGATGGTTTGAAGCAACCCGCCCTAAGTATCATGAATCTGGATAATAATTATCCAGATTCATGATACTTAATGATTTTGTATATGATAATTATTATCATATACAAAATAATTTTTTTTAATCCGAGAGTTTGTTTGTTTGAACGCACTAATCTCTGAAACTACCCGAGTTTCAGAGATTAGCGCATTCAAACGCGCATTTTCAGTATAGCGTCTCACAAAATCAAATCCACTTTCATTTCTACCTACGCCTTTCAGAAAAACTAACGCAAAAACGCACCAGTACAAAATATAAAACTTAATATTGTTTTTGCACACTCCAAGGAATACTTCAAACTACAGTGGCGGCCCCTAGCGGTTTTTCGTATGAATATAAAAACAGGGGACGCTTTTTAAAATTGAATTCATAACTCGTTCAGCGGAAACCGCGGAAACCTAGTTTCGTACTCGTTCTTACCTTCAATAACTAGAGACCAAGCAGGTAGGCGTTTTTAATTTGCCATTCGTTTATCATCATCCGCCTAGCCTTTTCCCAAACTAGATTGGGGTCGGCTTCCAGTCTAACTGGTTGCGGCTGAATATCAGTATTTTACGTGGAGCGACTGCCATCTGACCTCCACAACCCAATTATTGGGTAATACCGGTATTCGAATGTTAGACCGGTTTTCAGACTTTCGGGCTCCTGACTACCCGTAACGACTGTCAAAGACATTCTTATGACAACCGGGACCGACTGCCTAACGTACTCTCCGAGGCACGGAGGGGTCTGGATGTGTAAAGAACGGTCACCCATCCAAGGACTGATCGCGGCAAGCGCAGCTTAACCTCGCAGATCGATCGATCAGCGCGGCTGTCATTTAGCTACGAGCCCCTCGAATTTGCCATTCGTTTATCGATTTTTTTAATAAGAACAATAAAAGATTTTCAAGAGATTTTAATTCTAGAGCATGATTTCTTAAAGTGGGGTACTTACATAAACCCTTAGGGGTTAGCCTTGATGTTAGGGGCTTCGCGATAAGATTTACGTTATGGTGACTGGCTGGCTGGCAAGCGCATGCGACAAACATGATCGCGCGCACGCGATTGAAAATGTAAATTCGAGGGCGTTTGCAGTCCTTTGGGAACTTTAACTTCCGGCCATCTACTTGTTTCGAGATCATTTTGAAGGAAACAAGAAATGGCCTACTGAGAATTTCTTTGCAGAGAAACCTAATAAACACTGCCTGACCCGGATATCGAACACAAGACCCCACGCTAAGCCGTCGCGATTGCGGACCACTAGACCAACAAGGCATGTACCAGTGGCGAAGGGTGAGGGGAAGCTGGTACAATAAAATAGTTACAAAATTCAACTTCACCCTTCGCTACACGGTACCTACTGCATAATTAAGGTACCTAACTAATATTATAGGTATTACTGGGCTACTGTATAAGATAACGTAATAATATAAGTACTAAGTTCGCTGGTCTCTGTATCGCATGAGGTGATTACAATTTCATGATTATGACTCCCTAAGGACCTCATGTTGCTACGTCTTAGTTGACATTTCCAAGATGAAAATTACGAACTTTAAATTACAGTTGAATTTTCTATTAAAGCTTAAAGATTCTGTTAAATGGCAAGTCCCACAACCTGTAACGTGGACCCTTCATCTCACCTAATCTGTTTTACCCGACGGCGGCGAAGCCCAAAATGAGGATAATGTTTTAACCTGTATGTTAGTATGTATAAAATTATGTAAGTATTTCTGTTTCGACACCTAGTGTTACCAAAACCACAAAAAAAAACAAGACATTGCAGTCTGGACTCACTGTTTCCGTGTAATAATAGTCATTTTGCGCGGATGTGACGCATATTTTATGAAGAGTATTCTTATTGGAACGTAGTTCCTTTACGCAGATTACTGTACGAGTGAACCGGGAGAAAAAAGCGATGACGCGATGACGTTTTCTGCCATTTCGCTTTTATACCTATTCAACAATAGCACGCACGGCTTCGGTCTATATCAATTAGGTACCTCAAAAACTACTGAACGGATGTTCATACAATTTTCACCATTGGAAGGACATATTTCCGAGAAAAGTTTTTGTATATAATTTATAAATGTTTTATATATATTAGCCGAGCTCACGGTTTTTATCAAGGAAGTCGGAAAAAAATGGCTATTTGCGCGTGCACTGCCCAAGTCGTTTGATATAATGTGAATGTCACAAAATTATAATTTTGTGACATTGCTTCTACCTACCTGAGCAAATTTTGCGTGACTCGTTTCTTTAGGATAAACCTTTGGTTAGCTAGTTAGATAAAATACTCGGAAATTTTTGGAACTTCGTTCCTGACGGGGGTCCCCCGACCCCACACATTTTTTTTTGTTGAATTTTTTGATATGTCTTTGTTTCTTTTCATAATTTTCTTTTTAGTAGTTTTATTACTTATCCTACCAGACAAAACGCAGCGCACAGAGCGAACCGCAGTCGGAATTAATTTGTTTTTTCAAATTATTGGTTTTACTAGGTATAAGATTACAAATTAGAACATTGAACATTCATAATACCAGAAGTATCGCATGTAAATACAATGAATCAACAATTAATAAGTATGACGAAATAAAACGGAATGATTTATAACTAGCTTCCGCCCGCGGCTTCGCCCGCGTTTTTGGGATAAAAAGTAGCCTATGTGTTATTCTGATGTATAAGACAGCCCCAATGGCATACTGCGCGCGATAGCTGACCGGGCAGACAGCCCGCTTGTGTGGGCGCTGGCTGAGCGTACACGTTCTGTTTTAGTTATAACTAACATAGGCTAAGTAAAATTGTTACTAACACAGTGGACCCATTTAGTCTAAATAAATTAAATTAAATTAATTAATAACATAAGCTATATTACTGTAAAGTTTAATCAAAATCCGTTCAGTAGTTTTTGCGTGAAAGAGTAACAAACATCCATACATCCATCCATCTATCCATACATCCTCACAAACTTTCACGTTTATAATATTATTATAGTAGGATAGGATTTTGTTACTTATTGTACCGACTTTCCCTCACCCTTCACCACTGATAGGTACCTATATACCTTTATAATTATCAAAATCTTATATAAAAAAAGTATTACCTACGACTCCGTCTAATTTAAGACAGATTTTAATCTTCAAAGCCTAAACTTCCGAAGAATGGCAAAGTTTCTCATACTTTTACTATAATTAAATTTCTGCGCAATGAACACTGGCCTGTAAGATAGATTATACATTATTAATTAGAAACTAATAATTTTAAATTGAATTGTGTAAAGATATAATTTTAACATTAATTCTTGGAGAAAAATCTTTGCATAAAGTCTAGACTTTATTTTAAATCAAAATCGAACGCAAACATTCGAAATAGGCTCAGAGTCAGCACTTCTTGAAAGTCAAGTATTAAAATGACCCCTAAAGCTTCAGAGCACCGTTTCAGTACAGTGCATAATTATCTTGTCATTTAAATTAGGTCTTTATGTCGTGTGTTGTACAATAAATTTTATAATAGCAAGATAGATTAGCCAACGGTTTGCCGTAGGGACGCTTAGCATTTCAAAATATTCAATACACAACTCTCAATTTAAATGTCAAGTTATTTGCCGTGCTAGAGCGGTGCTGAACCAGTATTGTTTCGTTATGAAAAAGGGATGGTGCTCTACGTCTTGTATAGCTTCTCATCTCTTTCTCACATCGGAACAATGGTGATAATAATATGTCGTAGTGAAAGTGCGCGTCCATTTGGCGACTGGTTCCATTGTTATGAAATTGTCGATGGGAAATCAGTAATTAATGAACGAACCACATCGGAAATTCGTAATAAATGCCGGACGCTTCTGTAAATGCTGCGACCTTTATTCTTTGTTAATTAAACCACTTAGTATGTAGGTACTTTATCTCATTGTCTTTAAGGTCTAATATACACAGACATCTTTAAAGCTATTCTAGACACATTATCATGTTTAATATTATCTTAACAAATTTATATTCGCAGGGGGAGCAACTATGCATTTTGTACGAGAGCTCCCGAAGGAACCGTTCGCCGGTCTAATGTCGGTCTTATCTAGTGACATGGCTATGTATTGTGGCTGGGTTAGGGGTGGTCTTGTTTAGAAATATTCTGAATTCAGAATACTGGTACCCAATGGACTGTTTTGTTGACGTTATTCTTACCAAGTCTTTTTACTAAGGAATGTAGAATTATGAGACTTATAACTAGCTGTTGCAGTCGGGAACCACCGTTACCGGGTAATAGGTAATCATAGAACGGGTCCCGACTGCAATGTCTTGTATTCTTCTTCTGTTTTGTAGTTTAGCAAGGAACAAGATGCAGTGTATCTCGTATAATATATTTAAAAAAATTAATAACCTGACTGCGGCTAAGTTTTCAAAAATTTAGTTTTTTGATAAGCATAATATTCTGAAAACAAGTTCTGGATAGCCATTGGATTGTTAACTTAGAGTTTTCCTTATAAACTGACTTCGCCAAAGCTTCGCTAGTGCAATGTAATAAATCAGCTGTCTACAAGAAACCCTTTACATAAGGAGTAAGGTCACATAACACGGTCACAAAAGAATGCTGAGCCATAAATAAAACCTCATTCAATGCAAAAACTTGGTGAAGCTAGTGGGCATAAAATCTTGCTGATGTAGAGGACGTTTTACTGCTCCCTGATCGTGTGAAGTGGGCACAGACCCTACCATGATGTTGTGTAACGAGGCTTTTATAAAACTGAGGTTATTACGTCGTGCATATCACTGATGAATAGTTAAAGATGTAATTTATATTCATTTTAGGTAACACTAAATATGGAATTTTATTTTCGTTATCTCATAATTAGGATCCAGTATTTATTAAGTACTGGCCATGCAGTCTCGACATAGATAACGATCGCTTTGCGACCGAAATCGGTCATTATCTATGAAAAAATACGGCGGAACAACCGATTTTGGTCGTAGACCGATCGCTATCTGATCTATGTCGAGACTGCAGAGTCCAGGCCAGGGCCTGGACTCTGCAGTCTCGACATAGATTCTAACCAGTTCCAGGGAACTGGTTAGAATATAAAATATTTTTCTTTGACTGAAGTGAGTTCCAATCGACTACCAACCGTAGAAGTAAACTAAATATGAATCCTGTTGACAGGTACTAACGGATTCAATTTGCGAATAATATTCAATTTGGTACGTCAAGAGTGCCTGTCCGAATAGCGAACAGAGTATGTGCTATATTTTTATTAATGGATTTTTTTATTAAATGGTAAGTGTTTGACAGTACGGTAAAAACGGGTTGGCTCATTTTTAGGGTTCCGTACCAAAATGGTAAAAAAGGAACCCTTATGGTGCGACTTCGTCTGTCTGTCTGTCTGTCACACCTGCTTATTTCAGCAACTACTAATGCTATCGACTTGAAATTTGGAACAGTTAGTATAAAGAATGCTTGCCCAACTTTATTGCAAATGAAAAAAAAAAAAAAAAAAAAATATTTTCATTGCAAAAGGGGCCGGAGTGGGGGTCCGAAATTTTAAAGTGGGGTTATTAGGTCAAGTGGCATATCATATGAAAGAACTTGATTTGCACATTCCAAAATATATTTTCATTTTATTTTATGTCTCATAGTTTTCGACATATGATGTAAAATGTCTGAAAAAATACCATTCCCCCCCCCCCCTTATCTCCGAAGTTTGCTGGGCGAAAAATCTGAAATAATTAGAGTTGATAAGAATTGACCCAAACATGGCACCAAAAATAAAACGATGTTCCTAACTGTTACAGTTTTTTCAAAATCATCAAAATTCCTTCACAGACAAACTTAGTTATGCGGTCCGGTTTTTTCACTTTATATGTCCAAAAATGATACGGAACCCTCGGTGCGCGAGTACGACTTGCGCTTGGCCGGTTGTTTTACTTGGATTTTGTAGGAAACAGTGATAGTCTCTCAGAAGCATCAATTTAGGGTTTATCAGCTTTTAAATTGGTTTTAGATAATTAATTAAGTACCCAGACAAGATTTTTATGTGTTTTTATTACCTTCTCTCCAGAGTTGTAGAGGATGACATTTAGCGGATCAAGATGCTCCTGAAATTTTTGGTTTATAGAATGTGAATGAGGATTCCGAATTCGGATAATAATGTCTTAGGTTTTCGCGATCACTACACATTAAAACAAAACAAGTTTATATGGATTAAATCGCGTATTACTGTTTTATTTTATTTTTTTCATGATGTTTCAAACATTTTACAGCGTTCGTCCTATTATAACGAGAATTTTAATGTAAGAAAGTGTCGGTTTGAAGATGCAGATGAGTTTGCGCATGAGGGTAAGAATGAAGGTGTGTATCCTGATATGATGCCCAAACCGTGCTCTCTTGATTCGGCGCGAGATTCTATTATTTTATTTATGCGTATTGACATACCTACCTATCCTCATAAAAAATATGAGGATGCAAATGAGGGTTCGGGTCTTTTAAAATCTAAAATGAGGATGCGGATATCCGCAACAACCCTGCTCTTTATAAAAGATACAATAGTGAGTCTGTAATAGTAATAAACCGGTTCTAATAAAATAAAAACAGAAATATATTTATAGCCATAAAATATTACAAACAGACAAAGTAACGGGTCACACCTAGTATAACAATATCAAAGTTAATCACTAAAACTGTTGACATCAATACTTTATGGCATGTAATGTCATAAATAAAAGCCGTTATCTGAAGAACCCATAAAAATGGAAACGGTGCAAGTTTGTCTCATTTTCCTCAGCTAATTTACTTGAGGACATCTTTCAAGTCGTTTGGGATATAAAAATAAATATTTTATTCCGAAACTTCAATCAAAGGTTGCGGAGATTAGACTTTGAGGGCTAATTTGTTTCTTGTATGTTCGGAGATGAATTAATATACTTTATCTACAACATTTTTTTTGAGCCGAAACCCCCAAAATAGATTATAATCAAAAGAGTCTTTGTAAAATACATATTTGAGAAATAAATAATGGACATTATTAAAGTTATACGCTAGTTCCATCTTTACAGTGCAAACTTTAATGCCGAACGGCGCGTACGTGTTCCACGCGCGCCTCAAAGAGATGTCAGCATCAGAGAGGGGGCCCATTAGGGCCCAAGCCTGCCGGGAAAACGGGATTGTCCGGAAGGGATACCGCTGACCCGGACAAAAGGGCTAAGGAAGGAACATGGGTGGGTTTTAGTCAGTAAGAGTCTGACACTCCCTTCCGCTCCGCCCAGAGCGGGAGGGGTCCGTACGTGTTCCACGCGCGCCTCAAAGAGATGTCAGCATCAGAGAGGGGGCCCATTAGGGCCCAAGCCTGCCGGGAAAGCGGGATTGTCCGGAAGGGATACCGCTGACCCGGACAAAAGGGCTAAGGAAGGAACATGGGTGGGTTTTAGTCAGTAAGAGTCTGACACTCCCTTCCGCTCCGCCCAGAGCGGGAGGGGTCATTTGATGATTTCCCATCCTCAAAAAAAAAAAAGGTAGGTACCTAAGTACAAAATCTAATCTACACTAATATTATAAAGAGAAAAGATTTTATTTTTTGTATGTTTGTAATGAATAAACTCAAAAACCACTGTACCGATTTTACAAATTCTTTCACCAATAGAAAGCTAGATTATCACTTTGTAACATAAGCTACTTTTTATCCCGAAAAAATACACAGTTCCTGTGGGCCACGCGGAACAAGTCGCGGGCAAAGTGCTAGTTAAAAATATTTTTTTTTTTTTTGAATGGCCTCTCGCAGTTGGCTTCTAACAGCCGTCACTGCTTAACCGATCATCTGGTGAGGACTTACAAATGCCTCCAGCCAGGCTTAAGACTAAATAAAACTATAAACTAAGCGACCACACGCTAAGGGCACCCCCTACTGGGGTACGGACCTCGGCTTAGGGCGTCAATGGGGGGAGGGCAACTAGAGGGAGGAACTACTAGCTGGATCGGTTCATTATTTTGGGTCGAATTTAAATCTACAGGCTCAGCGCGGGCTGGCTCGAGCAAGGGTCGGTTAGGGGACTGAGTCATACGCGGCGGCGGACTCGGGTCATGATGGGGACGTCGCGACGGGCCTCGTCGGCGAGGTCGGAATGGAGTTAAAAATAAAAGTTAGTAGGTATTCAATTTTATTTTATTTTTTTACAAAACTGCGTCACGTGTAATAAAGTATCGTCACTCATAGAGACTTTAATTACATCCCCATGCACTCCTAATTAATGCATGCCACAATACCAACAATTCCGCCGGTATTAGGCTTAAGCGGTGCCTATAATTGCAGCGGCAAGGCATTTTCTCGTTAAATCTGCACGCTCAAAGGGATGGCTTGGGCGACGTGGAATCTATGTTAATAATACATTCGCGAGGCTACTAGAGAATCTGTGGGGATATAGGCGTAATAATAAGACATTAATCATAATTATCTATAGAACAGTGGCGGCTCAGTAGTAGCGATCCCGACTTAGGCTGTGTCCCCAATAGGCAAACTGTGAGCGGCCGACTGATACTGCGCTAACAGTTTGCAGTAGGCAAACTGTGAGGCTGTGTCCCCAATAGGCAAACTGTGAGCGGCCGACTGATACTGCGCTAACAGTTTGCAGTAGGCAAATTATTAGGCTGTGTCCCCAATAGGCAAACTGTGAGCGGCCGACTGAGACTGCGCTAACAGTTTGCAGTAGGCAAATTATTAGGCTGTGTCCCCAATAGGCAAACTGTGAGCGGCCGACTGAGACTGCGCTAACAGTTTGCAAATTTATACCACAAATAAAATCATCTTCATAGATATGGCGTAAATGTAACCCTCTTTAGGGTTCCGTACCAAAATGGTAAAAAAGGAACCCTTAAGGTGCGACTTCGTCTGTCTGTTTCAGCAACAACTAACGCTATCGACTTGAAATTTGGAACAGTTATAAAAAATGCTTTCCCAACTTTATTGCAAATAAAAAAAGTAAAAAACATATTTTTATTTTCATTGCAAAAGGGGCCGGAGTGGGGGTCCGAAATTTTAAAGTAGGGTTACTAGGTCAAGTGGCATATCATATAAAAGGGCTTGCTCTGCACATTTCAAAATATATTTTTATTTTATTTTATGTTTCACAGTTTTCGACTTATGATGAAAAATGTCTGAAAAAATACCATTGCCCCCCCTTATCTCCGAAGTTTGCGGAGCGAAAAATCTGAAATAATTAAAGTTGATAGGAATTGACCCAAATATTGCACCAAAAATAAAACGATGTTCCTAACTACTACAGTTTTTTCAAAATCATCAAAATTCCTTCACAAACAAACTTAGTTATGTGGTCCGGTTTTTTTCACTTTATACCTCCAAAATGATACGGAACCCTCGGTGCGCGAGAACGACTCGCACTGGGCCGGTTTCTTTTTCCATGGCGTTCCTTTTTTTTCACCAAATATATTTAGCATTTTCAACTGAGCAAAGACCCAAATCGCTCTTGACTTTTTCCTAGCAAAACTAGTGGAAATATGGACACCATCCGTACACCACTATTTTGCAAGGCAAATGCTTCTAAATACCTCTTTGCTTCGGACTAAATCCTTTGGTTAATTGTAGTATTTAGCAAGTGAACGTGTAGTTTTGTTAGTGGACATTATTTTTACAGTTTTTGAGGATGTTTTTTTCTTTTTTTGTCAGACAGCTCTTTTGATATCGAAAGAGAAAATACTCCTGCATTTTCTATTTCACTGGCTGCTTTAACACAGACTGGTAAAAAACTGGGCCCCAATTCTGCTATTTCAATAGTGTATGAATGGTGTCATAATGACACCAGAACGGTCAAAACCTAAGCGCTCATTGGCTTAGAGTAAGACTATCTGTTTCGTCATTGGTCAAAACGATGTCATTGATAGACCGTTCTGACACGATTACAATTGTATTAGTAGACTTGGGCCCCTGCTCTACTGAAGGTAATGAAATTTTTCAGCAAAACAATTCGACGGTTTCCAGAAATGTCGGAAAAAAGAGATAGAGAAAACCCATGAAAGAACTTCCTTCTTTTTACCACGTTTTTATTAACTCGCTTTCTTGTCTGTCTGTCTGTCTGTTCGGTACAAATTTTGTAATTCATTTTTCAAGCACTTCCCGTCATCGGACTTAACTGAAATTTGGTATACCCTGTGTATTTCCTCCGTGGGTATACCTATGTAATTTGGATGTAGTAGTAAAAAAACTAGCATAGATCAGTAAAAACTTAGTTATCGTTAGGAAAGTGTTCAGATGTCCTGGAAAAAATACCGAAAAAAAATCTCATGCAAGCTGGTCTTCAGCAATCAGACCCTCACATACGTCAGGTTCAGGAATAATTACGAACAATAATTACGAAACTAATACTTTTATTTGCAAAAACTTGATGACTACACCTACAAAAACTCGTATTTAATCAAATAACATCAAATAATGATGAATAATCCAATACAATTACTAAAAATCGATCTACTTACGTGCGGAGCGGCGCCTCCGCACGTAAGGATTAAAAGACGCAGCCATCTCTCATGCGGGTTTCAACGAACTGGCAGAACTATTTTTTATCTCATTCTTAAATAGAGTCACGATAGATCGACGCTGGTTGTGTCCGCTAAAGTCGTTTACATATTTGCTTAGAATTTTGTAAAGTCGAAACTCATGATCACTTTAACTCGGTTGGAAAGGGGTAATGCAATTATATTGTGGACTAAAAAGAAAAAAAAATATATAATAATATTTTTTTAAGAACCACGTTTTAAAAACGGACTAAAAAGTATAATTTAATTTGTAATGAAATAAAAAAGGTGGGGCGCATGCAATAGATAATGTTGATAAGATGCACCTCACGTTTTTCATTTCATTAGAAATTATTTTATACTTGTTAGTCCGTTTTAAAAGCGTGGTTTTAAAAAAAAATATTTTTTGAATTCGGTTTAAAATACATCTAATTTGAACCTTATATTCGTATTTTCGTGTGGAAGTACTTTGCATCGCAAATTCTGTAATATTCTCAGAGTGCTCACTTCGTTGTGAAACTTCAACGAAATATCTTAGTTAAGTTACTTTCAACTTAAGTTTTCATGCAAAGCTTTGCTTAAAACTGAAACTGTTTCTTTGGTTTAGAGGCAGCATGCGCGATTGTCAAGCGAGTCATTTTGCGTCCAATTTCGGATCCATCATTATTCTTAATTATCATTTAATATCATATATTATTTAATTTGAGCAGTGTTTTTAAAATCGAATTTATACTGGTCAATTTATTGTAGTGCACGTGGATGGATTGTCATCCAAATTACATAGAGGTAAGTATGCGTTTGTATTTCATAATATTATTGTTATGAAATACCTATAAAGTTATTTTTGCGGTTGTCAAACTCAAAACTGAAAATAGTGAATATTTCAACAAAATATTGATGTATCTTGTTCAAACAATTTTAATCGAAAGTATTTATTGAATGCTTAAAGCTTGATTTTTTTCAGATTTGTGGATACAGGGGTTGGAAAACTGCAGGGGGGGGCACATTGTTAACGACTTTCGAAGCTCGTAGTTCACTAAATATGTGCATAAATAAAAAAGTCATTTAGATACCTACCTCTATGTTATTTTCAGAGACCTATCCAACGATACCCCACACAAAGGCGAGCGCGTAAATATTTTTTTTCATCCCTCAGTTTCATGTATGGGGGCCACCCCTAATTATTTTATTTTTTGTAATTTCACTACAGGCTTTTATGGCGGTCACAGAAGACATCTACTTGCGAAGTTTCAAACAAATTGGTTATGAACTGTAGATTTGACGGGGGTGTGACAGACGGACAAACATTTAATAACATCTTGCAATTTATGTTAAGGTGATTTCATGCTTGCTTAATTTGTTCGATCGATTGCCAGTTGACAAATACTCGAAGGCTCGGTTAATTAAAACACTATACCCTCACTGTCATGCGAATCATCTCATTAATAATTAAAAACCGACATTATCGATCGGAACCGGGATCGACGGAATAACCAAGTCTGTAGGCACTTTAAAACAAGTTGTTGTGAATAAAAGTCATTGAATATAATTGATCAACTGCAGTTGCTTACTCATAGTCGCCCAAGCGTGTACCTAACTAAAATGGTAACAGTGTTAAAAGATAGGATTCTGAAATTCCACCCAGATACCCTGGAGAATGTTAGGAAAGACGTGAATTTGGAGAAGGAAGGGAGAATTGAAGAAGCCTTGGATATTTTGGATGACTGGGTGAAGAAGCAGCGACATTTCGTCAAGAGAGATTTTTGTAAGTATTTGCATTTTCTTTTTTTTTTGGTTTGCTGCTGAATGGGGGTTTTTGGTTTTGATTTCTGGACCAGATAAAGTGTTAGGAAATTCTCAGTAAATTGGAGTAAGAGTGCTCGGGTTAATGGCAATAGACTTGCCCCCACTAGTTTCTTACGACAAAATATTAAACCTAAAGTGGATAGCATTTTTCAATGCGTTGTCATATATTTCTTTTGTTTATCTTGGACGCCAGTGATTCGGAGCGAAGGAAATCACCGTGAGGCTTAGGCCCTAGGTACAAACAATCTAAAATATCTTGCAAGACTTGATCATAACATGCACTGCCAAGTGAACATAAACAAATGGCTTTAAAAACCGGTTTGCAATATGTAAACGTAGTGGTTATCCACTCAACCGATACAAGTTCTATAACAACTGTATGAGAACAGGTTTTTGCTGAGCCTAGTACAATATCATCGGCATGTTATTGTACTAGGCTCAGCAAAAACCTGTAAAAGGATTATAGAATAGCAAAAAAGAAATACTAGATCGGCATCTAGTATTTCTTTTTTGCTATTCTAATCCTTTTATTATTTTGTTTAGACTATACAAAAAAGATAAACATCTGTTAAATAAAAATGATATCGAAAATAATCACTTGTTTTAGACTATTTGTTGTTAAAACAAGTGTGTATCATTTTTTTGGTATCATTTTTGTTGAACAGATGTTTAACTTTTTTTGTAGTAAGACGGTAAATATTAACACTAGGATTGCAGCCGTTTTTACCCGGCTACGGCAGAGCCAAAAGTTAAGTTTTTCACAAAACTTTCCTTAAATCTATTTCAGGCTATCAGACAGGAATATCTTCTTGTTTATACGACGAACTACTTTTTTGCGTGTTTTTGCTATCTTTGACTTTTTTGACATTTGTACAGTACCTACTATCTTTAAAGCAACACCTTATCAAAATATTTATTTTGCGAAGATTATTAAAAAAAACTGCTATCGATACAAAATAAAACATTTGCATACCTAATCTTTGTTATGACTGAGATGTGAATACCTATCAAAGTAAGACGTTAGTCCTTTTTATCTGTCTGCAGCGAAGCCCAAAATCAAGGAAATGCTTTTTATCTGTATATGTTAGTAGGTAAGTATGTAGGTAGGTTTGTGCAATGTGCACTCCTACACAAGTGGCACGCTATGGTGGTTTGATAAAGTTTCGTAAAAATTTACAACTACTTTTGAAAGAACAATTGCTGTACTTTATAGTTTATAGTGACGCGTCACTATTGAAAATAAAGTACAGCAATTGTTCTTTCAAAAGTAGTTGTAAATTACGAAACTTTATGAGTGGACAAACTTTAAACTGGCCATCATATATAGCTTGCCGCAATGTGCCCCAACTGCTACCCTTTACAATGGCATTTGTGTTCAATCGCATAATTTTTCTTTTTCAGCTCGAGAGTACCTTGAAAGGACGTTAATTGACGCCAAAGGGTTGGTGGAACGAGCTAAACTGAGGATAGATAAAATATGTACCTTCAAGACTTTGATGCCTGACTTATATCCTAGTTCAGTGTCCAAAAAAGACTATGAGCGATTGGATAATTTTTTGTAAGTATTTTACTACTTAGATAGATCATACTTTTAAAAAAAGGTACCTAGTCGCATTGTCAATGAGGTCCTCCAGAAAAACGTGAAACTCAGCTTTGTGCCAAGATTTTTTGTTGATTGTAGCAATAACATGTAATAAAAAATATAATTATTTAAATCTTCAAGATTATAAACAATGATATGGTTTGTTTATTTTTCTTATGTTAACAAAAAAGATACATATAAAAATCATAAAGTCACCGCTATTTTTATCAGTTGTAACCATGTTACGTACTGCTTCAATTTTCATCAAAACAATTATGTAGGTCCACCAACACGCACTGGGCCCGCGTGGTGGACTACGGCCCACTCCCTCTCACAGAGAGGAGGCCTGTGTCCCAGCAGTGGGAACATTATAGGCCGATTATGCTTATGCTAATTATGTAGATTTATTAGCATGTTTAGAAAACACGGGAGCATGATTTGGTTTCCTTATTTATTATGTTCCTGTTATGTTATTTTTAATAAAATAATAATGCATCTAAATCGAGTACTTGCGCGATCTTCTATCCCTTTCCTTTTTTCCTAAAGGGAAAAGGACGAACACTTTGGCTCACAGTACGTGGCAGTAAATAATGCACATCGAGCTTCAGAAAGAGATATTTGCTAGCTTCGACTTTATAGAGCGTCATCTCTGTCGCACGAAGCACTAACAGTCTGGTATCTAATAAACAAGTCGGCGACAAAACGTCACATATATGAGTGACGGACACGACGCTCTACAAAGCCGAAGCTAGCCGATTATCTCTTTCTCAAACTCGATGTGCAATATTTATTGCCGGGTACTGTATACACTCAGATCATAGAAACAAGGAGATATGCCATCATAGCAAATTAGTACGGGAACAACTGATGCCACTTTTAGTACATTTTTCGACACAATTACGCGCATAATTAAGCGCTCCTTGTGTATAAAAAGATCTCCCACGCATTGAAAATTCCGCACACCCTCAATCTAACAACTCAACACTAGCACTAAACTAAAACACTGTATTTATACCATCGATCGTGTTCGGTTCGTCGCCAGCGCATACGTTTTTAATATGAGCAATTTGCTCAAGATCAGACATCAAGCTCGATAGCGCCTTGGCACATCTCCTTGTTTCTATGATCTTAGTGTATACAATTTGCCCGATACAGGAATCGAACCTAGTGCTTGAGACCAATAGAACAAACCGATTAAGTTCGTAGTAGGTTAGTTAGGCTAGTTTTACTAATTTATTAATTTTAATTTTCAGACGATTTGCTCTTTTACCAAAATTGACCAAGGAAAATCACAGGGTGTCCATATACAATGTGAAATCGGACAGTTACGAGTCATCGGACATTCTTGATTTCTACAAATTGCTTACTGTGGTAAGTTTCTTTTTTAGTAATTTTTGTAGTAAGTTTTTTATCTTATCTATATTAAGTACAAACGTCTTGTCCATTGATTATTTTTTATTCATAATATTTAATTGAATATGTACGTAGAGGTTAGCAATATTTTTTGTACCTAATGGAAATACGGAAGATAATTGTTCCTTTTCTGTACGTTTTTCAAAATGCTCCAAATTTTGGTTTTTCTTTTTTTTTCTTCTCTTTCTTTACTTATTGTAAACTAGCTGTCCCCCGCGTTTCACCCCCGTTGCTTGGCTCCTAAGCATGATATTAAATAGCTCAAACTATTTCTCAAAAATTTGACTAACATATACAAAAAGATTTTTGAATGCGACTGCGCGGCCCCGAAAACCGCGGCTTTTATAAAAAAAAAAAAACATTTTTTAGGGTTCCGTACCAAAATGGTAAAAAATGAACCCTTATGGTGCCGCTTCGTCTGTCTGTCACACCTGCTTATTTCAGCAACTACTTATGTTATCGACTTGAAATTTGGAACAGTTATAAAGAATGCTTGTTCAACTTTATTAAAAATGAAAAAAGGCCAAAAATATTTTTGTTTTCATTGCAAAAGGGGCCGCAGTGGGGGTCCGAAATTTCAAAATAGGGTTACTAGGTCAAATGACATATCATATGAAAGGGCTTGATCTGCACATTTCAAAATATATTTTTATTTTATTTTATCTCTCACAGTTTTCGACATAATGATGAAAAATGTCCAAAAAAATACCATTCCCCCCCCCCTTATCTCCGAAGTTTGCGGAGCGAAAAATCTGAAATAATTAGAGTTAATAGGGATTGACCCAAATATGGCATCAAAAATAAAACGATGTTCCTAACTAGTACAGTTTTTTCAAAATCATCAAAATTCCTTCACAAACAAACTTAGTTATGCGGTCCGGATTTTTTCACTTTATACGTCCAAAAATGATACGGAACCCTCGGTGCGCGAGTACGACTCGCACTTGGCAGATTTTTTTATTATTACGACAATGGTCGCAAACAGGCGTACGGCCTGCCTGATGGTAAGCGGTTCCCGTAGCCTATGAAACTCTTGCAACACCGAGTATCACATGCGCATTCCAACTTTTAAAAACCGGCCAAGTGCGAGTCGTACTCGCGCACCGAGGGTTCCGCACCATCCTTGGACGTTTAAAAGTAAAAAAAACCGGACCGCATAACTAAGTTTGTATGTGAAGGAATTATGATGATTTTGAAAAAACTGTACTAGTTAGGAACATCGTTTTATTTTTGGTGCCATATTTGGGTCAATTCCTATCAACTCTAATTATTTCAGATTTTTCGCCCCGCAAACTTCGGAGATAAGGGAATGGTATTTTTTTGGTCATTTTTCATCATATGTCGAAAACTGTGAGACATAAAATAAAATAAAAATATATTTTGAAATGTGCAGATCAAGCCCTTTCATATGATATGTCACTTGATTTAGTAACCCCACTTTAAAATTTCGGACCCCCACTCCGGCCCCTTTTGCAATGAAAATAAAAATATTTTTGGACTTTTTTCATTTGCAATAAAGTTTAACAAGTATTCTATTATAACTGTTCTAAATTTCAAGTCGATAGCATAAGTAGTTGCTGAAATAATCAGGTGTGACAGACAGACAGACACACACAGACAGACGAAGTCGCACCATAAGGGTTCCTTTTTTACCATTTTGGTACGGAACCCTAAAAATGATAATTTTATGGTCTATAATTTTTCAGATAAGCGAATATCTAAGGCTGCATGATTACAACAGTGGCTACGTAGTATCCTTAGACTTTAGAAACGCTAATATAATCAACTTTGTAACCAAATGCTCTCCTCTGGAATTCAGACAAATTATGACTTTGATGACGGTGAGTAACTGAAACTTATAATAAATCTATACAGCATGTAACTAAAACCCTGTTCGATCCCAAAGGGGGCCATTATGCTCATCATTATGAATAATTTTTACTACGGGACCAACGCTAAAGTACCGAAAAAATAATTGCGTTCACATTAATCGATAAAATGTATGGAACAGCAGATATTGTTTTTGTGATTTCGGGGTTGTGTCATACAAAATATTGTTCATAATGATGAGTATAATGGCCTCTTAAAATCAAAATCAAAATCAAAATCAAAATTAAAATCAAAATCAAAATCAAAATCAAAATCATTTATTTGTGATTCACAGGTAATAATTAGGTCTTATTGATGTACAAAGGTCATGCTGTGATCAGCCTCATGGGATCGAACATGGTTTTTGTTAAATGCTGTAGGTATACAGATATTTAATAATTACAAATAAATAAATTTGAAGTGTCTGGTTGTAATGTCAAAATAACAGTTTTTAACAAAAAAACTATTTTTAAAGATTTGGTCTGTCAGTCTGTCTTTTTGTTCCGGCTAGTCTCCGAAACGGCTGAACCGATTTTGACGGAACTTTCACTGGCAGGTAGCCGATGTTTTAAAGAGTACCTAACTAACCTAGGCTAGTTTTATTCTGAATTTCACGCGGACGAAGTCATGGGCCATATAACCAGTCAATATTATATTATTATCACATAAAACTACTGTGTAAGTTAGTATTAATAATCTCCGTATATTTTTCAATTTATCCGACTACCGTAACATATAGGAAGAATGGCTGACTTAAAGTAATTAAAGCCAGCAACTAATCATACAGGGTAAAATTAAAACCAGTGCGGATATTTTAGGAGGTGAAAGTACTCATGAATATGATCAACTTTTATTATGGGACCGACACTGAAATATGAAAAAAAAATCAGCTGTTCCATACATTTTGATCGTGTCGTAGTGCATTTTTGTAGGGAACAGCTGATTTTTTTTTTCATATTTCAGTGTCGGTCCAATAATAAAAGTTGATCATATTCATGAGTACTTTCACCTCCTAAAATATCCGCACTGGTTTTAATTTTACCCTGTATACCAATTATGTACAAGAATTGCTCACATAATGATTATAATCATTATTATGTTGGTTACTCTATTATCATTGCAGGAAGGCTACGGCATGAGAATCAAACAGATACATTTAATAACACCATCGAAAATGGTTGACACGATCCTCGGTTTCTTCAAACAAGTGTTGAGTCCCAAACTAGCAGACAGAATACATTTGCACAAGAATATTGATACTTATCACGATTTTGTACCAAAAGATATACTGCCTGAGGAGTATGGAGGCAAGGAGAGGTCTTTGCAAACACTTAATGGTAGGTAATAATTACTATGACTCTCTTACATTACATAGGTTGACACTCAGTGGCGTGCCTAGAGGGCAAGCCTGTTTTTGTTTTGGTTTAAAAGGGTATTTATATTATATATATATATATATATTTATATAATTTTCCATGAATTTAAGTGAGTTTATGCCGTTGTTATGTATGTTAAGCAGTGATAGCCTAGTGGTTTAACCATATGCCTCCCACGGCGAATGGTTCGAGTTTGATCCCGAGGCACGCAACGCTGACTTTTCGAAGTCATGTGCGTATTAGAAATTAATTATAACTTGCTTTAACGGTGAAGGAAAACATCGGCATCGACATGAGGAAACCGGCATGTCCTAGAACCAAACATTCGAAGACATGTGACGTCCACCAACCCGCACTGGGCCCGCGTGGTGGACTACGGCCCACTCCCTCTCACAGAGGAGGTTTGTGTCCCAGCAGTGGGAACATTATAGGCCGATTATGCTTATGCTATGCTATAGCAATACGTAGGTACATTCATAAAAAATGAACATAAATAGGTATACTCTCAGAAACGAAAAAAAAATTGTCAGGCTTGCCTTCTACGTACGCCAATGTCCACCACGCGGGCCAGTGTCCATCACCTACACTCTAAAAACAAAAAAAAACCGGCCAAGTGCGAGTCGTACTCGCGCACTGAGGGTTCCGTATCAGTTTTGGACGTATAAAGTGAAAAAAACCGGACCCCATAACAAACTTTGTTTTTGAAGGAATTTTGATGATTTTGAAAAAACTACTTACTAGATCTCGTTCAAACCAATTTTCGGTGGAAGTTTATATAGTAATGTACATCATATATTATTTTTAGTTTTATCATTCTCTTATTTTAGAAGTTACAGGGTTAGAAGTTACAGACACACATTTTACTACTTTGGAAGTGTCTCTCGCGCAAACTATTCAGTTTAGAAAAAAAATATACTACAAATCTCAATATCATTTTTGAAGGCCTATCCATAGATACCCCACACGTATAGGTTAGATGAAAACAATTTTTTTGAGTTTCAGTTCTAAGTATGGGGAACCCCAAAAATTTATTGTTTTTTTTTATTTTTGTGTGAAAATCTTAACCAAGTTTCAACAGTATAGTTATTATAGTTTCGGAAATAAATGGCTATGACATACGGACGGATAGACAGACAGACATGACGAAACTATAAGGGTTCCTAGTTTTACTACGGAACCCTAAAAATGCGTCGGGCGTGCCCCCTAGGCACGCCACTGGTGGAGGTCTAAGGCCCACTCCATCTCACAAAAAGGAGGCTCCCGTCTGTGTCCCAGCAGTAGGAACAGTATAGGCTGATTATGCTCTGTCTCTTTCTCACCAGCGCCTACGGAAATTGTTATAGACCTTTATAATATTGGCTATTCTGTTTTCAGACGAATGGCGCGACGCGGTTACTTCCAAAGACTTTGTGGAGTACTTTGAGGAGATGTATACAGCGAAGACTGATGAATCATGCAGACCAAGAGACAAGTTTAATGAGCAATATCTTGGCATGCCCGGTTCCTTTAGGGCTTTAAGTGTAGACTGACCTATTCGTTAAATGGCAGATTTTTTTAATTTGAGCTATCAAATTTTGAGCCCAAAAAAGCTCTAGAAATATGGCATGACTAGGTAGAATTCACACCAGGGGTGTAAAACTCAATTTCGAGGCAACGCTTAAAATTTATTAACGCCAAAATAGTATACCTAATACTTTAAAATCATTATTTAGAAAAATTAGCTCGCAGGCTGCTGAATTCGTATAAGATACGCACATGTTTTTTTTAATAATTTTATTTATATTGTTTCTTACTAAGACTTCTGCTTATCCACTTTGCAGTAACATCAGCTCGGTAGGTCAAGTGAGCTCGGCCTTGCAGGTATTGTGATTATATATAAGTAGAGCGCAACTTGTTAGAGTATTGAATTCTGTAAAGTTCTTTGAGGATGGATTAAAGGATCGGTGCCAGATGTAAAGGTTTCTAATAGATTATCTTTCAGTCAGATAATATCTTTCAGTGTGTGCACTAAAAAAAAACCATTTGCGTGCATTTTTTAATTGCACAGTTATAATTGACACAGTTGTTGTAACAACGTATATTTCAGTGAGAATTAATTATAATTTATTTTACGCCATTGTTGAAACAACTGGATAAAATTAAATACAACTGTTTGAACAGTTACAGGAATTTTTTGGTCAATAATAACAACGTGTTTTATTTAACTGTAATTTCAACATTATGTTAGTAACAATAATTGAACATCAGTCCGGATAAAACGATAAAATTATCTGTTTTCTTTTTCAGTTATGCTAACATGACGCAGACTACCTATTTCCCAGTTGGAAGCCTGCATTACTTTTACATTACCTACATCTAAAAATAATTCAATACATTAAATATCAGCATTATCTAATCAGCTAGGTAATTGCTTTCTGATGTAAAGAACGGTTACCCATCTACAGAGTAGCCGTGACAAACGTGCTAACCTACCAGACCGATGGATAGTAGCCATAGTAGTGTCTCGTGCCCTTAAGGCTCATGTACACGGAGAGAGTTTCTCATCTTCGAGATGCGATTATCGTAAAAATATAAAAATCTTTCCTCATGTAAAGTTAAAGTACGATATCCGCATCTGGAAGGGCGAATATCGCCTCGCCTTTGAATATTGGAAGTCTCCATGTAAACAACATTTTGATAAACAACTCGAATGGCGAGTCTCGCCTTCAAAACGATTCAAACCGATTTGTGCGATACTCGTATGCACTTGAAAAAATGTCATACAAGACCGTGTTTAGACGAGTCGAAAAATCGTAAGAATATGTCGCCTTGCAACATAGCTTGTCATGTAAACAATCACACATGGCGATTATTACCCGACGAGTATCGCATGACCTAATCGTAGGCGAGTTTTTGTTTTTCGCTTAAATGTAAACACATGAGTGCGAGAATCGCCTAAAATTGTCGCCTACAATAATCGCATGCATGTTCTCGCCACAAAACGTACGAGAAACTCTCTCCATGTAAATGAGCCTTTAGTGTTTAAAGGTAAGGCTACCTCCCATAGATTATGGCGGTAATAACAAATAAAGTGCTCCCCTAACTAAATCATCCAATATTCCAGCTTCCTAAGTAAAGTAGCTCCATCTAATAGCATTTACTATGAAAAGATAAAATAAGGGAAAGAAAAAATTAAAATGTACTACTTTTTCTACGTGTATCACAAAGCGGGGAGAGTGCACCACTTTGCGTCACACCGCCCTTGCGCCGTGAACTTAGTGTTGGGTGAAAGTTGCAGAATTCCGGGAAGTTTAGCCGGGATTTTAGGTGAAACTTTGTGCTTATCTGGTTTCAATTGGATGCACAGTCTGTAAATATAAGAGACTAGTGAAAACTAGTCTCTTATATTTACAGACTGTTGCTCATTGTGAGGTTTTGTGATTGGTTAATAAATAATGGGACGTACTGTAATGACTAAAAATTATAAGTGAGGCATATTATTTACCTATTCATTCTTTAGCCGCGCTTGTTCCAATTATAGATTTATATACATAGATTCAATAGACTGATAATTCTGAAGCACCAGAATTTAAGCCCTATTATTTTCATAACTTTCATTTGAAAGTTAGGAAAATAATAGGGCAATAAGATGAGGTCGAGAAGTTTTAGTTTAGAGCAGCGTCATGTTTGTCGGTAGGTATTTACCTACCGACAAACTAAAACTTCTCGACCTCATCGAGTCTTGGATGGAGAATCCCGGGATTTTAAATTTATAATGCAACTCGGGATGACACGATTTTTTTATTTTAATCCCGGGATTGTTTACACCACTACAGGCTGTCTCATTCGCAGCAGGACTGTAGGGCCCTCGACGTGTCGACGTTTTTCTCGACCTCTGTTATACCTTCTCACCTTACTTTCACAGAAGTAAATGATGCTTAATGCTGTTTCGGCGCTTTCTGCTGTGTTTCGCTTTGTTAGGATAGTAGTGGGAACTAGAAAAAATGCAAAGAGATGTGTACATACATTTGAGATAGAATCAAAGGAAAGTTCGCTTATGAAAATAACAGACGCATTGATCGATCGATCTGCGAGGTTAAGTCGTGCTTGCCGTGGTCAATGGATGACCAATCTTTACACATCGAGAACCTTTCGTGTTTCAGAGAGCACGTTACAGTTTAAATAGTGAAATATTATAACTGTCTCGGACTAACAATAATATAAATCCCGTAGAACGGAGTCCATGTTTAAATCCGGCTCGAAGGACTAATTTTTATTTCACCCCGATTTAAAACGAAAGTATACATAGATATGTTCCCGAAGTATAACAACATAAAGATAAGTGCATTTACACAATCCCCTTACAAAGTAAAGTTTCTAACTTAAAAACCGTCTAATGCACAAGACTGTAAACTTGAGTCGTTAGTAAGTATTCTACATAATACATAAAACAACAGGTGGCTAAGTTAATTCAAAGAGTGCAGAGAGGTTCAGAACGCGCTTTGTATGTATTTGTTTTGGTTTAAAGTAAACGCAAGTAAGTTCTTGCATGAAAAAAACTGTTATTTTTTAACGTAAGTTAGGTAGTGTCCTTTTACTGAGTTACAAAATTGTGATTATTATCATCAAAATAATTAATGTTTTGTTAAAAAATATGACTTTTTACCCGACTATGGTAAAGCCAAAAGGAGGGTTATATCGGGCCATCTTATTGGGCCAGCTTATTAGTTAATAATACAGCGGCATCCGGATTACCTATCACTGCATCTATATGAAGATTTGGATGCAGTCAATTTTCTTTCACAACACTGAATTCCTTAAGTCTAGAGTCTTCTCTAGACTCTTCTTCTTTTCTTTTCTCTTCTACTTCTCTAGATTCAGGCTATCAAACAGGAATATTTTCTTATTTAATGCTTTTCACTTCGAATTTGTCGTAGGTACCTAGTTAGGATTTTAGATTTAATTTTTTTTTTTATATTATTATTATGAAGTAGACTGCTCTAGAAAAGCTGGGCTTTTAACTTTATTTTCTCACATGAAGTAGACTGCTCTAGTTAAACTGAGCCCTTATATAACTAGGCTCTTTAGAGAAATCAGAACTTGATAAACTTTTAGAACTTGGAAGCTAATGACACGGTATTTTAAAATCTAATTTAATGTTACACAGTAACCATAAATGATACGACTATAGTTTAACTACATATTAGAGCCGGAGCAGACGATCGACTAACAACGACACGTCGACATGTCATGAAATCAAAATAAAAGATAACACTGGAGTTATTGGTCAGACATACGCACTACATAAACGAATCATTTTAGGCACTTTTCCCCCTATTTATAATAAGAGATTAATATGCCTGGTAAAGTATTTCGTTTAAAAAAATGGTTTTTCTAGTAGGTACATAATTAAGTACCTACGTAAGCTTGTAAAGCTCGAATCAATATAGATTTAATTTTTAAGCTAGGCGTCTTCTCATTCAGAGTAGAAACTTTCACAATTTCGCTGCATCTGCTTTTTGCAATGACAATTTTTGACCAGTCGCAAAACTTGTTAGACCGTCGTATGCCCAGGCCCTTACGTCAAACATTCAAATTCAAATTCAAATTCAAATTCAAATTCTTTATTGCGAACTAAGTGTACAGAATTTTGAAGGTGTTAACATATAGGTAGGTTCTTAGAACTTAGTTGCCTGTTAGGGCATTGCAATCTTAATGGTTCTAAACCATAAAAAAGAAAAAAATATACATACTCAATATTACAGTTACCTGCATACATAGTTTATATTATATTGGGTATATAAATTATCATGTTTCATATATTTTATATCATACTATTGTTATAATTTATATCACATTAAAATAATTTGTATTGAGATCACATTATATCACAATTAAAATAATAAATTTGTATTACTATAGTCTTAATATTAAGTAGGTACTCATATAATTATTTTTCTTCAAGGAATTCTTTTACAGAGTAATATGCTTTTTTAATCAGGAAGTCTTTTAGCTTCCTTTTGAAAATATTAATCGAATTTAGGTTTTTAATGTCTATGGGTAAGTTATTATATATTTTTATGCCCATACAAAAAATACTATTGCTATATACTGCAGTGTGGGATGTTTTATTGCGTAATGTCTTATTAAGTCTCTTGCTTTGTAATGTTTCATAGCTACTGATATTTGATTTGACTAAAATTGAGGCCGCGTAGATATATAGAGCAGGGAGTGTTAATATCTTGAGGTTTATGAAATGGGGTTTACATGAATCTGTTTGGTGTATCCCACATATTGTTCTAATACACTTTTTTTGTGCCTTGAATGCAATTTCTTTATCTGTTGAAAATCCCCAATATAGTATTCCATAAGATAGAGTGGATCCCACATGGGCATGATAAGCACTTAGTAGTGTAGTTAGGTTAGATACTTTTTTGAGCATGTAGAGGGCATAAGAGTATTGATTTAATTTGGTGCATACACTATTTACATGTGTTTTCCACGACATATTAGAATCTATATAGATACCTAGAAATTTTGTACTTGTAACCTCAGATAGACTTGCATTATTGTACTCAATTTTTAATGGAATTGATTTTGCGTTTTTATTTTTGAAATTCATGTAATGAGTTTTTTCAAGATTTATTTTTAGATTATTAATTTTAAGCCAATTTATTAATTTAGATAGGGAATTATTGATTTCTAGTTCATGATTTTTATTTTTGTTATTTGTGAAAAGAGCCGTACTGTCATCTGCAAATAAAACCATAGGGTACTCAATAGCGTTTGGTAAATCATTTATATAAATGAGAAAAAGTAGTGGTCCTAGTATCGAACCTTGAGGTACACCATATTTTATAGCTCTTGGGCTCGATGTATATTTTATTTCAGTTTTTGTGAATGGACATAATTGTGTTATTTCAGTGAACTGTATTCTATTACTGAGATAGGATTTGATTATTTCAAGTGCTTTACCCCGAACTCCGTATATTTCTAGTTTTTGTAGTAGTAGTCCGTGGTCTACATAATCAAAGGCTTTTGTCATGTCCATGTATAGAGCTGTGACTTGATTTTTGTTATCTAATTCTGTTATAATTTTTTGTAGAAACTGATGCATTGCTGTATTAACAGATTTTCCTTTTCTGAATCCAACTTGGTTATCTATTATGATTTGATTTTTTTCGAAATATTCACTAAGATTATTATATAGTACTCTTTCAAATATTTTAGCCATTATTGGAATGAGAGCGATAGGTCTATAACATCGTACATCTTCCGTGTTTTCTTTTTTGAATATTGGTGTAACTACAGTAGTTTTTAAATCTGTCGGGAAAGTCCCTTCTTCAAGACACCGATTTATTAAGTAGGTAATGATTGGAGCAATCTCGTACACTACACGTTTTATTATTTTTGTGGAAATTTCATCATATCCTGTACTGTTCGTTTTTTTTAACATACACTACTAATTAACCATTTAATCAACTAGTAGATTAGTCTAGAAACTTTGTGTTTTCAGCGTAAACGGCATCTTTAAGTGATGAAGCACTCTATTTGAAATTCGTTAAGTCGGTAAACTTACGTTGAGTGTTGAAGATACCTAAACCTATTTGGCTAATAAAAATAATGTCTGAAAACTGAATAAATTGATAATAATTTGACCTATGTTTAGTTGACCTATGTTAGCGGCAAGAGTGATTTAACCTCTGCGAGGTTAAATCACTCTTGCCGCTGTCAATCCATGGATGGGTGACCATTCTTTACACATCGAGACCCCTTCGTCCCGCACGTTTAATAGTCGATCCCGGTTGTCGTACGAATATCTATAACAGTTGTTACGGGTAGTCAAAAGCCTGAAAATGACAACTATTCTAGCTTTCGAATACCTGTACTACCCAATAATTGGGTTGTGGAGGTTAGATGGCAATCGTTCCACGTAAAATATTGATATTCAGTCACATCTAGTTAGACTAAAAGCCGACCCGATTGACCTGCGAAAATCCTCGCGTTGAACCTGCAAGGAGACTGTGGTATGTAGTACCTACCCGATTGACCTGAAATCACAGATTACCTACTGCAATTTAAAACCTTCGCGTTGAAAGACTGCAAGGAGTATTAGACTGTGGTATATAGTGCCCATAAAAAAGTAAGATAGGTAAGGCAAGTTTTCAGAATGCAGTTTGCCATAATAATTTGGTCAGGCGCTTGTTTTAAGTCACTGGCACAGACAGGCATTTATGGTGATACAATTCCTGATAATTATTTAATTGTAGGTAAGTCTCATAATCTACTTAATATACAAATAAATAAAATTGAAGTGTCTGTTTGTACTGTCAAAATATGTAATAAATGCGTATCTATTACTGAAAGTAAGTAGGTATAGATATATTATAGGTACTTAAAACAAAAAAAAACTTTTGAATTTTTTTGTCTATCTGTTTGCTACAACTAATATTCAAAAAGGCTGGACCGATTTTGACGGGATTTTCACTGGGCTACTTATCCGAATTCCACGCGGATGAAGTCACAGACAAAGCTAGTCAGTCTATAAAAATATATGTCCAAAATTCTCCAATTCCACTCATTATAAATTTACACACATTCGTACCTACTCCCAAGTAAGTTGCTCACATCATCAGTATATCTCATCAGTTATGTCACAATTCCTACCTCAGATCATAGAAACAAGGAAATATGCCATAGCAAATTAGTACGGGAACAGTTGTCGCCACTTTAGAACATTTTTTGACACAATTACAAGCGCTCCTTGTGAATATAAAGATCTCCCACACATTAAAAATTCCTGAACTAGCACTAAACTAAAACACTATTTATATCATCGATCGCGTTCGGTCCGTCGCGTCGCCAGCGTGTACGTTTTAATTATGGTCAATGTGACCATACTAAAGCTTCAAGCTCAATAGCGCCTTGGCACATCTCCCTTGTTTCTATGATCTGAGATTCCTACAAACTCCATACAACCGTGCCCTTCAAAACTTCTGTGAAGTGTTCGCGTTCAATTTTAATTAAACTGAAAGGTGTTTTCCTTAATGTTATGAGTTTTGACATGTTACTGCTGTGATAATGGTGTTGAAAAGTTAAGATGTTTTAGAGACAAAGGATATAAATGTCTTTTTAGGGTTCCGTACCAAAATGGTAAAAAGAGAACCCTTATGGTGCGACTTTGTGTCTGTATGTCTGGCACAGCTGGTTATTGTAACCTATGTTCACAAATAAATAAATTGAATTGAATTGAACTTTATATTGCTATCGACTTCAAATTTGGAAAAAATCTAAAGAATTCTTGCCCACAGTCGTCTTGCGACCAGGAACGCTACACAATGTTTGAAACGTCAAAAAAATCAGAATATACGCGATTTAATCCGTTTAAACTTGTTTTATTATGTGTAGTAATCGCGAAAACCTAAAGACATTCATTAAGACATTATTTTTTTGTGTTTTTACTCTACAAAGACGGATAGAAATGATTCCGTTTAATTGTAGAATTCTTAGTTTTTTAGGCATTGTAGTAAAATTATACACAATTAAAATTCTATGGCTTGCGGCCGCAGGAGACCGCTCGTGCATTTGCGAATTAATATTATATGGGCCTCGCTCACTTTATTAATTTGCAGATATAATTTTGAACTACCGTCATTGTTAGATGTGAAAATCTCGCCAGTGCCACTCGCTAGTTTTAAGTGACCTAAATTTTTAGTTAGTTGGAGTAAATTCTGTCAGCCACAGCGTTGATAGGGTTAAAGTTTTAGTCTAAAAAAACTTTATGCTGCATTAGCCATTTGGGGAAAATAAGCGTGAGTTTGTGTACACGTATAGGTACTTACAATCTGCGCAGATAAGGAATGGTATTGAAAATGGCGTCGCCTATACAGGTAGCGCCATTTTAAATCCCATTTAACACCCCAGATATGAATATAGAAAGCGATAATGTGACAGAGAGAGGTGAGTAAAGGCAGACACTATTTTCAATACCAATCTTTAACTGCGCAGGTTTAATATGCAATATAATGTAGGGATACCTCAGATCATAGAAACAAGGGAGATGTGCCAAAGCGCTATCGAGCTTGATGCCTGATTTTGAGCAAATTGCTCACACTAAAAACGTACGCGCTGGCGACGAACTGAACACGATAGATGGTATAATTATACAGTGTTTTAGTTTAGTGCTAGTGTTGAGTGACGATTAACAGTGTTAAATTGAGGGTGTGCGGAATGTTTAATGCGTGGGAGATCTTTTTATTCACAAGGAGCGCTTAATTTTGCGCGTAATTGTGTCGAAAAATGTACTAAAAGTGGCATCAGTTATTCCCGTACTAATTTGCTATGATGGCATATCTCCTTGTTTCTATGATCTGAGAGGGATACATTATTATTAGAATATCGCCTATCACAAATAAATATTTTATCTCTTATGAAGTTATGACCATAATTATTCGTCCTGATATTTCACCTTATCAGTTTTGGGTCAGATGAACGCAATGATACTGTTGATCTTTATGGCACTTTATGTGTAGGGATCTTAATCGCTGATATGATATCCCCTTATTTTGAATGTCGATGTTGTACCTTTACTATTTAATATTGAATAGCCAGAATTTATCGTTAGATATGATCGCCGGTATCTTTTTTTTAGGAGTATACAGGGTAAAATTAAAACCAGTGCGGATATTTTAGGAGGTGAAAGTACTCATGAATATGATCAACTTTTATTATGGGACCGACACTGAAATATGAAACATACAACATGATCAAAATGTATGGAATAGCAGATTTTTTTTTTCATATTTCAGTGTCGGTCCCCTAATAAAAGTTGATCATATTCATGAGTACTTTCACCTCCTAAAATATCCACACTGGTTTTAATTTTATCCTGTATATCGGGTGTAAAAAGATACTTAACGAAAACCAAATCCACATATTCTATCCATCAATACGATGATTTATTTGTAAAGGACCATACCTGGAAACCGACTGGTTACGGAGACAACTGGAAAAGAAAAGTAGGCTAGGCACATCTCGCTCAAATCTGGAGCAACCCGACTGAGGAAGTAGGTACCTACCACAGATCATAGAAACAAGGAGATATGCCATCATAGAAAATTAGTACCGGAACAACTGATGCCACTTTTAGTACATTTTTCGACACAATTACGCGCATAATTAAGCGCTCCTTGTGAATAAAAGATCTCTCACGCATTGAACATTCCGCACACCTTCAATCTAACACTGTTAATTGTCACTCAACAGTAGCACTAAACTAAAACACTGTATTTATACCATCGATCGTGTTCGGTTCGTCGCCAGCGCGTACGTTTTTAATATGAGCAATTTGCTCAAGATCAGGCATCAAGCTCGATAGCGTTTTGGCACATCTCCTTGTTTCTATGATCTGAGGTACCTACCTTACAGAATACCACAAACAAATAACGTTATTCTTCAGTATTGTTATGTTCCTGTGGTGAGTAAGGTCGCCAGAGCTCTTGAGGATACGCTGTTTTGACAACGGGGGACCTGCTTGTCCCCTGAATTGTCGGCACAGCGAATTCTCACTATAAAGGGCTGGCAACACGCATGTGATACTCGGTGTTGCAAGCTTTTTATAGGCTACCTTGGCCGCTTACCATCGAGCGTGCAATAGGCCTCTGCCACCATCGTATAAAAAACTTTTTATTCGTTGAGTCATCTACCTGTTTATTAATTTATGTTGCATTACAAGTTGAAAAAAAATTTATAAAAACTCGACCGCGGTTTGGAAAAGGAAAACAAGACATTGCAGTCGGGACTCATTTGATTATATGTATGACTATTATCCGGGAACACTGGGTCCCGACTGCAATGTCTTGTTTTCCTTTTCCAAACCGCGGTCGGGTTTTTATAAAATTTTTAATTTTCTATTTTTATTTTTCGCTTTTTATTTTTTGATGTACATGACTATATCATATTTTTTCGTAATTGTCTTTTTAAGCCCTTCATTTTGATACCCTACATGATATAACAAGATAATAAAAATTATTCTCATTTTTTTTAGATAAAATGTTTTTTCATGTATAACGTATATATATTTTCGTAATCTTCTCTTTGAGCCCTTTATTTTGATACCCCACATGACAATGCTAGATTTTTTTATTTTTTTACGACTTCACATAATGTCGATTAAAATCCGCCATGTTGGTTTTTTTCATAATCCATATAGCCTATGTTACTCGCGACGTCGATACAAATCTAATGATAATATGTCATATGTTAAAATCCGTTCGCTCGTTTAGTCTCTAGGAGGGGGGAACACAGAAACGGAAATACATACCCACATACATAGATACATACTAACATACAGGTGAAACACTATACCCTCCTTTTGGGCTTCGCCGCAGTCGGGTAAAAAGACCTATATTATCTGCAGGGTAATACATATTATACAAAAAGATAATGAAACAATTTCTGTGTTCTTTTAAAACTAGTCTTTGATGCGTAAAAGATAAAAAAAGATCTACATTTCAAAGCCTTATTCTCATTATACATTATTCTCATTAGGGGTACATAAATTGCCAATTTTGGCTGTAAGCAATATACGCGGAGCTGGTTCTTTGTTTTATAATTTTAGTTTCTATTTTGATATTTTTATTGAAGAGTAATAGAAAGGTTACAAAGAAGAACATGTATTTGGTATGTTCTTATGATTTTAAGTGACCGGATAGTGGAGCCGATTACGAAAAAGGTTATGAATCTCACTGCTTATATTCATTTAATGTGTAATTGTGTATGTAAGTTTTTGTTCTCGCACAACCTAACCTACTGAATCGATTTCAACAAAAGCCTCTTCTTCTCTCCCCTTTTGGCAAAGGCCTCCCGCGAGCCCTTTCAAGTGCATAAATAACAATATTTTTTTATTATACATATTTTATTAGCTAATACGAACTATTAAGGAATTTTCTTTTCTAAAGTTATCGAAAGTTTTCATTTAATTTAATTATTTTTAAACTACGTTATAATTTATTAAAATATTTAACTATCTTCTTTGCTACTGTAGTCTATTTCAGGATAGACGAAATCTTGATCACAATCATTGGGCAATTCCTGTGTGAGTGACATAACCCGCTGTGCCGTACCTTTCTCATTACATACAAATATATGAATTAAATTAAACCCTTCCAAGTAGAATGCAAGTACTCGTAGAAGTTAATCTGTCTAAGTAGGTATCTAAGCTATCATGTGTGTCACCATTTAAAGTATTTAGGGCTCTTTCAATTTAGACATTTGGGGCCGTACCACAAAAAAGATAGACACGCGTTAAACGCGAATGCTACCAAAAATATACGCACTTGTTTTAGCACTAACTAGTCTAAAAGAAGTGTGTATTATTTTTGGTAGCATTCGCGTTAAACGCGTCTCTCTTTTTTGTGGTAAGGGTGTTGGTGTCAGACTGCTGCCGTGCGTTGTCGTACTGCGCACGGAACGGTTGATTATGACGCGTCGAGAGCGCCGTCCGACTGTCGTGCGACGCCCGCACTGCGAAAAAAACAACGATCTGTGCGCAGTACGACACCCGCATGGTAGCAGTCCGACACCAAACGTCTAAATTGAAAGAGCCCAGAGCTACATTAACGATACCATACGTCAAAATAACTCGTGATCGGCCCACAGAACACTATTTGTGCGATGAAAAGTGTCAAGCGTCAATTCTATAATATGGACGTCTCCTCACAATTTATATCACGTACAGTCAGCGCCGTGTAAGTGGAGAGCTTCGCTGTGACATCGCCACGGGATTCCGCAGGAAACGCGACTGATTTGACAAAGTGACACGCGGTTGTAGATTGTGGAGTGCGCAGCGTTGCAGGCCACGTGAAGATTTGTGAAGTAAATGCTACGAGGCGTGTCGTTTAGACGTGTCAATAATTCCCTGTTACTTAGTAGGTATTTTAGAAGTACCTTTCTATACATACCTACTATTTAAAATAAAAGCCGCGTCTGTACATTGAAGATTACATTGAGAGAAAAGACAGTCAGGATAGTTGTTTAAAATGTCTTTTTAATGGTTCACGCGGACGGCGTCGCGGGCAAAAGTCTAGTTTATTACTAATATTATAAAGAGGAAAGATTTTTTGGTCCAAACAAACAAATTGTTTGAACCGAATAGGCTCCGAAACACCGGACCGATTTTAACTAATAGAAAGCTACATTATCATTTAGATAAGCTACTTTTACTACTACTAAAGTACTGTTCTTGAGGGAAGGGACAATAACAATGGTCACACTTGCTTAGGTACATACATCACGCGGACAAAGTCGCGGGCAGTGCTAGTTGAATATAAAAGAGACTTTCAAAAACAATTGCCACAGGCGGGGTTTGAACCCAGGATCTCTGCCTCACCGTGGCATAATTCATAGGTGCATGGCATGCGTGGCAGACGCAGCTTTTGTCTAGTTTTTGAAAATCGCTTATATACCACGACAAAATCACAATTTAATAGCATTAAATAAGCATAACATGGCCACAGATAATACAATACTACGCGTACAGATGCCTCATCTCATAAAAAAAAACGTGACCGCCGCCGTAACGCGGGCTATCGGGCTATACATTTTATCGTAACTAAATGATTTTTTAAAATTTTAACAAATATTTATATTTGTCTATTTATTCATGTTCTACATTTTACACAAACTTCAATAACAAATCGATACGTATAACGCCATCTATTAAGAGTTATTTGAACAAATGTTCCTTTGTTCCTAATGAGACCCCGTGACATGGCTTTAACATGTTTAAAATACGCAAAAATATACATTTAAGTAAGTATAGTACTACATATATACTAATAGCACTTCCTCCTGTTCCGTATAGGTACAACAAACATACCAAGATCATAAAAGCACCCAGACACGGAATAACTGATAGATAAAGGTATTTGTTCCAATCGGGAATGTGATAAGGAGCGAGCCTATTGCCGTTAACCGGACACAAAACCAAACTCCGGGCTACTACTCACAGTTTTTATAAAAATCCAATAACTCTTTACCCGAGCGGGATCGAACGCAGGCCTCCACAAACAAAACAATGCTATTCCACCACAAAACAACCACCTCCCTCTAATTTCAAACAAATAGGTATTTAGAAGAAAAAACTCTTGAAAATTCAAGAATTGAAGTCGCAAAACGTCGAGTTCTCCAAAAATATTCACGCTACCTACTAAGGGGTGAAGTATGACTCCATAAACAAAACAATGCTATTCCACCACAAAATAACCACCTCTAATTTCAAACAAATTTTTAGAAGAAAAAACTCCTGAAAATTCAAGAATTAAAGTCGCAAAACGTCGAGTTCCCCAAGAATATTCACGCTACTTACTAAGGGGTGAAGTCATTGTTATTCATGAATTTCAATTGTGGAGAGACTGAAAACGCTGAGCCAGCGAGTTTCACCAACCAATTATGAAGAATGTATTTGATAAGGTCTAATTTATAATAATACTATCTTCCGCTCGCGGCTTCACCCGCGTTTTTGGGATAAAAAGTAGCCTACGTGTTATTCTGATGTTTAAGCTATATTACTGTAAAGTTTCATCAAAATCCGGTCAGTAGTTTTTGCGTGAAAGAGTAACAAACTTCTATCCACATACATCCATACATCCTCACAAATTTTCACGTTTATCACACTAATATTATTATTAATGCAAAAGTTTGTGCGTGTGTGTGTATGTGTGTGTGTGTGTGTATGTTTGTTACTTCTTCACGCTGAAACGGATGGACGGATTTGGATGTTTGGCACACAGATAGATTATAGTTGCTACGGCCTCTTCACTTAAGACCTCATTTAGTCATAGGTTTTTCATCTTCCTCGGACCCTATCTTTATAATAAATTACATCAAATCCTGTCCTTGCACTCATTGAATAACTATAATTATAAAAATTTTCTCCAAGCCTGGCTCCAAACCCAACCATACACTGAGACAGAAGCTCTCATGGATGTTTTAGTGTAGACTCAAACGGTGCATACATTCAGTCTCAACTACATCCATTATACACACAGCCACACACACACACCCACACACACACACCCACTCATATAACCATGCACAAACAAACACTTTCATACATAACACATACTTAAGTTAGGTAGTTTTTATTTCTTATTGTTTTTTACCGTTATTTCCATAAACCCACTCACTTTTTGGAACTTGTGCACTTAAGAAAACGTAAAACTAATTATGGGATGTAGCAGTAATACTTGTAAGCCAATTTAACTGTATTTTTAATCTTTAAGAGGTGGGGACCTGGTGACCTGTATTACAGGTGTTTACTACCTACCACAGGCACCAGCGATCCACAATCCAGAAATGTGTCACCCCTTGCTAATGTCTAATTTATTAATTTATCACTGCTTGTATTTTGGTTTGTGGTGAGAAATAAATGTTTTTATTATTATTATTCCATTTATTCATTTTTTAAACATATATTTTACATTTTTAAATATTTATCTAATTAAAAATAAAAATAATAATTAAAAAACATTTAAAAATATAAAAAATAGGGATCCACCGGTATGGGGAGCAGAGTCCAAGCTACCGGCGGTTAGGGCTCCAGAGACAGGAACCTCCTCACAATGCGCGCCGTTTCAAGGAGAACTGCCTTTTGTATCAGGCCCTTGATCCAGCCGCCTAACGAGAGCCTCATAAGATGTTGGTCGAGGCTCTTGGCCATAAGGCCATTGGTCGATACGACAATCGGCACAATGATAGCCGAGTCAACATTCCACATGTCAACAACCTCGTGCGCCAAGTCGAGATATTTAATTTGTTTCTCCTTCTCAGCTTTTACGAGGTTGTCGTCATGCGGGATGGTAACATCGATTATTATTATTATTATTATAGTCTGGAGTAACACATAGGCTACCTTTTATCCCGGAAAACGCGGGCGAAGCCGCGGGCGGAAGCTAGTAATTTTAATAAAGTAGGATACAGGGTGTAAGATTAAGAACGGATTAAAGGAGACTATTCGATCCTAGTTCAAGTAAACTACCAGACTAAGCTTGAAATCATGAAAAAAATCTGCTGTTTCATAAAAAAATATCCACAAAAACTTTCATTTATTGCTATAGAATATGTTGACGAAATATGTTAAATGCTAAAATAAATTTAGACCTGTGGCACAAAATAAATCAAAAATTGGGTATTCGAATCTTGATTCTTTTGGAAGAACTATTTACTTACAAGATAAGAAAAAAAACGAAACAAAGATTCATATACCTAAATTAACACGTAATGAAGACTTGAACAGTGTTACAACTTCAGACTTATTAGAATTTAATTTGTCTGGAATTTTTCAGAATTTCTCTGATTTTCTAGTAGAATATTTTCTTTGAAATATGCTAACAATGTAAGGGGTTTGAAGCGCGGATGTAAGTGGAAATGCCGGGAACGCCTTAGAAGAATATACTAGCCGTGCCCGGCGGCACCACCCGTTTAGAATGGATTCTTGAAATGAGATTTCAGGATCAACGCTCTGCAATTTTGAACAGAAACCAACTCTGAAACTATAGAGAATAGAAAACAACCTGATCGCAAAATACTTGTGTGTGGTTTTGGAAGAAATGGTACCAACTTCAGTATTTTTAAATATTTTACCCCTTATTTATAGATATTAATAATATAATTACTTATGTTAAATCAAATGACACAATAAGACATAAAAATGGCGCATGCTTTTGCAAACGAGGCAGACATATTCATCACTAGCTTCCGCCCGCGGCTTCGCCGGCGTTTTTGGGATAAAAAGTAGCCTTTGTGTTATTCTGACATATAAATAAGCTATATTACTGTAAAGTTTCATCGAAATCCGTTCAGTAGTTTTTGCGAGTAACAAACATCCATCCATCCATCCATACCTACATACATCCATCCTCACAAACTTTCGCATTTATAATATTATAGTAGGATAGGATTCAACAAAATATTCTTACGACTACCAACCCGACTGATCCCTAAACTAAAACGGTCGTGACAATAAGTGAATGTTTGTAAAATCCCTAGATTATATAATCTGTCAGGAAGCTAATGAAAATTGTTTTTAAAGTCAATCTATTACCCCGACTCCGCCTGAGAAGATTCGAACTGGGATGGCGCTATCTGTTAGAAGATATATCATAGTTGAGATATAGTGTCGCCTCACTGGTTTGCTTGGGTTTGAACTTCACTGGTTTGATTTCAACGTATTTGAAAATTCAACCCGTAAAGGGGTGAAAATGGAAATAAAAGTTTTCATAAAGGTTTCGTTAGTTTTAGAGTTAGAGTCAAATAAATTGGGTAAGTGCAGAGTGCGCAGGGCCGGACGGAGTGTGAAAACTTCAATTATATTTAATGTTATCTTAATCACAACAAACAACCAAACAAACCCAATTACTATAGAAAATGACTAACTTATACTAATACTGGTTATGAGCTAAATCGCTGGATTCCACTGTGAATCGAACTGGAGCTGTTAAAGTTACACTTCAAAGGGTATGAATAAAACTCTTAAGTCCATCGTGGGTATGAACTAGAGGCATGTTATTATACCAAAGCACCCATTATCTTTTAAAACTGAAGCATAGCCTAAACAGTATTTCCTAAATAAACTCTTTCATAGGTAGCTCTCAGTCTTTCATTTTTATCATCTTTCACTCAGCAGCAATACCTACATAACGAATGGACAAAAAATCTGAGAAGTAGGGGTACTTCTTTGGATTTAACATCCGTCATATTGATTTTATTCGTTTAAAATGTAACTTATGTCACCTGCACTATAATAATAAATGGATTGACACCTCATTCATCAAAATCGGATGAGTAGTTTAGGCGTTACAGTACAGAACATACGTAAATACAAACATACATACATAAACAGCTGCTAAAACATTACCCCTTCCTTTTGGCTTTGCCTTAGTCGGTTAAAAATAAACTGTTGCTTTTCTTCTATCATCATCGCTACGGGGTGGTAGACGTAGACCGCATAGCCACTACTTTATTTGAGCCAAACCATACTAGCAACATATAGCTTGTCTTATTAATACTCTATGCGCATAGCGGATTTACGTCTAATGGAAACACCTATTATTAGTTTGGAACTAAGTTGTTCCTGCAGCGTTATTTTATCATAATTTTACACATGGTTCCGTGAGACATATTATAAGTGAGCATAAATAATCTTCTTGAGTGCATAATATGTGAACCGATTAATCTTGTGATGGTCCCCTCTATTGTTACAGTGGTTGAGTGAAGTTCTGAGTTACGGGTTCGGAGTTCAAGTCCCGTAAGTAGCAAATATTTGTATAGTGTGCCTACAGACAGTTTGCTGGTTTGAAAGTTTTATATGACTAGGTTCTGAGTTTTTTTGTGTTTTACCGGTCAAAAATCTAGACTCCGAGGTATTACTAAGAATTTCTTAATGCAGAAACCCACTGATACTTTTTCCGACTTGGGAATCGTACCCCACAGCACAAGTATAGGAATCCTTAGGGTGCGAGTCGTATTCGCACTTGTCCAATTTCTTTTTTTTTAAAAAAAAAAAACACCATTAAATTATATCATAACTCCCTTCAATTAAATACGGATTTACAGAAACTCCGGCACCCAGAGTAGTTAGAAGTTTATGGTTAATGAAATCCGTAGCAAACAGATCGCATGGGTGGTTCCTTTACGCACTACGGTTCTCGGTCGCCCCTCTCCTAGCTCTGTGTTGCACCCCATTTAATTACTAGTACATTTACGAAAATGCTAACTGGGTCAACATTCTTAGTTATAGTAGTAATGTCAACGTTGTTTTAAATACTTCTAATCTATCTTTACTACCCATAGGTACATGTGACTCTAACTAGAAGCTCAATATTCTCGTAAATAAAAATGAGTTCTGATTTGGTTTCGATATAATCTCTATGCCATTTATGTCAGAAATGGTATTCTCTTATCCGTTTGACGTTGTCATTTAGTACATGAGAACACCATTTATGACATTTAAGGCATTTTGATTATATCGAAACCAAATCGGAATTATATTTTGAACATTCTCAGGCCTTCTGTGGTTCTTTCCATAATTTTCACGTCGAAGCGAGACTGTGAGGTCGCAGGATCAAGTGCCGCCCGTAACCGTTGTTTTTGAATTTATTATAATTGTATTCAATAACAATAAGTTATGCATAACATGGCATCGGCACTTTTAAAATTCACTAAAATATAAAAAGCTGTGAAAACAAAATAAAGGTTTTTTTCTGTTATAATAGGACTACTACTACTACAATCATAATTATAAAAAGTTAGGGTAGGTACTTGAAATTCAAATACTTAAGTTTTTTTTGCACACATGGAAAATCCTATAGACAACAGCTGGTTGGTCCTTATTAAAGGAACTCAACCATTCAACAGTGTAGAAAATTTAGTTTAGATTTCCTTTCTGAGAAAATTCAAATCAGGCCACAAAAACAAACAAACAAACAAATAAAATCCTGTCCTTGACAAGGACGTGATGTCTGCTCAACATAGGCACGGTTGGACAACCAACCGCGACGTCAGCAGTAAGAATTAACGATGCACAGCCAAATGTTTGGGGCATCATTAGTAAATGGAGAGAAATGGGATGTCTGGACGTTGTGGAGACTTGAGATCCTCGAAATTAAGCCTTAAGGAACTTGCCTTTTGACATGAAAACAGTTTGAATTGTGACACGTTGATTAGCTTTTGAGAAATTAGCTGGGTGCTTGTTTAGGAAGTTATTTTTTTTCCACCCCATAATTGAAAAATTAAGGGGGGAGAAACTTTTTACGACTTTAGAAGTGCATAAGTCACCAAATTCACTCAAATGAAAAAGACACTTAGGCCCGTATTACAGAAAGATACACGAGCACCGATCTCTGCTTGAGCATAGATTCAACCACTCAAATGGCTTTATATCTATGCTCAAGCAGAGATCAGTGCTCGAGTATCGTTCTGGAATACGGGCCTTAGAAACCTTCACCCCATATGAAGGGGTGCGCAAAATATTTTTTTTTCATCCCTCAGTTTCTGTTCATAAATTACAGTACAGAAATGAATACCGTATCTTGTTATATTTGCAAATTAGGTATTTTAATAATTGATGTATAAAAATGTATTATAATTTATAATAATTTATTATTGTAATCATACGGTTCCTGTGCTTTACCGTGAAAAAATACACAAAAACTTTTGATACATACTTTTGACCAAAATAAAATTAAGTACCTAATTAAGAATCCTTGTTTCTCTTTTTCTTTCATTTGGTGTCTTCAAATCGCGAGTGGATCGGTTTCTTCAAGCGTGCTCCATCGTAGACTGCACTGAAAAAAATGTTAGGTTGGATTTAACAGATTCTGCGTAAATGTTACCAAAGTTTGCGGTTGATTTCGGTCCTATCACAAATTTTGATTGATTTTACCAAACATATTAAGTTGGTGTTGTACCAAATTTATTTGGTAGATTAAACCTATATTTTGTACATTATTTACCAAAGTAATTTAGTAACATTTCTCACCAAAGTACATTAGTATAATTTTTTACCAAAGTAATTTAGTAACATTTCTCACCAAAGTACTTTAGTATAATTTTTTACCAAAGTAATTTAGTAGAATTTCTCACCAAAGTACTTTAGTATAATATTTACCAAAATACTTTAGTAACATTTCTCACCAAAGTACTTTAGTAAATTTTTTTACCAAAGGACTTTAGTAACCTTTTTATGTACTTTAGTAAAAAACACAATGTAATTTGTTGCAATCTACCAAACAGATATTGTATATTTTACCCAACTTATTTGTCTTTTTTACCAAATACATTTTGCATGTTCTACTGTTACTTTTTTGGTACAAATTACCGAAGTTAGTTTAATAGCAAATGCAAAGGTATTTGGTAAAATCTACAATAAAAATTTGGTAGGTAGCACTTAATATATGGTAGAATATATTGAATCAGTTTGATAGAGAAAACTAAACTTAACTCGTAGGTTTAATGTATTTTGTTTGATAAATTCTAACAAACAAAATTTAGCAGTATTCACTAATCACGTTCGGTGTATTTTATCAGTGTTAGTTTGGTAATAATTACCAGATTTAATTTTAGTTACTACCAAAGGTTGTTTGTTATATCTACCAGATGTGTAATGCAGTTCTCATCAAGGTTAGCTTAGTATAATCTATCAGATGTGTATCGTGCTTTTTATCAGAGATAATATTGTATTGTCTACCAGAAATACATCGCAGATTTTATCAAATATAATTTAGTATTATCTATCATATTCGTTTCGTATTTTTTCCTAAAATTAGTTTGGTAATATCTAACAGATTTGTGCTGTAGTAATTACCAAACTTTAACTGGTAATATCTACCAATATTTTATCCGTGTTTGTTTTGCTGATTCTACCGGTATTAGTTTAGTAAAACATACCAAATAAATAGTGTTAATTTTACTGGTGTTAGTTTGGTTAATTTATCAAACTAACACTAGTAAAATGTACACGACTTTTTAGGTATATATTACCAAACATTGGTTTCCAGAATATTAATAAGGTGTGGTATCATTGAAAATTAGAAACTAATCATATTGCAGTTTAGATTTTCAAACTACATACTACTTTCATAGACCCTAAAAATATAGTAGAAGAAAAAACCTTACAGGAAATACAGAATCTGAAAAAAAAAGGTTTTAAGAACGTTTGACAAACACTTCAAAAATATACAGGCTTATTGGTAACTCAACATATTCCTTTTTAGGGAGATATATAGTAAAGCTCATAATTTGCAGTTAAAAAGGTCATGTAGGCTATCCAAAAATCAGTAGTTTCTGAATACGTCGAATTACCGGTAACCCTATTTAATATAAGGGCTTAATAAAAAGGGTGGTTTAAATAAAAATAAACGTGATTTTATGTGCATATCATAAAATTTATTTTACCAATCTCTACAATTAAATAATCAATATATCACTTATTTTAAAATTATTAATTAATCTTGTTTAGTATATTTTGCTCAGTTCTATATGTCTGGCTCTAACAAAATATATATAATAATATTAAATACACTATAATGCACAATGCTCTAAAAGGTAGCCAACTCCCTACAAGCAATTCTGCCATAAAAAATTTACTACACCAAACTGCCGTCCTAATAAAATACGCAGTAACTATGTATCAAGATCACATAATAATGTGGATTGGATGTGGAGTGGATTTTGATATCCTACTAGGGATCCTCCAATCCATCAATTTCTCGCCCTCTTCTTTAGCCTGGTTTGACTCATATCTTCGGGGTCGCTCTCAGTGTGTCCGCCTTGAAGAAACCTTTTCTGATTGGTGCGATCTCACTGCTGGTGTACCTCAGGGTGGCGTTCTCTCTCCTCTTCTTTTTTCTATCTTTATCAACACTGTTACTAAAGTTATTTCTTCTAATTTCCATCTTTACGCAGACGATTTGCAGCTTTATCGACATTTTTCCCTGGCTGATGCTGACTCGGCTATTAATGCTATGAATTGTGACCTGGACAATATCAGTAGATGGGCAAGGTCTTACGGCCTGCAAATTAACCCTACTAAGTCCCAGGCTATGATCATAGGTAGCAGATACGTTCGCAATGCTCTCGACCTAGCATGTCTGATGCCATTAACATTAAACGGCTCACCCATCGTCTATTCCGACACGGCTAAGAACCTTGGTATATTAATTGACAGTTATCTTTCGTGGCGTGCTCAAGTGAACGAAGTTAGTCGAAAAGTGCACTTTTCTTTTCATTCGCTAAAATGCCTTCAGAGTTTCTTGCCCTTTAAAACTAAAATTTCTCTTGCTCAATCTCTTATTCAGCCGATTATCGATTACGCTGATGCCTGCTACCTGGATGCCACAGAGGAGCTCTTAAACAAGCTTGAGCGTTTGCAAAACCTGTGCATCCGTTTTGTTTTTGGTCTAAGAAAATACGATCATGTTTCTCACTTGCGCAAAGAACTTAAGTGGCTCCCTATTCGACTTCGCAGGAACACTCGATTACTATGTCTCCTCTTCAATATACTTTATAACCCTACATATCCTCATTATCTCCGTGACCGTTTCTCTTTCACTCATCCTGCTAATGCTCCATGCAGGTCTCATCTTAGAACTATTCTCAAATTTCCATCGCATAAAACTGATTTCTACTCTTATTCCTTCTCTGTTCATGCAGTACGATTGTGGAACTCACTTCCTCCTGACATACGGGATTCTAGAACCATTTCTATATTTAAAAAGCGCGTCAAAGAATATTACCTCTCTACACAGCTGTGATTATCTACACTTATAATATGTATTTATATATTATTGTATGTATGTACATATGTAAGTATATATATTTGTATGTATGTATGTATTTTAATAGTGTATGTAGTTTATTTTGTAGTTGCATTGTATCTAATTTATTTTATCATATTATTACACACTGTGTCTCCATATTTTCTAATCCAACTTTCCTGTCGCAGGTCTGCTGGAAGAAATTTCTTTAGAAATAAGCAGTACCTTTGTGCTCAATTATCTGTATATTCTTATACTTTTATATGTGTTTCTTGTGTGTACATAAATAAATAAATAAAATAAATAAATAAATAAATAATATATAGCTATTGCGTTTTTCCTTAGGCCGGCTGAAAAGTGCCCTATCGCTCTATAGAAAGTGGCGCCTATATACCAAAATTTATATAAAAAACGGAGAAATGAAAGAGCGTTTGAAAGTCGTACAACAGCACTATTTTGTAACGGTGCATTAAAGGATTTGTCACACTGGATGCGTTCTGCGGCCTGCGGTCAGGTCAAAGCGAACGCAGCCCGCATCATGTATGAACAACATTGTAGGTATCAATATATTTTGTATAGAATGCGATCTGACCGTGCGAGCACAACCAAAGAACGCATGTTGGCCCGACGGGGCGGTGGGGAGGGAAGGACGCGTACGATTGCTGTGCCCTGACCGCAGACCGATTGTCCAGACCGACAGCGTTGTTCATACATGATGCGGGCTGCGTTCACTTTGACCTGACCGCAGGCCGCCGAACGCAGCCAGTGTGACAAATCCTTAAATGACATGACTAGGCATAGTAAAATCAAAATTTGAAAATAACTAAACCTAATACCTGATAGGTAATACAATAATCACTAGATCACTTATTTTTAAATTGTCAGTATAATGGTTGTAAACTTTTCTTACTTTAAAGGATACAAGGTTACCCAGCCGGCCTAGCATGACCACGATAGAAACGGGTTTTGTCTACATAGAAATAGACAAAGTGACAGATTGTAGAAACATTTCTACGTTTTATGAATGAAATCTGTCACTTTGTCTATTTCTATGTAGACAAAACCCGTTTCTATCGTGGTCATGCTAGGCCGGCAGGTTTCGGCCAAGAGGCATTTAAAAACGCTTAAAGCTGCTTCTGTCTACATTAAATTGATTGAGTAAAATCCAAGTGACGGTTGGTTATTACAATAATCACTAGATTACTTATTTTTAAATTATGTCAGTATATGGTTCAAAACTTTTCTTACTTTAAAGGATACAAGGTTACCACAAATCACTTATTCCAAGTCGGAGATAAAAGATGAGACTCCCGAAAGCTTTTTATCAAATTTTGTGTCAATGTTATAAAAATATTTTTGCAGAAATAGCCAAATGTGAACGGCTTCTGCGGGATACTCTGCGTCCAGGCAGTGAAAAGTTTTGAAGCATACATCCAGCGCTTTCAAGAACGAGTCTATTTTATAAAGGATGGTATCATACGCAACATAAAAGTCCTTTAGGGCATCGATGCTTGGTCCGACAGCAATAATGCTGGGTTGGCACCGTAGACCCTTAGCAATTTGGGCTTTTCGCCGATAGTCCAGCTGGGTGAGGACTTCGCTTTGGTTCTGGAAATTAGAATGAGTTGTTTACTTTTAACCATATTTTTTTATAATTCCTATCCAGTGTTGACACTGAGCATTTTTTATTGCTTTGGTATTGCAATAATATTTACTTAAAGGTGTTCGGAACGTAATTCACCCTTATGGTCCCGTCTGTGCTAAGCTCTCAAGCAATAATTGTAAGGTCAGGTGGGGCAAGTAAGAAGAACACAACTGGACAGAAAGTAACTTCTTCATAATTTATGATGCCGATTTTCGGGCTCAATCGCGATGCTGTAGACATTTGATTTAATTGCACGATTTTTCTTCGAATTGAATTCCATCCACGTAAGAAACATCTCTATGTCTCTTACGTGGATGGAACCTGAAGGAGGCCACGGTTTCTCTTATCTCACGAAAAAATATTAAGTTTATCTTAACCCATCTGACCTTATATACATCACGCAGTAATAAAAGGAATTCATATTTAAGAGGATCGAGAAGCAACGGCGAAAACTAGGCTTTACATAAAATCGGCGATAATGATTTCCAGTTCCCACACATTTTCAGTCAATACAGTAAAAGCTAGATTTGTATGTATGCGCTTTTTTTTAAATATCATCAATAGATTTAATAATATTCCTGTTTTAGAGTTTTCATACAAACATTTCAGCCCTACTTGATCTGTTTATTGATAATTAATAAATATTTAATAACTAGACAACGTAAGAACTTAGATTTTAGTCCGACTGACAGTATATCAAAAATGTGTCAAAATCGGTTAACGCTTATGGGGTGGAAATCGTTATCGCCGTTAGTATGGAAAGTCGTCATCTTACAATAGTTTTAAAAGTGAAATTATACCTTTGCATGAAGAATGAAACTGTTCATAGCTTCTTGAATGCTGGGCTTTATGGTTTTTTTTTTGCCAGCTGTATCTTGGCACGGTATTCTCACAGTTGGAACTATTTTAAATCCAATTGCCGCACAATAACAGAAGTCTCTAACATCTGAAATAAAAATGGAATAAAATATGATGCATATTCTTTTGACTTAATTAGTTCAAACACTATAATTATAGGTACAATACTTAAAAAATGACAATACTTTGCCCGAATTTACATATGTCCGAAAAGCATTTTTTTTTCTAGATAAACGCTTTAAACATGGTTATATACCCTTTAAACATACTGATAAAAAAAAAACAAATATGAATGGTTTTATAATCAAAACTTTCACGAGCTTCACACAAAAACCGAAACGTCGATTTCGGTTTATGTGTGAAAATTCGTGAAAGTTTTGATCGATACGAGTATAATGATAACTAACCTTCACTTGGATTTTCTTCAATTAACTGAATGTAGAGAACTGAATGTACAGAAGCAGCTTTAATCGTTTTCAAAGAATTAAGCGCTTTCTCTAAGAAAATGGGCCATTTTTTGAATAGTCGGAGTTCTGATCCTTTAAACTTGGATTCGAAATCCAATTCAATCTGAAAAAAAAAATACGATAATAAAGTAATGTATTTATTTTTTAATTGCGAATGGGTTTGCTCTTGGCCAGTATCTAGACAAAAGTATCTTGTTCTTCATCACGTTTCACACGTCATGCGATAAGGCCTCTGCCTCGAATCTTGCGGGCAGCGGGACGGCGATACGATAGGTAGATCTAACTGTCATTTTAGTATGGAAGTGGTTTAAATATTGCTGACAAAATTTGAAACAAACCACTATGCGGGGTCAAGCTAATATAAAGCTTGAAAAACAGGACACAACTTACCAACTTATATCCGAAACTCAATTTATATGAAGGCCAATCGTTCACGATGTCATGTATGATTGCATATTTTTCGGATTGTAGTTCCTTAAGGCGAAATTTGGATGTTTTCCTCCAATTCTCGATTAGGTACTTCGGGCACTGGCTCCTTGTTGTATTTCAGCCAAACTTTTAACTCTTCATATTCTTCATTAGATACTGGTAAACAATAGATCAAGTTTGGTCTAGCTTCAGCCTTTATTTATAGAGTGATTTCCATACAATTGTTTTTCATGTACAGTGGGCTGCATACCACTGACTGGCTGGGATACCCAATTGATGCAGCCCACTGTACACTTAATCTTAAGTTTTAAATGTGCTATTAATGTGCAAGTGTTGTGTAGTGCCGCGACCTAAGTTGACTTTGGGTTAAGAAAAAAGTATATAGAGCTTTAGGCATGACTAATTAATAAAGAAATATCGTCAAGAAAAGTTAATGGAACTATATTTTCTGTCATCTAAATTTAGATTGGTCACCAATCTGCGATACCCTAATTAATATATCTGTTCCCAAGAAATATATTAGTCATCATTTTAATTAAAACGGTCTCTAAGTATAAATCATGAAGTCAATGTAAATATGTAACTTAAATTATAGTTTGATCACTTTTTTCTATAGCCCAAATAGAAGTTCTATGCTCAAAAAATTTGTTCTATCATCAAAATGATAGATCTGTCACCTAATAAATAGATCAGTTCCATAATTTTATGAAAAAATGCCTAATACGAGCGAGAGCGACCGAAGCGAGCTCGGGAACTTGGGCACCCCGACACGGACAGGTTAGGTTCGAAGGGGTTGACGGGGGCTTCAGTGAGCGAGCAAAGCGAGCGAACGAAGCCCCCGTCAACCCCTTCGTGTTAGGTTACTTTTAACCTTGCAGATAGAAATAGGAGCACCGCGTAGCGGGGCTCCGTCGACCACCTTCCTTCCTTATTGCTGTAGATTTAAATTTCAGGTGAAATATTCGATAATTTATAATAATATTATTTTCTAGTGATTATAAATTAATTTTTAGGTAATTCTTAATTAATATTTAGGTAAGCGTTTTGATATTATTTGGTGATTCAATTTAGGTGACAGATCTATTATTCTAGGAACAAACATGATTTATTAGATCACTGAAAATGCATTTATTAGGTTACTGATTAAATCATACCCAAAGTTAATTACCCGACTGCGACAAAGGGAGGATAATGTTTTTCAAGCGTATGTATTTATGAATGTATGTGTATATGTATGTCTGTATGTCTATTTCTTTTTCACGCCCTACAGCCCAAACGGCTAGACGGTTTTTGACATATGAGGTGTCGTTGAATTCGTCAGAATTATGATAGTGACATAGCGGAATGTTATATACAGGGTAGCAGGTTAGACAGGTGCGACTTCGTCTGTCTGTCTGTCTGTCTGTCTGTCACACCTGATTATTTCAGCAACTACTTATGCTATCGACTTGAAATTTGGAACAGTTATGAAGAATGCTTGTTCAACTTTATTGCAAATGAAAAAAGTCCAAAAATATTTTTATTTTCATTGCAAAAGGGGCCGGAGTGGGGGTCCGAAATTTCAAAGTGGGGTTACTAGGTCAAGTGATATATCATATGAAAGGGCTTGATCTCCACATTTCAAAATATATTTTTATTTTATTTTATGTCTCACAGTTTTCATATGATGAAAAATGTCCAAAAAAATACCATTCCCCCCCCCCCTATCTCCGAAGTTTGCGGGGCGAAAAATCTTAAATAATTAGAGTTGATAGGAATTGACCCAAATATGGTACCAAAAATAAAACGATGTTCCTAACTAGTACAGTTTTTTGAAAATCATCAAAATTCCTTGACAAAAAAACTTAGTTATGCGGTCCGGATTTTTTCACTTTATACGTCCAAAAATGATACGGAATCCTCGGTGCGCGAGTACGACTCGCATTTGGCCGGTTTCTAAACATGGGGGCCACCTTTGGGGGTAGGTAAATTAGAAACTTAAAATAATATATCACGTTACATATGGAAAAAAGTGCTTATAGTGAGAATCACAAATATATGTTTTTACTCCCCCCCCCCCCCCCCTATCACCGAAACTACTGGGCCTAAAATTTGGAAAAAAGCACTACACTACATGCCTTACACTACAGGGCGTAAGTAAGTGATCATAATTAACTACTGTAAGTACACAGGTATTTCTTTACTATTTAAATACCAAGTTCGCATTTTGATACCTTCACTTCAGTTGGGACTAACAAAACAATTTGGGCGGAAATATCTTCAAATTGATGTTTTTTCATTTCGCCATATTTTTTCATATGGTATTCGACTACTTACTGATTTAACCAAGTAGTTCCGTGCCGCAGTGTCTAATTTACCATTTATTTTTAAAGAAGCTTCACACATTTCTCCAGCACTATTGTTTTTTAAAATAATCTTTAAATCATCTTTCTAAACAAAAAGAAAATACCATACATTAAAATGAAAACAGAATATTTCCATGCAGCACAATATTTTCTTAAAAACACATGTTAAATACCGTCACGATTCCAAAGCCAGAGGATACTGTGACCATTTATGCCTACGTAAATCTATTCACATCAGATTATTTTGGGTGGACAGAGAAGTACCAAGCTTAAATAGACGTAAAATGAAGGTAAAAGAACTTACAAAAGATTTCTCTGTTGTGGTTGGCAACTCATTACTGCTTGTGCTGGCCGTAGGACTGGGCGCAGAAAAATCGCTATCAATGCTTAAAGTTTCATCAGATTCTGTTGCCTGTAATAAGCAATTATTATCATACAGGGTGGCAGGTTAGACAGTGGAAATATTTTAAGGGGTCATTGTACTCATCATTATGAACAACTTTTACTATGGGACCAACCCTGAAATCGCGAAAAAAAAATCAGCTGTTCCATACATTTATGTTCTCAAAACTCAACAAAATGTATGGAACAGCTGATTTTTTTTTCGCGATTTCGGGGTTGGTCCCATAGTAAAAGTTGTTCATAATGATGAGTACAATGACCCCTTAAAATATTTCCACTGTTTAATCTGCCACCCTGTATAAAGGACTCTATCACTCACTACAAGTAAATTTTTAACAAAAAAAACATTTCCATAGTCTTACTCGACATCTCCTATACCATAAACCAGTGATTTTTTAACAAAAAAACCGACTCCATACTTTTCCTCTCTTACTCGGCCTCTCCTACTATATAATTTGAGGATTTCCCTCGATTTTTCCAAGATCGCGTCATCAGAACCAGACTTGATGTCAATTATGGGACCAACTAGAAAACACACCTTTTTCACAAAAAAAATATTTTTGCAATCGGTCTCCGAGTAATCGGTGAATATACATAAAGCAAAAAAAAAATTCAGATGAATTGAGAACCTCCTTTTTTTAAGTTGGTTAAAAATATAGATGCCTGTTTTAGCCGAGCGGTAAGGCACGCGACTTTCAATCTCGACTCCTACCACTGTGTTTTTCAAAAAACTTATGTCATGTATGAAATATCATTTCATATCTGGTCTAATCCCAACAAGGTCTAGTTTTCCCTTTGGGTTGGAAGGTCAGATGCTACCTAATCGCTTTCGTAAAACTAGTGCCTAAGACAAATCTTGGGATTACGTGCCAAATCGGACCCCGGGCTCCTCTAGGACACAACCGAAAAAACGCTAGGAGGATGATGATAGAATACAGAAATAAGAGGTAGGTAATAATAATAAAGCTTCGTAGCATTCTTCAACTTAGATCTACAAATAATCACCGTAACTTTTATGTAGAATTTTTGACAATTCTCAGATGTTTTCCTTCACCGAAAAGCTAATGGTAAATATCAAATGATATTCCTTACATAATTTCTGAAAAACACATTGGTACGAGCCGGTATTTGAACCCTCAACCGCGCCGCTTGACATTCGCATGCATATATTGCATAATATTGTGCATAATAGGTACCTTTTTAATGGTGAAAAAATAACATGAATACTTACATGAATAATGTTTTGGAGTTTGTTCAATCCCCGCTTGAATAATATTCTTTCCTTTAAACTTGGAATCAGCTCCTTCAGTTCTGTTTCTTGTGTGTGGTCAAGCAAATTGAAAAAAAAATGATTTACTAAAAAACAAGAAATAAACATTACATCAGTCTTTTAGCTCATTATTAAATTTATGGTATAGTTACACACCGGCAAATATTCGGATTAATTTTCTTTCGAGACTATTTGCGTTATATGATCAATTTTTTAAATCCAATATTTAAATAATGCGTAGTACCCAGTGAGCGCTTGTCTTGATATTTTTTACCTTGATATTTTTGTATCTGAAGGACCAAGAAATATGGTGAGGCGTGTAAATAGCCTGCACCTTTGTGAAGGTTATGAGAAAATTTGAATCATATTTCAAATTTTAAATTTGAGAAAATTTGAAATATGAACCTATGATTTATGTGTAATGGCGGACCTCAAAAAAATAATCTATATCCCTATTGATGAATTCCCGAGAAACCAATACCACAGAATTATTAGCAGCAAACATGCCCACGTACCTTGGCAATCCAGAGATCTCATTCAGACCCAGGGAGATCGGTAGATACCTCGTTCATGTGCGCGTGATGGCTTTTTGGTAAAAGCTACCGGCCGGCGAGCAAATCTTCTTGAATCCACCGGTAGGAACGGTTAAAATTCCAAAAATCAACACTGCACTATAAGTCCTTAATAAAGCACAGATGCAGGTCAATTAATTTTACGAAAATCGTCGAGGTTTCACCAAAAGCAGAGTTTTTAAAAACGGAGCAAGGAACACATAACATCTTGCGGACGGGCGAAACTCGAAAGAGAAAACTCTAGAAAGATTCAATACTATGGGCGCTGCACAGCAAATATTGATGCGAGCCTGCGAGAATTCATCAATTGAGATGTTAAATATTTAATTCGAAACATTAACAGGTTAAATTATATGGAAAAACCCTAAATTATTATTATTTAATTTTTTATAAGTATTGAAAAAAGCATTGACGCTTCATTACCCCTTTTACACCAACCAATCTGGTAAATTTTACTGAAGTTCGTTTTGTAAAATTGATCAAAGTAAATTAGCTAATTAGGTAGGTACCTAACCGCTATTTCGGTCAGTGGGTCGTCTTAGGGGCGGAGTTTCTAGGTCAATATCTAGGCATGAGCTAGGATCCTAATCATATTAGTCTATAATCACAAAATTATTAACTATTGTTATTAAAATAGGTACTTACCTTCAAAATTTGTTATGGTTGATTCAGATAAACCGCATTCCTTCAAATATTCGGCGACCGCGACTTCTAACTCAACTTCGAGATCACTATCCATAATACAGGTACCTAGTTAGTACCTATCACACACTATAAGTAAAGGCCGAAGCAACTGGCTGTAGTGGCTGGCTTGACAGACAGCGTCGCCGAATCAAATGAAATGAAAAGTGTGCGCAGTGTTGCCAGGTCTATTTTTCACTTTACCCTAAGCTCCGTTAACTTTTACCCTAGATTTGCAGTGTCATTGGAAAAAATTCCCTAAATATTATTATGTTTAAAATGAAATAAAGACATTTGTATTTTGATTTTGTATTTTATATATTTAATTTTGTATTTTGTATTTTGATGCTCACCATTCGGCAAACGGCTTGCTCATATTGTTACTCAATTAAATAATAAAAAAATCTATCAATTTTATTATTGTACCAACCTACTCAACTCAGTCTTCTACCTCTTCAAAAACGGCTGAACCTATTCATATTATTATTATGTTAGTTTAAAACCTCAAATCTGCAGTTGTTTTCTGGAAAACACACTAATGTCATCCTTTCGTCATAATTATAATTTCCGTACGCTCTCAAATTCAAAAAAGTAATAAAAGGGTTTTTTATGGTTATACATAGGTAATTACAGGCAAACGAAAGCTAATCCTGAAAAAGCGCAGCAAATTAAAAAAAAACACATTATGGTATCACTAAGAACAGTAGGAATAAATTGTGTTGATACTTGACAACAAATAATATGTTAGGGGCGGATTTTTCAATTGTTTGAAAAATAAATGCGGTGGTTGGGTCGATATATTTTCTGCACAAAAGAAAAAAACCGGCCAATTGCGTGTCGGATCATGCACAATCAAGGGTTCCGTAGTTGAAAAGAATTTATATAAAAAACAAACAACATTAAAATTACAATTTTTTTTTATGTGATCAAATTAATAATTACCAATTTCGGACTTTTTCTTTACTTATGCAGTGAGACCATGCTGCTTGCAACATTTAAATATTCTAGCTAGGTCAACGAGAAGTACCCTATAGGTTTTGATTTACTTGCGAGTGTTAAACTATCAAACCAAGTCGCATAAATGGCCGTATTTTTTTATTGCATTGACATAGAAGCTTGATTTTTTTAGGTCTCTAAGAAACCATAGACTTACGTATTTGATATTAATTTCAACTTGATACCTTTGCGCGTTCTCGAGAAAAAGAGTCTTGATAGACTGACAGACTTGAAAATATTTTTTTATGTGATAGAATGACAAATAACAATTTTCGGACTTTTCCTTTATTTGTGCTGCAAAACCTTGCTTCTTGCTAAATTTAATGATTCTAGGATAACGGGAAGTATCCTATAAGTTTTGATTTACTTGCGAGTATCAAAATATGTCGTATAAATGGCCGTATCTTTTTATTGCGTTGACTTAGAAGCTTGAGTGTTTTAGGACTCCAAGGGACTATAGATTCACGTATTTGATATTAATTTCAAATTCATACCTCCACGCGTTCCTGAGAAAAAGGGTCTTGACAGACTGACAAACACACAGACAGACGAACAACAAAGTGATTTTATAAGGGTTCCATTTTTTCCTTTTGAGGTACGGAACCCTAAAAAACCGGATCAGTGCGAGTTAAACTTGCTTGGAGAGAACTATATTTTGATCGCAACCTTTGTAGTTTTGTAAGTTCAACCGCTAGGTCTTGTTATATTTATCATATTTTTTTGATAAAATCAACCAGACTAAATTGTAGACATTTGTTTGGTAAAACGTACCATATTCTTCGTTAATTTAAACCATGAACTCACGTAGGTACGATATTTTGACCTTAACCATTTTTGTTTCGTAAGTTCAACCGCGAGTTCTTGATATATTTATCACACTTTTATAATAAAATCAACCAGAGTAAATTGGTAAAATTTGTTTGGTAAAACGTACAATATTCTTTGTTAGTGTATACCATGAACTCTGGTAGCTACTATATTTTGATCGCAGCTTTTGTAGTTTTGTAAGTTTAACAGCGAGGTTTTGTTATATTTATCATATTTTCATGATAAAACCAACCAGACTAAATTGTAGACATTTGTTTGGTAAAACGTACCATATTCTTCGTTAATTTACACCATGAATTCTGGTAAGTACGATATTTTGACCTTAACCATTTTTGTTTCGTAAGTTCAACCGCGAGTTCTTGTTATATTTATCACACTTTTATAATAAAATCAACCAGAGTAAATTGGTAAAATTTGTTTGGTAAAACGTACAATATTCTTTGTTAGTGTATACCATGAACTCTGGTAGCTACTATATTTTGATCGCAGCCTTTGTAGTTTTGTAAGTTCAACAGCGAGGTTTTGTTATATTTATCATATTTTTATGATAAAACCAACCAGACTAAATTGTAGACATTTGTTTGGTAAAACGTACCATATTCTTCGTTAATTTACACCATGAATTCTGGTAGGTACTATATTTTGACCTTAACCATTTTTGTTTCGTAAGTTCAACCGCGAGTTCTTGTTATATTTATCACACTTTTATAATAAAATCAACCAGAGTAAATTGGTGAAATTTGTTTGGTAAAACGTACCATATTCTTTGTTAGTGTATACCATGAACTCTGGTAGCTACTATATTTTGATCGCAGCCTTTGTAGTTTTGTAAGTTCAACAGCGAGGTTTTGTTATATTTATCATATTTTTATGATAAAACCAACCAGACTAAATTGTAGACATTTTTTTGGTAAAACGTACCATATTCTTCGTTAATTTACACCATGAATTCTGGTAGGTACGATATTTTGACCTTAACCATTTTTGTTTCGTAAGTTCAACCGCGAGTTCTTGTTATATTTATCACACTTTTATAATAAAATCAACCAGAGTAAATTAGTAAAATTTGTTTGGTAAAACGTACCATATTCTTTGTTAATTTATACCATGAACTCTGATAGGGAATATATTTTGAGCTCAACCTTTGTAGTTTTGTAAGTTCAACCGCAAGTTCTTGTTATATTTATCATATTTATATGATAAAATCAACCAAACTAAATTGTTGAGATTTGTTTGGTAAAATGTACAATACTCTTTGTTGATTTACATCAGAACTCTGGTACCAACGTCAACCTCTTTAGTCTTGTAACTTCAATAGCGAGGTTTTGTTATATTTATCGTAGTTTTCATGTAATTCAGCCAACCTTTGCTAATTTGGTAAAACCAACAAACCATTTTTTTCAGTGTGCATCATCGCAAATCTAATAATAACCATCATCACAGGTTAGATTTTAAAAAATCCGGACTGTAGTTAGTTATACCACCTGCTTTCCGCACTTACCGTCGCCGCACATGGGCCACAAGCTCAGATCATAGAAAAAAGGAGATATGCCAACATAGCAAATTAGTACGGGAACAACTGATGCCACATTTAGTACATTTTTCGACACAATTACGTGCATAATTAAGCGCTCCTTGTGAATAAAAAGATATCCCACGCATTGAACATTCCGCACACCCTCAATCTAATACTGTTAATCGTCACTCAACACTAGCACTAAACTAAAACACTGTATTTATACCATCGATCGTGTTCGGTTCGTCGCCAGCGCGTACGTTTTTAATATGAGCAATTTGCTCAAGATCAGGCATCAAGCTCGATAGCGCCTTGGCACATCTCCTTGTTTCTATGATCTGAGGCCACAAGTGGCGGCCACTTGTGGCAGCCACTTGTGGCCTATGTGCGGCGACGCTTACAGTCAGTTGCAGAAAAGGTCATTAAGTTTTATCCATATAGTTTCTATGGTTAAAGTCTCATTTAAAACTTAATTGTTGAACTTTTCTGCAACTGACTGTCAGCCTCTTAATTGGACCATTGTGCGTGTGTGACCGCAGGGACGAGTTCGTGGTCACCTTGTCATTCTAAACTGTATTGGTTAAAATATATTTTCCATTTTATAATCTATATGGGAAATAAATCTTTAAGTTGTCCTTCAAGGCACCTGAGAACTTAAAATTACCGTATTCAATACTGAAAACGAGCTGGAAACTATTCACATCAAGTTACAACCAAGCAAAACGAAGTCAATAAACACATCGTCAGGTTGACTTGTTTTAAACTGAAGGCAACTTTAAAAGCTAATTAAAATTTCCGTATAAGCAGCTCAGTATCGTCGGCGGCAAGTTGTGAACTTAATAACTTCGATAGCGTTTAAGTTTCCATTCAGGTAAGGGTGAGGTTTCATTGTAAGTTAGCTAAAGAACGCACATTATGCGAAAACGCGTCGGTGCAACTGTGGTGCAAGAACGCATGATGCAACGAAGTAATCCCGCACCCTAATCGCGTAACTTAGTTGCTATCACCATGGCATTGATTTTGACATCCATGATCCATTACGCCGTATGTTTCTTATTCAGTGCTCCCGATAACTAGCTCAACGCCGCTATGGATGTTGTTGAACTGTCAAAATAAAAGCCATGATAGCAATTGAGTGAGGCAATTAGGGTGCCGTTCCCCTTAAAAATTTGAAGGTTTGAGATGATATTTGAAAGCTATGGTGGCCAAGGGCGTAGCCAGGATTTTGTTCAGGGGAGGGGGAGGCAGGCAGGAAAGATTATCAAATTCCTCTAGATTAGTCAAAGATGTCTCAAGCTATTTACCCTATAGTAAAAAGGTCATACGCTTGCTGTACAACCTAGGCTTTACCCGACCTAGGAGTTTGTGACGAAGTCTGAAATACTGACGAACTAAGTCGTGGTAGTGTTCGAGTGAATTGTATTGACATTTCTATTTGGTCGACTTATTTAATACTTGTGGCTTGTGTTGTTCCATCTTTGGAAGTAGCTTAGTTATATTCATAGAGTGTTATTTGTGAAGAGCGCCAAGCCATGAATTATACATTTATCAATTAACGACTAACTTGTGGTTACATTACACTTTTAATGGCTTCAACGGTCATCGAGAAACTAATTTGTGAAATTACACCATTCTTAATGTTAATACCAAAATATTACATCACGCCTAGTCCCCGAGGGATTAGATAGAGGTGTATTGTACACCCATATTCAGTCAGTTCAGTCCACAGTTCAGTCCCATGTATATTAATAGGGGGAGCCTATTACTAAAGAATGGGCACAAATCCAGTCCGGGCTGCAACTAAGGAAGAACCTGTTAATAGGTACTTTACCTGATTTTAGAATCGAACTGATGACTCCACGATCAGTAGTTACGCTTGTGACCACTAGACACTAGACCAACGAAGCAGTGATCTTTATCAAAATTGTTGTTCTATTGTTTTTTATTAATTGTTCCCGATTGTCATAGAAATGTCTATGACAGTTATTACGGGTAGTCAGAAGCCCGAAAGTCCGACAAATGGTCTAACCTTAGAATACTGGTATCACCTACCTAGTAGTTGGGTTGTGAAGTTTTGATGGTAGTTGCTCCATGATCCGCACCTACTTAGGTAATTATGGAAGCCAAACCCAACATAGTTTTGGAAAAAAACTAGGCGAATGATGATACCTAACTTCGGTATAAGTATCCTTGATTATGAATGAATTAGTAAGACTTATTCTGATTTAGCTCTCTCCTTGAGCGATTTTCTATTGTAAATGGGACCCATTTTTGGCGGCAAATTACTGGCGAATAGAGATGTTCGATTCCCGAAGGATGATAGGGACCGTTTTATTGAATATAGGTAATTGGTCGTAGAACTGATCATAAAGTTATTTCCTACATTTTTAGGCTATTTGAAATAATTTGAATTGAAAGTTTGTAATCTTTTTGTCAATTATCATTCCAGCTCTGGATGACCTACAAACTCAAGTACAATGTCGCACCTTATCAGTCCGCGAAAGCGAGACAGCACGATATTTTACATCTATCTCTCTCACATAATTCGATCGCCGCTCGACTATTTTCGGGCAGCTACTCGATCCACTCATTCGCTATCCGACACCGTCGTTCATTCAATGCGCATGGCAACTTTCTTCGACCGCTAGTACGCATGCGTGAACTGTGTCAAGCGGTGACGCGACGCGACTCTCTCCGGCATAACCTCTCACTTTTATTTATCGAAAAAATATTGAATAATTTGTGAAAATGGCTGTAACGCCGATTATTAACGTCGTCGGATTGGCGTGTATTGCGTATATAGTGATAACATTTGTGAAATCTATATCCAGAGCAGTGTACACTTATGCTATTGGTCCTGCATTGTACAAATTGGATTTTAAATCGAAGGGAAAATGGGCCTGTAAGTATTTATTATTGTCCTTTATTAGCTGTAATTGCCTGTAAAGTTAATGTTTAAGCTTGTTATATTATTTGCGTTATAGCTGAATTAAACGCTATAATATTTTGGAGGTCGGTGACCTTTGAACGGAGAAGTTCAATGCGAATGCAGTTCCGATTTCGATCGATCGATAGTTACGGGACAGCACTAGAAAATTGTGAGCTGAGGTAATAAGGGCTCGATCTAGGGTAGGTTTCAAAACGAATCAGAAATGTTGACTTTTAAAATTCATAATGCACTTTCTTTTTTAAATAGTCTCGGAACTTGGGCTGGTCTAAAATAGCATGCAGTAAGCATGCGTTGAATCTCGTGCCTTATCAGATCTGCTATGGCATAATTACCAATTACAATTACTAAGATAATAATTAAGATTACATAATAGGTACCTACCTATCTCAGACCATAAAAAAATATTTGATAAGTAATAGGTAGGTACTTAAGTAAAAAAAATGATTTCTTAGAATAATATTCGACTGGAAGGTTCTCTTTGCTGTTCCATTGTTATTATACTTATTTAGCATAATTATAAATTGTATTTAGTTATTTAAACCTTGGATTACAAACAATACGGTTTTGGAATTTAACATGACTTACCATTTTTGGATACAATGTATACCTACCTACTTTTATAGGTAGGTACCCAAAATGAAATCAACTTGGTAAGTCTCGATTTCTGCCATGATTTTTCCCATATGGGAACCGAACCAACGATCTTTACATTAAGCCACTTTGTCCATTAAGTTACTACTTTAACTTTAGATCACTTCTATTTTTGAGGTACCTAGGTACCTACTTAGATGAATTCTATTGTATGTGGCCCCATAGGGCCGCTCTTGCATCTGCGAATTAAAATTTTGGTTTTGCTTACGAATTTTTTGAGAAAGGTATGGCTCATACCTGGAGCAGCCTGACTAGGGAACCGACGAGCCGAGCCGAGGAGCCGACTAGCTTCCAGTAGTGTTCTTTTCCTGTGATGAGTAAGGACCTGCTTGTCCCCTAAGCTGTCGGCACTGCGAATCCTCATTTTAAAGAGTCAACGCGTACCTATGTGATACTTATTCGTTGTTGCTAGCGTTTCATAGACTACGATAACCGCTTACCATCAGGTAGGCCGTATCTACGCCTACTTGCCACCATCGTGGTATGAAAAAAAATACCTAGGTATATTGGCCACGACAATTATCCTAAAAACCTTTAAAAAGGTAAAATCACATGCAGTTTTTATAGTTTCAATAAAAACAACTTTTTCTTTTCAATGGAAACCTTACGTTCAGGTTATTTAACGGGTAAATATCTTCCGTGTAGGTACCTACTTATTTTATATTTTTAAATCAGCCAAAACTTTCAAGTATAGGTACCTACCTCAGATCATAGAAACAAGGGAGATGTGCCAAGGCGCTATCGAGCTTGATGCCTGATTTTGAGCAAATTGCTCATACTAAAAACGTACCTACGCGCTGGCGACGAACCGAACACGATCGATGGTATAAACACAGTGTTTTAGTTTAGTGCTAGTGTTGAGTGACGATTAACAGTGTTAGATTGAGGGTGTGCGGAATACATATTTTTATTCACAAGGAGCGCTTAATTATGCGTTTAATTGTGTCGAAAAATGTACTTAAAGTGGCATCAGTTCCCGTTCCCGTACTAATTTGCTATTATGGCATATCTCCTTGTTTCTTTCTATGATGAATTATGTATATTAAAACATAGCCACTTATGTAATAACCACTGTGGATAAAATTTATACGTAACACTTATTTACGACTTCTAATCTAGAACGACTTGACTCGATCACCATTAAAAACGCATCGGTATTTTTGAAAGCGAATAAAATTATTAAGTAGGTAAGTATGCCGTTTTTGTAAGCAATGTAGTTTTTCTTTCAGTTTTATGTAGGTACTTTTATATATATATTCAAATTGCACGAAATAATTGTCAACTAAAGAAGCATCCAAAATATTGGTGGACTATACAAAACGTTGGTCCCGAACTCTAGATACAAAATGGAGGTCCCTGCAAAAGCGAAATGTAGGTAGCTCCCGAACCGAATAAGGGAATAGGGTCCTTTGAATAGAGAAACAATGCACTGCGACTGAATAATTTACTTACGTGGATAACAAAAGTTGACCGGAAGAGTGGCAGTTTCTGCATCATAGATATTATCAAAATCAGGATACCATTGATCTTTCACTATTGTAACGCTTCAGTTGTCAAATGCTTTTGCTCATCCAAGCAATAACAACAGCCTCGGTCAAGGCCATTGATATTTTTAATCGCAAAGTCGAACAAAACTCCCCCGCTTTTTTATAATATTCGGTCATTTTTGGGAACATTCGGGAATTTTTTTTATCGAAAAGTTGAACTAGTTCATGAAAGTCCTCCACCTTTCTTATATTCGGTCATGTTTGGGAACATTCGGTCAATTTTTTTTATCGCAAAGTTGAACTAGTTCATGAAAGTCCTCCACTTTTCTTATATTCGGTCATGTTTGGGAACATTCGGTCAATTTTTTTTATCGCAAAGTTGAACTAGTTCATGAAAGTCCTCCACCTTTCTTATATTCGGTCATGTTTGGGAACATTCGGTAAATTTTTTTGATAGCAATGTTGAATAAGTTCATGAAACTCCTGCACCTTTCTTATATTCGGGCATGTTTGGGAACATTTGGTCAATTTGTTGGATCGCAAAGTGTAAAAACTTCACGGAACTCCTCCGCCTTCCTTGATTTTTATCATGTTTGGGAACATTCGGTCAATTTTGTTAGTCGTCATATTTTGTAATTCGAAAGTCAGCTAAAAGTGCAAACTTTTACCTGACAGTTCATTAGAAGATAATGTTCACAAATTGGTACTTTTCATTGATTACAGTTAAATCGTTATGCTAACATTAGCAACCACTTAAGATGAGGCCAAATGAGCGTAATTTTGTGAGTTATGTGAGTCGCTTTTTTGAGTCACGTAATTTTAGCTAATATCGCTTTTACTTAGAAGTCCGATTTGTGCCATACGACGACGCAACATGAGTAAGTTGTCTTTCATTTGAACGTAAATTACGCGACTTATATTGTGCGACCGAAATGACGCTCATTCAGCCCTACCGGTAGTCGCTAATGATTTTCTTTAGTACCTAACAGGCAACAGTATGTCTATTTGTTTCTTTATGATAGAAAAAAAAATATTCTTGCAATTGCTTTATTTGGAGTCGACTAACATATTCGACACTCACGGCCGCTTTCACTTTCTCTGGATAAGTTCCGTTTATTTTATTTGACAGATTATTTCATATTCATTCTGTCACATTCTTTAAACTATTTAGTGGATAAAGCTAAGGTGATGGCTAAAAAAATACCCGGAGTCGACACAAACTTCTTATGTGCGGTCTGAGTAGGCTTATTTTGTACATTAAAAAATGTTTTCATTTATTCGAAAAACTGTGGGATTGACTTTGACTTTTGTCTACAAATCCTAACTAATAATACTATGATATTTTCAATATGAGAGCAATTGTTTCATAATTGTGTCAGAATGGTCAGAACTTAAACTTAAACTTTTGCCCGCGACTCCATCCGCGTGGACTACAATAAATAGAGTTTCGTAGTGTAGAACTACCAAGGGTGGCTAGAACTACCAAGAAGTCAAGCTGTAACTTCCATACCCCAGGGATTTTAAGGTTTGCACTTTGGTACCATCAAATGTCTAATAAAGCTAACCCGTTGGTAAACATTTCATTGCTATCGATTCTGGGTTTTCAGTGTATGGATTGTTAGCCGTCGCCTTTGAATGCTGTAGGATTGGCTCTAATATATTTATAGTTACGAAATTAATATTTTGACATCTGATTAAAACAATCACCATTCGAATAGTTTTTTTTTTTTAACACAATAAAATCAAATATTTTTTTGCTAAAAACCTGCATAATATTAAACCAAGTGTGTAAACTGTAAGACATTAAAAGCGTAGGTATGTGACAATAGGACATGAAGAATACGGTCAAAAGGGCCATTGAAAATGTTGTTTTCTTGTTTTGTAGCCAAACATCAGCATAATTATTATTATGAAAACAAAAACACCATATTATTTTCTGACCTTATCCTTCTAGATCGATTGAACGAAAGAACGAATGATTCTAGAAAGGCAATCCCTCTCCTTCGTCTACCAATCGGTCTTTCACGTGTTGTTTGCCTTTTTAATATTTAATTGTCATTCCTTAAACATCCAAGGTCTTTAGAATATCGATCTGTGGGTACAAAGATGGAAGAAGAAAATGAAACTTTTTTTTTAAAACTTCAAGGTCATTTTCACTACGCATTCTGCTAAAAGGCTCTAATTAAGCTATGCCAAGTAGGGTCGTCAGAAGGCTGCCTTTGATTTGCATATTTTTTCTACGTAATCTACTTTGGCATAACGAGTTAGGCATAACTTGTAATGGTATGATAATACTTTGACATAATATTTTTGGCATAACTATTTAGATAGAGATCTAGATGTAACTATCATTTGGGCTATATTTTTACTACCTACACTGTGGCAGTAGGTTGACGGGCTCGTGGCTAAATGACGGCCGCGCTGATCGATCGATCTGCGAGGTTAAGCTGCGCTTCCCGCGGTCAGTCCTTGGATGGGTGACCGTTCTTTACACATCGAGACCCCTCCGTGCCTCGGAGAGCACGTTAAGCAGTCAGTCCCGGTTGTCATAGGAATATCTTTGACAATCGTTACGGGTAGTCAGAAGCCCTAAAGTCTGACAGCTGGTCTAACATTCGAATACCGGTATTACCCATTAATTGGGTTGTGGAGTTCAGATGGCAGTCGCTCCACGTAAAATATTGATATTCAGCCAAAACTAGTTAGACTGGATGCCGACCCCAATATAATTTGGGAAAAGGCTAGTCAGATGATGACACTGTGGCAGTAGGTCACGGTGCTGGTGCTACGAACACGTTTATTTTACATAAAAAAAATATGCCTAAACATAAGCAGAATTTTATTAATATTATGAATAACGATCATTAGGTTATGTAAAAGTATGCCATGATAAATTATGTCATAATATTTTATGCGAATCAATAGTGAACCGTTGCCAGATGGCCGAGACCTACCGGGATAGTCCCGGAATGCGAGTGTGTGTCCCGAATCCCGGAATTTTTGAAAAATGTCCGGGATTTTTTTAATTCTTACTAAAAGCAGGACTTGAGCAAACGAAAAGACGATATGGAAAGAAGGAAACCACCTATTCATGGAGCTAGTAAAGGGGGAACTGCAGATATGAGTCAATTTTAATAGGTACCCAGTGGCGACGGGTCCCTACAATACGATTCCTACCGGCTTCCCTATGAAAAATAGCATAGGGAGTATTGCCTACTTTTATTAATTAGCTTTTCGTGGTCAGGTAAGCATTTGTTACTTTAGCTTACCTCTTACAAAAACTGACCCTTTGCCACTGTAGGTACCATTGTCTTATTTCGATTTTATAAAAATGTTGAATGAACTAGATGGTCATAAAATATGTGCAGCTGTCAAAACAAATGATAAATTATAATGATAGGTATGTACTTAATTATTATAGGTTCTTGCTTGAGAAAGGCCCACTTTTGTCTAGCTGTGGATTGCGACTTAAACTATTAGGGCCGTACCACAAAAAAAAATAGAAAATTAAAAATTTTATAAAATCCCGACCGCGGTTTGCCCCATGTCGCATCTGGTGTTATAGAACCACCAAAAAGAAAAGGTAAACAAGACATTGCAGTCGGGACCCATTATATGACTATTACCCGGGAACACTGGGTCCCGACTGCAATGTCTTGTTTACCAAACATACACACACACACGCACAAACTATCGCATTTATAATATTATTTATAACTAAACCCCACAAAACAGTGTAAACAGTTTGAGTTTTGACTGACTCAATTGACTACCTACTTATTTGATTTCATAAAAGTCTTCTGGCGTGTTTGCTAAAGTACATAGTATCCACGAATCCTAAAACGTGTATTTAATTAGTTCCGCGTAATGAATTATTTATGAATTCAGTAAACTTTGGAGCTAAAGCGGAAAAATAAATGAACGTTGTTTTCCCAAACTAACATACTTACCTACTTAAAATAACTCAAGTTATTTATAAAATTAGTAGGTAAGTATGTACTTAGATTACGCTCATAGCTAACTGATTTCATAATACACACAAAATACCACAGCCAAATAACGCTACTATTCGGGAGTGTAATAGTGTTATGTTGCTGTGGTGACTAAGGGCGCTTGTAGACGTCCGGTTTTTCTCACCGGACAACGGACCGATTTTTTACCATTGTATGGTTAATAATGAATCCGGCGTAAATTTTTCGCCGGACTTATGTCCGGTGCGTGTACACACATTCATTATAAACCATACACCACCGTGAATCCGGAAAAAAAATCTACAAGCGCCCTAAGGTCGCCGGAGCCTCAGGAGCTCCGGCGACCTTAGGGCGCTTGTAGATTGTTTTTCGCGTGCGCTGTGTTGACACTGTTGACAGCGGGGGACCTGTTCGTCAGCGATATGTCGATGTCGCGTTTCTTACTTATCTACACCTGTCACACTATAATAGGTCGGATTTGACAGGCGTCAACCAGAAGTGTCACTTAGTGCTTTTAAATTTACTTTATTATACTCACGGTCAGGTGCAGAAAGATAGTTAAATTTTAATGGAGACATTAACCATACAATTTCCTTCGTTAAAGTCTCCTTTAAAACTTAATGGCCTTTTCTGCAACTCAGCGTCATTGTCATAGTGTATGGTTATCATAAAAATTATTTGGCATTATGTGGTTTGATTGTTTGATTTATTAAGTAGACGTTCGTACGAAGTTATCATGGCATGAAATACGATAAACATCAAATCCGACCTATAGATTGCGTGAGGTGTACCTACCTGTTTAAACTGGGTCAAATTCATTGGCCATCTCGCACAATGTTAGACTAATAAGCTGATCTAAGATTATAAAAGTTTAAGTAGGTAGGTAGGGGAGAGGTGCCATGAAGGGGACATTTTTGTTGTAGAGGCTCTAGTAAATGCACGATATTTAAATAAGTTGAACCTAAAAGAGAAGCCTACTTTAATCTTCTGTTGAAATAAAACTATATAATTAATATTTTTTTAGACTTATGTAAAAAAAAATCACAATTTTTAAAAATGTGCATTATGTTCCTTTCATAAATGACCTGTTTTGAAAGGGACGGGCTAATTTCTAAAAGGGGCAATACGTAATATCAATAAAAAATAACTTTGTAACGTACTAATACTAGTTCAGTAATGTTTAAAATCATTTTTTTAAGTAACAAACCATCAACAGCCATAAAGTTTGGTTATCTGGCTATCTTAAACTAAATCCACTGAGGTACTAATTGTGAAATTATAAATATGCGATACAACCAGCAAAAAAAATTAATAAAGATACTTACCTTTAGCAAAAATATTTAAAGGAAACACTGAAACTTATATTAAACAGTAATTAATACAACAAATTAACAGTAAGTAAAAACAGTCCTTAAGAAAGGTACCTCCCATTCATAACCGTTTCTGGTGTCCCCTTCATAAATATCGCACAAAAAATTTTAACATAACCATTAAACTGACTACCAATAAATAAAAGATTACTGACATTTGTTCTCGTATTTGTCTATAACTAATCGATCACGAACATTAATAAAAAAAAAAAAAAATACTTATCAATTTACAGCATTTCACAAAGCATTTCTAAAGAACAACGAAAAATTACTTTTGTGTACGGATTACGAACACTTGCATGCCGTCGCCATCTCTAAAATGATAGGAGTGTGACGTTAGGTGCGAATGGTTATGCTTCGGGGTTGCCACAGAACAAAAATATTGTCGTCTCGAGACGTTTCTTATTTTAGCGATTATTTGATTTGTCCCTTTCAAAACGTGTCCCTTTTTAGGGTTCCGTACCAAAATGGTAAAAAAGGAACCCTTATGGTGCGACTTCGTCTGTCTGTCTGTCTGTCTGTCTGTCTGTCTGTCTGTCACACCTGTTTATTTCAGCAACTACTAATGCTATCGACTTGAAATTTGGAACAGTTATAAAAAATGCTTGTCCAACTATATTGCAAATGAAAAAAGTCAAAAAATATTTTTATTTTCATTGCAAAAGGGGCCGGAGTGGTGGTCCAAAATTTCAAAGTGGGGTTACTAGGTCAAGTGACATATCATATGAAAGGGCTTGATCTGCACATTTCAAAATATATTTTTATTTTATTTTATGTCTCACAGTTTTCGACATATGATGGAAAATGTCAAATAAAATACCATTCCCCCCCCCTTATCTCCGAAGTTTGCGGGGCGAAAAATCTGAAATAATTAGAGTTGATAGGAATTGACCCAAATATGGCACCAAAAATACAACGATGTTCCTAACTAGTACAGTTTTTTCAAAATCATCAAAATTCCTTCACAAACAAACTTAGTTATGCGGTCCGGTTTTTTTCACTTTGTACGTCCAAAAATGATACGGAACCCTCGGTGCGCGAGTACGACTCGCACTTGGCCGGTTTTTTTTAAACGTGCACCTCTCCCCTACAGTAAAAATACGCGTGTATAACTGTCTTATCTGTATCAACGTAACTGTGTGCTTATCTGATAAGTATTGTGAACGCAACGTGCTTATCGTTTGTACATTTGTTATGCTGTCTTGTTAGTAAGTACAACAGGGTGTAGTACGTATAGTAAGTATACATTTATAATATAGTGTGAAGATGGCTATCTATTATCTACTTGCATAGGAATAGGATTAATCTGATCGCCATTTTCTGCAGTTATATTGTCTGGACTTCAGATCATAGAAACAAGGATATGCCATAATAGCAAATTAGTACCGGAACAACTGATGCCACTTTTAGTACATTTTTCGACACAATTACGCGCATAATTAAGCGCTCCTTGTGAATAAAAAGATCTCCCACGCATTTAACATTCCGCACACCCTCAATCTAACACTGTTAATCATCACTCAACACTAGCACTAAACTAAAACACTGTATTTATTTATACCATCGATCGTGCGGTTCGGTTCGTCGCCAGCGCGTACGTTTTTAATATGAGCAATATGCTCAAAATCAGGCATCAAGCTCGATAGCGCTTTGGCACATATGATCTGAGGTCTGGACATTAAAGTTAGTATGTAAATACATCTTACTGATTATTAAATGATGAAAGTACCAGTCAGATTCGAAAAATTCTTTTTGTAATGATAGCTAAATTCATGAGAAATAGCATAGGCTATTTAATATCACGCAATGACCCTTAGGGGCGACGCAGACGACAGACTTTTTGTGCGATCGAGTCTGCCGCGCTTTGCAGCGCTCGAACTGTCACTAAGATTCGCAGATTGTTCGAGCGCTGCAAAGCGCTGCAGACTCGATCGCACAAAAAGTCTGTCGTCTGCGTCGCCCCTTAAGAACTGAGCAACGGCGGTGAAACCGCGGGGAATAGCTAGTATTAAGTAATTTTGTTGCTGTTTTATTTTACCGGCTTCCCCTCACCCTTCGCCACTGAAGTGTACTATAGCTACATCTCTGTCTACCCCTTTCGGGAAGAGAAGGCGTGATGTTATGTTTATGTAATAATTAAGGGCGGGTTGCTTCAAACCATCTGTATCCATAAGTCAGTACGTAATCGTTAAGTCAGTATGAAATTGTCGTACAAGCTGTAAGATGAAACAACATGGCCTAAGTGTCCCTATTATTTTTCATTTAAATGCAATACGACTAAAAGAACTAACTGAAACTCTTATAGACTTGTTCCAAAAAAACGTTTATTTTTTTCTGCAACAAAATTCAAGTATAAACTGCTACTTAAGCTGTTATTTAAATATGTAAACGCTTGTTCTTTGGTCACAAAGGTATTCTTATATTCGTTTTAAACTGTACCGAGGTTTTCTTTTGGTCTGGGACCGACTTTTTATTGCTCAATTTTCTTAGCGTTTTTATTTTTTCGAGACTATATTATTATGAACTTCTTAATTTTGTTCTGAAGCTATAATGTTGTGTTAAACTATTAGTTAAAAGTTTTTATTTCAGTACTTGCGTAATAAACTACTTGACAAAATTCAGGATCGGTGGACGAAATCGACTTGACATTTTTAGGGTTCCGTACTTCAAAAGGAAAAATGAACCATTATAGGATTACTGCATTGCTTGTCCGTCTGTCTGTTAATACCCGAATTCTCAGGAGCTCGTGGAGGTATCAAGTACTAAGGTCTGTGGTCTCTTGGGCCTGTACAAAAAAATACGGCCATTTATCCGCATATTTTGACACTTCGCTTTTGTTTTTAGCGATAACCTTTGCAGGTGCTATTCAAACACTTTTGGATTTTAGCTTTATTTTGGTTATTTTTAACCGACTTCAAAAAAGGAGGTTCTGTATTCGTCCCGTATGTATGTATGTATGTATGTATGTAAGTATGTATGTATGTATGTATGTATGTATGTATGTTTGTATGTGCGCGATTTTCTCAAAACTACTGATTCGATTTGGATGGGGTTTTCACTAACGTAATCTACATACTTTCAGGAAGGTTTTAGTATATAATACATTATGTAATCATTCCTATGTACAAAGTTATAGGCATAAATGTACACACTCCGTAGAAGATTTACTGTTGAACGAATTCGTGAAAGTAATCTAACACGGGATAAAGAACTAAAAAGGGAAAAATAAAAAACTTTTTTAACAAAAAATAACCGACTTCAAAAATCCACTACAAAGAAAATAATAATTTTGGTTTCGGAAGTCGGTGGCTTTGGATTTTGTTTGCATTTTTTGCCACCGACTTCCGAAACCAAAATTATTATTTTCTTTGTAGTGGATTTTTGAAGGCGGTTATTTTTTGTTAAAAAAGTTTTTTTTAACCCTTACGTTTTTTCATCATAGTTCTCACTTCTGTGATTAACTTTTCAGAATACAAAATCTCAACTCACCGACCTTTAGTTCTTAGTCTCACAAGTAAATTAATTCTACAAATCGGTAAAGTAAAGAAGCGAACTCGAGGACTAAAGAGTAAGCCACGGTAAGAACTTCTTTACTAGAGTTCAGTTAAACTTGTTCTTTGCTTTTAACTAAGAAATGTTACCATTAACGTTGAAGCTTAATGCGACTGATGTATTAGGGGGCTCGGAAAACAGCGAGCTATGAAATAACAGCGGTTTTAGCATAACATCAAAAATTACCTACTGCCCAACCCGGGGATTGACTGGAGTACCCCGCGCTCAGCAGTCGTGCGACTGCTAATGACCACCATTCACACGCGGGATTTGTAATCCGTCTGTCCGAGGACCCATAACGGGTAGAGCCATCTGCTCATAGATGGCGCCACTAGAAGTATGCAATAGCGCCATCTATGATCAAGATTTGATATATCTACATACTTACTATGATGTAATAGCGGCATTTTGCTCATAGATGGCACTATTGTATATTATTTCAGATCCCTCAGGGCGCGATTCGTACTCGCACTAATTGTTCGGTATTTTTTCTAATTGTTATGTTTGAATTTTTTATGTAGGCATTGACGTCATCAAGACACACAATATGCAACTATTGTTTAGACTAGTATAAGTAGGTCACCTCACAATGCACGTGACTCCACTAAATAGGTTGATTTGAGCAATTTAATGATCGATGACAACGACACGACCTAATGTGAACAGAACAATCAGAATTTGAAATTTAAATAACCTAGTTTCAGAAACTATTCAGCTATAATGTCAAATACGTAGTTTTATGCAAATATCTATCCACGCCTGAATCGCAAAAAAATGTGATTTAACTAAAAATTAATCATTTTCGGATTTTTTCTTTACTTAGGCTGTGAGACCTTGCTTGCCTAATTTCATGATTCTAGGACAACAGGATGTACCTTATAGATTTTGATTTATTAGCGAGTGTCAAAGTATGTTTTTAGAAGCTTGATTTTTCTTACAGCTGCATGGAACCATACGGTAGACCTAGACCTAAGTACCTATTTGATATTAATTTCATTTTAATATCTTCACGCTTTTCTGAGGAAAAGGGTTTTGATATACCAGCCCCGGATCTTGAATTATTTTGAGGCGGGGCAAAAACTGAAAAATGCCGCCCCCGCCCGACAATATTTTTCTTATCATCATCATCATTTCAGCCATAACACGCCCACTGATGCTGATGGACATTGGCCTCCCTCAAAGAACGCCACAACGACCGGTCTAGCGCTGCTCTTTGCGATTACTACTCTTAGTAGACGAATACACTATTCAGTGTATTCATCAACCAAGCTTGAATTTGCCGCCTGGGGCACGGGCCCTGGCTAGCCCCCCCCTAGATCCGGGGCTGTGATATACAGACGGACAACGAAGTGTTTCTATAAGAGTTGGAATTTCCTTTTGAGGTACGGAATTCTAAAAAATCTTATGAAGACTGTAAACTGTTTATTGAATATTCACACATCCCGCTAACTTTGCGGCTCCGTACATTATGACTTGCTTTATTTACACATTGAGGGTATTTAAACTTTTCAACACTTCCTACGGGCGTTAGCGTTTCTTATTGCGAATGTCAAACTACCCTCGTCGCCTTGTTCGTTGAAACTCTTAGACAGAAGTTTTGCTTAGCATTAATATTTTTGGTAAATTTAGTATTCAAGATGCTCACATTTGCTTAGCTTTTAGTTAATTAAAATATTGCGGTTTTTTCTCAGTGTAGCGTTTCGACGATATTTTATTAAAACTGTTCTTGTTTGTTTTGCTTCAAGGCGTTTTGAGCCAGTATTTTGAATGATTTATTTGCCAAAAACAATGTGTTAGCAATTATCCCTAGGTTTTTTTAACACATTTCCCCCTTCTAAACCTATCTGTATTCTTTGTAGAGTTGAAAAGGTGACGTCATCATTATCTTCCTTTCTATTTTTTGACTTAGCTTTCGCAAGAGTTTTGTAGCTAAGATAAACGAAAAGTACCTATAACCTACGGTCTCAAAAAACCTGATCAAATGATCTATCAAAAATCAAAATAATATCAACCAATCAAAGTAATACACTTCAAAAAGTTTTACAATAAAATAAATTGAATAGTAATTTAGAAATCGCAAGTTGCCAGACGGTAACATGTATTTAAATAACAAATTAACCCCTAATAATTTATTATTAACCAGTCAAACTAATACACCTCAAAATGTTTTACAATAAAATAAACTGAATAGCAATTTAGTAACTGCGTGTTGCCAGACGGTAACTTGTCTATAAATAACAAATTAACCCCATAAATGATTAGTTAACTTCAGATCAGCTGATAAGGGTTAGTGTCAACGAGACAGTGACATTATGTCATTGTCACCACAACAACAAAGGACTAGATGACGATGTAGGTGACCTACTCAAAAGGTCTTTGTTTTACGTTAGTGTTAATTAATTTCAAATTATTTCCAGTGGGTTATTAATGTTATTATAGCGCTGACTAGAATACATTTGTGTTTTATGTAATAGTTAAATTAATGGTAGACAAAACATATTAGTAACGCTCTTATGAAGCGTAACAAAAAAATAAAACCGACTTCAAAAAAATCCCTAAAACACTAAAAAGCTAAAAAAAGGTAGCTGCCCTATAAATTATAACATAAATACAATATTCATTAATTACTACCACACAAATACCTTTTTAGAAAATTCAACACTTTTTGGAGTTGGTGCTAAGCCGATTAAACTGCATCTTAACACATCTTAACATCGCGAAAAAAAAATCAGCTGTTCCATACATTTATGTTCACGTAACTCAACAAAATGTATGGGACAGATGATTTTTTTTTCGCCATTTCAGGGTTGGTCCCATAGTAAAAGTTGTTCATAATGATGAGTACAATGACCCCTTAAAATATTTCCACTGTCTAACCTGCCACCCTGTATAATTATTATACTATAGGTACTTATAGCTAGCAATTCGGCAAGGATTTTTGTTTTATTGGCTTAGCACCAACTCCAAAAAGTGTGTATACTCTGGTGAGTATACCCTTTGAATCGAAAAAAGAATTTTCAAAATCGGTTCCCAATTGACGGAGTTATCGCAGACCATACATAAAAAAAAATTGAAAAAAAATATTTCCGACGAATTGAGAACCTCCTTCTTTTTTTGAAGTCGGTTAAAAAGAGATCGGTCCAAGAAAATAATACAATTGAAGTTATATATGTTCCTAGTTTCTTAGTATTTTTAACTGGTGATGTAAAATAAAATACATACCTATTATGAGATTACAAAAAGATTTAAGGTCACGTTAAAAACTGGTTTAATGATACTTTAATTCACATAAGTTAAATGTGCTTATGGCCCATGGTGAGGGGAAGCCGGTCGATAAAATAGTAACAAAACTATGAATAATTCCGTTTTATTTATGTCATACCGTTAGTTTATTCACTGTATTTACATAATTTGAATAGATATAACATTATAGCAATGACATAACTAAAACGGAATCTATAATCTATACAGACCTATAATATGTATTATAAGACAAAAAAGCAGTGTCTGTACCTACTATTATAAAACTGTAAAAAAGCCGTTTTTGTGCATTAAAGAAATTCTAGAAAAAATGTCGGAATAGGGTACTGAGACGTAACCCCACGTAACCATGCTCAAAAAATAATAATTTCTTGGGATTTTTGTCTGTTCGTGCGCAAAAATTTCTGAATGGATTTTGATGTGGTTTTGACAGTTTGGTAGCTTGGGTTCCAAATTAAAATCTAAGCCACATTTCATTAATTTCCAGTGGGATGAACCAGAGATACAGCTTGACTTCTTCGTAGTACTAGACACTATACACAAACGGTCGTTGGCAGAAAGATAATTAAATTTCAATGGAGCCTTTAACTATTCAATTTCTATCGTTAAGGTCTCCTTTACAACTTAATGACCTTTTCTGTAACTCAGTGTAAGGAGGTCATTTTAAATGGTCAATTTATTTTAGTCCACGTGGACGGAGTTGCGGGCAAAAGCTTGTTAATTATAATTTTGTTACTATTTTATTGTAGGTACCGGTTTCCCCTCACCCTTCGCGACTGTAGGATTATAGTCTTCTAGTAACCCCATCGCCATCGGGTATAAGATTTATTACAGAAACAGTATACAAGGGGGGCTCGTGGCTAAATGACAGCCGCGCTGATCGATCGATCTGCGAGGTTAAGCTGCGCTTGCCGCGGTCAGTCCTTGGATGGGTGACCGTTCTTTACACATCGAGACCCCTCCGTGCCTCGGAGAGCACGTTAAGCAGTCGGTCCCGGTTGTCATAGGAATATCTTTGACAATCGTTACGGGTAGTCAGAAGCCCTAAAAGTCTGACAGCTGGTCTAACATTCGAATACCGGTATTACCCGTTAATTGGGTTGTGGAGGTCAGATGGCAGTCGCTCCACGTAAAATATTGATATTCAGCTGAAACTAGTTAGACTGGAAGCCGACCCCAATATAATTTGGGAAAAGGCTAGGCAGATTATGACAGAAACAGTATACAAAGTGTCATTTTACTCAGTCGAAATACGAAAAGGGGTCATTATAGGTATCTACCTCAGATCATAGAAACAATGGAGATGTGCCAAGGCGCTATCGAGTTTGATGCCTGAACTTGAGCAAATTGCTCATATTAAAAACGTACGCGCTCGCGACGAACCGAACACGATCGATGGTATAAATGCAGTGTTTTAGTTTAGTGCTAGTGTTGAGTGACGATTAACAGTGGTAGATTGTGGGTGTGCGGAATGTTTAATGCGTGGGAGATCTTTTTATTCACAAGGAGCGCTTAATTATGCGCGTAATTGTGTCGAAAAATGTACTAAAAGTGGCATCATTTGTTCCCGTACTAATTTGCTATGATGGCATATCTCCTTGTTTCTATGATCTGAGGTATCTACTCATCATTATAAACAAATTTTACTATGGGAACAACTCTGAAATAACGAAAAAAAATCAGCTGTCCCATTAATTTCTGTTCACTTAACAAAATGTATGGAGCAGCTGTATTTTTTTCGCGGTTTCAGAGTTGCCCCCATAATAAAAGTTGTTCATAATGATGAATACAATTTTCTTTTCGTATTTCGACTGACTAAAATGACAACCTGTATAATCTTTATACACACGAGATCACACGTCTGACAATCACGGTGAATCACCACGCTGAGTCGATAACTTTCACCTCCGTGTAATAATTATATCATGGCGTTTTGTTACTTAACTTATTAAGTTAAGGTTCAATTTGCAATGCAAATGTCCTGTGTAAGAACAGGTTTAGTGAGAAAGTATGTTAGTTACGCGATTTTGTTTACTTTCCGTATCATTGTGGTCAGTGACTTCAAGCTATTAAACTATTTTAATTGAGATAAATTGACGATTTTTTCATGACAATTATAATTTACCGTACCATGCACAGACTTCATTAATTGGGTACCCCCCCCGCCCCCGTCCCACGTATACAAGTACTTTAGTAAATTGGGTAACAAATTAGTGCTACCGTCCGTACATTCAACGTCAGTTTTTTTGATGAAATTGCAGATCATCGAAAGTCATATCAAAACTCAGTTTGATTTCAAAGGAAACTCGACCTTAAAGGTACGAGTTCATTCCCAATTACAAAAGAGACAGCAGTAGCAGGCGACGTGTCGCCGAGTCGCCGGCACACTATTGGTTTCTATGTATTTCTATGAAGACGACGACGTGTTGCTAGCTACGGAAGGTATTTCACAGAAATATTTAGAAACCAGTAGTGTCGCTGCGACACGTTGCCTGCTGCTGCTGTCTGCAGTCAGCAATGAAATAATTAAAATTCAGACACCGGCGACAGCTATCGACCGCAGTGGCAGGCGGCAGCGGCACAGAACAAAATAAAATGTAGTGAAGGCGACAAGCAAAACAGTGTCGCCGTGCTCAGAATGTATACCTTCATACAATCTCATAGAAAAGGAACCAATGACAGGAACCAACTGCCGACGGCAAGCGGCGACAGCAGCTCTCGCTGCGGTCTAGCATAATAAATGCATGTTCATGCTATAGAACTCGGCGGACGCAGTATCAATTACAAATTATGCTAATACAATTGAACAGCATCCCATGCTGATTCAGCACTATCCACGGTTATATATGATTACGGTGTCGGGATGGGATACAAGGATGGAAAACATTTGCAGGGTTACGATTTAGGATAGTCCGAAAATATAAAGGGTTTTATTAAATACGGGGTCTTTTTAATATCCGTTGGTGACTATTGAAAAGTAAGCTTCTTCAATTCTAATTTATTTTGGGTGGTGTGGTGGGGTGAGGCCTTGATGTTTCTTTCGGAATTGCTGTAGGATTTTTTAATGTGACTGCACATTTTTTACTCCTGGAAATTCTTCTCATTGAATAAAATGGAGAAGAAATTCTAGATGATGTAGCAGATGAGAAGAACATACCTACTCGTAAATAATATACCTACAGGGTGAATTTTCAAGTGGGTGTGGATTCCTAGTAGTTTCGGATTTGGTCATCCACGCCAACTTGAAAAATTCACCCTGTTGTTGTTAAATATACTTTAAGTGATGTTAAATACTTTATCCTTTGTTTCAGTGGTAACGGGATGTACCGACGGCATTGGCAAGGAGTACGCCAGACAGGTGATGTATTATCATTCATTACATATATTTTAATTATACATTTGTTTTAATTATACCATTTATAGGCACTTTTGAATTGTCCAATATAGTTGTCAGTCAGTGTGTCCGTAAGGTAATGCTAGTAGCCCATTTCAAAACGTAGATTCCTATGGACAAGAACGAACCAAAAACTTCATGGTTATTTATAATGGTTTTATAATTGATAGGCTCGCGTTTGACCACTGTCTACCACCTAATGGTAAGCGATAATGCGGTCGACGATGATCCAAACTTGCTTAAAAGTAATCTATCCACTCTAGACTTGAATTCTCCTAGGTTATAGATATCGGGAATCACAGACTTTGGCAAGGAGTTCTACTCTTTGGCTGAATCCACAGTGCACGTGTTTCCAAAACGTTTTGTGCGTATGCGTGGAATGTCCACCATATAGCGCTGATATCATGAAGTTTTTTGAAGAAAGACTGAATGCGATGTTGAAGTTTATTTGAGCAGCATTTTCTGATGAATAATTCAAAATAACAGGGAATTTAATATTATATAGCAAGGTTCGCTGCCTAATAAGAAAAAACTCAGAGAAATATATTTTTCAGCAAGTTTATTATAATAAATTCAAAACAGCAATTCTTAAACTTTGCACATTACTATGAATAAATTTTGATAAACATTTAAGTGCCAGACTTTTGGACTCAATTATAATAAATAAACCTTAGGTAGGTGTTAAGTTGTAAATAAGTTTTCAGGTTCATTTGTTAGTGTGTCTACACCTACCGGGACCCACACCCTAACCGAGCGCGGGTGGTTCAGGGAATTAGTTCTATGTTTGTTCTATTAGTACCAACCTGAAATTTAATTTGTTCTGCGTTATTTCTTGTAATAAATGCCTTTGATGTCGACCTCCGGCTACTACTTTTTTAATAGGCGCCTGACAGTCTTCAGATTAGTCTCCAACTTTAGTTCTATATATGCTTTTCATTTTACTATAAATCTATCTATTATTAGGCTTACTTTCTTAAATATTGGAGTAAAACATAACCTCCGGCTAGCGGACTACTTTTTTAATAGGAGTATCAGGCGCCTATTAAAAAAGTGGTCCGCTAGCCGGAGGTTATGTTTTCCCTGAACCACCCGCGCTCGGTTAGGGCGTGGGTCCCGCTAGGTGTAGACACACCATTTGTTAGCAAAAAAAAAGATTTTTTATTATTCTAAGTTTATTAGTCTAACGTTTGACCGCCATCTCGACTGATATTAAGCGATGATGCGTTCTATAATGGAGCACGCTTGTCTAAAATAAACCGGTCGTCCCTTCGACGTTTCCTAATATTTGCTTTTTAATCATTTTGTGTATCTAAGACCCCGCTAAGACCCCGCCACTGTCGGAAATCATCTTACAGTACCGAAAAGATACCGAGCGCCTACATTTTAGTGGTCCGCATTGCGCACGTCAGATAAACTTTAACTTGTTTCTATAGGCGCCGTCAAAATTGTCCGGACCAAAACATATTGAACTGACCAATGAGGGAGCAGAGATCGGTGCCTTGCTATTTATTAGTGCAATTTTATTATTAAAATAGGGCCCGGATTATGAAGTGTTAAGGTAATCATTGCTCCGTTACCTAATAAAAAGAGATAGTGTTCGTTAGTGGCGAAGGGTGAGGGAAAGCCGGCACAATGAAATAGTAACAAAATAGAAACTATTCCGTTATACCTACTTATGTCATACCTATGCGTTTATTTACCATATTTAAATAATTTTAATAAGCGAATAGGTATGTATGTCTTAACTAAAACGGAACTATTTTTCAATTTTTGCAAACATTTTTTATCTATCTGGGGTTTGACGGGTTAAAAAGCGTTCGCGTTGTTCTTCTTCTTGACAGTGAGATTTTGTAATGAAAACGAATGTTTTAAGTATTCGTGACACCTACTTCAGAGATTGATCGCGCTATAAAGACGTCTGTCAGAGGCCTTATTTTCTGCTTATGTTAATAATAAATTAATAATTGAAGGGTCTACTACTTTTGTAAATGTATTTACTTTGGCTATTATATCATTAGAAAAGCAAATATACGCCGTAATGGACAGAAAACACATAGTTGCTCTATAAGTATCTACTTCGTACTTGACGATGGTCGTTATTTATGTTTGATTTATTAAAATTTTTATTGTTTACTTAGCAAACATCCTTAATGGTGCTGATTCCATTGAACATCGCACTAAACTAATTTTAATCATACTATATCTCTTTCTTACAAATACCTATAATTGAAAAAAAACAGAAAATATTAATAACTGTCAAATTACTCTACACCCTTGTCATTTACGGAAAAATAGTCGTGACCTTTTGCGATCACGATTAAATTGACAGGATTAAATATCTGCTATCCCTCTCTCATGTTTTTTATTAGAAAGAACACAATACAACTAAATTAGTTTAATTCATAAACACTATAATCGGCACGGAATCGGCACCAATATCAATGGGCAAAATTTTTGAGATAGGACTTCTTTTAAATCCGAAACTACGAGTAAGTAGAGCTGGTCAAGTAGATTTATAGATAAATCATAAGCTAGATTTTAAAGAAAAAAATAATTATACTTATTTATTTGTATAGATATTAATCACATAATACCTAACCTAGAAATAAGGTAACGTATTTGGCTTGTCAATGTAGACAGACAACATAAATTGATTCCAATTACAACTCGCACACATTTAATAATTATTCTATTCCCTAACTTGAAACATCAAATTCAACAACCAATTAATTAATGAGACCGTAAGATCCTAAATTGAAGTAGGTACTAATCATTCAAGCTCATCGATCCAATAAATTGGCCAGAATCGACAGAGTATTCTGCCTACAAATTACTACAACTACCTATGTACTCTGTGATTAATTTCGACGATTCTCGAGTGATGCGTAACAACCCTAATCGTAGCGGTAGTACAAATATTTATACCCTTACCACAAAAAAGATAAACACGTGTTAAACGCGAATGCTACCAAAAAGAATACACACTTGGTTTAGACAAGTTAGTGCTAAAACAAGTGCGTATTATTCTTGGTAGCATTCGTGTTGAACACGTGTTTATCTTTTTTGTGGTGCGTCCGTTAATGTTTAAATACCAAGACTCATTCTTAACAATATACGAATACTTATTTATTCAGTATCATCAGTGGCGAAAGGTGAGGGAAAACTGGTACATTAAATAGTTACAACATTATAAATAATTCCGTTTTACTTATGTCATAATAAAATTATCTATTCGCCTATTCAAAATATGTAAATATAGTGAATAAATGATAGCTGTATGAAAGTAAAATGGAATTATTATTTTAATTTTGATACTATTTTATTGTACCAGATTTCCCTCACCCTTTGTCACTCTTCGGTATTAATAGTAGCATACAAAAGAATCATTGAGGTAGGTTCAAAGGATTACGCCGAGAGGCACTTGGATTGCAGTAAAAATTGCAACAAGCGTGTATTAAAAAATCTTATATAGAATATTGGAAGGATGGAAAAATATGTCGGAATTGTAGTAGGTACGCATATTGTAGCTTCTACCTACGTCGCAGAAATAATAAAAGCATTTCATCAGCGCAGAAATATATTTCATTAATTATGTGGTATTTGTTTTAAAAAAATAATTATGAAGATTATTTAATATTAATATTAATGTTTTTGTTACAGTTGGCCGCCCGTGGCTGTGATATTGTTCTAGTCAGCCGTTCAATGGATAAACTGAATGCAACAGCGCAAGAAATCGGTAAATTACAGGATACTTAGCCTTATTTGTGCATTTATCTTTGAGCCTTTATTTTAAAATATTTTTTATAGCTAAACCATTTTTGTCTCTCGCTTTTTTTTTCCGTATTGACTTGTGTATGTATATTATTTTTTGTACATGTACTTTTTTCCATTTTCTTTAATTTTTAAACTTTTGTAACCCATTTGTGTTTCTTTTTATGCTGTATAGTAAGTTACAAGTTCATTAATAATTTCGTAAACTAGCGAGAGCGAAATAAACCGATTTTATTTATACCTATTTTCTTTTAAAATGGTCGATTCAACTGAGTTTAATGACACATATTTGCATGTTTACTTAGATACTTAAAAATACAAATGTTTTGCTTTAACCTGTTTAATACCGGTCGGTATAATCTACATTTTGGACCATTCTTGTTACTACTAACAGGAATGGGACATTTTTTCATTCATCATTTGATTGTTCCCATAGAAAAGGAATTCGGCGTATCAACCAAGATCATCCAAGTTGACTTCAGCGGTGGAGAAGAAATTTACGAGACCATTGAGAAGGAGATCGCTGGCCTTGAGATCGGAACCCTGGTGAACAATGTCGGAGTGTCCTATGCGTACCCTGAATACTTCCTGGACCTGCCTGACTTGTAAGTTGTACTTAAAAACACCTTTAAGATTCCATAGCCAAATGGCAAAAACGGAACCCTTTTGATTTTGTCCTGTCCGTCTGAGTAAAATGATTGAGTCTATGAATGGAAACTGAACCGCCTAAGGAGTATCTAATCAATAGTAAAATTACGTAAAACAAATAATATATAGTTGCAAAATGTTCCACAAATACCAATTATTCAACAAGCCTACAAAAATTCCAACCCTCCAACTGCGGCGTCAAAAAAATTCTGACGTCACTAAATCCAATATGACAGACGGTGGCACCCGTTTTATTCCACTTGACAAGTTAAATGCTGCAAATACCGGAGCCGTGATTCTGAATTGCGTTCAACACGGCTTTAGGAATGTCAAAAATTTTATTATCCGTTGTACTGTGGACTTGACGGTGATATTGGTACTTTATATACGATACAGGGAAATTGAGACGGACTACGCCTGTTTTCCACTGTAAAAAAAACTATACCCAACACGTAAAAAAAATACCTATGATACTTTCTGGCCACTTTTGTATTATTTTGCCTAAAATTTAATTGATTTTTTTGTCGAATCCGCTATGGGTCATATGGGTTTCTTAAGGAAAGTTGTTCAGTATGACGGTTCCCACAACGGATGCAAGTGAAACAAAACTCTTTAAATATCTTTTCAAAACTATCAAAAGCGACTTCCAAGAAAATAATATCCGTGGAAACCTTCAAAGTCGACGCGACTTCAATAGTCGTGAGTTTGCCTCGGCTAATATCGCGGAAAACCTGAACATTTGTGAGCTCAATGCAGTCGGTTCGATGGCAGGTGCTATGAGAGTGCAGAATTGAAATATTGATATAAGATTATTTGGGACGCGGCGGCGAATTGATATCGCATAGAATTGGTTTGGTTTTGACATATTATTTGGAGTTAGAAAAATATTGAAAGAGCACAAAAATATGATATTGAAGCAATAGCAGGGGTTTAATATTAGACGCAGTGGCAAAGGGTGAGGGAAAGCCGGTACAATAAAATAGTAACAAAATAATCCGTTTTACCTAAATCATATCTATTTTTATTCACTGTGTTTGCATTTTGAATAGTCGAATAATAGCTTAAGTAAAACGGAATTATTTATTGCCCTTCTCCTCTAGACAGCCAATATAATATTTATGGTTATTTTGTGATATTATAGACGGAGTAGTTTTAAATGCACTTTTGCATTGGGCACATTTGCGTTGGGTCCCGAGTCCCAGAATAGTTATGTGATTTCAAAATGGATGTCCTTATGATGATTTAAAAATTTTGAAATTGGTCTAAATAAAGTGCTTCTGTCGTGAGTCGGGGGTAGGGGGGGTGGCAATTACACCCATAACTTTGGCGAATTTATCTACTGTCCCACACTTTAACTAAACTAGAATTAATATTAAAATTTCTTATTACTTATTTAGATTACCACAGTCTAAATTTGTCTCTCCTGCCTACGCCAAGCTACCTCTAGCGAGTTAATAGGTAGATATAATAGCCAGCCATGACGTTACAGCTAATGGCTTGGGCTTAATCGCCGCATGTAGATGGCTTGTAGCGTTATATACCGATGCTAAAGTGCAGCGATAAGCTTATAATGTACCTATACCTAGGTGCATACTTAAATAAGCTATTAAACAGATCTAAAACTTCCTTAGTACTGAAAAATCGGTAAGCGTGAGTTGGGGACATGGAGCTATACAGCACGACCACAGAAAACTAAATAATAAGACAATAGAAACGTTATCTACTACATTTTACTACCAGAGCGCCTAACATGCGCGCCGCGACAAAATTTTGTCGACGCTTTTATCGTGCATTTGTCTCGTATTTGCACGAGTAAGAGTGAGACAAAACAGTCGACAAATTTTAGCCCTGCAGGAAGCTAGGAAGGAAAGGAAGGAAAAAAAACTAGCACTAGTAGCCTAAGTAGTAGAATTCTATTCATCCCGATTGTTTTTGCAACGAAACAATGAGTATTAATTACTGTACGAGCTGAACTCTGAAATTGCGCTTAGTAAAAAACCTTCATTATTTTAATAAACCTTCAATTTTTACCTTCACCATAAAGCCCCGCTTAATATAGAACAAAAAAAGAAAACCGCCTTCAAGAGCCCTTATGTGAAAATTATTGACCTTTATTGTTGCCCTTAAAAAACGACCTTAAGACCTACAATTTAAATAATCATTTGACATTGGATATAAATACTTGCGTATTCTCAAAGAGTAAAGGGCATGCAGACGTGAACGACTCTTAGTCAGTTTTTATAATTAGTAAAGCTCTTTGTGGAAAAATTCGTTCAAAGAAGTACTATCGCCTACTTGTTTGCCACTCCAACAACATCAAAGAAGTTACCGCCGCCGCCGTCTACGGACATCTTTAATTCTAGAGGCATCGTTAGTAACTCGTCTACACTTGAGACAGAGTTGTGATGTCTCGTTTGCCTTTAATTATATCACCTATCAGTGGCGAAGGGTGAGGGTAAACCGGTACAATAAAATAGTAACAAAATTATTAATAATTCCGTTTTACTATGTCATATTTATTTGTCTATTCAAAATATGAAAATACGGTAAATTAACAAATAAATATGATATACCTAGCTAAGTTACATTTATAATTTTGTTACTATTTTATTGTACCGGCTTCCCCTCACCCTTCGTTACTGACACCCACTTTTCTAACTTCCACAGCAATACTGCTTAGCTGCTTTACAATCGTAGATTCGTAGCAATGAGCGTCAATCTTTAGTTTTTTCGTTGTCGTAGCAATTGATTTTTACGGGGACCCTTTAAAATCAAAGAACATTCGAGTAACGAAACTGGTTTAGAATTCTTACTAGCTTCCTCTCGCGGCTTCTTCCGCATTTTTCGGGATAAAAAGAAGCCTATTTTATGCTGTGTTACAATTTGGTGTACAATAAAGTATATATGTTCTATCTATGTATGTATGTATCTATGTATCTCTGTGCCAAGATCCGTTCAGCCGTTCTAGCGTGATTGAGTCACAAACATCCATCCATCCAAACTTTCAGATTTATGATATCAGTAGGTACCTATAAATAGTACTTTTGTTCAACAGGGACAAGGTGATATCAACCTTACTGCAGGCTAACATAGTGTCCGTGACGCGCATGACGCGTCTCGTGCTGCCCGGCATGGTGGCGCGTCAGAAGGGCGTGCTCATCAACATTGGATCTGCTTCATCCAGGATACCTAGCCCACTGCTCACCGTCTATGCCGCTAGCAAGGTATGAATATATTAGACACTAGCACTCCGCCCGCGACTTCGTCCGCGTGTCCCACAGGAACTGTGCATTTTTTCGGGATAAAAAGTAGCCTATGTTACTCAGTGATAATGTAGCTTTCTATTAGTGAAAGAATTTTTAAAATCGGTCCAGTAGTTTCGGAGTCTATTCGGTACATACATACAAACAAACAAACAAAAAAATCTTTCCTCTTTATAATATTAGTATAGAAGTATAGATATATTATGGCAATAAATAAATAAATAAATAAATTAACAAATAAATAAACAAATAAATAAATAAATAAATAAATAAATAAATAAATAAATAAATAAATAAATAAATAAATAAATAAATAAATAAATAAATAAATAAATAAATAAATAAATAAATAAATAAATAAATAAATAAATAAATAAATAAATAAATAAATAAATAAATAAATAAATAAATAAATAAATAAATAAATAAATAAATAAATAAATAAATAAATAAATAAATAAATAAATATATAAATAAATAAATAAATGGTGGTATAAGTCCCGGCACCAGTCTTGATCACAAACGTCACCTGCGCATTAGCTGATTTTTCGGTCTCTTTGGCGGAATGAAGAAGACGAGGGGCGCCGAGGCTGCACGCGATTGGTTCGTCAGTCGATGCTCGTCGTCTAATTCGACCATTCTCTATTACGTATTGTCAACTGTCTATTGTCTATTGGGCCGAAAATGTACATGCGCGATCTGTGATCATCTTTAGTGCCGGTACATATACCTACTATTTACATAAAGTGTTTTGTTATTATTTTGACAGTCACAAAAATCTAAATAAGTCAATGGAAGTCATCAAGGCAAGTAAACTTGTCATCGCTTTTGAGCAAATTATGTGTCTTACCTACATGACTCCAAAACATCGAGAGCGCGCGTTTAAAAATGTAACGTATAAAAACGGAATTAAGTTTAATTTATATTGCATTGGATGTTAAAAAGATGTTCCTGCGAACCTGGGACTTGCGTCCTGTTAGTAAAATGTAGTAGATAAAATTTCTATTGACTCATTATTTAAATTTCTGTGGGCACAGTTAGGGTCCTGTGAAACTCCAATTCAATTCAATTCAATTCAAATCATTTATTTGCTAGAACATGGTATGTACAATGGTCTTACAGTTTTAAAGTTCCGACATATTCTGCCACATGCGGCGTGCAAAATACGAGTAATTATGAAGTTAGAAACAATTCAATTAATATTATACTTAAATTAATACTCAATTACAAAAAATGTTATTATCTTATTTATATATTTTTTATTATTATATCTTGTCGTCAATAAATTCTTTAACACTATAATAAGTTTTGTTTAGTAATAGGTTATGTAACTGTTTTTTGAACAATGTGAGGCGTTGTTGAGCAAGGCTTTGAGGAAGGTTATTAAATATTCTAATACACATACAGTACACGTTTCTTTTAAATATTTCTAAATGTATTGGCGGCATGCGTAATCTGTTTTTGTGTCTGGATCGGCTATTCACATTATCACTAAACTTTTCAAAAAAACTTCGCCCATCAATACGCGCCGAATCGGGCGAACCGCCAGAAAAAAATTGAAGGTGCATAAAATCCCTGAGGAATTCAAATTCAGTGCAGACAATGCGGACGAAGCGGCCGGTATGACCGCATTCTACTAGATAGTCCTTTAAAACAGAATACGATAAAAAAGCCACTAGAAAGAAAATAATAATTTTGGTTTCGGAAGTCGGTGGCTTTGGTTTTTGTTTGCTTTTTTTGCCACCGACTTCCGAAACCAAAATTATTATTTTCTTTGTAGTGGCTTTTTGAAGTCGGTTATTTTTTGTTAAAAAAGTTTTTAGTTTTCTCTTTTTAGTTCTTTATCTCGCGTTAGATTACTTTGACGACTTCGTTCAACAGTAAATCTTCTACGTAGTGTGTACATTTATGCATATAACTTTGTACATAGGAATGATTACCTAATGTATTATATACTAAAAAACTTTGTACATAGGAATGATTAATTAATGTATTATATACTAAAACCTTCCTCAAAGTATGTAGATTACGTTAGTGAAAACCCCATCCAAATCGAATCAGTAGTTTTTGAGAAAATCGCGCACATACAAACATACATACATACATACATACGGGACGAATATAGAACCTCCTTTTTTGAAGTCGGTTAATTAAAAATAGTACCTAACAAATTGCATCTACATAAAATCTTTGCAAAAGCTTATATTATTTCCAGATCGAAAGAATGAACAACAAGCAACAAAGTCACTACCAATATTTCATCTCATATCTCAGGAGACCTAACTACTCTTATCTGCTGGATATAAAAGTTGTCTGTCAATTTATACCAGATTCTTATAAATGAAAAGTTGTCATGTGGTGGTCTGTAGAGATTTTGTTAAAGGAAGACATACTTTATTTCTTGTCAGTACCTACTTAAGAAATATATTTGACTAGGCATCGTATAATTAGCCTCACTCAAAAGACGTTGGTAGTTTTGGTCTTGATAAGGTACAGTAATAAAAGCTTAGCAAAAAATAAAAATAAATTTTAATTGTTCTTTGCCTAATTTATCTTAGAGATTAAAAATTGGAATCAAAAATCGAAATAAATAAGAAATAAAATGATTATGCCGTTGACATTTTGAAAACACCAATAAAACAAAAACGGGTGCATGCTGGCTGGCGCGTGCCTCCATAGAATACCATGTCGACAGCAACTAAAACCTTTGAATTGAGAACTCATTAGTCGGGCTGTACTTCATTGGACTTCCATAGAATATCATGTCAACAGCAACTAAAACCTTTGAATTGAGATCTCATTAGCCGGGCTGTACTTCATTGGATCATTCACACCATACTTAACCTCACTGTCACAAATACGAAGATTTCTCTTTAACCCAATTAGTACAAAAACAAATAAAAAATGAATTTAAATACTCTTGAAATATCCGATCACACCAAACTAATTTCATATCCGTACCGACATACACAATCTGAAGCCCAGCGTTCTATGGGCGTCTGCCAGTGTCCTTTTGCACTTATGTTGTAATCACAGAACAGACATTCAATTTTATTTATTGGTATAGTTTTAAGAGATTTAATTTAATTAAAATCTTTTTTTTTCTCACAGGCTTACGTCGACAAATTCACGGAGGGCTTAGAAATGGAATACGGTAAAAAAGGCATCATAGTACAAAGTGTGTTGCCCGGTTTCGTCTGCTCAAACATGTCCGGGATCCGCAGGAGCTCACTCTTCGCCCCTACAGCCAAAGACTTCGTCAAATCTGCCATCGGTCTCGTCGGGATCGTCACAGAGACTACAGGCTACTTCCCGCATGCGATCTTCGTTGGCGTTATTAGACTTATCCAAGGGACCTCACACAATTTTGCCAATTGGCTAGTCACCAGGTCCATGGAAAATAGCCGCAGAAAATTACTCAAGAAGAACAAACATCAGTAAATATATCGACTGCATTTATGGGTATTTTGGTGGCGAATTCACATTTAAAGTCGAGTATTCTTTGGGAGTATTCTCCTGGTGAATGCCAGACTGCCTTTTTCTTGTCACGCGGATTTGTGCCCGCATGCGCGCTGCCCTTATCCTATCTTTTTATACTTACGTACTTTTTCTGTCCTGTATTCGTCCCACGTGGTCCCGCGTGCGTGTGGCATACATGACAGGAAAAGTATGCATGACAATATAGGATGCGGGCGGCGCGCATGCGGGCTATATACGCAGGGTTTAGAAACCTACTACTACTGTCAGTTTTTAAAAACATGTAGGCCGAACACGAGTTATTTTGACTTATTATCGTAAATGTAAGCATAATTTGAATATAAAATACAACTTTCCTAGAACATTTTGATAAAATTTTCTACAACTTGCACAATTTAAAAAATACAGAGAAATTAATAATTTAAGTATATAAATATTGTGTAGCAAACGTATTATTTCAATTCAAAATATGCTTACACTTACGATACCATACGTCAAAATAACTCGTGAACGACCCACTGATTCGTTCAAATTTCATATTAGCTGTTGTCATGATTGGCTGGCTGAAATAACAACAACCATTCATGTAATAAATTCTGTACCTCAGAGGCAAACGATATTAACTCCACTTCTTTTTAATTCGAGATTTTTATACAATTGAATTCGCAAAAAATTGCGCTATACGGTGACTAACTTGCTAACTTGCTTTGTACGATATTTAAAATCTCACTTCCTGCTTCTTTGCACGTTTTTGCACGTTCTGTAAAATTTCGATTTTGGCACGTAATGTCGTTTGCCTTTGAGGTCAGAGTTGACATAAGCTTTTTTAATAAATCATAATTATTGAAAAGGTTTTTAGAAACTTTGGGTTTAATAATAATATTTATACTTAGATAACTATGCTTACATGCTTTCCGGTTTCTTGGTTTCTTTATAATTTATCACAGCGCGAGAATGACTTCTATGAAGTATCATTTAGACACAAAATATAGAAATATAGAAGGCCGACTCCAAACAACGAGCGATACTAGGTGCACGCACACATAGATGCAAAATCGCTGTACGTACACGGCGATGTCAAACTATCTCAAACGAATGCAAGTCGCGAGTGCGCTTGCACTCGCTGTACGAACACGCGTGTCTACGTATGCGTGCCTTTTCGCTCGTTAAATGGAACCAGCCTTCTGTATCTATTTACTTTGTGGTTTAGTGGTGTGTGTTTTATCTGCAATTGTATTATAGCTGCTGTGAAAAAGGGAGTCTGCCCTGAATATCTACATTTCTTTCTAATTGCAAGAACTTGGTGGGCCACTCTTTTTATTTTCTGCCTCTTTCTAATGTTTCTGATCTTTTCGCATCTTTCACATTTCAAATTATTCGTCCTTTTCTTGCGCTGTGCCTTATGCTTGTCTCTCATGTACTAGCAAGTAATACACTAAATAACCAAAGATAAATCATATTTATTCAATAAAATTAATAGTAATTTTCATGTTGAGCATTGTAAGAGCTCGACGTGGATACACCGACTGTTGAGTATTTTATATGCTCAACTTTCGAAAAATGTATCATGGCTATTTTTAAATGTAAGCATCAGTATGTACTGAGGCACTTAGTATGTACTGAAAATTATTGTGATTGCAAAATTGTTAATTTAAACTTACAAGATGGCGTTGACTGTAATCTTATTTCGGCGACTGATACTTTATTGGTATGTTAGCAAAGACAGGGAATGTATATATTTGGATATTAATAAACTTGGTATATATAAATATAACTATTGTTTAATTAACCTGTGGTGGTGGTTTAATTAGTATAAATTAAAACTGTGAGCACGCAAATTATTGAACGTTAAGCTATCGTAACGTATTAACTTACTAAACTCTAGGCCAGAACACTGCTTAAGGACCGCACCGATATTTGGTGTGCTTCAATACACATTTGTCGCTATCGAATTTAATTTTACTTTTACTACTCGATATCGGTACGAAAGCGTTTGTCGAATGTTCGTTTTTTCAAATACGGGTCGGGACGCTCACGCTGCGCGGATTTCATACAAAAATTTTCGATCGCTATACTATAAAGACTAGTGGTCACCCAGTAGTCGAAATTCGACCGTAATTTAATATATTTGTAACATAATATCATAATATATATAGCTCTCTGCACTTCTCCATATAAACTTTAACTAAGCCAAATCTCACACTCCTCCGTGCTCGCAATATGCTTAAAAGGAGTACAAAGTTTTCTCTTCACTTTTTATTTTATTAATATTATGTGAAGAGAAAGATAGCGATATTATTTTTATAGTTCGTGCTCGAGAAAGTGTAAACGCTGGTTAAAACCACATTTACAATAAAATAATTGCTAATTAACATCATGGCGAAAGAACCAACAATCTTCATTGTAAATGTAAAGTTATTAAAATTGACTGTAAGTACTAATAGTGTATTATAAAAAGGTGGGTGGAGGTATGTTTTATTGTACAGATATTTAAAATCTTTGGATTTTATTGAAATTTTTTTACTACTGCGGACCTAGCACGAAAAATTTTGACGTATGGTATCGTAAACGTAAGCAAATTTTAAATTAAATACAACAGTCCTAAAACATTTTATAAAATTTTATACAATTTGCGCATTTTAATAAATACCTAGGTTCTTACAGAGAAATAAATTAAGTATTTAATTTATATAAATATTGTGTAGCAAACGTATATTTTCAATTCAAAATATGCTTTCATTTACGATACCATACGTCAAAATTATTCTTGCTAAGCTGCTAAGCCCACTGGCTTATAATTATTATCTCATGATTATTTTGTTTCTTTTACAGGACAGGAAAAATGGAAGCTTGACGGTCTTTTAGTGTTAGCGAAAGGTTAAGACTTTTTTTATGTACAAAGTTTAAGTTAATTTTGTTTTATTCCTCTATTTATTTTCAATAAATGTTTGTTTTACCAAATAAACTCATTCGTTTTTATTCATTTCAATTTTATATAATAATATGTAGGTATTAAAACACCTGGACCACTAACCTCCATATATACAAGTACCTTGTATATATGAAGGTCAGTGACCTGTACCCCTATCATGAGTTTTTTTGACGTATAGTTTCGTTAACGTAAGCATATTTTGAATTTAAAATACAGCAGTCCTGGAACTTTTTGATAAAATTTTATACAATTTGCACATTTTAAAAAATACAGAGAAATTAATTAAGTATTTAATTTATATAAATATTGTGTAACAAACGTGTATTTTCAATTCAAAATATGCTTACGTTAACGATACTACACGTCAAAAAAACTCATGATAGGGGTACTGGACCCTGTGTAAATTATGTATAAACTCCTGAATTTTGATAAATAATATTCAGGTACCAAGTTAAGCAAAGAGTTTATAACTTCGAAACCAAAGAGGAGAGATCTGCCAAACTTTTTTCTTCGTTTAAACACCAAAAATGTCAAAATCCAATGTGTCCTTCAAAAAAGTGGAACCAAAAAAATACAAAAAACACAAAAAATGTAAAATGTTCGGAAAATGGTAAAGTACTTCGGTACTATGATTGGCACTAGGGGATGAATTATGGGTAAGGGGAAAAATTCCGAGTGTGGACTCAGCTTCAACCTAAATCAACTTCTGATGGTGATCGGCTCTGTAGTGATCTTAGTTCTACTTTTTTTAGTCGTCTGTCGCATAACGAATGGTGGAGGCTGAAACTATGGGGAAAAGTTCAAATACGTGCTACAATGTTGACGTATTACAAGTGGTCGTAATTGCCTTCGCATTTGTAACCCTACTCATTGTAATGAGTTGGATGTGCAAATACTTTCAAGGGACATAGATGAGGATTCCAGTGCTGGAATAACATAACCATGGCTAAATGTGGTGGATTAGTCATCAGCTTGAATCAGTTGCTAACAATAGTTGGATCTCTAGTCGTTTTGATTTTTCTATTCTACATCGTGTGCAGTCTTATTTCTAAACAGTATGCGTGTTGAAGCGATGGCAAAGAAATCTGTACAAAACGAACAGTTTGATGTTTCGCACCTACTAGTTGGCGCATTTGCGTTTATTACTTGGTTGATAGTGATAAGATGGATGTGCAAATACTTGGAAAGCCTACCACCGTAGATTTTGACGTCGTTTTATGGAAACAAGACGATGCTTCAAACAAGAATAATATCTATCGGTTGCGACTAATTTAAAATGCCTATCGAAGATTTACGTTCTGTAAAATTCAATGCTTCAGACAAGAAAAGACCTGTGAAAAACATGCATTGTTTCATTTATTAAAGGTTGATGTCCAAACTTGAGAAGCTTTCAATGATTAACTCGCTTATTTATGAAAACAAAGCCATGCTTGAAACAAGAAAATAATTGTGAATACGTGCATCGTTTAAAGTGAAAATGGATATGCAAACATAGGTACATTGCGTCACCTTTTATAGTAAATTTTGGCATTACTTATTTTTAAATCAAGACCATGCTTTGAACAAGAAGAAGCCTTTAAAAATCAGTCATCATGCATCATTGAAAATTGATTGTACAAACTTTTGTCACAGATTTTAGTATCACAAGTTAGTGAAAACTAAAAAAAAGGAATCTAAACAAGAAAACAAATGTAGAGCAGTCTTTATGAATCGTATACAAACAACATTAAGGTACTATTTATTTTATACACTGTGTTGTAATAAACACTATTTTGAAACTTACTTTGTTTTCAATGCATCTCAGGCTAAGGCTGGTTACACAGTCACGCTGACCGCCACCGGCGCGGGCATTCGCCCGGCCGGCGCGGCTCGTAAGCCATACAATCATAACGTACGCGTTACGTAGAGGTACGCGTTTCATATGAACTGGCACAAGACACATCTATGTCGTGCCCCGCGCCGGTAAGTAAGCGCGACTATGAAATCACCCTCTATACAACGTGAAATTTTAGTGGTTGTTTTCCCGCGGCAAAACGATTTGCCCTAAGTAGTACTATCGAAACATAGAGTTAAATTTTAATAATTATTAGAAAAAATATATTTTTTTTAGATCTATAGAGCATACTTACACTTCACTTACCTAACAAATTACGAGAAATTCAGTATTAATAATGAGCATGCTTAGCAAAGTTTTTCTTATGTTGTTGATTGTGTGTGACTTAGACTTTGCTAAGCACGCAACTTAGAGGGACTCAAAGATTGCATTATGATTAGTGACTATGCTAGTTAAGTCTGAGCAAAGTGTATGCTCTATAGATCTCATCCTCAATCTCTAGGTCTAAGAATTACAGCTGTAACCGATTTTGACGCTACGCGTAGACGGAGAACATCGCAGAGGATTCTGAAGGCATTGAATCTTCTTGTCACACAGCTTGGAACTTATCAAGGTCCGGTAAAATGCTCAACCTTACTTGCACAAACTCTAATTTGCTCAAGCAAGCAATTAAAACGAGATGCAGTGCAAACAGTTCGTCATAGTATCTAACTGCACAGTGAAGCGAGCGCAAGCACAATAATAATTTGTACAAGTTATTTGTGGATGCAAGTCGCTGCATGTAGCCGGGCCTTTAGCTACGTGCGTTGCATTTTCAGTTTGAAAGAGATATCTTGCTGTGCCGCTCTCTAAACCTATCTAAATGAGTATTATTGAGTATGTAGTACGTAGTTAATACTATTTAAACACTTACTAAAGTCAATATATTCAAAGTTAATGTATTCTGGGTACAAAGAACTGTTTGCGTCAATTTTTGAAATTCTTGTCGCGACATACATTATAAATTAAAATAATGCATTCTATTCCATCCACGTTTAATTCTTTGTTAAAAAATAAGAATTTTTAACATAACATCATGCCTATAAGTATTCTCCAAAGGGTTAGGCAAAGGGTTGCCATAGGCATTTTCCCATATATAGGTAGGTACGGGATTGCTACATGTTCACGCCCTAAGCCGAGGCCCGTACCCCACTAGGGGTGCCCTTAGCGTGTGGTCGCTTAGTTTGTAGTTTTTATTTCGTTTTAAGCCTGGCTGGAGGCATTTGTAAGTCCTCACCAGAAGTCCGCGTTAAGCAGTGACGGCTGTTAGAAGCCAACTGCGAGAGGCCATTTCAAAAAAAAAAAAAATTGCTACATGTTCAACAATTTCGTCAAAATACGGAAATGGCCGAGATCAGAGTGTACGTGGCCGGTGGAAGATGCGGAGGCGAGAAAAACTTTTCTTTACATTTTACGCTATGTCGTAGGTATTGTTGTAACACACGCGGTGTTTATATCACCCAAAATAGAAAATAAAAAACAAGACCGCCAAAAACATCGACTTCTGAAATTGTTTCAAATTGTGATCTTTTCGAAGGCGATTTTAACTTTTTTTTTATTTTTATTTTAGTAGCTTAGCTCCGGCAGTTCCTTTTAAAATATTCATCACAGTTTGTCACTGGAAAATGAAGTGAAAAACTGACGGCCACTGCATTCTCTAATTAATATTAAATTCCAATTCCGCGGCAAGCTCCGTGTAGCTTATGTGAAAACCGTTTGGAGACCATTTCGTAATGAAGTTTTTAAACATTCAAGATGCAGTTTGACGTATGATGATGCAGTGTGTGTTCTGACTGAGTAATCACCGCGGTTGATGAATAATTTTGTGATCACTGGTTTTAGTAGAAAGGCTAGCTTTTTGCCTGCCACTATTTTTAATGGCCTCGTGTAGGGTGGCTGGTGCTACGGAGAAGTCAAGCTGTATCTCTGGTTTATCCCACCGAAACTGCCAACACGACGGGCATCCGGGTTTCACCCGGACACTCTTTTAAAACTTCCCCGAAAGCCCCTGGACGCCCCCGGACACTCCCGATCCCCCGGATTCCAGACGGGGCCCTGACGCGCTCCCAAACTAAGACAAATTCGGGGAAATCCTGACGGATGGCAACCCTAAACCTCAATCATATACGGGTACGTTATTGATGTATGCATGGAACGTTACAAATAGAAGCATGCAGAACAGATGACGATGAATTTTCCATGAATCTCATGTTTTGTGACTGTTTTTGTTTATTGATTATTATATCTATTTCTTGACATCAGGGTGTATGTACGTAAATAGTAACCTATAATGTCCATTACTGAGCAAATCTTCTTAGTTCTCTGAAAACAATATTTCATCGCCCATTGGAAGACCCGTAAAATTCTTCTATGCTAAAGTTTATTTATATCTAGCGGAACTGACAGGCGTTATCCTGCCCTAAGGCCCCTTGTCTAGAGCCTCTGTACCGACACGCCGCGTGATATCACCGCGAGGACTGCCAATTTGTTTGCGAACGTTCGAGGGAGAATCTCACCGTAACATTCTCCCTCGAACGTTCGCAAAAAAATTACAGAATAGACAGGCAGTGTTGTTTAACTCTGCATAACCCAAAAGTGCACCCCCTAGTGGGGTGCACTTTTGGGGTGAGGGCAACTAGAGGGAGGGACTACTAGCTGGATCGGTTCATTATTTTGGGACGAATTGAAATCTACAGGCTCAGCGCGGGCTGGTTCGAGCAAGGGTCGGTTAGGGGACTGAGTCATACTCGGCAGCGGACTCGGGTCATGACGGGGACGTCGCGACGGGCCTCGTCGGCGAGGTCGGAATGACGGCGGTCTGTGTTTGAACCTACGCAGAGTGCTGGTCTCCTTGCTGTTCTCTTGCAGTAAGGTGATAGCATCATCGGGAGTATCTAAAGCATGCCTCGGGCGGCGAATTTTGCTAATCTGAGAGGGGGTGTATCGCGCGGCCGATACCACCAGAGGATTCGGGTGGTTTGGGGCAGAGTTAAAGAAGCGCTTGGAGGCGCGTTTCAAGCACTGCTGGATGTGGGTATAAACGCCATATTTAAAAGGAATTATACCTGAACCAGCGGCAAACTATGTTCGCCGGTTTTAAGTGTGTCCGCTCATATTTTCGTAAAACAAATAAACTCTTCAGCTTTATGAAATTAGATGATAATATGTATTACTCTCTGTGTTCATCAACAAAACCTCAAGTAAGTATACCTACCAGTGGCGAAGCGTGAGGGGGAAGGCGGTACAATAAAATAGTAACAAAATTACCTATAAATAATCGTTTTTACTTATGTCATACATATTTTTGTTAATTCAAAATATGTATTCACATATTACAGTCAAAACTAGTTTTGACTGTTTATTGCAGTCAAAACTAGTTTTGACCAAGCGCGTTAGGCAAAACTAGTTTTGTCTGTTTTTTGCAGTCAAAACTCAGTCAAAACTAGTTTTGACCAACACGCTTGGTCAATACTAGTTTTGACTGTTTTTTGCTGAACTTATAAGGACTTATAAGGTACCTATATAAGCAGAAACACGGCTATTATCCTTACCTCTACCCAACAAAATTCTTACTGGGGGAGGGAGGTGGTCGACGAAGCTCCGCTACGCGGGGCTCCTATTTCTGCTTGCAAGGTTAAAAGTAACCTAACACGAAGGGGTTAACGGGAACTTCGTTCGCTCGCTTTGCTCGCTCACTGAAGCTCCCGTCAACCCCTTCGAACCTAACCCATCCGTGTCGGGGATGCCCAAGTTCCCGAGCTCGCTTCGCTCGCTCTTGGACTCTAATGAGGTATGCTATCATAAAATGAAACTAGTATTAACCAAGCGCATTAGGCAAAACTAGTTTTGACTGTTTTTTTGCAGGCCAAACTAGTTTTGACTGGTTTAGAGTTTTGACTGTAACAAATACAATGAATAAACGATAGGTATGACATAGCTAAAACGCAATTATTTATAATATTTACAGTACCGGCTTCCCCTCACCCTTCGCCACTGATACCTACTCTGTTTTTCAAAAAGCGACAATCCTCTCGACAGCGCAACAAATATTCAGTAGTCACCGGCGATGCCCCAGATGCATGCATTTTCCATTCTTGCCGTGTTTTGCTGCAAGTAATCAGGCAAGCGATCCATTTGTTTGATCACGGGCAACAATCGCTTGAAAAGGACGCGTGGGAAATGTGTGTTTTTTTTCTTTGTTTTTGTTTAAACAAGGGGGTAAAAAGGGTAAGTTTTTGTGCTAGACTCCGATGCAAGGCTAAAGATAGGTGAGATTCGCTTATCACCCGTTCACTAACGGCAACAGCCTGAAAATGTCGCTGAGACGGATTGGTGATGGCAGATGTTACAAGCATCCGCAAATAGGATCAGGCGACGATATGATGACGCAAACTTCTTCACCTAATATTTTATAGAGATAGGATTTTTTTTTAACTTTTCATCTGTTTGTGCGCGCATCCGCAAAAAGTAAGTACCTACTGAATAGATTTTGATGTGGTTTTCATAATTTGGTAGCTCGGGATCCAACTTAAAATGTAAGCCACATTTTATCTAATTACGGTGGGATGAACCAGAGATACCAGTGGCGTGCAGTGCATATAGGCAAGTAAGCAGTGCCTACCTCATATGATTCAATAAAACAATTTTAACTGTTACTACATAAATAAAATATATCAATCGTGACTAATTATTGATATATAATTATGTATATTGATGTAGTAATAGTTAAAATGGTCTTATTGAACCTTAAGAGGTAGTCACTGCCTACTTGCCTATATGCACTGCACGCGCCTGAGAGATACTACTTGACGTCTTTGTAGTACCTAGGTACTAGTCACCCTACACGGAGAGATCATTTAAAATGGTCTATTTATTGTAGTTTACGCGGACGGACGCGCGGGAAAAAGCGTATTCCATCCTCCTATCCTACCGCGAAATTGTATGAGAATGTATGTATGGATATTTGTTACTCTTTCACGCAAAAACTACTCAACGGATTTTGATGAAACTTTACAGTAATATAGCTTATACATCAGAATAACACATAGGCTACTTTTTATCTCAAAAACGCGGACGAAGCCGTGGGCGGAAGCTAGTTTATAAAATAACCCCTTTCTTTCTAAACACAATGGATCTACTGGACAATACCAGTTGATTTTAATTGTGGTACATTGTCACCCGCACGCCGCCTGCCTTCCGATATGTGCCGATTGAATTCACCAATGATTTACATACCTACATTAATATGCAAAATGTTACTCGGTGTCTCCACGTACGGACAGGGCGGGATTCAGGAGTTATGAAGACATTAGAACATTTTTAGTTAATTTTACAAGCAATAGCTGTAGAGTAATTTATGTTGCTGAAATGTAAGTAGGTATAGATTAGGCTTATTTTTTTAAATCTTTTATTTATTAGGGGTTTCTATTCTATCTATGTCAACCCCACCGTGCCTTTTAACATTATTAATTAGTTATGTTACAAAACTAAATAAAATATAAATCTAACCAAACAAAAATATAAATAAAATTATTATAGGTACATACATACTTAGGGTACCTATATTTTTTTTAATCAATTACGTACCTATACACCGTGTAATTGACAGGTTGGCAAAAACTGAAACTGTAGCTTCATGACCATGATTATGACTGAAAAACGTTGGAATTTTCTTCAGGAAAATTGTCGAATTTTCCGACCGTTTATCAACTAGATTTGTGTTCTATTCATTTGTTACAACAAAATCCAGCCCTAAAAACACAATTTTAGTGAAAAAAAGCAAAAAACTTAAATTCGGTAATGTAATCGTAAAAGAAAATTCATACAACCCGCGCGGAATCAGCTGTTAGCTGTAAAAGTTTACTGGCCTCCGTAGTACCTACATCATTTCCGGGAAAATATTTCACTATCAAAATATTAACAATACCAGTCTGAATTCATACTTTTCGTTTTTGCCAACCTGTCAATTACACGCTGTATATTTTTTTATTTAGGTAGGTATGTAGAAAGATTTATGGCGCGTGAGTTTTGTGGTCAACTTTTATGGTGCTTATTAGACACGATTTTTGATAGCCTCGGATTTTGGCTGTCAATAATTTTTAGATTTTGTAAAAAATATGAATCCATTTTCCCATTAACGTCTAAATTAACCCACTAAAATAAAAATAATAAACACAGATCGGTACCTAATTTATTCAATAGTTTCAGGCCATTTAAAATACAAAATGAGACTGGCGTACCCCCAGAATACATACAGAAACTTAAAATTACAGTCACGAAAAGATCTCCTAATGCAATTTGGTTTTTAATTGGGTATTATTACCTCCCTTTTTACCTTATTTAGGGGTGAGCTAAGCCTCTTGTGGCTTCAACAATTTCAAGTTTGCATTACGCATGACCGGTGTCAACGCGCGGCGAAGAGCCCGAGGCCTGAGCCTGCAGTCTCGACATACTTAGATAGAGATCGCTTTACGACCGAAATCGGTTGTTCCGCCGTATTTTTCCATCGATTTTTTCATAGATAGCGACCGATTTCGGTTGTACCTACTATGCGATCAAAATAAGAATGTGTCTGAACTCGCGCCATGTTGTTGCGTCATAGCTGTCAATTCAAGCCAGTTAGCTACCCAACTGGCTGCTGATTGGCTACGACGCAACAACATGGCGCGAGGTCAGACACATTCTTATTTTGATCGCATAGTAAAGCGATCGTTATCTATGTCGAGACTGCAGGCCCTGTTTCCATTACTTTATATAAATATTGTGTAGCCAACGTATATTTTCAATTCTAAATATGCTTACATTAACGAAACTATACGTCAAAAAAACTCAAGATTCTACAGTAAATACAATAAAATGCATTCTCCGAGCGGTGATTTTTCAAACTCTAATATCGTTTTAAATCCATACCTGTTCTTTTAATTGTAAACGTTTTAAGAATCAGCAGTTTTTATGTTAGTAGGTCGCTCGGCGTTATAAATCGGTTTTAATTTTGTTTAGATTTTTATGTTGACATTGTATTATACCAAAGTTATTATCTTATCTACTAAAAATTGTATGGTTAATTGAAATTAAAATAACTAAAAGGTAACTGCTCACTTTGTTCGGAGCTCAGGCTAAAACGTGAACAAGTTGTTCAGTTAAAAGTGTTTTGTTTAGTAATATAATTTGTAGTTGACGCTCTAAACATTTTTTTTGTATTTAAATATTTGAAAATACTAAATACTTGAAAGTACCGATTAGCAGCAGATAATAATAAAAATCTCTTCAACCTTTCCCTTTATTAATGATTAATAAAACAAACGCTGTCTTAACGGAGGATTAACATACAAAACACGTCTTCCGCGAGCTTCCTCGTATAATTAATGTACCAGATATGTTTGCCTTAAATACATTACATTTGTAAATAATGAGAACGTTATGAAACTGTTGATGAATGTACCGCAGTTTAAAAGAGTATACGAATTTAATATTAATGTACATTCACATACAAAATGTTTTTTTCTTTGTTCAGGAGTATCAACAGCAAAACAAAAACATAATTTTTGGGCAGAGGACTGAAGCCGCTCCAAAATATTATTAGCCCCCACTTACCCCCCCAGATAATATCTGGGAACCCTAAGCCTCTCCCCTAAAATAATTTCTGGATCCACCACTGTCAATCAAAAATGTTCAAAATATTCCTAAACTTCATTTAATTATTAGCGTATTATCAAAACTTTTCCTTTTCACAGGCAGAAAAGAAAACGTTTCTATATCGACACGCCGCCGCGTGACATTCTCCCTTGAACGTTTGCAAACAAATGGTAGTTACAGCCCTTTCAAACCGATATATTTTTTCAGACGTGGCGAGAAAGACAGACTTGGCGAGGGGACTTTGTTTTATCCTATCCTACTTAATATTATAAACGTGAAAGTTTGTGAGGATGTATGGATAGATGGATGGCTGAATGGATATTTGTTACTCTTTCACGCAAAACCTACGGAACGGATTTTGATGAAACTTTACAGTAATATAGCTTATGCATCAGAATAACACATAGGCTACTTTTTATCCCAAAAACGCGGGCAAAGCCGCGGGTGGAAGCTAGTAATATATAAATATAACAAAAAATTATAACAAATTCAAACCAACTTTGTTAATTCACAAAAATATACTGATTTATGTAGTGAGGTTTATTGTAACTATAATAACTTATTAAAAAATCTTGAATCTAGATTCTATATTTAAAATAACGCGTTCTGAATTCAAAATGTAATCAACGCACATCATTTTAGTAAGTTCGGATTGCATTAGATAATTTACTAGGACCAGACTGTCGCGCGCTTCTAATCTAGTTTAATTTATTTTTAAATTAATTACTGCGTGCTAAGGTGGGTACTTTGTAAGCCCTTTGTGTGTACCGTAAGATTTGCTGGAAGAGACATTTAATTAAAAAGGAAACAAAAAACGAAAGGACGTTGGCAGTTTTGGGCTTGATATGGTACAGTAATAAAAGCTTAACCAAAAATCTAAATATGTTTTAATTGTTCTTTACCTAATATCATAGAAATTAAGAATTGGAATCGAAATAAATAAAAATAAAATGATTATGCCGTTGATATTTTCAAAAAAACAATAAAACAAAAACGGGTGCATGCTGGCTGGCGCGTGCCTCCACAGAATATCATGTCGACAGCAACTAAAACCTTTGAATTGAGAACTCATTAGTCGAACTGTACTTCATTCATCATTCACACCATACTTAACCTCACTGTCACAAATATGAAAATTTCTCTTTAACCCAATTACGTACAAAAACAAATAAAAAATGAATTTAAATACTCTTGAAATACTCGATCACACCAAACTAGTTTCATATCTGTACCGACATACACAATCTGAAGCCCAGCGTTCTATGGGCGTCTGCCAGTGTCCTTTAAGGCTCTTTTAATTTAGACGATTCGTGTCAGACTGCTGCCGTATGGTAGCCGTGGGTGTCGTACTGACACGTCGAGAGCGCCGTCCGACTGTCATGCGGCAGACGTGCGGGCGTCGGTCGCAAAAGAGCACGCCGCCTTCCTAATGGTAAGTGATCACCACCACCTATAGACATCTGCAATACCAAATGTGATCTCCACTTTTAGAGCAAAGATGAAACGTTTCATGTAGCTGACATACCGGCACCCATATCCTTCAAACACGAACACAGCAGAAAAAAGAGGTAGAAAATGGTAGTTTATACTTTTTCGAACGAGTTCTTTGACAAAAAGCTCTACTACACAATACTGATTTCAATAAAACAAATTGCTCAATTTACACCTGTGTCCATTCCATAACTTTTAGGTCTACGCGCACGTAACTGAGTCAGTGGCAAATTTAATTAAATCCCTTAGGGTAGTGAAGATTGATGATACTGAGGAGACGGGAAGAGTTTCACGTGCCGGCGATATATTCTATTTTTACAGGATGGGAAAATTTTATGGAATTATTGTTGAGTGTAATAATATTTTTTTATTTAATTAGTATTCCCAGAAGATTTAGGCAGAGGTGTATGTATGTGCTTCAGTGGCAAGGGGTAATATGTGTATGGATAAAACCCAGTCCACTTGAATATTACAAAACTTTCTAATGCATTTCTCATTAAAAATAAAAGTTCTATTTTATTTAAAAGCCATTTTTATTAAGTAATTACAATCTTGCACAGTATTATTATATTCTACGTTTCTTTGATCCACAAAGAAATGCAGTCCTTTGTTTGAATATAAAAGAAGTCTATTATAGTATAGTATTGTCCATTTAAAATAAGCAGACGCTTTGAAATTCACATTACAATTTAACATAAAAGCATTTTTGTATGCTATTTTTAAAGCACTCGTTAGATTTTCTAGTGGCTTACCAAGTTGTGTATGATTTGTAATGTTTAAATCATTAAAGCGTTTTATATTCATATACCTAAGTCTAGTGGATGTCAAGTGCATAATATTGTTCGTTAATTCGTGTAATATGAATAATTCTTTTTTTATTACAATGAATAAAGTAACAGTAGATTAAACCTTTAATCCGCTTAAAAATGTTTAACAATATTGTGTATTTTATTTATGAATACAAACTAAAAATATTTCCAGGCAATTGACATACGGCATAGGCATTGATATACGACAGAGGCACGCGCAAATTTTTAGAAAACCAAATTCCATTTTCACGTGACTGTAATACAAAAAAGGCAATCTTTAATTTTTAGGAAACCAAATTCCATTTTCAAGCGATTGTTGTACAAAAAAGGCACTCGGTTGATTTTTATGAAAACGATTCTATTTTCAGGCAATTCACAAAAAGGGTAGATAGATACTCGTTCATTTTTAAAATAACGACTTTCGGACAAGTATTTTACAAAAGAGACACTCGTTAATTTGCGAGAGACAAATTCTATGTTCAGGCGATTGTTATACAAAAAAAACACTCGTTAATTTTAGAAAAATAAATTCTATTTTCAGGCGATTGTTATGCAAAAACGGCACTCGATATTTTTTAGAAAATCAATTTTCAGGCGAATGTTTTTAAAATCGGTCTCCAGTTTAAAATAGAAAGTCATAGAATATTTTGTAAAATGTTTTCGAAATAAACACGAACGAGTAAAGTAAATGTATTGTAGTCCAACAGTAAAATTATAGTCGCCACCGTTTTTAGATAGGTACTCGCTTTTCGCAGTCTGTCGGTTTGTTCGCTTATTTTTTCTAGTACATAATGTATTACAATGCGGTTTTCAGTTCCATTTAGAAAATTGATAATGGAAGGTTCAAGCTAGCCATTTACGATCGTATTGATTTGGTCAGCGTTTACCGTGTTTAATTCTGTACGTACTTTAGGGTTCCGTATCAAACCGTTTTAGAACAACCTCTCATCTGCAATTACTGCAAATTGCAAAAACAAACGTAAGAAAAACTTTATTTCGCAAGACCTTAGAACATCCCCTTTATGGCAGGTACTCCGATTATGACATAAATATTCAGATTTATATCTGTTTTCTTAAAAATGAAAACAGCTCAAAACATAACTAGAAAAACTTTGAAACCGCCTTCAAAAAGATGTTCTGTGAAACTGTTTTGGGAGTCAATGTCTTTTATTTATGCTTCAAGTTTGATTCGGCACCGACTTCCGAAATTTTTTCACGCTGATTTTGACAAAATTCATATGGGACCAATCTGAAAATAGGTATCCTGTTTAACAAAAAAATATTTTTTCAAATTGGATTACAACTGATGGAGTTTTGAGGTTTGAGGACAAACATAAAAAAAAAATACAACCAAATTGATAACTCCTAAAAAGAAATGACGTTAAAACCCTATTCATAAACAAAACCCACAACCTACAGCACGATTTGAATAATTTCTTGCCTTTTTATACATACGGAACCCAAGTCAATCCCCACATTTACTTGACCGTTTATTTTTCAATATACTACAATTTGAATCGCGCAAAACAGTTAGAATACAAATAAGCTGAACGAATTGTGTTTGCTAACACTGAGCCGAATCGTGATATACATTGCCGTTTTATAGCATGTGCCCGTTTGATATTGAATGTGATAGTGGCAATGGAAAGCGATATTTGTTTTGGGGATTAAGCGGAATTTTAGAAGGGATAGATGTTGGGTTTGTTGGGTAACAAATATTTTTTTGTGTAAACAGAATTATCGACTATTTGATGTAACGGCAGATTTAACCACTGGATAAGGTACATTTACGTAACTAGACTAACTACGGAACCCTAAAAATGTGACCGAATTCATATGAAATTATCTATCAAAATAATAGATAATTTCATATGAATTCGGTCACATTTTTAGGGTTCCGTACCTCAAAAGGAAAACAATAAACTCTTATAAGATCACTTCGTTGTTCGTTTGTCTGTTTATCTGTCTGTTTGTCAGTCAAAACTCTTTTTCTCGAGAACGGGTGCAGGCATCAAGTTGAAATTAATATCAAATAATACTTAGGTCTACGGTCCCTTGGAAATGTTAAAAAATCAAGCTTCTAAGTCAACGCAATAAAAAAATACAGCAATTTATGTCACATATATTTTGACACTTACAATTAAATCAAGACCTATAGGTACCTACTTCTCGTTGATCTAGAATCATGAAAGGAGTTGTTTCAGAAATGTATGGAGCCAGGGATAGGTCTACGTACGCAATTAAGTATTATAGCTATACATGATAGTAACCGGTTCCTAATGCTCATTTCCTATAATATTACTTCGTTGAATTGTAATTCATTATTTTATTTGTCAAGGAGAGCAACACAACAAATATGGTGGATCAACAATCAACAAATGAATTAAGTGAAGCGTCATTTTGACAACTGTTGTTATGTCAATGTCAGTCAAAATGGCAACATTCAATACACCACGCGTGCGCACAACGACTCAAACGTCACGTCATAAAACAAAACGTCAAACTCAACTGTCATGGCCGCCCTAAAAATAGGGATATCATAGTGAAAAACTTCATCTCAAATAATTCTCTTACAATTGTACTCTTCTTCAAATGAATTTAATAATATTTTTATGTAAATCCCCTATATTTTTCAAATTTTTCTATGTGGCGTACGTATACCAGTTCCAGGATGAAACATCTCCTTTAGCAAGAAGCAAGGTCTCACAGCAGACTAAATAAAAAAAACCGAAAACTTGAATTTGTAGTTATGTCAAACTACGTTTTTTTTACATACAAATTTAAATTTGTACGGAACCCTCAGGGCGCCAGTTCTACTCGCAATTATTACGGCACCATTGTTATAAACTATTCTAAAATGACAGAGCAAAACTGACCCAATCATTCACGAAAGGGTTAAAAACATTACCCCTATTCCAACTCCCAAACATCACAAAACATTTTGACTCCTAAATTAAATAACTCAACTCAAATACTAGTAAATCAATATAACATTTTCACCTTTTAATAAACGGCACAACTTTGGAGTATCGGACTTAAAGAGGATAAAACAAACAAGGTCCAGGGTCTGAGGTCCGTGGTCCGAGGTCCAAAGGGTTCGCCAGTTATAACCCCACTAGTTGTAATTAATTTCTAGTTTCAATTGTTAATTTGCTCTATAGGGATACAGGGAGCAAATATCGTACGAGGTTGTACGGTCGGACACACGGTATGCATGGATGATGCACAAAATCAATGTATTTTTTTGGGTTCCGTAGACGAAGAGTGCTAGACCCTATTACTAACTAAGAGCGATATCTCATTAGGATGCTATGGCACCGACGTCAGCAGCGCTTCCGTGGCTACCCTTGGCATCCGTGTGAGGCCAAAACAGGCCGCAAAAGCTGATGCCAGACAAGATTAATATCACTTATTTGCAAACAAAAGGAACGTCGAAGAAATGTGTGCGTGTCGAGCGAGTGAGCGGAGCGTCCGGGCTGATGGCGACGCCAAACTGGCACCGACGCCAAGTCGTCGCCAAATGAGGTACCTATGGTTAGGTACGTTGTAAATATAATTTGACATGTTTTTATTGGCGGCGCTGCTGGTGTCACTGCCATGGCATCCCAGTGAGATATAGCCCTAAGCCTACGCCCCGTCCGTTCGTCAGTCTGTCACAGAGCTATATCTTATGAACCGTATATAATAGCTAACCAATTAAAATAACAGAATACTTGTAGGTAAGTATAAATAATAATAAAAACAACTTGCTAATGGTTGTTCATTGTGATAGAAAATTGCTTAGAACTGTATGCAGCTTTCACTACATAGAGAAAAAGTTTTTTTTTTTGAAGTGTTGGCTATCTTACTTAGCAGTGTGTCCCTGTATAAATGAGGGTACAGTTATTTGAGTTTAATTTCTAAGTGTCGTGTTTGCCAACCGTGTTTGCGTTGAAGGACCAATGGTCACAACTTTGTACTAGTTACTACACGTATCATGCATTTATCCTTTTGTTTAACAAATTAAAAGCGTTTCGATTGAAGTTTTATACTCTTACTAGCTTCCGCCCGCGGCTTCCCCCGCGTTTTTCGGGATAAAAGGTAGCCTATGTGTTATTCCAGACTATAATCTATCTGTGTGCCAAATTTCATCCAAATCTTTCCAGACGTTTTAGCGTGAAGAAGTAACAATCATACACACACACAAACACACACACACACACGTACAAACTTTCGCATTTATAATATTAGTAGGATTAGTGTGAAGTGTGATAGTGTGATGTAATTTTTTTAAATCTTGTTATTTAAAAAAAAAAAAATATTTGTTTCTTGCTTCGGTAACTTATTTACAGATATAATTATTACAACTGTATTTAAAGCATTTCCTGCATGTAATAAAAAAGCAAGCATTTTCGTCGAGATTTGTATGTTTTAAATAAATATTCGCAAATTAAACTCCTTTAGACCATACGTAACTTATTTACTCATTTTATTTGCATCACAAATAAGTTTTATACTGAATAACACTCCTAGCTAATTATGAAAACGTCTCTTTACATAAAGACTCACATTACCATGTTGCAGTAATACTTTAATACAGGACCTGCAATCCTGCATCTTAATTAATGTACACAATTATCATAACAATAGAAATTTAATTATTAATACAGTCGTAACTTTGTCTTTGAACACATTCCGGATAAAGTATAAATGCAGAGTGTATTTATATTTTTACTATCATTGTTTATACTATATTTTAAAAAGAGTTCGCTGTTGGTATCATTTAAAATTATTTGCTTCTGAAATGATCATCAGTTTTCAGCCCGTAGGTGACGTCAAAATCATTACTAAAAATTGAATGGTGGGCTTTAAAGCCATTTTTTGTAACTTTGACCATATGATTATAGATAATAAATAATAGTCTATCCATACAAAAAAAAATCTTAAAAATATCTAAGGTAGTTTGAAAGTACCTATAGGTTTTTGGGTACCTCTACCTACATTACTTCATGAATTTATTTCATACAGTTTTTTACTACTAGTAAAGTAGTTCGTAGATTGAACTGACGTGTATAGGTTTTAGTTTAACATAAAAAATCGCACAACTTTCCTGCATTAAACTCAAGTTTAAAACTCAAAGTTCAAGGCCGTTGGCGCTTACCAGCGCCATAAATAAATGACTTTTTGACCAATTTGGAAAGTTAAACATAATCCCCACACAAGAGAAAGAAATTATTAATTTTATGATTTTGAACCAAAAATTAAAAATATCTACTAAAACCTCAGATCATAGAAACAAGGGAGATGTGCCAAGGCGCTATCGAGCTTGATGCCTGAACTTGAGCAAATTGCTCATATTAAAAACGTACGCGCTGGCGACGAACCGAACACGATCGATGGTATAAATACAGTGTTTTAGTTTAGTGCTAGTGTTGAGTGACGATTAACAGTGTTAGATTGAGGGTGTGCGGAATGTTTAATGCGTGGGAGATCTTTTTATTCACGAGGAGCGCTTAATTATGCGCGTAATTTGTGTCGAAAAATGTACTAAAAGTGGCATCAGTTGTTCCGGTACTAATTTGCTATGATGGCACATCTCCTTGTTTATATGATCTGAGACTAAAACCATTTCTCATTAACCCCTCTAAGATCTACCGGCAATTCTAAAAGCACTTGTACCAGGATTTCCTTCGGCAGTCGACCGTGTATCGTACGAACTGACCTACGCACACATAAATATAGATACATTGATGCATCGCTTCTCGTCAAGGTCCATTGCTGGCTGGCAAGACAAATGGGCTGAACACACGCGTTTAACCGCCTTGGTGTAGGTATATTATGTATATATGGGTGATATCGAGAGGTTTTGTAAGTAGGTTAGTATAGATATTCCATATCTACATAACTTGAGCTAGATGGGTAGGCAAAGGCACTACTACTACAAAGCGCTAAATATTTTATAGATTATTTATAAATCAATCGGTTTGATTGCCAGCTCAAATAATACAGGGTGGCGATTAGGTTATCACATTAAATGAAACCATGTATCCTAAATGGCGTTCTTTGTACATACACAATAAAAAAAATTGCCGGTTGCCGCTTTTACAGGTCAGTAAATGTACCAATAAATAGTACAACTGTTAATACAAGTTGGTACATTTACTGACCTGTAAAAGCGGCAACCGGCAATTTTTTTTGTCGGTGAACTTGGCCCTTAAAGCCTCAGATCATAGAAACAAGGAGATATGCCATTATAGCAAATTAGTATGGGAACAACTGTTGCCACTTTTAGAAAATTTTTCGACACAATTACAAGCGCTGCTTGTGAATATAAAGATCTCCCAAACATTAAAAATTTCACACATCCTCAATTTAACACTGGTAATCGTCACTCAACACTAGCATTAAACTAAAACACTGCATTTCTATCATCGGTCGTGTTCGGTTGGTCGCCAGCGTGTACGTTTTTATTATGATCAATGTGATCAAACTAAATTCTCAAGCTCAATAGCGCCTTGGCACACTCCCTTGTTTTTATGATCTGAGAGTCCGACAGACTCCTTCGCCTGCCCAAAGGCAAAAGACAACTATAATGCCTTCCACGCGCAAGAAAAGAAAAAAAAACTAGTGCTATAAGTAGTAGCGATCATGACAGCTGTAGCGATTCGTTTGAGATGAAAAAGACAGCAATTTTATAGATTAAAATAAAAGAGATTTTTATATATTTTCCACAAATCGGCGTCACGTTAATGAGACCAATAAGTAAGTTTCCACCCTAAATCCATCTAGGTCATTACATGCCTACTTACATGCCTATTACAATGAATAGAAAGAGCTTTTTAAGACAATATCGTAGAAGATTGATAAATGAAATGACTGATCCAAACGAAAGTAGCGCGCGTGGCTCGAAATTCTGCTTATACATGTTCCTATGGACAACGGATGGCATGGAGACAATTAGGCTACAAAAAAAGTATTAGGAATTAATAGATTAATAAATGATTGGTTTAGTGGCTGCAAGTGCGGCTACTAAGTGTAAGGTCCCGGATTTGATCCCCGGGTCGGATACCACACAAATTAAAATTAAGTGCGGATATTTGAAGAGTCATTCGTTTATATTATAAAGGTCAAAGCACAAAATTATTGGACATCCTATTAATAATTTTTAAAGCCATGTTGCATTATGACTGCTGAAAGCTTGAGTGGAAATTGTCAGGAAAACGGTAAAATACTTTGTTTAATTAACCTGAAAGCGAAGTTAATTTTTTTCTTAATTTTTCCAAAAATTACTTACTTAAATAATAATTTGAGTCATACCAAACGTTTTAGATGGCCGTTCTCAATAATCGATTTATCGGCTTTTTCGAGAGCTTATTAGAGATTGATTCTTGACATAAGCTATACAGAAATATTGACAAAAATCGATTTCTAGTAGAATAAAGAGCCGATAGATCGGTTATTGAGAACGGGCATTTATTGACTCTGAAAATATCTACTTTGGTAGTAGGTACATCGAATCAAATTTTACACTTTTCAAAGTCAACTCCACAGCATTCTTCATCATATCAGCGCAATATGCGTTGGTCCTCCCGAATGTGGGGTCATTAGTCAAAGTCGGTCGGCGAACTAACTTACTTTTTTCTCGTATTATACCAAATATTCCCCCGTTTCGGACTGTTGAAGTAATGGCAACTATAAATTGAGTTATTGAAGCATTTTAGGTAACAAGGTGGCGTTCGGTTTAGTGGGCGGGGTAAGTTAATAGTTAGGTAGAGTAATTGCTCTTCATATAAAGTAGATTTAGCAGTAATGACGTGATCTTCAAGTGATGATGCCGCTCAACATTTTTTTTTTAACCTTATCATTTTTTTGAAGTTTAGTTTTATTTGTTATTTTTGTTGTTTTTGGCTAAAGGAAGTGACGATTACAGTTAAAATCTAAAAAGTACCGTTTGACAGTTGTCAAATTTATTAGACCAGGCATGCGAACCGAAAAATCGGTACCTACCTACATTATGCGATTCTTAAGAGATATCGATATTGATCCTTTAGAGTTGGTAATCGATTACTCTTTTATCTATATTAACGCTAGAATAAATTAGAACAGGATAACTCAAAACACAAAAATTTCGGCTAATTTCTCGAGAGCCAGAACTAAATAAATTAATGACTAGATTGTGTGAATAAGTTTATTTAATGACTATTCACTGCAACTACTTGAAGTATCGTCGTCATCATCGTCGTTTAAATTAATTATTATCATTTAATATTCAGTAATGCTCTCGAAATGTATGTCTCTTTAGAAATGGTCCATCATAATTTTCTTTGTCTTGTCCACCACTTTGGCTTAGTCAACAGTCATCCACCAAAGCGGGAAATTATAAAAAGTTAAGTGTTATAATTTATAAAATATAAAGTTTCGATAATTTAAATATTTTAATCAATTATTCGTATAAGCATGAATTTGAATCACCACAACACTATGGTAAAGGACCTAACGACATAACATTAAAACAACGTCAAAAACAAATGAGAATCAGGTTTTTTGCTTTGTTTGACAGATTCGAATTTAAATTTCGAACTTGAATCGTGTACACTTGTACAAAGTTACTGCGGGAAGACAAATGTGAAACGTTAAACGGTACTTTTTAGATTTTGTTCACTTGTAGGAAATTAACAAAAAAATAGGTTATAATATAACAAATCTTTAGCATTTCAAATAACACTATCCATCTATAATTAGACTATATTTTATTACATTGATTCGAAATATGTGAAAAATTTTCGTCGATTTTTTAAAAAGTATATGACTTTGAAGATTTTACAATTCATTAAAAAAAAATCAATAAGTTGTAATTTTTTCATTACGCTGTCACGCCTAAATAACCGTCAAATCATCTAACTGTATTATTTATTACCTACATCAAATTTTAATGGTCAGATAAAAATTCCCACCTCATTATAACAAAGAAATAGTAAAACTAATAGATTTTCCTACCTATCTTTTAGAACGAGGGATGCAAAATTTATGACTTGCTGGCGGCCTGTCAGAATAGCCCGGGGGGCTACTAAATTCTTATAATTGAGCCTTCAGACAACACTAGATAGTGTGGTACTCTGCTAGAATCATTTTAAATTATGAATAGGAACATTTCTTACTAGACTTTTGCCCGCGACTCCATCCGCGAGGACTACAATGAAATTACCAGTTTAAATGACCTCCGTAGTGTAGAGTGGCTAGTACTACCAAGAGGTCAAGCTGTAACTCTAGTTTATTTTCCCTTCCAGAGATTGCATTTTGACGTTAGCAAAGCGATGGATATTATAAAATGCATTTTACATAAGAATTCTCTTAGACACTATGTTGGCCTGTATGTCATTTTGTCTGGCTCTTAGCATTCTATGTTTTTAGATCAAAGTGTTAAAGTAATGCCTAGGACACTAAAAAGTGGTAAAAGAGAATTGGTGCTGAAAGAAACTTGCAACACCGTAAACGTTGTAACCTATTGACATTCAGCACCCTAATTGCGTAACTCAATTGCTATCACCATGGCATTGTTTTTGACATTCATTACGCCGTATGATTGTTAATCTGTGCTCCCGTAACTAGCTCAACGCCGCAATGGATGTTGTTGAACTGTCAAAATGAAAGGCATGGCGAAAGAAATTGAGTTACGCAATTAGGCTGCAGGACAGCCAACCTTGCACGAAGGGAATTCTTATGTGAAACGGTACTATACATTAAATTGAAAATGAAATGAAAATTTAATGCAATGCGTTATGACAAAGGTGTAGTACTAAAATAGCCCCGAGTTAGACACCGAATATTTTCGATCATAACTTGCGGATAGTAATTTGTGATGGAGGCAACTTTTTATGGGTTCCGGCCCATATATTCAGAGGACATGGACATCGTCCGTTAGTATTTTTTCCGTTCGTTGCTGGTAATGGTGATTGCAATTTTTGGTATTTTAAGGATGGGTGCAGAGGTGCATATTTATCTGGGGGTTTATGCAGTATTATCTTGGGGGCGTTTGACAAATGCACATTTTTAGGGTTCCGTACCTCAAAAGGAAAAACGGAACCCTTATAGGATCACTTTGTTGTCCGCCGTCAGTCACCGGACCATAAGTGAAGCCATCTGCTCATAGATGGCGCCATTGAAAGTATGCAGTAGCGCCATCTATGATCATATGTCGGAACCCTTAGGGCGCGAGGCATACTCACACTTGTCCGGTTTCTTTTTGTTACAGTCCGGCCGCCGCTGACAGAATGCGTTCCTGACAGTTTGTGATTGTACGGGCGACGGAACTTTGAAGTGGAAAATATTTTACGATTAAAAATATTTTTAATGTATAATTATGCAGTATTGAGACTTATTTAATATTATTATAACATCAATCTACAGTAAACTAAAACAGTTTTGTGCTTAATGTATCAGGAACGCATTCTCTCAGCGGCCGGACTCTAGGTAATACTCGTACCTATGTATTAACCTAGGATAAGAATATTGTTACTAACAAATATTATTATGGAAATAAAATTTAATTTACGTATGCCTACTACACTAAAGATTTATTGTAATTAGTTTATACCTACTTTTATTAAAAATATTTTTAACGTAACTGCAGCAATAAAAAAAAACTGCTGTTTTCCTGTAGGTAATCTATGGTTTAATATCTACTAACCCTGTTGTAATCAAAATTGTAGTATGTGCACGATCACGATCTATCATTGAGCCAAATTTCAAGCTTCTACATCGAGATCTGTGACAGCGTTTTTTCCTTTTGACGTACGGAACCCTAAAAATGTCTTAATTTTTAGGGTTCCGTACCAAAATGGTAAAAAAGGAACCCTTATGGTGCGACTTCGTCTGTCTGTCTGTCTGTCACACCTGATTATTTCAGCAACTACTTATGCTATCGACTTGAAATTTAGAACAGTTATAAAGAATGCTTGTTCAACTTTATTGCAAATGAAAAATGTCCAAAAATATTTTTACTTTCATTGCAAAAGGGGCCGGAGTGGGGGTCCGAAATTTTACTAGGGTTTACTGGGGTTACTAGGTCAAGTGACATATCATATGAAAGGGCTTAATCTGCACATTTCAAAATATATTTTTATTTTATTTTATGTCTCACAGTTTTCGACATATGATGAAAAATGTCTGAAAAAATACCATTCCCCCCCCCTTATCTCCAAAGTTTGCAGGGCGAAAAATCTGAAATAATTAGAGTTGATAGAAATTGACCCAAATATGGCACCAAAAATAAAACGATGTTCCTAACTAGTACAGTTTTTTCAAAGTCATCAAAATTCCTTCACAAACAAAATTAGTTATGTGGTCCGGATTTTTTCACTTTATACGTCCAAAAATGATACGGAACCCTCGGTGCGAGAGTACTCGCACTTGGCCGGTTTTTTTTTGTTCATACAGAGAATTTATTCACACACCCACATGCAGGTAGAATCACAGTCCATTCTCGCTTACATCGCCGCGCCCTTATCTCGCCAATAAACAATAGTCGTTATGACTCAGGACTGTCCATAAATATTTATACCTCTGAAACTTTGCGAAATATTTCCACTATTCTTTAAAATAATTGCGGTTCCTTTGTATTGCTGTTGTTTCAAACAAAGGTAACTAACTGCTTCGTGTTTGGTTGGTTATGGATGTTAATTAGGAATATGGCGAATGAAGTTACAAATAATTGTTGTTAAATGAAGATATTTTTTATTGAAGGTTACAAAAAATTGTTGTCAAGCTCAAAAAATAGTTGTAATGCTCAAGCAGAGATCGGTGCGAAGATCGAGTATCCTTCTGAAATACGGGCCTAAGCAACTTAAGACGAAGAGGTCTTTACCTGGTTTTTCTTGCGTTTTATTTTTCTAGATGATAGACTTATCCAAAGATATTTTATAGAAAAGGTCTAGCCTTTTCTATAAAATATCTTTGGATAAGTCTTTTCTTATCGAAAAGGCTCTTGACTATACACTGTATTTTTTTTGTTATCAATGACAGCTTCAAGCGGTTTAAGTTGAATTTAGTCGTGTATGGTCGGCCTAACAGTGCGAAGAAAAACTGGACGTTTTACGGAGTCTACGTCCAGATAGCAGCGTCTTGAAAATCCAAAATCTTCGACACGTAGTGAGCAAGCGTGGTGTTAATTGCTCGTTTTTCCCTCAGTAAAAAGATAATTCTGCACAAGCATGAGTTATTCTACTACAGCTTACAAGAACACACGAATAGTACAATCATCTCTTAATTTACCTTTAATTTCCCCACATTTTTTCTCTTCTACGAATAAAAACTAAACTGTTAACAAAGAAAACGGAACCGGTTTTAAATTCCCCTCCCGATAGGGGAAATGTGGTGCCTCCTATATCACGTCAGCGAGCCGTTCCGATACGGTACGTGGAATTTTATAGCACTTCCACTAAGAAAAACTTACCATTTTATATGTAGAGTACTCTCAGGATTCACTTTGCTATAGAGATAATAAAAATAATATTTGAAACTGTAGGATATTCTTTACTTTGCTTAGAAAAAAATTGTGAATCCCAATAAAAACAAGACCAACAGCATCATCTTTAATGAACCATTAGTTCTTCTTGGCAGAAATTTTGCTAAAGTGACTTGTAGCGTAGGTTACTATGAAAAACTTTGTTATCAAAGGAAAAGGTATACTTTAATGGACGACAGAGACTTAATTTGCCAATATTGTCTTATGAGAGCCTTATTAAAAACATCCCGTTTTTTTTTAACGCTACAATATGATTTTAATTACCTACCTATATCGGGACTTTTTCGCACACAAACTGAATTAAAATTTCATTACTTTGACTAACCTTGACGTTTCTAACAAGTTGATTTAACCTAGGTCACGAGAAGACAGAATCTCGTATAATTGTATAACTAGCGGCATCAGTTATGATCACAAACGTCACCTACGCATTTGCTGGTTTTTCGGTCTCTGGCGGAATGAAGGAGACGGGGGCGCTGAGGCTGCACGCGATTGGTTTGTCAGTCGATGCTCGTCATCTATTGGACTATTCTCTATTACGTATTGTCAAAGTACCTAACTGTCTATTGTCTATTGGCCCAAAAATGTACATGCGCGATCTGTGATCAAGATCCCTGTCGATACTTATACCTATGTATGTTTGTGTACGATTCGCAAAAGTTTAAAAATTACAACCTTACAAGAATCAAAAAACCCACACATAACTTTCTAACACTGCAACAGTGCACTGACAAGCAGCCCTGTGACAGAGTGGATACTAAAATATCCAGTCATGTGCCCATATAGCCAAAAAAACAATACGAAGTGTATGCCAACGGGGCAGCTCCATAAAACATGAAGTTGGCGCGCGACCGATAAGCAACGGCCAACAGTGCGTGCTGCGTTTACACGCATCCATGGGTAGGGCTGGCGCATTTGTTTCAAAAAATTTCATGTCTTTGCAAAATCTTCACCTAGTGGTAGAGCTTTTTAGATAGTGAATGATTTCGCTTGGGGAAGTACTACCGTCAGATTTACTTCTACCATTGCTGTGTGCGGAACACAGCAATACTGCTTAGCGGCAAAGTTTCTTGTCAGGAGAAGTACTAATAACATACTTACTTATTTGTTCCACTAAGCAAGCATGCTCCCATGTCTTTTGAATGACCAGAAGTGCTGCAGCATTCCTGTGTTCATTACACGTATAGGAGATATTTCTACTTTGTCTCTAGTAATAGACAATGCATAAGAGATGCTTCTGGTATTGCACATAAAAAAGTATTAATGTTCACATAATCATACACAAACAACGGGGAATAGCTAGTTACAAATCGTCGCTGCGCCTACTAAAATCGCTGTTTTATTTTCGATTATTGGTTTTTGATGCTGCAATAAAAAAAAATCAAAATCCTTATACAGGGTAAAATTAAAACCAGTTCGGATATTTTAGGAGGTGAAAGTACTCATGAATATGATCAATTTTTATTATTTGGGATCGACACTGAAATATGAAAAAAACAAATCAGCTGTTCCCTACAAAATTGCACTACAACACGATCAAAATGTATGGAACAGTTGATTTTTTTTTTCATATTTCATATTTCAGTGTGTTGATCATATTCATGAGTACTTTCACCTCCTAAAATATCCACACTGGTTTTAATTTTATCCTGTATAATTTGAATCCTTATGAAATAAGGATTAAAATTGCATCAAAAACTAACAATCGAAAAAGAACACATCATGTCATAGCGATTTTTGTAGGCGCAGTGACGAAATATTGTTTATTTATTATTTATTTATTTATTATAAAGGTACATATTAAGGTCTATAAAATAATATAATGTCCAACAAAACTATATTATTAAACTATCTTTAATCTGAGGCAGCCCTATACCATCGCAGAGCATCTGTCAATACTGGAACGAGGCACAAAGATCAGAGCCTCGCCTCGTCAGGTATAAATCAAGTGACGTCGACGGCGGCCTCTGTCCAACCTATGTTTATTAAAGTTTGTTGCGCCGGCCTCCTGAGTTATTTAGTGATGTTTTTCAGTGTTTGAAATAGAGGGTTGAGATTTTTTTATAGGTATTTTCTTTACTTGCCTCTGCCTTTACTTTATTTTAGTTTACCGCTGTCCTATTAGTGTAATGCGTTTATTTATTAAACTCACTATTAAGGCATGATTTTAGTGTCATTTAAATCTGCAATTACGACTTCAAGTAATGTAGGTAAGGCGAATCACACACCGCCCCGCTGTACGCTGCGGGGTGCGTGGCGACGGAACAAAAGTCCCGCGCGTGAATGCGTTTTCAGTGTGTTGCACTACGCGTGATTTCTATACAACAAATATAGGTACATTCGACGTCGACCGTCAATGACGTCGAGTGTACCTACTTGCAAAGAATGGAAGAGAACAACGGAAGACACTGCACCGCATCACGCAGCGTAGCGCGGGAGTGCGTGACTCCCGCGCTACGCTGCGTGATGCGGTGCAGTGTGACGCAACTTTTGTATGTTAAGGGCGCTCTCGAAATTTTATCTCCTCTCTCGCTCGCACAGAACCATTTTTAAGAATGTTGAATGAAAAGATGCATTTTTGAAAAATGTAATCTGATAGTGAACTACAAAATAATATTAATTTTACAGTTAAATAATTAAAACACATTTCTACTGTGATATCTAATAAGCAAACTTAAAAAACAAATTTGATCTGTTTTTGAGGTTTGTTTAACTCGTGTGTTTTTAATAATTAAAATTGAGTTTATAATATTATAATTAATATCATTTTGTAGTTCGCTATCAGATTAAATTTTTCAAAAATGCATTTCGAATACACATTAATTCTATGTATGATTATTTAACTATTGTATACAGTTTTATGTACAAAAAGAAAGAAAAAATAAAACTATACTTAATTATAATATTTAAATTCTAAAACAAACTAATTCATGAAATAATGTCTACCCAAAACATATTAAACGAAATTGCTTTCATTCTACAAAAAATATTTTCATGTCTTTTTTTTAACAGACCAGGTATTTTAATCCTATCCGTGATTTTCTTTCAAATATTCATATTCTCGTTATTATAAATTAATAATGCACTCCTTGATGGGCGAGTCGTATTGCTAGGTGGCCGTATGTCCCGTTGCGTGATCTGAGCACATAACACTCAAACTACAACGCCCAAATCACTCAAGACCCATATCATTTACTTTAAAATAGTAGGCAAACAAAACCGTACACAGATTTGTAAAGGTTAAGATATAAATATTGCCAGCATTGCCAGTGGTCAGTGACAAATATCAGGCACGTCTGGCAACGAATAGCTTGCTAGCTTGGCGGTGGCGTCTGGCAAGGTGGGACCAGACGTGTAGAGTAATCACTCGCCGGGACGTGACGTTGACTCACGTATAGGTGAAATAAATAATACAGGGTGGCAGGTTAAACAGTGGAAATATTTTAAGGAGTCATTTTACTCATCATTATGAATATTTTTTACTATGGGACCAACCCTGAAATCGGGAAAAACAAATCAGCTGTTCCATACATTTTGTTGAGTTAAGTGAACATAAATGTATGGAACAGCTGATTTTTTTTTCGCAATTTCAGGGTTGGTCCCATAATAAAAGTTGTTCATAATGATGAGTACAATGACCCCTTAAAATATTTCCACTGTCTAACCTGCCACCCTGTATTTATGAAGAATGTGAGGTGGCACAGCAAAATGCAATTTTAGGCGTCAATAAAGGTTTTATGGGGTTTTCTTTGGTAATTTGTGGTTTTTATTTAAAAGATAATTTAAAGAAGCTAGCCAAACTTTCAGTGATTAGCGTGATTATTGTTTTTGTGTTACATTTTCTTTGATTTTTTTCAGATGAAGAAGTCGATGTTCCGTACATCACACTTATGAACTTCATGAATGCAGTACATCGGCATTTCAAATTTCGAATTTCAGTAATACAGTCGCATATTTTCCTTACAGTTTTTTACAAGCTTTTATTTAACTTGCTCTGTTACGGCTCCCCCACATTGGGCATGCGCGTTCCTCCAGCGTGTGAACGACGCCAACGCCGCGTGCGTGAACGTTCGCGTCATTCACAAGCAGGAGGAACGCGCACGCCTAATGTGGGGGAGGCGTTAGTATGGGGCCAAACCCATTCCGACCTCGCCGACGAGGCCCGTCACGACGTCCCCATCATGACCCGAGTCCGCCGCCGCGTATGACTCAGTCCCCTAACCGACCCTTGCTCGAGCCAGCCCGCGCTGAGCCTGTAGATTTAAATATGTCCCTAAATCATATTAATCCGTTCCAGCTAGTAGCCCCTCCCTCTAGTTGTCCTCCCCCCAGCGATGCCCTAAGCCGAGGTGCGTACCCCAGTAGGGGGTGCCCTTAGCGTGTAGTCGCTTAGCTTGTAGTTTACCTTAGTTTTAAGCCTGGCTGGAGGCATTTGTAAGTCCTCACCAGATGACCGGTTAAGCAGTGACGGTTGTTAGAAGCCAACTGCGAGAGGCCATCAATAATAATTAAAAAAAAAAAATGGGGCCAAATCTTGCAACAGAGTTTTAGACCAGCGGCCTAATTGCATAACTCAATTTCTTTCGTCATGGCTTTCATTTTGATAGTTCAACAACATCCATTGCGGCGTTGAGCTAGTTACGGGAACACGGATTTAGAAACAACATACGGCGTAATTAATGTCAAAATCAAGACAAAAAAAAAAAGCAGCGATAGCCTAGTGGTTTAACCATGTGCCTCCCACGGCGAGTGGTTCGAGTTCGAACCCGAGGCACGCACCGCTGACTTTTCGAAGTCATGTGCGTATTATAAATTAATTATCACTTGCTTTAACGGTGAAGGAAAACATCGTGAAAAAACCGGCATGTCCTAGAACCAAAAAATTCGAAGACATGTGACGTCCACCAACCCGCACTGGGCCCGCGTGGTGGACTACGGCCCACTCCCTCTCACAGAGAGGAGGCCTGTGTCCCAGCAGTGGGAACATTATAGGCCGATTATGCTTATGCAATACCATGGTGATAGCAATTGAGTTACGCAATTAGGGTGCAGTTGCCCCCAACCGATTGAGCTGAAAATTGGAACACATATTATGTAACCTCCGTGACATAATATGGTACCATGGAGGTGGTCTCATGCCGGCCGGGAGGTGGCTAAAGGAACTCCTCAACTTCTCAATATAACTCCGTCGTGTTTGGGCTCATTGCATTTGTCTTGACAAGTACTATAGATCTAGATGATGTCCAGGGTCTCTTGATAGAGCTGGGAAGTGGTCATTACAAAAGCCTGAGATGAAAAATTCTTTTTCAACATAAACTTATTTTCCGTATCTTTGTTTTTTTTTGTGCGTCATGTCGATGCATTTTCTTTCTCTGGGCTATCGCAGCTATTGCTGTACGTATAACTTGCGTTAACTCGAAAAAAGGAGCAATCTTTTTAATCTGTATTATAAACTTCAACATAACTCGGTGAAAACATATTTTTCTCTCATAAACCTCCGCAATATCAGGCCATATTTTAAAACGGCTACCCATCAAATAGCTCGCTGTATAATTTTTATTGTTACAAACATTATTAAAGTTGCTCCAACAATAAATCAGTTCTCGCGGACTGCATATTTTGTTTTGCAAATAATGGTACGTTTTGGTACTTTTCACAGATAGTTTTGGTAAATAGAATGATGAATGGCGACTTTTATGATTATAAAACGTTTTTTAAGCTTAGCAGCGTTTGTTGGGGTTAGAATATGATAGGTGATCGAATTCGTTTTAAGCATTTTAAAGATATCTCGAATTCTCGATGCATCATTACAGGTGCGTCGCGTGGTACCTAAGAATCATTTTCTACACTTTCCTCATCCGTGGATGTTGTGACATTCACGTATTGATATTACACTTTTAAAAAATAATTATATTTTTGTCACCAATTTACGAATTGGCGACAAAAATATAATTATTTTTTTCTATAATAATAATGTAATTAAAAATGCAATAGCAATCTCTGATATGTCAATCGCTGAACGAAGTATTGAGGCAATAAAATCATTTTGCATTTCGGCAGCGTCAAATAGTTGAAACAAAAATTTGCATCAGTTTCCTATGCAAATCTATGTAAATGTAGACTATGAATTCTACATACTTACACCTATACTAATATTATAAAGAGGTAAAGTTTGTAAGTTTGTATGTAGGGGGTAATCTCCGGAACTGCTGATCTGATTCTGAAAATTCTTTCATTAATAGGAAGCTGCATTATCACTGAGTGCTACCTATACTACTACTGGCTACTTTTTATCCCGGAAAACTGCAAAGTGGGTCACGCGGACGAAGTCGCGATCAAAGTGCTAGTTATTAATATTGTTATTACCACCTCTCGTTGTAAAATCTTCCACCATTCGCCACTAAAAGTCTCTACGAATGATGCCAGAGCATTGTTGCCACACTATCTGCATTATTCTGCTCTAAATTCAGCTTAAACAGCTCACATTTAACAGCCAATGATACAGCATTATCGATAATTCTATCGGATGCATTACACCGCATCGTGGTAGACAGTTCGGCTAAATTTGATTTATTAGCCCAAATCGCCAATGAACTGTAATCGGGCAAAGATTTATTAATGATTTCGTAGATGTGTCATTGAATTTTGATGGTTTTGGAACGAAGTTCCTTATCGCGCGTTACGAAAGGGGGCTAGACGGAAAAAATTAAGACGAAAAGTTGTAACGACACTTTTTGCTATAGTAAGCTATTGTAAGCCGTGCGGCGTGCGTGTATCTTGTGTGTGTGTGTGTGTTCGTGCGTACGTGCGTGCGTGCGTGCGTGCGTGTGTGTGTGTGTGTTTTTGTACATTTTTTTTGTAGGTACATAATAAATAATAAAAAACAATTATTATTTACTAATTAATCGTTCCATCCGGGTGTCCCTTGACACCTCTCAAGTTTGTTTTTTTTTTACCTGTGGGGTATAGAAAAATACAAGGGAGCTTAATATTGGCTTCACAAATTACTATGAACTTATCTAGTCTACTCAATATTACCTTCACAAATTAGACTTATTCCACTATTCCCCCCTAAGAGGATCCTCCTCAGGGGAGAAAACGAAACCCTAATATAAAAAAAAAAACAGAAATTCCCCTTTTCATTTTAGACTTAGGTGTTCCGTTACTTATTCATTCCTCCCTGAAATAATCTTCCTCAAGAGGGAAACCAAACCCTACCGTTTGAGATTTAAAGAGTAGTTTTTACCCGACTGGCAAGGAAGGGTTCTCCATAAAAAAACTAAATTTTTAGGTACCTATTGAATAATATCTTAGCAACTTATTTGAAAAACATGTAGGTAATTGGTCAATTCGCAATTTTTGGTTTGACACATCGCCAAACAACAAATAGTAAAGACAATGTAGTCAATTTTCACCAGGACCACAGCAAAGTGCAAAAAGCAATCCTCCTCCATTTTTGGCTCGATCTCCCCATTAATTACTAAACAGGTCCAAGCTATTTGCCCAGCAGTGCATTAGCGGCGCTAAAATGTCGTTACCATCGTGCCATGTAAGTTTTAGTATCAATTAGTGATATAGTGTGCTCGAACACTTAGCTGCATTTTAGCGGCAGTGCTGGCAAATTGCTAGTATGTTCGGGAAGATTCAGAGTGCGTCATGGTTGGATGGGGTTACATTGTTTTGGTATTATATAGTGATTTTCATATTGAAGTGACTAAATCAAACGGTCAATTTAAAATGAAAACAACGAGTATCTGCAATAATGAAGGCATCACAGATGCGTTGTCTAATAGAGACAAGACACCGGCTCCCATACCTTTCAAACCTGAACACAACAATGCTCCTTAGAAGCAGATACAGGTAGATATGGGTAGTAATAATTCCTCGGACGAGCTCTTAAATCACAAAGAACAAAAAAAAAACGAAGTAGTGAAAAGTAGCTACATGCAAAAACATTAAATAGAATAATAAAAAATAAAAATAAAAACATTAGTAGGTTCCTACATTTAAAAAAACAAGGATGAAAAGAAAATAAATTTAAAAAAAGTTGCGTCGCATTCGCATGCAAAAAGGCCGGTACTCAGCATATAATGTTGTGGTATGGCAGCACTGAGATTATTTTCTCAATATGGCACACCACAACGCTGATTTTCAGTGCCAGTAACAGCAATATTTATCGCTTCCGGCTATAAAAAAGTTTTTTGAAACTTGAATCTTTGGTGCAATAACGTGTTTTTATGTTAAGAACAAAAATCTTTGTCTTTATCTCACTTTACATAATAATTATTCAAATTGTATTCTCGATTTCGATCAATGACATAATTTTATGCCTATCCGAATTTCTGTTTTTCCGAACTTAATCTATGTATAACCAGTAAATCACATCAGTGCAATTTTGTCAGTTGCTGTGCTGCAAATCGTTTTGAAATCACGCCATCATGCGTTTGGCATAAATGATGGCAGGTTATAAGTTGTTGAAATTGTATTATTTTAAGTATTTAGGCTCATCCGGGACAATACTTTCATAATGTTCTGACCAAACTACATTGATGTATTCTACTTTGAAACTTATAATAAGTTGTCAATGCATCGGGAAATCCCTAAGAGGCTGACAAGATTAAAAACTAAATTGTAGATACGGGTCACAATAAAGTGAACGGAAAACTATTAAAATGTGTTCAAACAGAGTAAAATTGCACAAAACCTTTAGTTGCGTCGAAAAAGTAAATACAACAAACATTTCTTTGTACGAGTATATTTTCCAATTTTTTGCAACTCCGAGCAAATAGAGTCGCCGACACAGCTTTACATTCAAAAAATAAGCCTTATTATTTAATTCCATCCACCGAAATATAAAATTCAATAATCAAAAATTCATATTCTCATCGCTATGCCAAATTCAAGCACTTATATTTCGCGTGGTAAGCATTTTATCTTGACAAAATCTTCAATTCCGAATGAAATTTTGTCCACAATCTCTCAGGAGTATACTACTGAAGAGTCCCGTAGTTGCGTCTCGGGAACAAACAATATAAGAATAAAACCTTTCATACGTCATGTATGTGGGTTTCAATATCTAGGAGTGCAGGGATGCCAGTTTGTATTTACATCAGTAGTTCTTAAACTTTTTGAAGCCACGGAGCACTTTAAGCATTTAAAAAAATCCACGGACTCCTGTCGAAGAAAGTTTTAGGAACGAAAAACAGCATATATTACAAAAATCACTTTTATTGGTTAGTTTACAGTGATTTTTAATACGAGAGAGCGATCAAACAAGCGATGCGTGAATTACTGCATCATTTTCCTATTAAACAATTATGTTATGGACTGAACTGAGTGGTTGCGGACCCCTGGCACTCATATCACGGACCCCCAAAAGGTCCATGGACCCCAGTTTAAGAAACCTTGATTCACATCGAAAAATAATACTTTCTGTAGAGCGTTTTAGTCAGAAGTCCCATCGACGCTATTTTGGATACCCTGAATGTCCCCTGAATGAGGAAGGGTTATATGTTGCAACGTTTTTAACGGTGGTATAAGTCATCTTTCAGCACCGATTCTCTTTCACCACGATTTAGTGTCCGCAGGCATTACTTCAACATTTAAATCTAAAAAAAAACAGAACGTTTAAGACCTAGATATAGTGACAGACAGTGGAGCCAACATGCAACAGCCACAACAATCTATGTTTACAAATGAATAAATGAATAAATGATTATGATTATGATTATGATTATGATTATGATTATGATTATGATTATGATTATGATTATGATTATGATTATGAACATAGCGTCGAAGAGAATTCTTATGTGAAACTTTCTATATCCGAAAAGGTCTTAAGACATCGGTGGTAAAACAAACCAATGACGTGACTTACTTATTCAAAATGAAATACTTAATTAATTCTTTGCATTTTTAAACTGTAAAATCTTTAGATACAAAAGCACAAACCTTTTTGGCTTCATAGTGTTTCAGCTGGTAAACTTTAAATATGGTATGTATGGTTAGCAAAACTACCAATTAAAGCTAGTTTCGTCAAAAACCTTTACCGCCAACCCTATTCCATCTAAGTACATAACCTCGGCACAAGAGCAGTCTCGAAATAGAAATTCATGCAAAACTGATGCCGATTTTTAGAGTACCACAATATACTTGATATTACATGTCTGCTTTTATGTTATATATTGCATTTTATAATAGCTGAATAAAAGTAATGTAGACTGTATAATTTTGTAGTATATTCATGGCTGTATAGAGTTTAAGCCACGTATCCACTAGTAAACAATGTTTCAGATACTAGTATAATATACTCGTAATATGTAGGTATAATATACCTAATCACGCGAGTTTATCAGTCGAACTGAAATTAGTCATTTCCATGATACAGGTCCGTTATGTAGGTATAATGATGCTCTAAAAATATGCATGTATTGTATATCCTGTAATCATCATCATTATCCGCCTAGCCTTTTTCCCAAACATGATTGGGGTCGGCTTCCAGTCTAACTGTTTGCGGCTGAATATCAATACTTTACATGGAGCGACTGCCATCTGACCTCCACAACCCAATTATTGGGGAATACTGGTATTCGAATGTTAGACCAGTTGTCAGACTTTTGGGCTCCTGACTACCCGTAACGACTGTCAAAGATATTCCTATGACAACCGGGACCGACTGTTTACCGTGCTCTCCGAGGCACGGAGGGGTCTCGATGTGTAAAGAACGGTCACCCATCCACTGACTGACCGCGGCAAGCGCAGCTTAACTGGCTGTCATTTAGCCACGAGCCCCTCATTATATATCCTGTAATATATCGTCCCCGTAGAGCGAAAAGTCACTAAGTCATAAAATGGCCATATCGAGTTAAGAATGTCATCAAAATCGCATTTTTTTTCTTTAATTTTCAATCTTATTGTCATGTCCATAGCTATCATAGTTTTTGTTTTAGAAAGTGCGAAAAATCAATAATTTTGCATTTTGACTAATATTATTTTAGGAACAATTACCTAAATTCACTTAATTACTTTTCACCAGTTGTTTTAAGTTCAAGAGTTGTAAAAATGCAAAAATTATGAAATCGAAAACTAACTAAATCTTTAGTGATTATTTGCACTGTTGTGCCGAGTATCTATAAAGCGAGAAATCATCAAGTTAAAAACATGAAAAAATCAGTTAAGAAGTATTTTCAGATATGTTTTTTATTTGCAACAAGTTAGTCTCATTCTAACTAAATTGAGTTATTTTCGATTTTTTTACCTAACGGTAAAGGTTGAAAAGAAATTATTAACATCGTTCGAAAAGTGAAAAAACATTAACTCATGACTCTGTGCAGATTCTAAGAGATAAAACTAACTATTTTGGTTTTTCTTCATATCTTTGTAAAACATTTATTTTATTATATTTTATTACTTGTCTCATAAATTGTGATAAATTCCCTAAAATATAAAATTATAAAATCAGGAATATGTACCAGTAATATCAAGCTACGATTTTTTTTCTTTTTTAAAACTTTAAACCGTCGTAACTCAAAATGGTCAATTCCGACTTAGTGACTTTTCGCTCTACGGGGACGATATTACCAATAAATTACGGTTCTATTGACTATACCTATTATTTTGACTATTAACTGTTATTAATCTAGATTTAAAACTGTCACATTTCATAATAATCGAATCCAGTTTTAGCATAGTATCTACCTAATATTATTTTTGACAACGATTCTAAGGGATTATTTCCCTTTTAGGCTATAATCTCGGCACTTATCGACAATTTATAAGCGAACACTGTACCACTTATAATATGGAACACTCATAAACCATGGTAAGACCTTTCAAAATCCAAGTGGGGTCATTATGGTGTTGTACCCTTAAATTAAAGTAAATAAATAAAGCTGTATACCGCGACGCCCTTAATTCGTACCTGCTGTTGGCATTCAACATAGATTAAAATTGTACTGGAAGAAGCTACGAGCTAGGTTTTTGAAACCAGAACTGTCAGATTGTTGAGAGCGATTAACCGGTCTAATCCTAAAAAATTATAGGGCGTCTCTTTTTAAGGTTCCGTACCTACTGAGGTACGGAATCTTAAAAAGAGACGCCTTATAACTGCATAAGGAAAAAAAACCGGCCAAGTGCGAGCCGTAATCGCGCACCGAGGGTTCCGTATCAGTTTTGGACGTATAAAGTGAAAGATTTTTCACTTTATACGTCCAAAACTGCACTGACCGCATAAGTTTTTTTGTGAAGGAATTTTGATGATTTTGAAAAAACTGTACTAGTTAGGAACATCGTTTTATTTTTGGTGCCATATTTGGGTCAACTCCTATCAACCCTAATTATTTCAGATTTTTCACCCCGCAAACTTCGGAGATAAGGGGGGGAATGGTATTTTTTTGGTCATTTTTCATCATATGTCGAAAACTGTACGACATAAAATTAAATAAAAATATATTTTGAAATATTCAGTTCAAGCCCTTTCATATGATATGTCACATGACCTAGTAACCCCACTTTGAAATTTTGGACCTCCACTCCGGCCCCTTTTGCAATGAAAATAAAAATATTTTTTGACTTTTTTCATTTGCAATAAAGTTGGACAAGCATTTTTTATAATTGTTCCAAATTTCAAGTCGATAGCTTTAGTAGTTGCTGAAATAAGCAGGTGTGACAGACAGACAGACGAAGTCGCACCATAAGGGTTCCTTTTTTACCATTTTGGTACGGAACCCTAAAAATGAAATCTTATAGGATCACTTCGTTGTTCGTCTGTCTGTCCGTCAAGAACTCAATACCCTTTTTCTCAGGAATGCGTTGAGGTACTAATTTGAAAATTATATTAAATATTTAGATCTACGATCCCTCGGTGTTGTAAAAAAAATCAAACTTCTAAGTAAAAAAATACGTCCATTTATGCCGCATACACTCGCAAATAAAACATAACCTATAGGGCACTTCTCGTTGACCTAGAATCATTAAATTTGGTATGAAACAATAGGTCTCACAGCACAAGTTAAGGAAAAAAACGTTACTTTGTAGTTATACCACATGTAACTTTTATTTTTGCGATTACAAACTTAAGTACTTATACATTTTGTACGCAACCCTAAGAGCACGAGTCCTACTCGTACTCTCGCGGATTTCTATTTTAGTTATCTTCTATTTTAGTAAAATTAAAGTTCTGTCTCTTCCAGAACTTGACACATCAAACATTCGCCACGGAACAATTCGCCATGGTCGTAAATCGCCATAATTGGAGGAAACTGTAGACGTACCCAGTATAGTCCTTACATGGCAGTGAGAAATCGCGCCATCTTTCTCACTCCTACTATATCTGGGTGGTAAGAAAAGGACAGAAGATACAAGGTTGAATAAAACAAGACGGTCGTTTGCAATCATTGACACCAATTGAAGCCAGGAATTGATGGCAGTTGTGTTAGATTGAGGATCTGAAGTCAATTAATTGATGTAGGGACTTAAGGCGAAGTGAGATCCAAAGTAGAAGTTTAAACCGTTCGGAAAATCTATTATAAGATGCTAAAAACTACGAATCCAACTTTTTTCTATTGGCAATGAAAAAGTATACCAGTTAATAAATTATGGTATTTGAAACACGATTTTTTTACACATACAAGAAACCGCAGACCTTAGTAGATAGGTATTTGAAATGTGATACTTCTACCCGTTCCTGAGAAAAAGGCTCTTGACAGACAGACAACAAAGTGATCTTTTTTTTCCTATTAAGTTATAGGACCCTAAAAATGTGACTGTTATAGTCCATGGAATGAAAAGGTGTTTTTTTTCCTTCGGCCAGAAAACAATGGGAAACGGGGCGTAGTAAAATCTGAAAAGATGCAATCATTGAACGGGGCTTCATTGTTAGATAAACGATCTTTTCCGTGATTTTCGGCCATCGAGGGTGAGTAGTAATGTGTGTAGAACGTGTCGTATTTTTGCTATTTTGTATCCTAATCTTTTTCTATATCTAAATCTAATAACGGGTTGTTTAGCTTACTAATCATTCAATATAAACAAGATTTTGTACTGGTTACGTGGCGAGAGTAGCTGCACGCATGACCACGATAGAAACGGGTTTTGTCTAGAGAAGAATAGACAAAGATTTTTGATAGATTGTAGATAGATTTTTGTCGTTTTATGCATACAATGAAGAGAAGAAATGTTTCTATTCTTCAGTAGATAAAACTCTGGTAAGCCCAGCACGGGTCACCGCAGCGTGCTCGGGCAGAAGAGATAACGAGTTGAATAGAAAGAACTTTGTTTATTCTTTGGTAGAATAGAGATCAAATTGTCATGCTAAGCGTGCTGGATGCATGTTTAGGATGAGGTACCAGCATTAAATATTTGCGCACCATTATAATAGTATGATAAAGAAGGTGCTTTTCGGCGCTGCTGGTCAAACATTATACGAACACTCACGCCCCACAGACGCCAGTGGCATCAGACCCTTAATTAAATGGTTATTTTATAATGTAGTGCATTCTTTGTTTTAGAAAAACTTTTTTGTCTTAGATTTCTCATAAAGGTTATATTTTCGCCGAAATTAACTTTGTTCAATTTTACCCTGTTTACGAACACGTTTTGAAAGATTTCCGTTCACTCTATTGTGACCCGTACAACTTAGATTTTACGGGCGGGAATTGCGTGAATCGGTAAAATTGTCAGCCTCTTAATTAAACAGCGCATTACACGAGTGAACGTAATTCAGGATTATATCGGCGCCATAACAGTAAACTAGTAGGTGCTAATAACTATTGATGCTCAATCTAAAATTAATTAATTCTCCTGGATTTGAAAGGATTATCTAGCGATGTATTAGGCTTAAGGTTAAATTATATTTTGGTCCTAGTTTTTGGGACTAATTTAGTCTCGGGGCATATTTAGTGTAAATTAATTATTTATCATGGGGACGACAGACGACAGGAATTTTAGGAATTTGCAGTTATTTTCCTACAATATTGATTGAAATAATGAGACATTGAGCATCTAGTAACTTCGAACACATGCTGTTATAAATATTGTATTAAAATTCTGAATCAACTAATACTGTACGAAAAGAATCACTATTGAATTTTGCTTTGTGAGTAGGTACATCTTTTTGCACATGACTGTGCACTTGTGCAGTCATGACTATGGTTCTCACACTGGATATTAAAACACCCTTCTGCATATACGAGATTATATCACCCGATAAGTTAACTTGTAATCATTAATGATTGTATTAATCAATGAATTTGCTATAATAAATATATAAACAAACTAAACACATTGCATTTGCAGCAAATCTAACGTACCCCTCCCACTGCGACAGGTAAACCAAAAACCGAAATCAGCAATTTACCTAAACGGTAACACTAATGTTGCCATTCCCGAAAAAAACAAAACTAAAAGGGGAGATTGCGATCCCGCAATCTTGCTCAATGCAGACAATATTCCTGCTATAAAAACCGGTTTAAAAGAAAAACTGTTAAGAGAATCAGCAAATCTAAACGATAAACAGAAAAGAAACGTCTTAAAGATATTTATCGGTAAAATATTCGTCCCACAAACCACTAGCTTGGATGGAAGCTCATAAAATCCATAAAGTCTGGTATACACGAGTCGGAGTGAGCTAGAATATTGTATGATGTTTTAGAAGCTGGCTCGCTTCGGTAAGAGCATTGCAGGATAATAAATATGGCAGTAAGCTAGTACTTTAAGCTAGACTTAATTAGTTCTAGTAGATTATTACTTTCAAAATAATTAATATTTTCAATGTAAATTGCTGCAATTGTTGTTTTACAAATACTGTTCCTGAGCCTACTGCAGTACACTTTAGTATAGACTTTAGTTTATTTCAAATTATTTACTACCTTTCAGCGGACTTATGACATCACACACTCTTTTTGACAATAAATTATATAGCACAAGTTGCATTGATTTTTATGTTTAACCCGGCGAGCATGTGGTGAAAAAAGTTACACAGAGTATGTGGCAGGTTTGCAGATGGCAGATTATGACGTTTTGTCGCTGACTTTTTTACCTACTGACTGTTAGTGCTTCGTGCGATAGAGATGAGGCTCTATAGAGCCGAAGCTAGCCGATTATCTTTCTAAAACTCGAAGTGCAATATTTATTTCCTGTGCCACTCCAACAATAATACCATACAAAACTTCCAGAGAGACCCAATCTTCACAAAACCATCATACGAAAACTCTTCCAAGATTTTCTCAACCATGTTGACTTTTCTCTCGTGTACTCTAAGCTCAAGAACGAATGCTATTGTTTCCCGTAGCGTTTCTGCCACCGTGTACCGAGAACTTTACATAATCAGATGGCATCGACAAACGTTTTCGAATAGTAGCGGAAGGGTTGACTATGCGAGTTTTGAATTTTTTTGCCGTTTGCGTAAAGATGTTTGCTTTGTAACAGATTCACGTAAATAGAGATAGAACTAATTGTATATGTCTCTAAAAAATATGAATCATTCATTATTTTATAATTTCACTGTTTAGTTAGATCATTGTGTGATAGGTAGCTAATTTTTTTCTTTAAAACAAATGATTGAAACAATTATATAAGTAAGTAAAGATGAGAGAACTCAAAATATATGAGTTTCAAAAAAAACCGGGCAAGAGCGTGTCAGACCACGCTCAGTCTAGGGTTCCGTAGCAAAAAGCATTTCAGTCTACCGACCGCAAATATAAGCTATTTTTGCGGTTGTCGAACTCAAAACTGAAAAAAGTGAATATTTCAAAAAGTTATTGACGTATTTTGTTCAAACCACTTTTAATCGAGAGTATTAATTAGATGCCATAAGCTTGATTTTTTCCAGATTTTTCGATAGGGCGGTTCGAAAATTACAGGGGGGGGGGACACATTGTTAACGACTTTCGGAGCTCCTAGTTCACTCAATATGCACTTAATTAAAAAAGTTATTTAGAAACCACTATGTTATTTTCAAAGACCTATCCAACGATTTCCCACATGACGGGGTGCAGGAAAATATTTTTTTTCATCCTTCAGTTTTATGTATAGGAGCCCCCCCTAATTATTTTATTTTTCATAATTTTACTACAGTTCTTTATGGCGGCTTATAAAAGACATCTATTTACGAAGTTTCATATAAATTGGTTATGAACTGTAGATTTGACGAGGGTGTAACAGACGGACAGACGGACATGACGAAACTATAAGGGTTCCTAGTTTTACTACGGAACCCTAAAAATTGAAATTCCAAATTGCAGTACCTACCTACCCTACCCATATTATGTACGAATGCCTGATTTACTCCCTTTGCTAAGATTTTTATGCGTGAGGGTATCCAATTAATAAAGGCGTCTGTACAAGACTACCTTTGAATAAATTTGTGTTCTACGATCATAATGTATAAATAACTAGCATCCAGTTTCCAATAGTAAACTTAAAATCCATGAAACCATGAATTTGCCAGTAAAGTTAATCTTTATCTACCTGCACTCGTAAGTAAGAGCTTAAAACTTATGAACGGAATACGATATGCAAATCTTATGATTGCCATGAAGTTTCTCTTCGCAAGTTATTTCTAAGTTATGTTAGATTCTTCCTCAGATCATAGAAACAAGGAGATATCCCATCATAGCAAATTAGTACCGGAACAACTGATGCCACTTTTAGTACATTTTTTTCGACACAATTACGCGCATAATTAAGCGCTCCTTGTGAATAAAAAGATCTCCCACGCATTAAACATTCCGCACACCCTCAATCTAACACTGTTAATCGTCACTCAACACACTCAACACTAGTACTAAACTAAAACACTGTATTTATACCATCGATCGTGTTCGGTTCGTCGCCAGCGCGTACGTTTTTAATATGAGCAATTTGCTCAAAATCAGGCATCAAGCTCGATAGCGCCTTAGCACACTCCCTTGTTTCTATGATCTGAGGCCGGAACCCATAAAAAGTTGCCTCCATCATAAATTACTATCCGCAAGTTATGATCGAAAATATTCGGTGTCTAACTCGGGGCTATTTTAGTACTACACCTTTGTCATAACGCATTGCATTCAATTTTTATTTCATTTTCAACCACTTTTTAGTGTCCTAGGCATTACTTTAACACTTAGATCTAAAAACATAGAATGCTAAGAGCCAGACAAAATGACATACAGAGAAGCCAACATAGTATCTAAGGGAATTCTTATGTAAAATGCATTTTATAATATCCGTCGCTTTTGCTCAAAATCAGGCATCAAGCTCGATAGCGCCTTGGCACATCTCCCTTGTTTCTATGATCTGAGGATTCTTCTGAGTAAAGTGTAGTTTTCAGAAGTAGGTTTTGGAAACGTACTAGAACATGATCGTTTGATTTTCTTTATAATATGAGAAACAAGCTTTTGCCTCCGTGTGGACTACGATAAATTGACCATTTTAAATGACCTCCTTAGTGTAAGGTGGTTAGTACTGTGAAGAGGTCCGGCTGTATCTCTGCTTCATCCTGCTGGAATTAAATGAAATATGGCTTAGATTTTAAATTGGACCTCAAGCTACCAAACTGTGAAAACCATATCAAAATCCGTCCAGTACTTTTGCGTGATGCGTCCACAAACAGACAATAATCCCAAAAGATCTTTTTGAGCATGATTACGTACCAGTATACTCTGACTGTTTTTTGCGCCCAAAGATTATGTGCATGCATATTTTATTGGTACCCATAAGGTACCCATAACGTAAATACCGTAAAATGTAATTAAAACCTACGTGTACATTCACACTGTGTATCATCCCAAAACATTTAGACGGACACATTTTAGAATCGAAACGTAAAATCGTTGTGAATGCTCGATGCACGGTCGAACGGCCATCATTATTGCGGATGGGTTATTTTCAACCCTTTTTGTTACATTCATGTGTGTATCTATAGAGTCCTATAATATGAATGCCTATGCTTTGCCCTCGACTTCGTCCGTGTAACCCACAGGAACTGTACATTTTTCGGGATGAAGAGTAGCTTATATTACTCAGTGATAAAGTAGCTTTCTGCCGGTGAAAGAATTTTTAGAATCGGTCCAGTAGTTTCGGAGCCTATTCGGTACAAACAGATAAATATTAATAAAGATTAAAATAAAAACGTTTCAGAGAGATTGATGCGTTATAAATTGTTTTTAGCTACGAATTCGTTAAACGTTGTGGGTTGGAAATTTGGAAATATGAGATTATTTAACTTATGGACTGGAATGTTTTTGTATAACTACGTCCAGTTATAATGCTAAATAATTTACGAGAATTGGGCTTCAATTGGGCCGCATGCATCTTTACCTCAACAAAAAAACACATAAAAACAACAAATACATTAATTTATGTAATGAAAAGTACCAAATCCTTTAATAATTAGATACTATTCAAACTCCTGACAGTATTTTAATAATAAAATAATTACAAAACCCTTATTACAAACAATAGAACGTCAGTTTTCACAAATGTTCATTAACTCAGTTCGCGCGTTCAAAACAATATTTAAAGTTTACACTTGAAAAACTCACTTTAATTAAATAATTTCAATAAGAACCCCTGTATTACGAACTTTGATAACCTAAAATATACTCTATACTTAGGCGGTAAGGTTGATTTTGGTTTATCATATTAATTAATATACACTGTTCTTAATTAATTTTGATTTTGATCTTTGGAAAGGACAAAATTAATAAGTAAAACGGTAAAATAGAATTAGTATTATTGATTCAATTATTTTGTGTATTCTTCATTGTTCGTTATGTATTTGTCGCATTGTTGGGCCAACTCATAGATTATACAATTATAGGGCCAACTTATTAGTCAGTAATGCGGTGCCATTCGACCACAGCTTTACCTACCCTGGATTTGAAAACTTTGATTAAGTTTTTTACAACACTGCATTATTTAAGTCTAGAGAAGAATTTCAGGCTATCAGAGAGGGATATTTATTTTAAAAAATGTGCCATTTGCCTAATAGGTCAAAAATATTATAATGTTTATGTGTATAGAAAATACTCGTATGTTTACTTATTTTGGCCAATAACTTGTATGTGTAGTTATATGCTGTCAATATAAGTTGGTCAATAAATAAATGAATAAATTTTCTTGTTTCATGTTTTTTGTGTCGTAGTCGGATTTTTGATTTTAATAATGTATCTTTTTTGGGTGTACCTATTGATTTTGTTCGTAAAAATCTAACATACCTAATTATTGTGTTACCTGGACCCTAATAATGAACCGATTGATATCATAATTATCAAAGTCGGATGAGTAGTTTGAGCGCTACAGTGAAACATAAGTACGTAAATACAAACATACCTACATAGACTGCTAAAATCATAACCCTTCCTTTTGGTTTTGCTGTAGTCGGGTAAAAAGAAAAAACAACAACATGGTTACTCTTTTCCAACAAATAAATAAAATCTTTACTAATATTATAAAGCCAAAGAATTTTTTTGTTTGAACGCGCTAATTTCTGAAACTGCTAGTCGGATTACCTATAAAAAATATTTTTGTATATGATAGCCAGATTCATGAGGAATAGTACCTATAAGATAATTAACATCACGCTACGACTTTAAGTTAATTATCATCACGCTGCGACCCTTAGGAGCCGAGCAACGGGAGTGAAACCGCGGGGAACAACTAGTTTAATAAAATTTTAATAAAACCAATATTTTCGAGCTATAAGGGACCTAGCTCAGATCATAGAAACAAGGAGATATGCCATCACAGCAAATTAGTACAGGAACAACTGTCGCCACTTTTAGAACATTTTTCGACACAATTACAAGCGCTCCTTGTGAATAAAAAGATCTCTCGCACATTAAAAATTCCGCACACCCTCAATCTAACACTGTTAATCGTTACTCAACACTAGCACTAAACTAAAACACTGTATTTATATCATCGATCGTGTTCGGTTCGTCACCAGCGTGTACTTTTTATATACGGTCAATGTGACCGTATGAAAGCGTCAAGCTCAATAGCGCCTTGGCACATCTCCCTTGTTTCTATGATCTGAGGTACCTAGTCTTCTTTTAATTAATGTAACTTTATACTTTCAACTAGTTTCTATCAGACGTATTTCTAAGAATAATTAATTGCCTTTGACACCGTCTATCGTGTTTCTAGATATTTTATTATTAAGTTACTATTAATATTGGTTTAAATGAGAATGTAGCGCAGTGGCGAAGTGTCAATTTTTGAAGAGGTAAGCCGATAAAAAATGCTTATTTGACAAGCCTGATGCATGCATTCCAGCAACTTTATAGCTGTGGCATTCTCCCTCGAACGTTCGCAAACAGATTGGCAATTCTCACGGTGATATCACGTGGCGTGTTGGTACAGAATAGATAGACAGGTGCATATGATAGTTCTCGCGACGTGCGCGTGTATGATTAGATTTATAATTATGAAAGTGGACAAAGCAAAAGAAGTATGAAAGGATCGTGGTGTACCTACTGTAGTTTGGGACCATGGGAGGAAGATTTAAATAATAAAAAATATGCATGATCGTTTCAACTTTTATTTCCTTCTTAAAATTGAAACCGGACCTCCAGCTGCTTCCCGAGATCAGCATAAAACAAGCGTATGTTTTAATAATACGGCACAATATCCAAAACGGAGCAATAACAAGAGCTCAGAAAGCCCTTACATCGGTGGTGGAGCAATTTGAGGTTATTCCGCCGTGAAAATCGCCGGCCAGTTTACAATAAATCCACATTTCACGTACTATTTGTGCTCGAACACACTTCTGGTGAAAGAGCGTTTAGAAAACGTGTGTTGTGTTTTGATAAGGTTGAAGATTTTTCTAGTGCACTTTTTATAATGCAGCTTTGTGTTCCTATCAGAAAATAGACCTGTGTCCTTACTAGTGCTGTAATCAACTAAAAGACGTCGACTTCCTCGGGTTGTCATGTCAATACTAAAGAAAGTTATTAGAACATACTATATTTATTGTGAATTTATAAACATATCAAAGCTATGTACCTAATGCTTATCTTATTATTATTAAATAATAATCTTCTTTCGATTAGACTAAAATACATTCCTATAGAGATGACAAATTACTAATCCACCACTTAATTATAATGATTTTACGAGCTTTATCCAAAATAAAAAATCTTAATAAACTCTAGATTCTACAAGTAACCCTAAGTAGGGGTTATCCACAGTTAGCATCTACAATGCCACACTACGGCTGATTTTCAAAATTGCAACGTGACGTGCCAACAATAACGGTTCTGTATTTTCAATTTGTAAACGCTGTACTCGAATATTTTTGCCGCACATTTTTAATGGGTGCTACCTGGGATTCTAGAAACGAGGCAGATGTGAATTCACCGCATAAAACTGTTTAGGAACTTTGGTAACGAGTGAGATGTGGCATAAAGCTGTTTAGAAACTTTGGTAACGAGGGAGATGTGTTTTCACTGCTTAAAGCTGAAGTTACGCAATTAAATCATTAGAGGCTTCTGCGTAAAATGTTGTCACTCAGCTGTCGAATAGGTGTGAGTGACTGCTTTTACAAATGGAGCTTTCACAAACCTTGCCTCAGAAAACACATGAAAATAAATCGCACCCCCCACCGAATAATATGGTAATCGATAATTCTAAATTTTACAGGAAAAATAAAAAACTGTTTTTTGCTTATATCTCAGCACGGGTGCATCGTAAGATAGTGATTTATATGTCAAAACAAAGCATATTTTTTTACTGTCTATTTCCTTTTATGATTTTTTTGTAATAGTTTCCTAAATAAAGTTATTGACGAAAATAACATTATTGAAATTGCTGGTTAAAAGTATAGTATGCAACGCATCATTCCGATATTATTCGCGTGTAAACCCAACGATATGGTAGGCAGTATTAATGCATTACAGTATTATTCGTCAAAATGTAGTGTCAAAAAAGTTTACGGTAATACGATATTACGACATTATTCGGGTGAAATCTCAGCGATAGTGTATACAGTATTATTGCATTACGACATTATTCGGGTGAAATGTCAGCTATCGTGAATACAGTATTATTACATTACAATATTATTCGTCGATGTATGGTGTCAATAATGAACAGTAATATAATGTTGCCGTTGGTATCTAAATGATAGTAAAAATCAATCATGTCAATCATCATTACAGTCCGATTCAGTCTGAAGATTGTTCTGTCATAATTTCACTGGTCTGTAGGAAACGATAAAAGTATGACAATGCTGAGGTAAGGCTTCTGTTCTGCATAGACTTAATAAATCTTCTTTTAACAATTTACCGCTACTCGGTATCGGTTTCGTCACCTTTAGGTAACTCCTATCACTGTCTGGTGAAATCTGTATCTGTTCACTCCCCGCCCGATCTCTGCCCAAGAGGAACTCACCGAGTGTGGCGATACAGGTCAGCAGATAGGGATGAGATGCGGTCTTTCTTTGCATTTTATCCTTGGCAGTTGATGTGTTTTTCGTTTGATGATCCTTCGACTTGCGCGGATGCTGTGACGGATGTGTTGCATCAGGCCATGGAATACTACATTCCTTATTCCGAAGTACCGCTCTCCGGCAAAGCTCGCCTGTGGTTTGGGCTTCAATGTGGTCTCGCTAAAGCCAGTAAACAGTGAGGCATACCTGGCCTGGGTTGATGCTCGACACCGTAAAGCGAAGGACATAAGTCAGAGGAAGAAGTCGTTTAACAAGGCAGCCAAGTCCTGCAAAAAGGAGCTCGCTTTGATCACATTAGTCGAATAGGGAACAAATTGACTTCGTACCCTGCGGGTAGTAAAGCGTTTTGGTCAAATCAGTTGAAGCGAATCTGTTTGCGGAGTCATCACGTCTAAATGCTGGCAACGCGATACCTCCTACTTTACCTGGCAGCACGACATTTATGTCGGAAATTCGCATTTGCCAAATGGAGATTTGCAAAACACTGTGCAATCTTGACGTGAACAAGGCCAGTGGCCCAGATGGTATTCCAGCCATAGTTTTGAGGACATGTGTGCCTGAGTTGTTTCCTGTGTCTCTTTTAAATACTGGACAAGTGCCGAAAACGTGGAATCTTTCCAACGTGCAACCCGTGCCCAAAAAATATTTTAAGAGAGAAACGAAAGAGGTAGACACCTAGTCGTACCGACCCTGCCAATTCGGTTACGTCCATACTTTACAAGAGTATGCAGCGTCTCTTCAATAACAGGTTCTTGATGTACCTTGAAGCTAATGATCTCCTCAGTTATCGGCAATCCGTATTTCGCCGAAACCGGTCTACTGGGGACCTAGCCTACGCTACTCACTAATGAAATATGAGGACGCGCTAACCGTTTCCCTGGACATCTCGAAGACTTTCGACAGGGTTTGGCACGACGGCCTTATTCGTATGCTTTCCTCATATGGTTTGCCCACCTGTTTCGTTGCGTGGATATCAGACTTCCTGAGGGATCGTTCGATTCGAGTCATTGATGGCTGCCGATCGAAAAGCAATGAATGCGTGTCCCTCAGGCGTCAGTGCTCTCTGCGACGCTCTTCCTGCTGCATATCTACGATCTGCTTTAGCCCGGAACCTTTGGGTATGCAGATGACAACACTGTTGTAGAGAGATACATAGCCAATGAACGGACTACTGGACTACAAATCCAGGCTCTGAGAGAGGCCATGGTCGAGCGCTTGAATTTGTCCCTTAAGGCAGTCTCCGATTGCAGCGATGCCAATCTGGTCAAGTTCAATGCAACTAAAACCCAGGCGTGTCTGTTCTCTGCCAAAAAGAGCCCATTCCAGCTGGCTCCTATTTTTGAAATGTGGCCATACTCCATACTGATAACTGACCATCTTGAGCTTTTGGTCGTTACTCTGACGTCTCCCCTTAACTTTGGCTCTTATATTGAGTCCAAAGCTCAATTGGCAGCTAAAAAGCTAGGATTGCTCTCGAAGCTGCGACGGTACTTCATGTCCCTCCTACCCTTTTTTCTATCGGACAGCCAGAAGCACGAAAAAGCGCCATCGGTTCATGGTTGATATACCAAAAACCCATACGAAGCTCTTTGATTCCACTTTCATTGTGAAAACCGCAAAACAATGGAATTCACTATCGGAGTGGATGTTCCCGATAATAACAATCTGGGCTTCTTAAAGACGAGAGTGAAACGGTTTCTTCTGGGCAAGCGTGCTTCATCGTAGACCGCATCATCGCTTCACGTCAGGCGAAATGGCGGTCAAATGCAAGCCTAATAAACAGCGAACAACATTACGATTTTGCATAATATCTGTCATTTGTATTGTAAAAAAACATTACCAAATCGTGTAAATAAAAATAACACATGAATATAATTGTTTTAAACTTTACATGAAACACTAAATGTATTTCTTACGCGAATAAAATGGTAATCGTCACTTACCGAAAAACTTAACGATTGCATAATCTGTATTTACTTGTTAAGGTACTATTCGTGTAAAAAGTGTGTTTAGATTTTAAGAGAATAATATTGTTATGTTCATTACGGGGCCATTGAAATTATTGTACTTTTATCAATATCCATAGAAACATTACAAAAAAAATTCACAAGGTGTAATGAATGCTCTAGACACCGAATATGCAATAAAACATAAACTACCGCAATAGCACATTACCATATTATTCGGTGGGGGGTGCGAAATGCGGATCAAACAGTCAGAAGCTTGAAGTTTTAAAAAACTTTTCTGAGATATACCTGCATTTATTATGCTCTTAATTTTGATGCGTAACTAATTACTATTTTTTCAATCGCTTTTACCCAGATTTGAAAGGAAATCTGTCAACAATCCAATGGAACAGAACAGATCTCAAAAGAGATGAATACAAAAATATGTATACAGTATAATCTGCCGATAATGGTGCCACTGCTGGGACACAGGCTTCCTCTTTAGGGAGTGGGCCATAGTCCACCTCGTGGGCCCAGCACGGGTTGGTGGACGTCACATCAAGTCACGGTCTTTGAATTTATGGTTCAAGGACATGCCGGTTTTTTCACGATGTTTTCCTTCACCCTTTTTTAGAGCAGTGGTGATGAAACAAATTGCATGACGAACAAGCATGACGTCTTTTCTAAAGGAAGGAAGCCTAGGTTTTGGAAGATCTGATTTGCTCAATTTTAGACTGAGATGATATTTTAGCTCTAGATATTACCTATGTCTAATTTTGATAATCGATCTATCAAATTGATACCAAAAAAAAAATACCGGCCAAGTGCGAGTCGTACTCGCGCACCGAGGGTTCCGTATCATTTTTGGACCTATAAAGTGAAAAAAACCGAACCGCATAAGTTTGTTTGTGAAGGAATTTTGATGATTTTGAAAAAACTGTAGTAGTTAGGAACATCGTTTTATTTTTGGTGCCATATTTGGATCAATTCCTATCAACTCTAATTATTTCGGATTTTTCGCTCCGCAAACTTCAGAGATAAGGGAGGGGTGGATGGTATTTTTTCAGACATTTTTCATCATATGTCGAAAATTATGAGACATAAAATTAAATAAAAATATATTTTGAAATGTGCAGATCAAGCCCTTTCATATGATATGTCACTAATTTGACCTAGTAACCCCACTTTGAAATTTTGGACTCCCACTCCGGCCCCTTTTGCAATGAAAATAAAAATATTTTTTGACTTTTTTAATTTGCATAAAGTTGGACAAGCAGTCTTTATAACTGTTCCAAATTTTAAGTCGATAGCATTAGTAGTTGCTGAAATAAGCAGGTGTGACAGACAGACAGACAGACGAAGTCGCACCATAAGGGTTCCGTTTTTACCATTTTGGTACGGAACCCTTATGACGAGAGACTTCACCATTTATTTCTCTTTCATCCAAAACCATGTCGCGAGACCTCTAAAAGAAAAAGTTGATGCTGAAGCATCGTTTATTTGGCGTATCTGTCTGCCTTCAGCACTCCTAGTTGATTCCGGTAATGATGGACGTCCGTTCTCGTTAATTCCTCTCGTTTTATCTCCTATACGTATACTGGCATTAACTGTTGTCTTTTTTACGCTTTTTGGGTTTGAAAATATCGAGGATATTATTTGGGTATTACTCATGATGGATGTGCAATTATTGCGTTTCGTGGACGAAAAATGGTTAACGCTTAAAAAAATTGGAGTTTTAAAAATGAAGTTCGAAGCGAGGTATGTTTGCTGTGTATCACTTTCTAAATGGAATTGACGATCTTGTGAAGGTTGTGGGATCCGTTGGATGCAAGCAGCGCAGGACTGTTCATTGGGCGATGCTTGGAGGAGTCGACGTTCGTCGGCTGTTAATGATCCTGATGATGATACAATGGAAATAACTTAAGATGTCATGGTCAGAATAACATACAAGCTGATAATAGACTAGATGTTGCCCGTGACGTAGATAAAAAGTATAGTCTATGTGCTTTACAAGGTCCCAGGCTACTTCTTTGTGAAATTTCATCTAAATCCGCGCAGCCGTTTGAGCGTGAAGCAGTAACAAACACACACATACAAACTTTTGCATTTTTAATAAGTGGGATTAGCCACAGAAAAAAATAGATACAGTTTAGAATTGTGACCTAAAATCTAAACTGAGAATCGGCTTACCAAATCAGATCAGAATCTAGACCGTTATACAAAATATGACGGAGGTACAAAAACAAAGTAACATATCTTCATAATTTCCATCTATTCGGCATTTTCCGTGAAAATTCTCACACACAAAACGTACATTCATGGCTTTATTAAATCACCAGACTGTTTCTTGTTCCCTCCAAGATATCTCAACAACGTAGATATAAACAAAGCGTCTGGTTTTACTCAACTTTTGTTTTGCCAACACTTTCTGGTGCAATAATTAGTTACGTGTGGCTGCCTTGAAAGGCTGGCTTTCAGAACTTTGTGTGTAAAGTCTTAAATTGTGTATTTTGTTGTCTATTGTCAAAGAGAAAATTAGACGTACGCCGTTTTGTTTTATATGAATAATCTGAGCGACTGAATCTAGAGAGTCTGTGAGATATACCTTGACGATTTTGGGCAATAACGCCATCTTTCATCAGAACGGAGAACAGTATCTCTATATCTGCTAATAGTGACCCCCAATCCGCCAATCACGCATTAGGTAGTATATTTTTATATTACGATGATGGCAAATAGATAATTATATTCAATTATTCGCTTTATGACTGATTCGGTTTAGGTCAGATTCTGTTTAGGACAGATTCGCTTTAAGCCAGAATTTGTACCTACATTCAAGTGAAAATACTTTTTTACAAAAAAATAACCGACTTCAAAAAGCCACTATTAAGTAAATAATAATTTTGGTTTCGCAAGTCGATGGCTTTGGGTTTTGTTTGCTTTTTTTGCCACCAACTTCCGAAACAAAAAATATTATTTACTTACTTTGTAATGGCGTTTTGACCCGAGTAGGTAATTTAATTTAATATTAATTTAATATCTTTATTTCAGACATCAGTCCATTGAATTTGTTACATAAATAGCGTTAGTAAGTAGTTAGAAGGCAATAAATACAACGGTAATTGAAAGTGTTAGTAATGGTAAGCGGTTACCGGGTAGCCTACACGCTTGCAACATCAAGTATCACAGGCGCATTGCCACCCCTTTAAAATGAGGATTCGCTGTGCCGACCGCTTAGGTGACAAGCAGCCTAGGTCCGTCGTTGTCAACACAGCGTATCCTCAGGAGCTCTGGAAACCTTACTCATTAGCGAGCGAGATATTTTGCTCTGCTCTAACTATATTTGATCTATACTCGTATGGAAAAGATTTGCTGAAGATTTTAAGCCATAACACCCATCTTTGGATAGAGAAATGCTATTCCCCGTCCTTGAGTAAATTCTTTACTCCGTAAGTCCGTATTCCGTAAAGAATTTGCTCAAGGACGAGAAATAGTACCTATCTCTTTGTCACCCTCAATCATCAACCAGGCGTGATGGTCATGGCAATGTCTCTTATAATTGTTTATTGTATTGGTCTATGGCAGGACCACATTCAAGAGTTGATGTTTTTGGACTGACAAAACATAGCATAGCATAGCATTTTTTCAGTCCTGAAAAACCCCAGTCTACTTGTGAAACTCAAAAATGTACTTTTGCGGATCTCGGGACCAATTATTGATAATAGTCATTGTACAGACAAGATTAATGGGATTATAAATACCCCAATAAGTTTTGAATCTTATAACAACCCATAAATGTCGACTGCTACAATGTAAAGAATAAATCTAAAATAATCATCATCATGATCCTCGTTCATATTGACAAACAATTTATGCAGCATTCGTATCGAGTTTAAAATACAAGTTAGTGATAATTTCAAAGACCCGATCGGTCTTGAACTCCTTCAAAACGCAGCAATACATTACCTCTCTTAATTATAAACTGCGCTCAACCCTCAAATGATAAATCAAAACACTGGGGTCCCGGACAATGGGCGCTTATGGCCGTCATTTGCCCCGGGGTCGAAAATACCCCGGCATGTAATAACACGACCCAGCTAATTTAAGCTATCAATTTCGTGTGTGCTAATGGTCTGATGTTATTTCGGTTTCTTGTTCAAATCGTGTGTGATATTTCTTTTTGTATTTTCATATGATATTTTTGTGATAAAATCAGTTTTATTATTTTGTTTTGCTATAAGCTCAGCTGTTTGCCTTGTTTTCTGTCTTACTATACCTAATTATTATGATTTCGTCTCTTTATGCTGTGTCCTATACTTACCTAATTATTATGGTTTCGTCTCTGTCCAAATAAATATTTTTCATTCTTTCATTAATTTCTTTATATGATATTAATATTATGTCTTGTTATACTCGTTACAGACACCAAGCCTTTGGCTATACCATATCCCTGGTATTCAATAATTGTAAATTGTTCATTATTTTGATGTTTGAGCCCAAAGGAAAATGTATTTTATAATATTAAAATTGTTTATTCATGGGCTAATCGGTTTTCAGTAAGTCAAACCTTAAGCAATCACCATCTTATGCAATAATCATAACGCTATTCATAATCACGATGATGATTGATCGTGATCATGATGATGATCTATGGAAAGACGTCCAATACTGGACAAAGGCCAGTCACAGGCTATTAATAAGTAGGTTAAAATAATTTAAAACATCGAAAAACATAATTTTAAAGTCTTTATTTTTCTATTTTCAAGATGTTATTTTTACATTACATACAATTTCACAAATAAATAAATATTGACAATAGTTATCTCAAACTTTAATTTTAACATCTCTATTTTTACTCATGGCAAAGGTTTTTTATTATTTTCACGAAAATTCTCATTTACAAATCATAAAAAATATAGGATTCATAAAATTGCCACTTTAGTATTATTAAATACAAAATAATACTAAATATTTAGAGCTGTTGCTTCTTTTTAAAGCTGCCTCAGTATGAGTATTTTTCACTCAAATATACAACGCCTCATGCATGCCTTGTCAAAAGAAATTATATCTACATTTGGCAAAGGATTTTCCTCAAACCGAGGCAGCCTTCAGACACAGCTAAACAGTCGTTTAACAACTGCTTCATATAATTTAGTTTTATATGATACGCATTAGATATACAAACTATCAGTATTATACGTTGTACAATATAATTTGGCATATTTCCATAAATCTATTTAATACAACAATACAATAAATCATTCAAACGCTCTAATGTATAATCTCTACGTACAAAAAACCTTTCATTTTTATTTATTCATACTTAAATCTTAAAACTAATTTTACACTCCCATAACTTCACTTAGAAATAACTTACTTAAAAACACAATTATACTGTCATTATAATTCCTATTTCATATTTACTCAACTAATTAAAATAATTAACACAAGGTCAGTCATTTCTTTGCTTAAGTTTTGGTTTTGAGACTGTTTATCAAATCCTTCAATTCTACAATGTCTTCAAAATCATACTGTACTACAAGTTCGCGAACGAAATCAGTTGTACCGGCCTACATAGGAGTTACCCTCTCCGGTTCTTTAACTTCCTTTAAGGTATACACAGTCCTTCGTATCGCACCTCCTTCGTACCGGGCATTTGAGACATGGTGCAAAACCTCTGGCAATGACTCTCCATCAGAATGAATCACTGTTTCATCAGTCAGGTTTCCACTTTCGTCTCGTCAAGACCTATGAAGAAACTCCGAAGTTAAAACCTTCTGGTTGTTTGCTTTGAGAACCTTCTCATGATGCCTTAATCGATGGACAATCTCGTCGTGAAGAACATTAAAGCACATGGCAGTGAGTGCAAGGCCGGTCATTATGTATATTGAGCAGAACCAAACGGTACTAGATGAAGCGCCATTCTTCTGTGTGGCACCGGGAGCCAAATGTCCAAAACCAATCGTACTTAGACTCATGAAGCAAAAATAAACTCCGTCTATGGGGCTCCAACCTTCCAACTGGTACAAAACTAAAGCTCCAAAGAAAATGTAAGTAAAAATCGCTGCCAAACATAATGAAATAGGAGCTAGGATTGAGAATCCTCGGAAAGATACTTTAGAATCTGTGTCAGTGCAACTCATGGAGTCACAGTCTCTTAGAAAGCTTAAGCCTTGAGTTTTGTCCTTGATTGAATTTGTGCTGACACTGTGTGCTTGTGATGCTGATATTATTGTACCTGATGGAGACCTAACGTAATATGGTTCCTGAAGATGCAAGGTTTGGTGTCTGTAGTCATCTTGCCTTCTGACCTTTTCCTTTCTTTCTTTACTGGTCATTGTCCTTTCCTCGAGGCAGCAGTACCCGCACTTTGTGCAGATGCAGCAGCATAGTGCTCTGCTAAACACGCTTCTGGCTAAACGCGATAGAAGAGCCCCGACTACGGAGAGATAGAGGAGTGTTAGAGGAATACCAATAACAGCATACCCTATTGTGACTGCTTTTCCTAAAGCTGTCCTTGGCGCCACGCTGCCGTAACCTGTGACAAAAAATTATAATAAGAAAAGTTGTTTCTAGGAAAGAGCTTTAGTACAAAGAGGTCCATGTAGGACGGGGTCCATTTTTGGGCTTTGAAGAATTTATAATCAGCATGATTTATAATAATATACTGCTGCTTAACAGAGCCGTTCTGTGTTCCTAAAGATTATTGCAATAATAAATTATCTTGATGAATCGGTCATGGAGTTATCATTGACTTCATATTGCATGCGATTATTTTCTTTGTCAACTTTTCACGACAATCAAAAATGAGATTTTTGAAAGCTGAGCTGCGAAATCACCACTAAGTAATTTTTTCTACCAAGAAAATACTTACCTAAATTAATAAAATCTTACCTATAGTAGTAAGGACAGTCAGAGAATAAAGAAATGCCTTTGCGAAGTTCCACTCGTAGTCATCCACCACTAACGCAGGCGCTGACTCCAAAGCCCTCGCCCCTCCATACTGCGCGGACACATCAGCCGCTACCCTCGCCACCAGCTTCTCCTGAAACCTGGCGATCTCTTGCGCAGCCAACCTCGTCCAGTTCTCTTTATACAAAATGTTTAAGGACACAGTAATCTCCCAAATACTTTCCACCGTCTGAGATCTCAGTTCCGCACTGGCTTGACTTATAGTCCCATTTAGTTTCGACAGAGGCACTGATTTCTGATTCTCAGATGCTGGATGATACGATGTGGTAGCGAGAGTTTTCTGATGAATCTTGGCTGCTCCGCCTTCGATTGCCAAGAATATGAAAGCACCGACCAAGGTATAAGCAAGGAGTAGTGTGAAAATGCCAAGGTTTGTCACACATCCTGCGATGAAGCTCTTCTTCTTGCTCTTTTTAGTCTTGACGCAAAGACAACACGTCGTGATGACATCTTCGTCGATCCTGTAGTTCTCAGATTTTCCATTTTTCTTATACTTCCCGTTCGCATGGTTCTTTTTCTTTAAACTTTTTTCCATGTTCGTCTTCATAAGTGCGATGTTTCAGGATCCGTGAAGAAAATTATGACCACTGAGACTTTTAAATATCTTCTCGTTAACCTTATGGAGAGGTAGAAGCAGAAATCCATCTGAAACAAACGATACTACGTTTATTTACTTTTCCTTGATTTTTATTAGTTTCGAATGAGCTTTCGGCTCGAAGGTCTATAACATATAAACCCAAATTCAACAGGGGAAACTGCTTTACCAGAAAAAGGCGGGTGTAATAAACGGGAAAGCCAAAGAAAATTCGGTAAATCTAAAGTAAGATATATTAGCATATGGTAAATAAATATGTAGGGAACTAGTTTGGATTTATTGTTAAGCTCTTTTTGATTACACCAAAAAGTGTTATATTTAGGATCAAGACCTATATCAATAAAACTTTTATTGTTATACTGCTTATTTTTTCTTGTTACACTTGATGTTTTTCTTAGTCTGTGTCTCGGTTTTGAGCTGACAATGTAGTGGATTTGTTTTTGTTTTGTCTACTTTTATTTCAGGCTAGGCTTAGGTTTATTTTATGACTTAAGTGTACAGATCCAGTGTCCTAAATAAAGTTCTGAGACTTTTTTTATTGGCGTCGCAAAAAAGACATGTCTGTACATAGTTGTTATTTCAAATATGCTAATAGATAAAACTTAAAGGGCCTTTTAAATTATAGAACATTTTTTTTCAAATACCTAGAAAATTTACTAAGCCTGCTACTCCTGAATATTTGACTTTTACACTGATTGCTATATTATTGCCGCAGCTCAATATTGAGTAAAACATTTTAAAGGAAGACCGTTTGTCAAACGATTGATCATTGTACAGTATATGTATGACCTCAAATCATAGAGAAATATGATTATCATGGAAAATTAGTACGGGAACCGCTGTCGCCACTTTTAAAGCAGTAGATATGCTTCACAACTGCAAATGCTCTTTTGTGAATAAAGAGATCTTCCACACATTAAAATGCTGCACACCCTCAATCTAACACGTCAGTCACACTAAACTAAATCACTGTATATAAATCATCAATCGCATTTGATCCGTTGCCGCGTCGCGTCGTCGGCAACACGATCACATTAATTATGACGTCAATGCATCATGGCACATCTCCCTTGTATCTATGATCTATATATATGACCAATGCGACGAACACTCGAACAACATCACAATTAACCTATAATTAATATCCGCACAATTTACCTACAAAAGATTCCCCATAAACAACAAAAACATTACAATAATACAAACAACAGATCCCAAGTACAACTTTACAGATTACAACTTTATTACGAGCCGTAACTAGATGTTGCATTACTGCACAAGTCGGCACAATATCGCGGCGTATATCTGCATTAGCGCACAATTACAGAACAGTGTGATTGTCGTCCAACTTGTGCGAATTGTAATGTTGAGATATCTTGAGGATAGCACGGAGATTTCGACGGATAAGGATACGTTACTTTGTTTACTATTTCGGTACCTTTAGGCTCAAAGAGCGTAACCACCATTTTGGTAATAATGAGATTTAATCGATAATATCGATACCTTTAGGCTCAAACCTCTTTTTTTGTCAAAATGGTGGTTACGCCCTTTGAGTCTAAAGGTATCGATTTGTGCGATTCCTAAAGTTCCCTTCAACGCCATCTGTTGGCTCCCTGAATGTCAAATGTTACAACGTTTTTAACAATGTTGGAAGTTTTCTTTCATCACCAATTCTCATTCATCACTTTCTAGTGTCCTAAGCATTACTTTAACCTTAGAACCGTACCCAGGGGTACAAATATTCTTTTTGTTTTGAATCGTCGTAAATTCTTAACTTCGCGCGAGGTATTGCGGGCAAGGAGAGGAAGTTTATGTTTTTAACGCGGCGTTTTCACAAGGAAATTTCATTGTTCCAGCATTAAAATATATCATAAATAACACTAACCTGCAATATTGTATAGACTCGCATAGTCCCTACATAGTATAAAACAAAGTCGCTTCCCGCTGTCCGTCCCTATGTATGCTTAGATCTTTAAAACTACGAAACGGATTTCGATGCTGTTTTTTTAATAGATACAGTGATTCAAGAGGAAGGTTTATAGCACCCGTGCGAAGCCGGGCGGGTCGCTAGTTATCAATAAAAATCGCAAACAGCTAGTATAATAACCATAAGTTATATTTACCCACATAAATAGTTCTCAAATCCTACATTTCCTTACAGATTGAGACAATAACTTTACGAAAGGCGGTCATAAATAAAACGCTGTTAATCACCTCAGTATTTATTAAGCGGCAACTAATTTGCGAAGTTCAACCATTAAACGTCTTATATCAATGTCCTACAAAGCTCTTTGATTCCACTACATTAAATTCAAAAGATTATTTTCTCGGAACATTTTATTAAATTGGGTATTGGAATGAATATTTTTAAAGTTCAGGCTTTTGTTTTTTATGATTCACTGGTTTGTTCATCAGTTCGTTTATAAAGGTACGTTTTCTTTGAAATTTTCTGTGTGAAAAATACTGGTCGCTTGGTGCATTTATTTACAAATGCAGAAAACAATACGGTAGATAATTTATAATTATTATATGGATACCTATTCTTTTTTAATCGACTTCAAATAGGGAGGTTTTGTATTCGACCCGTTTGTATGTATGTAAGTTTGAACGTAGGTACACAATTTTCTCATATGTGTTAGACGTTCGCGATTTTCTCAAAAACTACTGAACGAATGATGACTTCAGGCATCAGTGTAAATAGGCTTATTTCTCTGCAAATTCTTCTTGCGCGATCTAGGACTCACGTGACGTCAGATGTATTGTAGGACTCACATCTACGACTGCTTCACTACATCTATGTAGGTAGTTCTCGACCTTACCATTAGGTGTCGCAACAATCAAAATTTATTGATCAAGAGTTGTTTATACAATGTTCAGTCAATCGACACGAAAAAAGAAGTGGACTGCGATAAGCCGAAGGGACCCTGTAGGACCCACAACATTTCGTGCTACCATCCAGTGAATTGATAACCATATTTTATTTACCTCTAAAGGGTACGGGTAGATTTTGGTAGATATTTCTCGGACGCATAAAGTAAGAATGTTTACGGCGCCATATTTTTGTGAAAAATATCATCTTACAACGTCATCCAACACCGAGACCCTTCGTATATAACCTTATAGGATTCTAAAAATATATATGGGGAAATAAATATGGGGAAAGGACACGCTTGGAAAAATTGTATAATGTATGGCTAATCTAATTTGCTTTTTAACAGATCAGAAGATAAAGAAGAAAAAAAACCGGCCAAGTGCGAGTCGTACTTGCGCACCGAGGGTTCCGTATAATTTTTGGACGTATAAAGTGAAAAAAACCGGACCGCATAAGTAAGTTTGTTTGTGAAGGAATTTTGATGATTTTGAAAAAACTGTACTAGTTAGGAACATCATTTTATTTTTGGTGCAATATTTGGGTCAATTCCTATCAGCTCTAATTATTTAATATTTTTCGCTCCGCAAACTTCGGAGATAAGGGGTAGACATTTCAGACATTTTTCATCTTATGTCGAAAACTGTGAAACATAAAATAAAATGAAAATATATTTTGAAATGTGCAGATCAAGCCCTTTCATATGATATGCCACTTGACCTAGTAACCCCACTTTAAAATTTCGGATCCCCACTCTGGCCCCTTTTGCAATGATAATAAAAATATTTTTTGACTTTTTTCATTTGCAATAAAGTTGGGCAAGCATTCTTTATAAATGTTCCAAATTTCAAGTCGATAGCATTAGTAGTTGCTGAAATAAGCAGGTGTGACAGACAGACAGACAGACAGACAGACGAAGTCGCACCATAAGGGTTCCTTTTGTACCATTTTGGTACGGAACCCTAAAAAATGTAAACTTTAATTACAGTATGTAATAAAATTTTCTAATTCTGCACCCTAAATTGCATACATATTTTTACAATTCAACGATAAATTATTAAAAATAACAAAATATTTATAAATACTGCTTGACAATTGGCAATAATTATACTTTTTTACAACCTGCGCAGATAAAATAATAATTTGGATTGAAATTGGCGATGCCTCTATACTTCTCGCTGTCACACTATCGCTCTCTGTAATCCGCTGGAGTGCGAGCGAGAGGTTAATAGAAGCGACGCCATTTTCAAACCCACTTTTTATGGTTGTACTCAGTTTTAGTAAACATATCCTTTAAATAAAAGATCAAGTAGTACTTAGTCTTGAATTTCAACCCTCTCTAATACCAAACTAACAATATCACACAAGTTATTCCAAGCACCCAAAGGCCGTCGTGTGTGTGTAATAAGGTGCTGCATACCTAGATCACAATTACAACTATCCGCAGCCAAGCACCCTCCAAAATATTACCTCCCTGAAGTCCAGAGCACACAACAAAATATCTAGACAGTAGTATAGAACATAACAGAAAAACCACTTAAAAAAACTACGACTGGAATATCTAAACAACTGGACAAAATAAAAAGACACAATGTTCAAAAAACAGTGTCTTGTGGCACTACTGTAACGAAAATAAAAGAAATAAAATATTCTCAAGAAAATCATGCAGCTGATCACGCATGTCATGCTTATTAACATATTTGACAAAAGACTAACATTCTGGTCTGGAATCTTATAAACATAGACAAATAAATTAAAAGGAGAGTAACGTATTTAATTAATCCAAAAACACAACCAGCCAGATTGTGAAAAACTGCAAATTAAGTGTTAAGTCAGTACTGTATTAATTTCAATTATCTGCATGTTGCTTCTTAGTGTACCTAAACTTCTCGTATTTCACCTGCCCTCTAAACCTTCTAAACTAACTTGTTTCTTGACAAAACTAACAGTTACCACGAATACCTTGCGACCATTCCGCACATTCTACCGTGGTTTCGTCTATTGAGAGCAATTAGACCTCCCAGAAGTTGAAACTATCTACTCAATGTACTATAACCAACAGGGCATAGCTACTGGATCTTTAAAAATGCAACTGCTGAGCTTATGGTCATTGCAGACACTTTTTGAGTGGACAGTATTATCGCTGATGCCCGAAAAAATATAGAGAATAGTCTGGATGGGTTTAAAGGGTGACCAAGCAAAATTGTGTGGATAGGTACCTATGTTAAGCGCAAGTTTTGGATTAATGAAAAAGTAACGTTAAAATGCAAGACTAAAAAAAATGCTCAAAATTATGTATAATGTATTTGTTGATAAATATAATGGACGAATTGAAGAAAACCAGATTTGGTTTATAGTTCGCCAAAAAATGATATCAACAGAATTTTACGACATGATAATGAAGAAAAGTCTAAAAGAAATAAAAATAATATTTCTCCTCTTTCGGTTAATATTGTAAAAGAGGAGAGATATGTATTTCCAGAAAACTTACTTATTCATAAACGTCAAATTGGTTGGTAACCTATTGACAAAGAAATTACTACGAGAGAATTATTACCACATTACTGCGCGCGCGCGCTCGGCGTACGGTCGTGTGATAGTGAACGGATAGTGTAAACAATAACTTACTTTACCTGAACTCACGTATTACCTATAATACTCATTGTAATTAAAAATGGTTCAGTGCAAAAAGTGCAAACTTTTTTTGTCATTGATAAAAGACGATGTAGTGAAGTGTAAAGGTGTATGTGAGGCTGTTTATCACAAGAAATGTGTGCAAAATAATAAGCTTTTTCTACAAACGGCAGTCTGCGATGAATGCCAGAAAATCAAAAGCAGCCCCATCCAACCGGCACAGGATCCAAAGTTAACGTTAAATCTTAGTGAAGCATCAGGCCAGGAGGTATTGGCTGAAGTCAACAGAAAGTTGGAGGTACTTTATAATGTCGAGAAAAAAATACAAGACCTTACCACCAACGTTGAATTTTACGCCGAAATGTATCAATCATTGATAGATTATAAGGAAGAATCTCAGAAAAGAATCAAGTCATTGGAACAAAAAAATACCTATTTGGAGAAGTGTAATAAAGCCCTTGAAGAAAGGGTGCAGGAGCTGGAGGTACGTGAAAAAGAAAAAAACATCGAAATTCACGGATTAGAGATGAATAGTAATGAAAATACTAAATCGTTGATTCAGGACATGGCTCAGAAATTAAATTTGAACCCGAATGATATCGAAGACGCACAGAGGGTAGGACAGGAAAAACAGGGAGATGCTAGACCCAAAATCGTACTGGTCACACTTCGGTCTAAACATGCCCGCAGCGAATGGATGCTAGCAAAAAAGGAGAATAAGATTACCAACAATAAAGTCTACGGTAACGGCAGCGACAAACAAATATTCATAAATGAAGATCTGCCGAAGTACAAACGACAGCTTTTATGGATCGTAAGAAACAAGTTAAAACCGAAAGGTTTCCAGTATATTTGGGTTCAAAACGGTAGCATTCTGGTCAAGAAAAATAGTGAGGAAAAAAAGATATACAACATAAAATCGGAAGATGACTTGAATAAAGTTGAAGAACGTAAATAAATAAAAGCGCGCGATTAGCGCGGCAAGTACACACTAGGTGATTCATAACAGCAATATTCAACCGAACAGATGATATTATATCTGCTGATGTATTATACAAGAGATATAATGACATAACGTCATTAAACATAGACCTAGCTGAAAGTAAAGGGCGTACGCACATTTTTCATCTGAATATCAGGTCACTTCGGAAACATTTCAATGAGGTACTAATATTGCTGGAAAAACACGAATATAAAATAGATATTATAATATTAAGTGAAATAAATATAAAAAAGGAAGAACTATCTTTTTATCAAATATCGGGATATAATACATACATACATACAAGAGAAACTACTAGAGGAGGAGGAATTTTAATATATGCAAAGGACAGACTCAGCTTTGACGCTCAAAGGGTGAATACGTGTGCCCTAGAAACTCTTCATGGCCAGCTTAGAATAGGAAAAAAATTAACGCACATAATCGCCATATATAGACCACCGAAGAATAATAAATTACTATTCATGAACCAACTGGAGAATATTGTAAGATCTATACCAGCATCTAACAACGTTATTGTGATAGGGGATACAAACATAGACATTTTAAATGATATAGTGAATCCAACGACGACGAAGTACAAAAACACCTTGTGTGCAAGCGGCCTACAGTGTGTAATACCGAGCACAGAGATAACGCGTGAGGCAATAGTAGAAGGGCAAATTGAAGCGTCATGCATAGATCACGTATGGGTGCGAGCGGGACGCAGCGAGTGCGGGTCGTCATCGTATGTACTCGAGACACACATCTCCGATCACCATGCCATCGGAATAGCGTTGGACCTGCGTGCAAGTGACAACAATAATAATACATGTTTACAGACAAACTCTGGCAATAGTGTGCGTGAAGTTATTAGCGACAAACTTGTTGAACAAAACCTCGATGCATATGACTGGGCGCAATTACTCACAATAACATGCCCGTTAATATTATTTCAGACACTATGCACTGTGTTTGATCGTATTTATAAGGAAAGCACGGTTAAAATCACGATACGTAATAAAAGACAAAGACAGCCGTGGATAGATAGATACTTATATACATTGTTAATGCGTAGGGATCATTTATTTAGAGTGTGGAAGGCAGACTCAAAAAATATGAATAAGCGATTACAGTATACGAAATTTAGAAATAAGGTAAATAAGCTGGTAAACGAGGCAAAAAATAAATATAGACAGTCTGAAATAAAGAAATGTAATGGGGATTTTAGAAAAATATGGGCTAACATTAATTTATGGTTGGGTCGAAATAAAACTAGTCTAGATGATGTTATATTGAGACATTTAGGAAAAAATGAAAATATTAGTGAAATATGTACGAATTTTGCGAAAACATTTACTAAAGAAATACAAGGTATTAAACATATTTGTAATATAAAATTTTTAGATAGGAAGACATATGTGAAGCCGAGTGAGGTGAGTTTTAGGTATATTGCAGTGAGTGCGTCCAATATAGAAAAAGTTATAAATATGCTGTCGTGTGAAAAAGCACCGGGGTTAGATGGAATCAGGGTCAAAGACATTAAATACCTACGGAAACAATTAAGTCCTATTATAGCTAATCTGATGAATATGTGTGTAAGTAGTAGTATTTATCCAGACCAGTTGAAGAATGCAATTATACGCCCTATCTATAAGTCGGGAAGCCATTTAGAATATGTAAACTATAGGCCTATAGCTATATTGTCGGTGATTGATAAAATTATTGAAAAAAATATTGTTGGTCAAATTAGTAAGTTTTTAGAATGTCATAATGTACTATCAGACACTCAACACGGCTTCCGGAAGGGGCGCAGCACAGTCTCAGCTCTAACGGGGTTTGCTAACTATATTAATGAATGTTTGGACTCTGGTAAACAGCTGATAGCGCTTTTTATCGATTATAAAAAAGCTTTTGATACTTTGGATCACGACATATTGTTACAAGCAATGGATGAATGCGGAATACGCGGTCCAACGAATAAATGGTTTAAAAATTACTTGACTAATAGAAAAATACGCACAATTATTGCTGGTGTGGCTGGCGAGGAAGCGGATGTGGATCTCGGGGTGCCGACCGGATCAGTGTATGGACCAGTAGGTTATGTCATGCACGTTAACAGCGTGGCAAATGTTGTTAAAAAATGCCGAGTGTATATGTATGCAGACGACATGTGTGTGGTTTATGGTTCGAAGGATATATCGGAGGTAAAAGATAATGTGCAAGAAGACTTTGAAAGTATTACAAAATGGGCCCATGACAACGGGATTATATTAAACTTATCAAAAACGAAATGTATGCATATACACTCGTCATACAACCAACGAGCTAAAACTGTTAACAAACAAGACATTGCTGTAATAGGGCATACCTACGAATGTTTACATAGTAATAAATATAACTGTGGATGTATTAAGTTGGAGTATGTTGATACATTTAGATATCTAGGCCTAACCATTGATATAAATTTTAATTGGAAAACACACGTCACAGATATCTGTAATAGGCTGAGATCTGTATTAGGGAAATTCTATCAGTTGAACAGAGTACTAAATAAGCACACGTTAATGATTGTATATTATGCACTAGCTGACTCACTGATTAGTTATGGACTTATTGTGTATGGGCGAACGTTTATAACGTACTTGAATGATATAAAAAAATTACAGATTAGACTAATTAAGTTCCTAGTAAGCAAACAAGTAAAAAAACAGTGTAATAAAGACTATGATCAATTGTTTCCCATTTGTAAGATTCTACCAATAGATAAAAAAGTTAATTATTTGATAGGTTTGGAACACTATTATAGTGATGAATATAAAGTAACTGTTAAAAATAAATATAATACAAGAAGTGTTAGAGAGACAAGACTAGTTAAACCAAAGGTGACAAATTACTATGGAGAAAGAACGTCAGCATTCTTAGTACCAAAAGTATTTAATAAAATAGATTTATTAAGAAAAAACCCTAAAATAAGCAATAATTTGTTAAAAACAAAATTGAGGGATTTCTTTCTCGGTGACGAGTGGACGTCATCAGGCCATGGAACACAAAGCAAATAAAATAAGATATCAGTCAACGTCTACTGTCACCGAGAGATAAACCCACACCATGAATGCAAGCAGCAGTTATTTAGAAAACATGTTATATTGTTTCATTTGAAAGACTAATTTAAGTTAGTTAAGTAAGTTATATAATGTTAAAAAAGAGCGCATCTCGCCAGTAAACTTAGCAGTTTGGCGAGTACATAACTGTGTGATCTATGTAAATTAAGAAAAAAAAAAAAAAAAAAAAAAAAAAAAAAAAAAAAAAAAAGTAATTTGAACATCCCCAAATCAATTAATGCAATTCTGCCATCCCTTACTATGAAGAGCAATGCAGTATGGACGCAGATAGCAATAACCGTATACAGGTTGGTACCGAGACCATTAACTCCTGGCACATTGAGAGCCCTTGCGATGAATAAGATGCAGCCTAATGATTGGCTTAGACGTATGGACTGGCAGACTTAGGGTGGGTTGCTTCAAACCATCTGTATCCGTAAGTCAGTACGTAATTGTTAAGTCAGTATGAAATTGTCGTACAAGCCGCCATATTTGACGGTTACAGATACGTAACTGTAAGATGAAACATCATGGCCTTAGTGTACTTGTACAGTTGGAACTATTCAATACGAAATATGAACAGAATCGATTTCAAATTAATGGTAATAATAAATAGGTACTCATATTACCATAGCAACGATTTCTAAGGTACCTAATTCATAAGTTAAGGCATCATTTTCGATTCAACGTCTATGAAATTACTAAGTAGGTACTTAGGCAATCCATTTGTAAATTAGAATTAATTACAAGGTACGATATCTAAGCAATTCAATTGTCAATTAAGTTATCAAGGAATCAGTGATCCTTTTCGAACCATGGTTTCGAAATTTACAGCAACATACATATTTTAAAGGCCTATTATTTATTCCGAATGTTTGGGATAAATATTTACTCCTTTACATAAAACGATTAAATTAAACAGCTCTTATGTGAATTGTTATCTCATTTCTATTCATTGTGATACAAATGACAAGGATAGTTGTATATTTAATCAGTGGTTAAATTAAGAGGCGTAAGGGGATTATATACCACCTAGCAAACCACCCCTGTTTTGTACGCGGTGCGCGGCAAAATGTCAAAATATCGAGATTTCTATAATGGTATTATTTTAATACACATAAAACTTCCGAAATAAATTCTCTAAATGGTGGTGAAGAGCTAAGCGGACAAACAGACAGACAAGAAAAGCGACTTTGTTTTATACTATCCCTGCAGTGCATTTGTTATTTTGAGAAAGGTCACCCGTGCGCGCTAAGCTCAAGAAAAGCTATTTCGGCCTATTTTATAATTATTGACCGCGTCATATTTTAAGCCCATGCAAGACAAAATAAAATCTTGTAAAAAGATAGTCTAAAAATGTTAGCACAAAGAAAATAAAATGATTTAGATTTATATCTCCCAGAATACCTACAATTTTTATTATCAAAAAGTGTTTATATTGTCAAAAGGTGCAGACTGAGAATTAATTTAATAAAAATAATTTTAGATAATTGTGTACCAACACGTAATCTAAAATTTGTCTATTCAAATCTTAGATTCTTTTTTGGAATAAATAAACATAAAATAAATGTACCTATTGTGAAAGAAATAGAATTTTTTTTAAGTGTCCACTTAGAAATTGTTTTTTTTAAATTTTTTTCTCAGAATCTGAAATTGAAAAATTAAATGTTTGCTCCGAAAATGTTGAAATGTTAAGAAACCTTTATTGTAAAAACAAGTTTCAAAGGAAAAGTAAATGCACGGCAAATTATGCAAACTATCCGAAACAGTATCAGCAGTAAAACCCACGATTTTTCCAGAACTAAAATTACCAAAACTCAATACAAACAACATGAGCCTGGTGTTACAATCTCAAAAATTTAATAAGGTGCAGTTTCAATAATAAATAACACTCCCCCAACCAGAAACGAATTTAATCCTAAACCAAAGAGTCACCCAGAAAAATCCACCCAACCGCCGCAAAGTAATGTAACACCCAAATCCAATTCCAGGTGACGCCGATAAAGATTTTGCATAAATCAGTAATATAATCCAGTAATACCACATTTTAGCCACCGCCGTACCTAATGTTCAGCAATTGAATACTCTATATCAATTTAAATGACTTATTTCATTACGTAGGTACCGTGCGAGAGGATTCTCTGGGATTTGCGAGCATAAATTCAGAAATTGATAATAAAATTTTAGTAGGATCGCATTATGTTCAGTGTTATATTCAATCGTTTGAATTTGTGGTTAGGTGCGTTTGTGAATGTGAATTTTCTGGGTGATTCGGTTGAATAAAGGGTATTGTGGGTAGTGCAAGGAATTTGGCGGTTTTCAGGAATTTGGGGAAATAGGCCTACACCTCAGATCATAGAAACAGGGAGATATGCCGTCATCATGCCAAATTGTACGGGAACCCGTTGTAAACGTCACATTCACAAAATACAAACGGAAGTGCAGTGATAGCCTAGTGGTTTAACGGCGAAACGGCCACGGCGAATGGTTCGAGTTCGATCCCGAGGCACGCACCGCTGACTTTTCGGAATCATGTGCGTATTAGAAATTAATTATCACTTGCTTTAACGGTAAAGGAAAACATCGTGAGGAAACCGGCATGTCCTAGATCCAAAAATTCGAAGACATGTGACGTCCACCAACCCGCACTGGGCCCGCGTGGTGGACTACGGCCCACTCCCTCTCACAGAGTGGAGGCCTGTGTCCCAGCAGTGGGAACATTATAGGCCGATGCTATGCTATGCTAAACGCTCCTTTTGGAAATATAGTGATCTCCCACACTTTAAAAATGCCGCGCACCCTCAATCTAACACTGTTATTCGTCACTCGTACCTCACACACTAAACTAAAACAAAACACTGTAACTATATAAATCATCGATCGCGTTGCAGTTTTTATTTAGTTTTAAGCCTGGCTGGAGGCATTTGTAAGTCCTCACCAGAAGTCCGCGTTAAGCAGTGACAGCTGTTAGAAGCCAACTCATTTAAAAAAAAAAAAATTGTCCACAATTTTGATCAAGTTGATCTTTTCAGGCGTCTGCCACATCTCCTTCCCTTGTTTCTATGATCCGAGGCCTACACAAGAGTACTTACACCAAATTCATCTGGCATATAAATTAATTTCCCACCCGCCTCCAAACTATAACATGAAACATCGAAAAACTTTTTCCTCACACGTATTTAACGGGAGAGCATCCGAAGTTAGGCGGAACTTGCCGATAAGTTCAGGCTCAAATCCGGAACTGAAGTAAAAACGGTGTTCGTACAAGTACCTACCGAAGTTCGGTCGGTAGTTTGGGCGGTTTCATAACGAGTTTGATGCGGTTGTGTTGCTAAACAAGGTGCCGAAACAGCAAGAAGTTAGCAGCGATTATCAAAATATTTATAGTGCTTCGTAAGTGGAGGGGCTCGTGGCTACATAACAGCCGCGCTGATCGATCGATCTGCGAGGTTAAGCTGCACTTGCCGCGGCCAGTCGATGGATGGGTGACCATTTTTAGCGCGTTTTAAAAGGGAACACGGAACCCTTATAGGATCGTTTTGTTGTCCGTCTGTCGTGACCATATTATGAGTGGATTTGCTCATAAATGGCGCCACTAGAAGTATGCAATAGCACCATCAATTATCAAGATTATGATACATCATAGGAATGATGTAATAGCGGTATATGTAGATGGCGCGATTGCATATTTCGGAACCCTCAAGGCGCGAGGCGTACTCGCACTTGTTCGGTTTTTTTAGATATCAAGACGCCTAGGTCCTGGTTGTAATACGAATATCTATGACAGTTTTTACGGATAGTCAAAAGCCCGAAAGTTTGACAACTGCAGCCTAATTGCGTAACTCAATTTCTATCACCATGGCCTTCATTTTGACAGTTCAACAACATTCATTGCGGCGTTGATCTAGTTACGGGAGCATGGATTATGAAACATACAGCGTAATGAACGTCAAAATCAATGCCATGGTGATAGCAATTGAGTTACGTAATTAGGGTGCTGGTCTAGTTTTCGAATTCTGGTACTAGAGAACGGTTTTTACTCACTGCCGGCCTAGCATGACCACGATAGAAACGGGTTTTGTCTACATAGAAATAGACAAAGTGACAGATTTCATTCATAAAACGTAGAAATGTTTCTACAATCTGTCACTTTGTCTATTTCTATGTAGACAAAACCCGTTTCTATCGTAGTCATGCTAGGCCGGCTGGTGTTTGTGTATGCGCCAGGAGTACTAACCAGCTTTTAAGATTAGTTCATGCTGTTGAAAATATTTCCAGAAAAGTAATGCGCCACGCCTGCATACATTAAAAATAGATTCCTTTTAATTAAATGCGTCATTCTTAGCCAATAAAAATATTAAACATGGGCTGTTATCTCAGAAACTTCCCATTAACATCGATAAATAACTTTTTGTCCAACCGCTTGTCCAAACATAATCCACTTACCGAAAATGGAGGGACCTACACATTGTGTACTTACTTCGTATCCTGAACAAAAAGGACAAGTATGTAATTCTTGTGATACGATCATCCTGACGTGATGGAAAAAAAACATTGTTCCGGTTTCCCTTTTTTAACTGACTCCAAAACATACGACATCTTAATTCCAATATTATCTATTTGATTTTATAATTTCGATTCTTGAAATAAAACCTATCCACTGCAAACAGTAGAAACCTTGTAGGTGCATTTATTATAATTTTATTACAATTATTCTAACTAAGTAATTCGTCGTATTCACAATAAAAATAATACATTTTAATCTGATACCATATTCTTAAAACTGAAAGCTCGTATTTAAATATTTCAGGGTAAAATTGTCTATTCACAAGTATTAGAAATTCAAAATATAACCACAATTTAAAATATTGACAACCGCTGCTTATATTACGAACCTTTTATTTAAATATACCTTTTATTTTATCCTAAGAGTTTTTTGCCATTTTTACAAAATACGCCGAATAGTCCTAAAACACTCTTTAATTGCGTTAAACACGTTAAATACACCGTGACGGCCACAAAAATAACAAAACAGAATTTACCCTTACGTAGTGCCAGTGAACTCGCGTGGCGAGTCGATTCAATTTATATCGCAGTGCCGGCGACTCGCCTGGCGAGTCAACCGTAAAATGTAGGCGGCATCCGAGAAGACATCATGAAAATCGTAGTGGTAATGAACGTGTTAATAGTATTTGTCAAGCCAAATCCAACGAGCCTAAACACGACGGAGTAATGATAAGAAGTTGAGAAGTTCCTATAGCCACCTCCCGGCTCCATCAAGAGACTACCTCCATATTATTGCATTGTCATCAAAGTGACATAATAATGCGTTCCAAAGGACATTGGCAGTGTTGGGCTTGATATGGTACAGTAATAAACCAAAAATAGCTTAGCTAAATAGCTTAACCAAAAATAACAATATATTTTAATTGTTCTTTGCCTAATTTATCTTAGAGATAAACGGCCGTACCACAAAAAAATAAACATCTGTTCAACACACGTTCAACACGAATGCTACCAAAAATAATAGGCAATTGTTTTAGCACTAACTTGTCTAAAACAAGTGTGTATTATTTTTGGTAGCATTCGAGTTTAACGTGTGTCTATCTTTTTTGTGGTAAGGCCGTAAGAATTGAAATCAAAAATCGAAATAAATAAGAAATAAAATGATTATGCCCTTGACATTTTGAAAAAACCAATAAAACAAAAACGGGTGCATGCTGGCTGGCGCGTGCCTCCACAGAATATCATGTCGACAACAACTAAAACCTTTGAATTGAGAACTCATTAGTCGCGCTGTACTTCATTGGATCATTCACACCATACTTAACCTCACTGTCACAAATATGATAATTTCTCTTTAATCCAATTACGTACAAAAACAAATAAAAAATGAATTTAAATACTCTTGAAATACTCGACCACACCAAACTAACTTCATATCTGTACCGACATACACAATCTGAAGCCCAGCGTTCTATGGGCGTCTGCCGTGTCCTTTCCTCTCAATCGATTGGGGGGAACTGGTCTAAACTTTAGTTGTAAGATTACGCCTCATACACACACGGCAAGTTAAATAAAAGCTTGTAATAATATGATTATACACCTACATAGCTAACATAGCCATAAATCGAGGTAAGCAAAACTTTACCTTGCATACAGATACAATTTCACTACACACACACAAGTACTTACAAGTACAGCACAAACCATCCTACTGTACAGAATGTAACGCTATACAGGGTGTACCATTATGGTACTTAGGTATACAGGGTGTGTTCGCAAGGCTGCCTCGCTAGCGAGACTGCGCAACGAGAGCATTATGTATTCAAGATACAAAGCCTATTGTATTTTCTGACACACCACTTCTCGACGCATCCACTTTTGTATTTAGAAAACTATGTATTTACGTTTGTTTTGTTGTAGATGAGATTGGAATAATTTTTTTGTAAGTGTTTGATATTTGGGACTTTCCGTGCATAGTACCTAGTTGTGATTTGTATCAATATTGTATTAAAAAATATGGCGTTATTTTAATTAATATTTGCAAGTCGTGGTGCCTAAAAAGATAATTTTTATCGTTAGGTAATAATTATAGTTGAAAATGAAGTTTTCTAGTCTTGAAGAAGTCTCCTAGTACAAGTAACAATCATAAAATATTATCTTTCTGACATAAAAATCTACCGATAATGGGGCAAATGCTTTTTTTCCCCAAAGCAACAACACTTAATTATATTCACCCGAATTTCACAGTTTTAAAAACCAAAATAAAAAACGGGCACGACCACAAACAATGTCCACAATTTCAATTACCACCATATCAGTGTAAAGTTCCAACCTTCCAGCGATGTCTCCGGGAAAACCCGCAACGTTTAAATGCAGAAATTCCGGACTACCTTGCGGAATATTCGCGTGGCGATGCACGAAGACTCATGTTGGACAAGCAGCGTCGGAATGCCAGACAGGGTCCAATTTAATTGAACAGTAGCCACCGACACTCGAAACTGTGTAGTATTCAGAAATTGGACTCGTTGAAGTGGGGCTACTATTATAAAACTGTTGGGTTCGTTTCAGTTTCTTTTTTTATATAATATATTTTTGGGATGTGAATAAAGATTGAAATTGTGAGATGACGTTTATTGTACTTACATGTTTTAAATTGCCTTTTTATAACGTTAAACAACTTAGTTTGATGTATCTTTAGACTAGTTTTATTTTTAATGCTCGGTCTTTTTTTATCAGAAACTTTTCTTGACTTTAACACAACAACTGTACAAAGTTTCAAGTCAATCCATAATAAATTAATTAATGAACAATCACACAATCAATTTTAATAACACCCATTTTTAACTCCTTGCCTAAACCTTTGGGCTGTCTCCATTGTTCTATTTCCGAACTTTAACCCTAACACGAATCACCGACAACGGCAATAATTAATTTTAACCTCTTTGACATGCCTATTGTCAAAATTTAAATCATGCTCAATCTTCCGTATCAAAATCAAAGGGAACGACTTTCTAAAGGTAGGTATTTGGTATTGAAAAGCGAGATAAGAAAATGGGTGCCTTTGACTATTTCTTCTTGAAAGACGAGAATTGAAGTAAATCTATACTTGCTAACAAAATTATTTTGCTTTTGCCCGCGGCTTCGCCTGCGTTTTCCTGGATGACAGGTAGCCTGTGTTATTCTGATGTATAAGCTGTACTGTAAAGTTTCATCAAAATCCGTCTAGTAGTTTTTGCGTGAAAGAGTAACAAACATCCATACATCCTCACAAACTTTCGCGTTTATAATATTATTATTACAGTAGGACTTTCCTAATTTTTAGGGTTCCGTACCTCAAAAGGAAAAACGGAACCCTTATAGGATCACTTTGTTGTCCGCCGTCAGTCACCGGACCATAAGTGGAGCCTAAGATTTTAGTGGTTGTTTTCCGGCGGCACAACGATTTGCCCTAAGTAGTACTATCGAAACATAGGGTTAAATTTTAATAATATATGGTTTTTTTTTTTTTTTCCAATAACCACATTTTTAAAACGGTCTAAAAAGTGTAAAATAATTTCTAATGAGATGTAAAATGTAGGACGCACAATTGTAAGATGCGCTCCACGTTTTTTATTTCATTAGAAATTGTTTTATACTTTTTAGACCGTTTTAAAAACGTGGTAAACAATTTTTTTTCTGGTAATTATTAAAATTTAACTCTATGTTTCGATAGTACTACTGAGAGCAAATCGTTCTGCTGCGGGAAAACAACCACCAAAATTTCATGTTGTATAAAGTGGTGAACGAGAATTGCTACTGAAAGAAACTTCCAACACCGTTAAAAACGTTGTAACATATTGAAATTCAGGGCAGCCAACATAGCGTTGATAGGATTCATAAGTGAAACGCTCTTTAACAGAGCTTGATGAAATTGGCCGCAAAGTAGAACCACCGACTGAATCTCCAATCAGTATGAAAATTAAGCTAACAATAATCTCTGATTTACAACCACTTAAATCTCTGTCGATAACTCCGATTTGAATGTCCATTTTATGGCACTATCGTTAACCATATTTTATTATATTTCTATGCGGTATCTTCGTCGTAAAATATGTAATAAAAAACTGTTCACGAGTGACGGTAACAAGGGTTCGTTAGCCGTGCAATCAACCTGGGGCCCAAGTCTGCTATTTCAATTGTCATAATCGTGTTAGAATGGTCTCTCAATGACATCGTTTTGACCAATGACGAAACAGATAGTCTTACTCTAAGCCAATGAGCGCTTAGGTTTTGACCGTAATGGTGTCATTATGACACCATTCATACACAATTGCAATAGCAGAATTAGGGCCCTGGTGTCTGGGTAATATTTACCACGTCATGAGCTGATTCTCGTAAAACTCGTGCGGACACGAGAGAAGTCAACCAATTCCAGACGCAAAAGTCAGTCACATCCGGTAATTCATACTTCTTTCATATCTATGCAATAGGTACTCTAACGTTTGATGGCAATCTTGTAATTCTGTTAGATCAGAACTTGTTACGTGTATTGCATTTTCAGCGGCCAATAGTTCCTTCATCTCTAGATATTTATTCTCAAAGAGGAAATACCTATTTACCATATTATACAGGTGTAATGTAAGGACAATATGAGGGACGTATTGAAGGGTGTCCCTGTCCAGTATTCAATACTAATTCAATTCGTTCTACTGGACCAACGAAAACAATAATTAATTGTTCTTTGCCTACAAAAATATTTTTATCACTCGACTAAAGTTAATGGTTTTTTTTTTTTTTCGAGTTTTCAACTCGATGTTACAAGCGTTTAGGCGACTTCTATAGTACCCATACATAACCAGTCTTTAATGTTATCACTGCTACACTGGTACAGTAGACTTTTCTCTGTGAAAAGGAGTCCCTACGTACAATCTTCAGATCATAGAAACAAGGGAGATGTGCCGAGGCGCTATTGAGCTTGATGCTTTAATTTGCCCACATTGGGCGTAGTACAAAAGTACACGCTGGCGACGAATCGAACACGATCGATAATATAAATACAGTGTTTTAGTTTAGTGCTAGTGTTGAGTGACGATTAACAGTGTTAGATTGAGGGTGTGCGGAATTTTTAATGTGTGGGAGATCTTTATATTCACGAGGGGCGCTTGTAATTGTGTTGAAAAATGTACTAAAAGTGGTGAAGGTTGTTCCCGTACTAATTTGCTATGATGGAATATCTCCTTGTTTCTATGATCTGAGATACAATCGCCTAAGTACAAACAAATGACAAATTTTACAAGAGCGCTTCAAAGATTCAAACGCGCGTACCTATTTAATGTACTACAAGATAAATTCTGTGTGTGGTTTTAATGTTTAAGTAGCCAACTTAGAATTATTTTTATTAACCTAAACGATAGTTCAGGGTGGCCTGAAAGCCACGAAAACAAAAAACACAAATCATCGTCTCTACCGCTTAGAGGATTGTACGTAGGTAGGGACCGACGATTTTTAAATCGAATTCAGTAAACACGGTCTAAAACAATATAAATAAGTTTAAGCTACACAAACAAAGCACGCACATATTTAATAGTACGTGCTCAACCTATCAGGATAGATTTTATGGTCCTAATGAAGTGATATTGGTTAATTTGGTCCTGAATGGCCTGTAAAACGGGATACGTTTCGTATTATTGTGTACTATATGGCGTATTGAATGGGTGTTCTATTTTATAGTTCGGGCTTGGCCATTTATTATACCTATTTATAGATTTTAGTGCCTTTGAAGTTTCGTCGCGAAAGTGGTAGATATAATCTTACCGAAAAAAACAAAAAGTAACTCTCTTCGTACATAACTACCAAAGACATACATTTAAAACAATACTCCGATATGAAAGAGAAATATTAAAAAAGATAGGCCAAAGTTTTAAACTGGGGTATCATCCGGGCATCCCTTATCCGTGCGAGCTCGGACCCCGGATACCGAAAAAACTATTTTAAACGACCGTTTATGACCGACTTTGCTAAAATTTAAAATATTTCAAATGGGCGTGTACTTTGGGAGAGGCAACATTTTTAAGGGCAATATTTTTATTTATCTTGCATTTTGGAAAAGCAACGTAGGCATGGCACAAGTCGCAACAAACTACCAAGCAACTTTTTACAGGCAACTGTAATGGTCCTTTGTTTAAAAGTACTTTTAACTAAGCCAATGGATAGCGAAACATAACCACGCTTTAGTATTAATTAGCAAAATTTTCACAGTAAAAAACTTTCAAATTTTAGCGCGATGATACCTAATATAATTTCAAAACACAATTTCAAACCTATTGTTCACTAAGTAAAACACGCGATTTATTATAAGTAGAGGCACACAATCTATAAAGGCAGCATCAGACAGCCGGCTAAAACAATACAAGTACCCAACAAAAGCTATTGTATCGACGACAACGTTGAAATAAAGACGAATAAATTTCGCCCTGTTCCTCCAAAACTCGTTTTAGGGAGCAAGTAAATTAATTTTATTATCAATTTCGGTCCATTTACTCAGCTTAAGGACATTACTTTGGGCTGTTATGAAAGTCAAATTGATAATCTCTCACCGGTTCGAGACGCGCGAAGTCAGTTCAGATAGTCTGGGAGGATCGTTACTTTTTATAGAATTACTGATGTGAAAATTTAAAATGGGAAATATGTATAAGGGAGAGTGTATGGGTATCGTAAATGTTGATGGTGATCGGTTATCTTTGTGTGCTAAAAGGGTATGATGGTGATTAATATGGGATTGTCATTTTGGGATGGTTATTATTATTGGGTGTCATTTGGTGCCGCAGATTAAGTAACCTTTTTCCGGTGTAGTAGAGTTAAAATGGTCGACTTTATTAAATATTACTGTGTGAGCTTCAGCACATATTTTAAAAGCTATGCCGTTTAACAGACTTCAAAAAAAGGAGGAGGTTCTTAATAAATATTTATTGTCTTTACCCCCTTCTGTTTAAGCAACGGGTAATCCTCAAAATCAAGATGTTCAAAATATAGTTCAATTTCTAGTCTGTGTTATCAGTGTCATAAATTACATTCATGTAACAAACAACGAGAAACGCTAACTTATATAAATCGCAATGAAATTCTGGTAACATTCTGAATTGGTAACATAACAAAAAAAAAATTATGACAAAACGCAGAATACCTTTTTGGTCAATTATTCTAAATCTCACTTCAGTCAATTGTCAATCATTCATGAATGATGCTAAATTCATTACGAGAATTTTATTGGTCTTATAACATCACTCTACAAAACTACATTTATTTACCTACTTATATAATAATAGGTACTGTATATCATAATCATAACGTCAAAGTAGATTTAAAATAAGTGCAGAACTTTTAAAGTCAGAAAGAAGCCTGCCATAAATAGGATTGAGAAAGCTCAAAGTACCTGACGTAGAAGCCGACACGGCAAGTAAAGGGGTTCTCAAAGATCCGATTTGAAGAATACGTAGAAATACTGGCGTGTGATGGAAAAGTATAAGATTTTATTGACTGTAGCAAAATATCAAATAAGTGGACTGGAAGCTGAGATGGATATGTTGAAGCTAATCAAATTAAAATTGGTAGAATTTGGGTATTTTGGGAACTTAAATATAGGTGCCAATAGTGTAGTTTTCCTTACTTGTGTTATTTTGTAAATGGTCTTGGCAAATCTTTTTAATGCAATTCGTCAGTAAAAATATTAAAAGACGTTATATTAACAAACTTAAGTAATTAGGCATGGGAAACAAGTCATTATTATTTTTTAAACAGTTATAAATAATATTAAAGAGACCTACTAAGATTGTTTAGTAAATAAGACAAGGAAAAATACACCGTAGTTGTTTAAATGGTGATCATAATATCGTCCACTATTTCAATTGGACGTTTGAGTTAAAACCTAGCTTTTATGTACCTTCAAAAGGCATAACAAACGAGCTGTTAATAAAGTTTCTCTTGTTCATCATTCAAATAATACAAGGCAAGAGAAAATTTTGTATTGAACTAAAAGTTTTCACGTTTAAACGGTAGGTACGAACGAACCAAACTTTCCCTATTTATTATATTAATGTTGATGATATAAATTGATGGCGTAATAGCTTTTACAGGTATTGGCTAAAAGGAAAATGGGTAAGTCGTTTTAATCTACGAGTTTTCTTTTGAAATATTGTAAATAAAAATATCAGGCCGTAATTTTTGTTTTGCAGGACAAAGACTTCTTTACGAACAGGAAAGCAGGGCCCCAATTCTGCTATTGCAATTGTGTATGAATGGTGTCATAATGACACCATAACGGTCAAAACCTAAGCGCTCATTGGCTTAGAGTAAGACTATCTGTTTCGTCATTGGTCAAAACGATGTCATTGAGAGACCATTCCGACACGATTATGACAATTGCATTAGCAGACTTGGGCCCCAGGAGGGGTTTTTCAGGTACCTACTGGGATGGGTACCTAATTAAACTTATTATTGGAGCGGTTTTTGTTCATAAAGAATATGTGTGCGATCGGGGAACCCCTTTCAGAAACAAAATTCTTTACAGCTCGTTTAACATAGAAAGTAACAGAGCATGATATAGTCGCATGGAGGGCACATAACGCTTTTTCCTAACGTGATTTCTACCAGTCGACTGCTACGTTAACGAACTTCGTTCCAATAAGTTATATTTACTGGATATCTGACATAATAACTATTAATAACTTATTATTTTGTCGGTCAATTATTCTTTTTGCACAAAAAAACTCTTTGCATACAGTGCAGGAGGTTCAAAACCTGACAGAACATTAAAGTCTTAAAGGAACAAACATATTAAAACTCTCCTAATAGAAAAATCTAAATCCACGGCCCGACTCGGAGATCGAACCCAGAACCAAGATCTGCGACCACAATAGACCATCTGTTTAAAAATTCTCTTGTTACTACAATCCGCTCCGCTGTCAGGGGTTGTTCCTGATCACTTACATGTTTACTAATTAATTTATTCATAACATTCATGATGGGAATGCTTTATTGTTAATTACAGCCCCTCTCAAGAGAGCACGCGTGAATATATTTGATTTTAATTGTTCAAAGTGGCAGAACTTTGGAGCTATGAAACAGACGTTCTGTTTATGGACTGATAAAAATTATAGTTAAAAACTAAAACGCGACTACGACAAAAATCGAACTGAAAAGCTTGAAATAAGAAAATATTCTTGTTTAATAGCCTGAAATTCCCTTTAGACTTATGGAATTCAGTGTTGTGTAAAACTAAATCAACGTTTTAATATCCAGGGTATAGCTGTGGTCGTATGCCACCATATTACTGACTAATCAACTAGTCCAACAGGGTGGCCACAGGGCAAAAACTGTATGCATTATTTGGCAATCTTGCATAAATTGGGTACCCCTCTTGCATACAAATACCTTGGAAAGACGGGTATGGAGATTTCTGCACATATTTCCTCAGTATTTGACTTCAATAATGAAAGTGCATGGTAAGTAAATAAGTTTTCAACGATACTGTCCTTTGAGTATCTAGTCTATGAAGGTGCTAAAAGGCGAATCACCGAATAAAGGTGATCAACACAAGTTTGTATACAAGTTTTATTGTGTTGGCAGTGGCGGCGTTTGTGGCTGTCGCGAATAGCCCGTGTGCGGCGAGTTCATATAAAATGTATGAAAACTGTAGCTATTCCGCAGCTCGGCAGCATATATAGAATTTTAGCGGCGTCATGATCGGCCCATGTAGTACGATAACCTCGATATTATAAGTTATCGTCGACGGAAAATTAAAAACATCTTCATACAATTCCATACATTTTACTTCCCTAAGATCATAATTATCGTGACGATAAAACCGTGCAGTGCTGGGAAACGCCTAATACCAACACTGCGATTTATTATGCTATAGATGAGCGGTTTTCCGCCTTGACAGACCTTTAGCCGCCTTTATGACACCCACGAGGGACTTTTTATTCGCCGGGCACCTTTCAGTACTAAAAAGTACTTAAAATACAATTTCATTATTATGTGCGTACTCAGTTCTTCTGATATCAAAAGAAAAATCGTGAAAATGTATAAAGGTGTTTCTGATTTAATAAAAATACTCATAAAATTGTTTTATAACAAAACATTTTATGATCACTTTTACGACCTTATTCATGAATACGTAGATCATTTCATTAGGGTGTTTACCCTTAAATAGGGTTAGTATTATATTGCTGCCACACAGGAGAATAGACGACTACACAAACCTTTGCCCTCACATCATAAATAATTCCAATTATCGCCGCAATGAACGATCATTTGTGATTTTCAGAAAGCTTTGTTTGTTGAAAGTACAAGATTCCTTCGGCTTATTGATCATAATTTAATACAAGCTTGCCTTGTGTGCATCAGGCGAAATCTTACAATTTTAGACCAGTTCCCCCCAACCGATTGAGCGGGAATGCATTATGTCACTTCGATGACATCGCAACAATATAGCACCATGGAGGTGGTCTCATGATGGAGCCGGGAGGTGGCTATAGGAACTCTTTAACATCCCAACATAACTCCGTCGTGTTTTGGGCTCGTTGGATTTGTCTTAAAAAGTAGGTACTATAGACTAGCTGTACCTCTACCTCCGTGAAAGTTGGAAAACAAAACACAATGTCATTATTCGTACAAACTTTACCACCCCTTTCTATCTCTTTAGGGATGAAATTTCAAAAAATCCACTCTTAGTGCACCAGTAGAGTACTCAAGGAATAGGTATTTCCTCCAAATTTCAAATCTCTCCACCGTTCTAGGCACGTTTGTTAGTCACGGTACGGTACTTTATATAGGTATAGATACTTAGATAAATTAGAAGACAAGACGAAACACTACTGTTCCTCTTGACATAATCCCATTGTCACTCTTGATGACACAAAGGCCGCCCTATTTACTGCCAGAAACCAAACAAAAGTCAATACTAGACGCAATCATTCCTCTCTTTGACGTGGAGTCAATCGTATCTTCACGAATGGAATACAAAGGTCATTGATGTTTGTGAATAATGTCTTCTAATGGTGTCAACAAAAGTTGTTGTTAGGGCGGAGAAAACGCTCATTTTGTGGACAAATAAACGTGGAATAATTAAAAAGTTTATTTACATTAATTTCTGTGAAACAATTGATTATCGTTACAATTAGATAGAGTGCTCAATAAAATCAACAATGTTATAAAATTGTTTATGGTATAGGCACGCGTTTTCATATTATTTTATTCTGTACTTATAGGTAGGTACGTCAAATTAAAAACAAAAGCAGAATAATCAATCATTAAATTATTAATTATTATTATTATAAAAAAGACTTACCGTATAATATCACAGATCTGGGTTAATCACGTCCCAGAAACGATTTCCGATCACATTTTCAAAAATCTTTCCCAATTTCAATGTTCATTACCAATTTAATTTATTACGCTTGGATTTCAATAGTTTTACATCAAAATAGGGTCAATATAGTGTATTTTAATAAAATTCCGTAATCACACATCTTTTGTAATTTCCACTGATCTGTCAACACTAAAATATCCACAGTCAAATCTATTTATCACATTACACTAGACGTCATGCTAATTTACACACGCCATTTTTGAACTATCATTCAACTGTCTTTTTTATATTTGAATTTAGAATCTGCAACGCAATTCAAGTTTTATTAGCAAAACATTTTAGTTGGAGTTCTCAAATCTGGGAGAGACGGCCATTTTGCTTGGCGTAGTACGCATGCGTCGAATTCGGGAACTAACGCATGCGTATAGGGGTGAAATGAAATATTAAAAATGCCATTGTTTTGGTTACGTGTTCCTACGTATGAAAAATTAAAACCACATAGCTGGTTGTAATGTATACAAGGAGGATTTTTTGAGGGATTCCTAGGAAAGGTCGAGTTTAACGTTTCATTAGTGTAATGAGAAATGTGGCTTCTTTAACCCTCTGCCGAATAAACAGCTATGCAAATATTTGTTGCTAAGTTTCGGTTTCTACCGCTCCGCCGCCGCTATATGCTACTGTTATTTTAAGTCGCAGACCAAGCAAACAGACAGACAGAACGCTGCAAACAACAAAAATGAAGCCCCCTTTTTATTACGTGTGAGTGGCGAAGGGTTACTATTTGTTTAATTTTTCCTAATGCATAATTGGGATAATTTGTATAAATGCGTATTATTGTTTATTATGATTTTGTAATGCTTATGACAGGGGTTTCAAATTGTATTCTGTCAACGCTTTACATCACTGCTTTCGTTGATGTTTCGAGTTCTAATAAAAACCAAAATTTATTTATAAACTAAAAGGTACAAGTACTTACAAGTAAAAAGTATGTGACACTTTTTCATGGATTAATTGCCGTAATTGTAACACGTTTTAACTACACAGGATAATGCACATGCAATACATTTTTTGCACGATGTTGACTGCACGACGCCACCACGCCGGGGAATTTACCAAATCAAATCAATGAAATCAAGTTTATTTGTGTATTTAAACAGAGGTGCTCGGTTTTGTAGCTTCACTTTTGTCGTTCGCCGCGTGCTGTCTTCCAATTTTATTGGTCTGAGTTTGAAGTTAAGTGCTTGCTATTAATTTATAATGCAGTTTTCCTTTGGTGCGGGCAATTAGTATAATGACACTATAATCGAAGGCCGGCCAACTAAGTAAACCTAGTGAAATGAGGCTGGAATAAAACGAAATAAAATACGTTGTTAGTTTCGCGAATTGTTAAGTACCTACCCTACGGACAATCAAACTTGGTGGCCCTTCTGTAGAGCCAATCCGGATAAATCTTAACGGACTGGCACGTAAATAGGTCAATGTCATCAAGCAATGAGACAAGACTAAAATTAATTGTCAATTAATGTAACTTTAATAACAACATAGCAAAGCGTGACGCAAATTTTTCGTCCGATAACCCCAAATGTCCCACAAATAGGTCATAATATGCCATTAACTGAACTACCCAAAGTATTTCTCACAAAATTAAAAGCTAAAATTCAAAGTGTCCAACATAACTTGACCTGTGTCGCCGGCGTTACTAGCAAAGGAAAATGTCAACAGTGTGTCATATTTACTTAAACTAACTTCTCTATCTCTCCGCCTACTAAAGCCTTCGTCACATGGAGCGAATAGTCGCTGCGAGTGCAATCGCCGCGAGTAAACTCGCTTGGCTATCTTGATAAAAATACATTGTAAAAAAATAATTAATAGTATTTCACAAAAATATTTGTACGCTCGTAAGAGTAAAACATAGTGGACTGTCATAATTATTGTAACACCGTTATATTTACTTGTGTTTGTGTCAAATAAATGATTTTGATTTGATTTTGATTTTGGTGCGACAGGCTACTTGCAGTTACTGCTTGTCTATTCTGTACCGACTGATATCACTGCGAGAACTGCCAATTCGTTTTCGAACGTTCAAGTGAGAATGTCACGGTGAGATTCTCTCTCGAAAGTTCGCAAATAAATTGACAATTCTCGCGGTAATATCACGCGGTGAGTCGGTACAAAATAGACAGGCTGATTTACCGCAGACGATCGTGTAACAAACGATGATTTTGTAGTGATGCACGATTGTTTCTACAAAATCAATCGAATGAATCAACTATGGTAATTTACACGTCATGTTCGAATTTCATTTGTCTTCACAAAAATTCAATCAATAGAAAATCGAAATTTAACATCAGTCAAATAATTTTGAAGTTTAAGCCCGTAAAGTTAAATCGCTTGTGTCATTTTTGATCTTCATTTGATAGAATCTTTATGAAGATGAATACATTACTGTCGAATATTTTAGACGTTCTGACTTTAATATGATGTTTGCTCACATTGTGTCGTCATTTGCAATAAAAACGGTCGTCTGCTAAATCCCTTACGAAGCTCCAGCGAGTTTATTTGCCGCGAGTATTTCGCTCCGTTTGACCAAACCTTTAGAGACAAACCGGTCACTACGTCAACAGAATTCCTTATATTTTTAAAGTGTATCGTATAACCCTCTGTGCGCTGCAAAAACAGGGCACAAAGATGTGAAACCGCAACTGTCCGGGCCTCTGGGGCCTTTGAGACCCGCAACGAGGGTTGATGAGTATTTAACAAACGTTATACGCACTGCATGAATAATTAAATACACTCAAAAGAGTTGGTGGACAACGGGTTGGGAGCATAGTTAGGTTACGCTACGGTAAATGCATAAGGGGTTATTAGTAAAATGGAGACAGTTAATAAGGGAAATTTTAAAGGAAATGTGTGAGTAGTGTTTTATTTTAGAATTTTTAGTTTCTTTACACCCGATTTCTGAATGACGACTTAGCTAAACAAGCTGCAGATCACATAATCCGCTGTTAAATCTCATGTTATCTTTTTCATAGGTTGGTGCTTTTACGTGAAATGTGATAACTGTTAAAAATAAAGGTTTCTGAGAGATGGGATAGTCAAAGTCAACTATTCTAAGGCGTGTTATATATCATACTTGTTCGGATCGGCACATTCGATTCGGCATTATTTGTTACACACCTAAAACAATTTTAACTCAGGACAAAAATCTTTCGTTGCTAAGATATCCATGTGACTGACAAAGTCAAACATCGTAAACTCAGTAACAAAGTCCCATTGGATATAGGATACGCGAACATAAAAATTGAGCCATGATGTTACGATATTTTAGAGCTTCGCAATATTACATCTTTAAGCACGTCCCTAAGCAGCTTGAATGCAATTTTGAGCAACAACATGCCAACTTGTTGCATTTTACTCATTTTAACACTCTCAAAACAATCTTTAAAATCTTGAGCACTACCAGTAAGGTATTTTTGGATAACAGTTTGTAAAGATTGTGAGCTGAAAGAAAATCTTACTTTGAAAATACATTTTTGAAGGAAACTGGGACGAACACTCGATTTTTATGTGATTTTGTGGCAAACATAGTATAAACAAAACATTTTGTGGTAAATGCTAACGACTATGGACAATAGCAATACAGCATTGCAAGTGCCTTGATCAAAGCTGAAATGTCACAGGTGCCTGTAATTACACCGGCAAGAGGCACCCCATATTTAATTTGAGGGTTTTCCGTATTCGACGTGTACCTTAAAACTCCTATTTTTAAGTAGACGAATGAAATGTATTACAGTGTTTGTGGTAGAGCAATTTACCACATAATGTCCCTCTGTTATCTCAAACGTCATTTCCCATAACGTAACCTAAGTTTAACTTTCAGGGTTTTAAACTAAAAGTTAAGGTTGTCATTTCAAACATAGGTTGGCTTAGTTTAAAGTTTATCCTCGTTTTAAGCTCACCTTTAATAAGTGTAATAAAAGGAAATGGTTCTACTTACATATTTAACTCGCAGTTTAGAATCTGCCCTGAATCTTTAGTCCTTGTTATAAACTATGAGTACCTACTTAGATTAATTAATAACTGCCCAAAGGCTTAGAAGGCTAGAATTCATTTCCTATGCATAAGGTATAATCTCTGATCATAGAAACAAGGAGACAAAATACTTACTTTCTTGTAATAAAATGCACCTGCCATGATATCTCTCCACCACCCTTGGTTGACTGGTAGAGAATGCCTAAGGCATTAAGTCCGCCTTTGTATCTTTTAAGTTGCATAAAGTTTAAATAAATAAATAAATAAATAAATAAAATATCATAATAAAGTACGGGAACCGCTGTCGCCACTTTTAGAACAGTGTGCGTCACAACTGCAAACGCTTTTGTGAAAGAGATCTCCTATACATTAACCCTCTTCCTTAAAGACGATGATTAAATTAAACAGCTCTAATGTCAATTGTCATCTCTATTCATTATCATACAAATGACAAGGATAGTTGTATATTGAAACAGTGGTTAAAGTTAAGAGGCGTCTATAAGTAAAGGGGTAAAAATGCCCCGCACACTCTCAATCTAACACTGTTATTCATCACTAGTCAGTCACACTTAAACTAAAACACCGTACCTATACAGGGTAAAATTAAAACCAGTGCGGATATTTTAGGAGGTGAAAGTACTCATGAATATGATCAACTTTTATTATGGGACCGACACTGAAATATGAAAAAAAAAAATCAGCTGTTCCATACATTTTGATCGCGTTGTAGCGCATTTTTGTAGGAAACAGCTGTTTTTTTTTTTTCATATTTCTATGTCGGTCCTGCTTTCACCTCCTAAAATATCCGCACTGGTTTTAATTTTACCCTGTATAAATCATCGATCGCGTTCGGTTCATCGACAACATGATCGCGTCAAAGTGTCAAGCTCAATTAGCGCCTTAGCACATCTCTCTTGTTTCTACGATCTGAGGGTATAATCTATTATCTATCTAAGGTAGACTTTGTATTTTGGAGTAATTTAACCCATACCCCGAGACACAGGTTAACCCATACAAAGTAGAGGTCATGATTAGTTGGTTTTCTCGAAATTACTTGTTAGTTTTTTTCTTTTTTCCAGCCGGGGTACCTCTAAGTACCTACCTATTGTTTGGTGGTCGGTAGAGAGTTAGGTGGTATCAGAAGATTGATAGGTGCGTATGGATGGGTGACCGCTTTTTACACATCGAGACTTCTCCGTTCCTAACCTGCGATAGCACGTTACACAATCGGTCCCGGTTGTCATAGGAATATATTTTACATTCGTTACGGTTAGTCAGAAGCCCGAAAGTCTGACAGCTGCTTAACATTCAAATACCGGTATAGCATAGCATAGCATAATCGGCCTATAATGTTCCCACTGCTAGGACACAGACCTCCTCTCTGTGAGAGGGAGTGGGCCGTAGTCCACCACGCGGGCCCAGTGCGGTATGTGGACGTCACATGTTTTCGAATTTTTGGTTCTAGGACATGCCGGTTTCCTCACGATGTTTTCCTTCACCGTTAAAGCAAGTGATAATTTATAATACGCACATGACTTCGAAAAGTCAGCGGTGCGTGCCTCGGGATCGAACTCGAACCATTCGCCATGGGAGGCACATGATTAAACCACTAGGCTATCGCTGCTTGTGCAAATACCGGTATTACCTAATAATTGGGATGTGGAGGTCAGATGGCAGTTGCGCCATGTAAAATATTGATCAGCCGCAACTTACAAGAAGCCAACCTGCAATCTAGTTTGGGAAAAGGCTAGGCGGATGATGATTAAGTAACTAGGTAGCTACTAAGTTTTGAAATAAATAATTATTAATTATGGTTGTGTAAGTTAAGTATTCATTGTTTTCCGACTCTAACATAGATAGAGTCGCGAGGAAAGTTAGTAGGCATATTATAAAAAAGAATCTCTTTCCTTATGTCACTTTACAACTGATACGCAATATTTTCCCATTTCACCCGAACCAAGAGGGAAAGAAATTTTCTCCCCTTCTACTTCATATTTTAGCTGTAATGATATCTTTACCGCTTGTACAAATACGGCACAAATATTTGAACAGCCACCACATCAAATCCGGTGTTTCTTTTTCCCTTTTCCTGAACAAACAATTTTACTGGCGATGCTTTATTAATACTGGATATGCTATAAATAGAAAGATAGATTACTTTTTGCTGTACCTATACAATTCTTTTTAGATAAAAATTCAAACTACGTTATATATTTTTTATTGTTTATAGCGACCCAAGCACTGGTTTTGAGAAAAATCAGTAGACAAAAATACATGAAAAAACACTTCTTAAATAATTATTTAGCATCCAACGCACGCAGATTAATATTTATTATTTACTAAATGTGTTGTAAATTACCTGAATAAACGATTTTTTTTTTTTGCTAATCATTGTAAACTTAACATGGAAAGTGCAAGGTGGAAAAAATGTAGTTGTATAATGAGTATCCAAATTCATAACAAAAGAGCCTAAAAAGTCAACAAAATCGTGCGACTTTAACGCGGCGTACTTTTTTCGCTTCCATAACTCTTCAATTTTGCAAGTATCTTGGATCCAGAATCGTCTTCATTCTCAAAGTAAACAACTGTGTTGATACTTTACAAGTAACACGATCTTGATACTTAAGTGCTGTGTAGCTACATATAGGTATACTAGCGGTTTGATTCGCCGGATGGTTAAATCGTCTTAGTGTGGCGTGAAAAAACTTATGTATTACTAACTCACCCACCCCGGCTTTGCACGGGTAAAGTTAGCTTTTTCTAAAACAAAAGTAGCCTAAGTTTATAATATCAGCTGCCAGTGAAAGTCCCGTTAAAATCGGTCCAGCCGTTTCGGATATTAGCCAGAAAAAACCGACAGACAGACAGACAAAAATTTCAAAAAATGATTTTTTGTTATAAGTATCTACTGTATATACTTTCATATTTCGCACGCTCAATCAAACACTGACCTAATTCAAAATTGCTAACTTTTGGCAATTGACGTTTAAAGTTTTTTGTTGTAGGTGCGCGTGGAACATAAAATATAGACTGATCAAATTTTTTACCTTATTTTGCAAAGAATAGGGTTGTTTTTTTTTTGACTAGGTTGTAGATCATGTTCTTTTAGGTCGGTATTTCACTGTAACTCATTTTGGCCGAATTTTGAGTTCGGTCAGTGTTTTACTAAGCATGCGATTTATTTAGTAAAAAGCTGTAATTGTGTAAACAATACAAACAGATACTGCAATTTTATTTGTATGGTATAGATAGTGAAAATTACGCTAACGGGGCGCCACGCATGATCGAGTTAACCGTAGGTACCTACTATTTGTATGAGATTTATAGTTTAATTACATTATATTCCCGATAGGGAATTTCAGGGGATTTCAGGTTTTGTCCCATAGTAAAAGTTGTTCATAATGATGAGTACAATGACCTCTTAAGAGGTTTCTGGTGTTTTACAAATAACCCTGTATACAGTGTTTTAGTTTAGTGTGAGTGACGAGTGATGAATAATAGTGTTAGATTGAGGGTGTGCGGCATTTTGAATATGTGGGAGATCTCTATAATTACAAAGGAGCGTTTGTAGTTATGACGCAAGCTCCTTTAAAAGTGGCGACAGCGGTTCCCGTACTAATTTGTTATCAATATCTCCTTGTTTTGAGGATAAAACGTAGGTATTAACCTGTCAGAACGTAGGTCTATAATTGCGGTATTCAAGTGGTTAAAACCAATGACGTATTATATTATATAGACACGTCATACACCAACATCACTGTAGGTACTAAAAAATGGCGCAAATACTTTAAATAGCTAAATAGCTACATATCAGTGCATATGTGCAAAAAAAGGGCAAGAAAACAAATGCCTTGCTTAGCATACCTCTTGTTTACCTAGTAGGTTTTTTTTTTCGCAAAATGTTGCAAGAAATGACGTTCCGCCATAAGAAACTGGTTGGTGCATGACTAAATGAATGGTGGGCAATTACCTTACTTTTTTGTTGCCATTTTAGATCGCGGGTAACGTATCTATGGTTTATATATCATTGGTTAAAACAGCTTTCATTAAAATTTCTAGTATCCCTTAATGCTAATAAAATTGAAAGTATATATAGATATTTAATATCGTGACATTTTCAAAAGCCTTTAATGTAATCATTTTGCCTCTTAGACACCCACGCAAAGTCTACGGTGACCCAGAACACAAGCTTCCAATTTTCCATAAATTAATATAAATTTGTTACAACGCCTACGTTGATATCTTATTTAGTTTATTAGTTATTTTTCTTCAAGTTTTTAGCCAATAGGTACTAATACTTGGGTTTATCTTTAAAAAAATGATAATTTGGACTTTATAAATGCTTATATTGAAGACACTGGCTAAGCCTCAAAACACGATTTAACTACTATTACTATACAAATACACTTTCGCATTTATAATACTAGTGGTTTCGGCATTTAGAGATTTTTTTTTAAAAGATTGGGTGAAATACTTTAATATTTAGCTTGAATACAGCATTTAAAGCTTGATGTTTTGACATGGCGCCACATCAGTAGACTGCACCCCTGCGAAGCAGGAGCGAGTCGTTAGTATCCTAATCCTAACTAATGCGAAAGTAAGTCTATTTGTTTATTTACCCTTTTCGCGTATAAACCAATGAAACCATCATTTATTCATTTCACACACATTCATTAATGTGGGAGAGATCTTTATATTCACGAGGGGCGCTTGTAATTGTGTTAAAAAATGTACTAATAGTGGCGACAGTTGTTCCCGTACTATATTGCTATGATGGCATATCTCCTTGTTTCTATGATCTGAGGTACTAATATTATAAAGAGGTAAAATTTGTAAGTTTGTATGTAGGGGGTAATCTCCGGAACTCATGATCCGATTTTGAAAATTCTTTCACTAATAGAAAGCTACATTATCCCTGAGTGCTATAGGCTACTTTTTATCCCGAAAAAATGCACGGTTCCTGTGGGTCACGCGGACGAAGTCGCGGGCAAGGTGCTAGTACCTATGTTGATAAAAGCAATTTGTGTACGTTAAATTCTGCTCTAAACTATCTGGCTGAGTTTTATAGACTTACTATAGCTATTAGTAGTCTATAAGTACTATTGCTAATTTGCATTCTTATAAAATTTCATTCTAAAATGAGCCCACTATTAATAAATTCGAATAAATTTTAACAATAACCCAATTAAATATGAACGGATAATGAAAATGGGTTAAATGAGTTAAAACCTATTGCATCGAAAACAGAAACAACTCGCAACTAATTAATTTTCCAAATGGCCGAATAGTAAATCAGCCGAAAATTCGGCATTGCAAATGCAATGTGTCTCATCCCTAGAGTGTGCCGAATTTTTGCTGACAAAATGGCTTTCGAAAACATCAATAATTAAGTTAATGCAGTGTAATTACTCCATTAAGAATACGTAATAAGTTTCGAATGTATGATATTGCCGAATGTTTCATGAATATTTCATACTAGCACTTTTCCCGCGACTTCGTCCGCGTGGCCCGCAGGAACTGTGCATTTTTTCGGAATAAAAAGTAGCCTATATTACTCAGTAATAATGTAGCTTTATATTGGTGAAAAAACGGTTAAAATCGGTCCAGTAGTTTCGGAGCCTATTCGGTACAAACAAAAAAAGCTTTCCTCTTTATAATATTAGTAAAGATAGTATAGATATTGTCTTTTTATTAAATAAAGCTACTTTTTATGAAGTAACTTTATGGGGCAACGCAGACGACAGACTTTTTGTGCGATTGAGTCTGCCGCGCTTTGCAGCGCTCGAACAATCTGTTCACTAAGTTTCGCAGATTGTTCTAGCGCTGCAAAGCGCTGCAGACTCGATCGCACAAAAAGTCTGTCGTCTGCGTCGCCCCTAAATGATAATAATAATAATTGACGTATAAAATAGTTCATACACTGCCTCTCAAAAACCTTATTTACCAACAGTTGAATCTGTTTGGTTCAAGCCCTTGTAAAAGTCAAACATCAATAAGTACGTGCACTGTGGTCCCTCATGGGACTGTGGTCTTATTTGACAGCGGAAAAGCGTGTCTTTTGAACCCGTGGGTATTACGATACGTTCAAACAGTGTCAGGTAGAGAAAGTATAGAGAGCTATGCGATGAAAGGCAGTAAAGCGCGATGTTTTTTATTAAATTCGATCAATTGACCTCAGATCATAGAAACTAGGAGATATTGCATCATAGCAAATTAGTATTGAAATCGTTGTGGCCACTTTTAAAGCATTATGCGTCACAACGTTGTAAATATAGAGATCTCCGATACATTAAAAATGCCGTGCACCCTTAATCTAACACTGTTATTCGGTCGCGTTAGGTCCGTCGACAACATTGATCAATTTGATCTTTTCAGGCGTCAAGTTTCATAATGCCTTGGCACATCTCCTTGTTTCTATGATCTGAGCGATTGACCAATCAATTCAGACTCAATAGTCTGAGTTGATTGGTGAATTGATTTTATAGTTCGCTATCTGAACACATTTTTCAAAAATACATCTTTTCACTAAACATTCTTTTTTTTTTTTTTTTATTTATTTATTACAAGAAGTTATATAAAATAGTTAACACAATTCATCTGCCAAACTACAGTGCAGTTTGTCGGCTTAAAATATGGTTCTGTGCAAGAGAGGTGACAAACTGAGACAGCCCTCTAATATTAGTAGGTACATGTTTCAATATCGCAACACATCGCTCTCAGTGGACTACGTTCTTTATGTTAGCCAGCCCGCAGTTTCCTGTTTATTAGTCAAATAGCAACATTTCAGGGATGGTTCTGATTTTCTAGAAAACATTGACATTTACCATCAAACATTTGAGACCTATTTCATTAGGTACTAGCTATTGAAGCCCAATTCTCGTAAATAAAAATGAGTTCCGAATTGGTTTCGATACAATCTCAATGCTTTAAATGTCAGAAATGGTATTCTCTTATCCGTTTGACGTTATCATTTAATACATGAAAACAACACCATTTGTGTCATTTAAGGCATTGAGATTAATATATCGGAACCAAATCGAAATTATATTTTGAATGTTCTTATTTAGAAGAATAATTTAGCCTTCTGATAAAAAGTACAAGAACAAAAAAGAGTAGGTATGACTGTAGCCTAATTTTCTATTCGGAATATTTTTCATATTATTACCTTAGACTTGAATATTTCTTACACAATTTCCAACGCTACCACATACCCCTTTTACATAGAAGGAAGTTGTTTTAAGACAGGAAGTATCAAAATGACGTCACGTAAGTAGGTAACGAGGGTAGTGAGACGACTGTATCCTAAGAACCATAGACATATTAAACCACGGGACGTGAAACGCGTTCATTCCTCGCCTTTACTAGTGATGACAATGAACTGTGGCCAGAAAACACAGTCTATGGTCAGGTGATACATTCTGTGATCAGAAGACAAAGTCTGTGGTTAGAAGACGCAGTCTGTGGTCAGAAAACACCATCTATGGTCAGAAGACGAAGTTTGTGGTCAGACACCACAGTCTGTGCTTAGGAGACTCATTCTGTGGTCTGAAGGTACAGCCGGTTGTCAGAAGACAAAGTCTGTGGTCAGAAAACACAGTATATTGTCTGAAGGCACATTCTATGGTCAGAAGGCACACCCTGTGGTCAGAAGACACAGTATGCGATAGTTTGACTCAGTGTTAGGCAGTGTCAGTGGTTCCCGTGCCCCCGGCGTAAGGTAGTCGGAGGAACACCGGGGTGGTTTTAGTCAGTAAGAGTCTGACAGACCTCCCCGCCCTCCCCAGGGCGGGGGACATCCATGAGGATTTCCACATCGAAAAAATAAATAAAAAAAAGGCAGTGTCAGTGGTATAAAAAAAAATAAGTTATGCGATTGTCTTATGTTATTTGAACTGAATTTCATTTTCTCGTACATCGCATATCCCGTGGTTAATACGTCTTTCCTTTGAAACACGTAGAAAATCTCTAGAAATCACGTGCGAGGTACTGAGCTGTAAAATAGCTGCTTTATTTGGCTTCCGAACCGCAATTTTTTATTTGATCGCGTTCATAATACAAATACTTGTGGAATGTATGAAGTGCCTGCGTCACCGGTACTTTTAAAATGTTAAATGGTGCACGTTTGTTCAATTTCCTATTCGGTTTTATATTAGAAAGATAAATAGAGTGAAGCTGTTAGTGAGACTAAAACACATATGGATGTAACAGGCTATAACGGTCTTGTTAACCAAGGATATCCCGTTAACACACAGTGGCGTATTTTAAAATTTGGCGCCCTGGGCCCTGGGCCTGTAAGGTTTGCCGCCCCATAAATTAACAAAAATACCGGCTAAGTTCGTGTCGGACTACGCACGGTTTAGGATTCTGCAAAAAGCAGAGCGCAAGGGGCGGGCGGCGCGAAAGGCTGACCGCAAGGGGTGGCTCGAAATGCCGCCCCTCACAGTCTGCCGCTCCGGGCCATGGCCCCCATGGCTCTAGGGTAAATACGCCACTGTTAACACACATACAGTCATACATAGACGATCAGTATAGTCTCGTTTCATAGTTACTGTTATACTAATCTATAAAATACATTATATCTAAGAAACATCTAAACAATAAATTCTACTTAATGAAGCACAAACAAAATATACAACAAACAAAAGCTCACTTAGCATAATAAGATACTTGATACATAAGAGACTTGGCCGTTACAACAAGTTTGCGGGCCGTTTCCCAAAGCTGGCGTGTTCAATTGAATCTCCTGAAGGAACTCGCCCATTGCCATGTTCCAAGTTTTGTGATAAAAAATTCAAAATCGAAGATGGTACGTCTCTAGATGGGGTTGGTACATATTTGGAGAATCATTTTTTTTTTTTTATTTTATTAAAGGGCCTCTCGCAGTTGGCTTCTAACAGCCGTCACTGCTTAACCGGTCATCTGGTGAGGACTTACAAATGCCTCCAGCCAGGCTTAAAACTAAATAAAAACTACAAACTAAGCGACCACATGCTAAGGGCACCCCCTACTGGGGTACGGACCTCGGCTTAGGGCGTCGCTGGGGGGAGGACAACTAGAGGGAGGGGCTACTAGCTGGAACGGATTAATTTGGAGAATCAGATTTCATGTTCTTTTTATTTATCCTATACTGCCCCTTAATGTAATTTTTCGTGACCAAGCGGCTGGCTTACTACTTTGGTCAAAGATTAAACATTGTCACACAACATGGCAATGCTGCCAGTCTTTTGGGCATGCTACCAGTTGACAGCGATGCGGAGGAATTTTTTGATTCTATTTACCTAGTTTATTTTAAAATTTAAATATAGGTAATAAGTTTTTATTTTTTCTTTTACTCTTCCAAGCAAAAAGTACTGAACGGATTTTGATGAAACTTTACAGCAATATAGCTTATACTACATCAGAATAACACACAGGCTATCTTTTATCCCGGAAAACGCAGATGAAGCCGCGGGTGGAAGCTAGTATTACCTTCTACAATAGCGTAGTCTTCTTCTACATTAGCCTAAAATATTGGGACTTTATCCCATCCAGCAAGTCACAATCACTGACCCAAACAAATTCTTACCTGACTGGATTTGAAAATTGTAGCCAGGTGGACAGTACGACACCCGGTCCTGATTACATCAAAAACACCAAGAACTCATTACCATATATTAAAATTAATTGTTAAAACTAAAAGAGAATTAGATTTCCAAGAGATTTAAAGGATAGGAATAGCAATGAGGGATAAAGTAGTGATGCCAGGTTTTGAGAAAATCGGATTTATATTATTACCATATTTGACTGACGCAAACATCGAATTCAGATAACTATATTAGTACAGTAGTCTTGCTGCATTCACTAGACCAAAAGCAGTCTTATCATTATTACATGGGAATATTTTGAGGGTAGCGTAATGTCCTTCAAAAAAGTCTAGTTCTGAGTACTTACAACTAAACCTCAAAATGTATGAATGGAGACGAATCAATTTTTTTTTTTAAATGGCTTGCCTTTGACCGCCCTCTTGCCTGATGTTAAGCGATGATGCGGTCTACGATGGAGCACGCTCGCCTAGAAGAAACCGATCTCCTCATGACTTGAAGACACCCAGATTGTAGCTGACGGGGAACACCCCCTCGGGCAGCGCATTCCACAGTTTGGCGGATTTCATAATGAAAGTGAAATCAATAAAGTTTCTACGTAACTTGATAATGTGGAAAATAATACCTAATAGGTATGTACACTCTGGCTTATCCCAATAAGCCGAGAATCTTGGATACCCTAGTGGTCACCATCTGTTTTTGTTCTTTGTCTGATTAATATTAATTAGATTCATCTCATTATTAAGTCAACATGTACCTACCTATTAAAAATGCATGAATCTCTTTGTAATGTAACTGTTGACAAGACTATTAGCCAAGTATTTATACTTCGCACCATATCGTTTCCATAGAGAGCGCCGCTGTTGATATAGATCAGTTATTTCCTATTTTTCTCCATAAGAAACTACACTTTGAACTGGGCAGTTCAATTTCTTTGTAAATTCTGTCTTTCAGAAGTCTGTATGTCTGGCTGTTTTCGTGCGAAATAAACCTTATTTTGTTTCTTTTACCTGCAAATGGTCCAATTGAAATAAAGTATTTGATTTTGACTTTTTAGGAATACGCTTAGGTACACTTTTATATCACACGGTGCATTTCATGCAGTTTAAGCCCGGTTTCCACCGCGAGCGGAGCGGACCCATTAAGGACTCCGTTTAACTTGCAAGAGTAAACTGCATACTTAAACTAAACTTAACTTAAACTTAACATAACTTAACTTATACTACATACTTCTACTTACTTACCGACTAGGTATTTGTGGCGGGAATACAGTTAAGTAGATATGCAGTATAACGGGGTCCTTAATGGGTCCGTTGCGCTCGCGGTGGAAACCGGGCTTTAATCTGGAACTGGGCATTGAGCGAAGTGGTGGTTCACCTTGGACAAAAAAGTCGAAAAGTTTAAACGAGCTCTACTTAAAGTCCATCCGGCTTCGGGAGGCAGAGCTATTTTTTATTGGCGCCAGATATTTATACACGTCCCAGTTCGACACGACTGATGGAAACATTCGGTCGCTGTTCTGGGTAACTATTGTTTTTATTCGATTTTTACACGAGCGACAGGCCAAAAAAGTAGTGTTATTTTTTCAGGGTTCATGTATGTATGGGACCTATAAGAAAATGACCCACTGAAATGTTTCCTAACTGTGATAAAAATTTACATTCATCCTTAACTAACACAACTTGTTTTTCACTTTTTTGTTCTAGGCATGGCAGGCATGTTTATATTTTTTTTTCACAAAATAATTGTATTTCTGGATGTTGATTTAATCGTGCTGTTCAGAAAAATATTCGATTTTACATTGTCCATCGAATTTATATAATATTTATTTCTACCTGACAAAGAAATCTTGCTTAAAAGTATCACTGCAGTAGTTTTACTATGTTTTAACTTGAACTTTACTATTCTGTGACAGAAACCGCGTAAAGTGGCTATAATAAAGCAACCGTGTCTCGCTCACCAGAATGGACATTTAAAAAAACTCTTACTACATAATTTAACACGTCAGTGTAATAAAATTGCAAGATATTTTAAACTCTATACTTACAATCATAAAAACTTATTTGATTTGCTCTTGATAATTCATAAGAACTTATTGGATTTGCCCTTGTTATCGATTTAAGTGCTACTTGAATCATAGGGATGTGATGTTATTTTTGCTGCAATTGATTTGGAAATTTTGCTGTTTGTTTCTGAATTGTCTTATTTAAATAAATATTCGGCCTATAATGTCCTCACTGCTGTGACTCTGCATGTCTATTCTGTACCGACACGCGCCGGGTGATATCACCGCGAGCACAGCCTATATTTTGTTTGCGAACGTCATGTCTTCGAATTTCGGTTCTAGGACATGCCGGTTTCTTCACGATGTTTTCCTTCACTAAACGCATTTCAATACAGCGATTGAATGTCGAAAGTCGCCAAAACGCGATACAGCATCTAAAAAATCGATATCGCCGATGTTATAAATAGGTAGTCTGTTTTGACCTTTACTGAGACTGAAATACTTTTAATACCTCATTAAGGAATAGCTGACACTCGAAAAAGAATCACAATTAAACTTACTAAAGTCGGACAAAGACATTCAAAATGATTTAAGTTTTCAACTCAATGAATCATAAATTAGATAATCAATGGAATCCGATTGGATTGTGTTCAGCGAATTTTAATATAAAGGTTTGTCCCCACTTAACTTCTAAGCGAACATTTTTAAGCTAATTCGTAGCGATCATTTGCGGTAACGTTCGCTGTGTGTGAAGACTACAAGAGGACACAGCATCGCAGGTTCAAAAGTCTCGCTTTGACATCAGATTCTTTGTTTGACCTTATTGTTCTAAGAAAAAAACAAGGAACCTTCTCCTGTAGTAGGTGTAGCAATGCTCAACTATTGTACGCTTTTGTCAAGAGTTTTGTACGTGTACGAATTGTACGTGTTTGGACAATTTTGGTAGGTACTTAAGACAGTATTCCACTACGACAGTTAATTGGCAGGACTTTTAGCAGTGATTAATTTATTGATGGTTGTTGGAGTCGGAGTCTGTATTAGTCTTATAAGAAGCATATTCACAGAGACTTAAAATTTCAACTGATGCGAGCGGAACACGGTTTTTCAGTTGGTTAGAGCGAGTGAGTGAGTTCAAATCCCGCCCTTATTAGTGGTTTTTGAAATCTTTTACATATTTAATAACAATAATCGAGGATTAATTTGAGGTTTGGAATGGTAATTAATTTAAGTGTCTGATCATTCGTTGTTGAGTATACTCACTTAGAAGGTTATTGTAGGCAGACCTTTAAATAAACTTCGTGATATCAACGTCTGAGCTAACGATTTACTGGTCAGCAGTTTTAGAGGGTTATAGAGTTTGTGTACTTGGCATAGTAATATTTGTGCTCTTTGAAAGTTAAAAGATGGGCATTCAATCTATCAACACCAATATAATAAAGCTGAAGAGTTTGTTTGTTTGAACGCGCTCATCTCTGGAACTACCAGTCGGATTCGAAAAATATTTTTTGTGTATGATAGCCAGGTTCATGAGGAATAGTATAGGCTATTTGATATCACGCTACGACTCTTAGGAGCCGAGTAACATGGGTAAAACTGCGGGGCACAGTTAGTTTAAAAGTAAAAACAAAACGTTCATAGAAAATACTTTATTAATTTGTAATTTTGTTTGTACTTATGTATAATTTTGTTCTTATCAACTAACTAAAGTTAGTCTGTTATCTAAATGAGGTACGATTGGTGATGCTTTCCTGACGTAGTGTTCGATCATATCTGTGTCTAGACCTAACACTGTGACATTGCGGCCATATTCTTTGAACATCTGGAAAAAAAACAACAGTTTATCAAGATTGTTTTTCTAATAGGATATGGCACAGATGTAGTGTTGTGTACCAAGATTTTGCCAGTATTTAATCCCATTTAGTAATAAAACGGAGGATCCTCCGACCTGACCACAGGTGGTCTGGTGGTCAAGCATCTGTATATTATTATTTTGCTTATTTCTGTGTGAACTTTGCTTGCGCGATGTAGGATTTATGTGAAGTCAGAGGTATAGTAGTGACATCTACAACTGCTTCACTGCTGGTTGTCTAGGTAGGTAGTTATCGATGTTACCAGTAGGTGTCGCTACAATGTTTATTGATAAATTTTATGCTTACCTCAAACCCATTCCCTCCTCTCATCAGGAAGTCCAACGTTATAACCTGATAGTCTCTATCCACGTCGAATTCTTTGTACTCGTCGCCTACTTTCAGTAATATTTCCAGCACTTTAGCAGCCGTTGTGTTGATTTTTACTTGTACACCTAGAAAGGATGAAAATTGGAATTAACTAAACTAAGGGCCAACACACATCAACTTTGGGCATTCCGTAAGCATATCTTCGACATTGCCAATTTTTCGTTGCGCTGTTGAATCGCTTTGATGTATGTCGGTCTTAGCGCCGTAAGATCAATCGTAGTTTAAACTACAAAAGAGAGTTTAATCTCCCGTCTGCGATTGTTTCTTTGGGTTTTTGTATTAGAAAACAATCGAAGACGGGAGATTAAACTCTCTTCCGTGGTTAAGCGACGATTGATCTTACGGTCCTAAAAGTGTATCTCAAACGAAGAAAAAAGGATGTTTTACACACAAAAATGCTATTTTAAAAAACAGACTTAATTATGAAATAAGGTTTACACAGCAAAAAACAAGAGTGATATTAGTATTACCAGAAAAATGTGGTGTGTAAGCGCCAGCGTATGGTTTGATCTTCCAAGGGTTTTGAACGGATTTCTCCATAGCCTCTATAATATACTTTCCAGGAAGCACAAACGTCGCCAACTTATTCGTAAACGGTAACATGTTTATTATAGAACCCTTTGTGATATCTGAAAATACAAGAAAATACAAAAATATTTCCGTATTCTGCTTAACAATAGCATAGTAGAGGTCTTTGTGAGAAGACTTATCTTGGATACACACCTTCATATTACTGTAACTAAACAGCTGCCGATCTAACATGAACACATGAATTTTTTTTTTTTCTCGAAGGACTTAAAGTAGACTAGCTAATGTTATTAAATATTAAGACATTCCAAAAACAATTGACACAGGCGGGGGTTGAACCCGCGACCTCTGCCGTACCGTACACTCTCACCAACTGAGCTACTGTGTCTTCGCCATCTATCGGAGAATAGTTAGAGTCCAACTCAATGTTTCCAACTTTTGCAGTTAGAATAACATCGATACGATATCACCATCTATACATTATAAATGTATATTTTTGCGAATTTCAAACATGTTAAAGCCATGTTATGCTTGTCTTAATGTGATTAAATATTAAGACATTCCAAAAACAATTGACGCAGGCGGGGCTTGAACCCGCGACCTCTGCCGTACCGTGGCCAGCACTCTCACCAACTGACTAGACTAGCTACTTTTAACATCGGTGACTGCTCCGATGCTGCTCCGCATTTTGGCGACTTTCTGCGTTCAAGCGCTTTATCGTAGTTACAGCGTGCAGCTGCATCGAGCTTCCAAAAAGTGACTCGATCGCTGCGACTGGCGGGCGTATGCGCGCGGTTAGGAGCGTTTGAAAAGCTAAATGCTGTACCAAAAATAGCTCCCAAAAGTGTTGTTATTTAATGAAATCGTACTCACACACCTCCTTTTTGCAAAGAACTGCGGAACATAGATCTTTGAATGAAAGAGACAGGAGGAAGCTTTGACGGGTGTAACTCGGTTGACTGAAAGAATAAAAAAATAAAATTCAGTGTTTAGCTTAGAGATTTATGAAAGTCAAGCCGTGTCTTAGAGTGATTTCTTAGTCGCGCTTACCGTAAGCGCGGGTGGCCAGCGCGCTTCGTAAGCCATACAATCGTACGCGTTTTGTGCGCGTCTTACTATGAAATTGTATAAGACACGTCTATCCTGTGGCCTGCGCCGCTTGCCATCCGCACCCGCGTAAATGCGACTGTGAAATCACCCTTAGGTAGCTGAAAGGTCAGTTGCATCCTACTAATATTATAAACGTGAAAGTTTGTGAGGATGTAAAGATGTATGGATGTTTGTTACTCTTTCACGCAAAACCTACTGAACGGATTTTGATGAAACTTTACAATAATATAGCTTATACATCAGAATAACACATAAGCTACTTTTTATCCCAAAAACGCGGGCGAAGCCGCGTACACATCCATACATCTTTACATCCTCACAAACTTTCACGTTTATAATATTAGTAGGAAGTAGGTTTTATGTGTTAAGACACAAAAAAAACAATTAAATACTTACAACATTTAAAAACGCGTCAGCGATGAAGTTACCAGCAGTACACTCGTGTGATGAGCACAGCTCCATGTCCATACTGCCGTCTGCGTACCCCACCACTTTATTGACTAGCTTATGTAGCTTCTCCACGTACGGCTGGAGAAGAGCTTTGATTTTTGGATCTGGAGAGTAAAGAAGAATCGATTATAAATAACTTCGAAATAGACCGAAAAGACAATACATCTGGGTTGGGTTGCATTTAGAAAACTACGTCGTGTCTTTTCGGCGCTTATACCAGTGCCTAAAGACCAAGGTCTTCGATCAGTGCGTTCTACCTATTGTGACCTACGAAGCCTAAACGTAGATTCTCACGATTCAGCTGGTGTATAAATGTAAAGTCACTCAGCGGGCTATGGAAAGACTATGACTATGCTAGTAATTTCAATGAAGGATCAAATCTAGAACGAGATGATTCAATAGAGACCAAAGTCATCGACATAGCCCATAGGATGATCAAGCTGATGTGACAATGGACCGGCAATAGTGGCCGTCGAACCGATGGCTGTTGGGGCAGACGTGTTTTTGAGTGGAAACCGCGAATCGGCTAGCGTAGAGTAGAATAATATACCTGGTATTGCAGTGCACCATTAATTTGATCTATGGGTACTTGTGGCTAAATAATATCGATTGATTTACGAGATCAAGTGCTTAGCGCATCAGTATATGGATGGATGAATAAACTTTACCGACACGTTATTGCAGTGTTGGCCTTATACGAATATCTATGAAAATCGTTATGGGTAGTCAGATGCTTGAAAGTCTGAGCTGGTCTAATCTTGGAACACCGGTATTATTCATTAGTCGTGGAGGTCAGATAGCAGTCATTTCATGTAAAATATTGATATTCAGCAGCATTTAATTATACTGGACTAATGGAACTATATCCAAAGAAACGTACCTTCAGGAATGGACCTGTTTAGGAAGACCGGTGACCCCTCAAAGGACTGCAGCTCTCCTTGCGTATCGAAGTACGCCGTCATGTTACCGAGGTACTTGGAATAAGCTGATGCTGTTACCACTAACACCTGAAACAGAAAAAGATTTTAAATCAATCGTTGCTGTGGAATTCGTTGCACCGCTTCTTACTTCTGCTTCCCAACTTAAACGCTGGGAAGTGTTTAAGGGAGGGTTTCGGGGACTGTCTTTAATAAATTTTAGCGTTTAAAAAGACTGATTCTCAGCCAAATTTGAATGACTTTTGATTTTATTTGCAACGAAACTTCTCTTATCTACCATAAATCTACAAAAAATATGTTAAAGTAAATCTTGGAAAATGTCCACGGTTGGATGCCGCGTGTCAACCAGTGAACCACTCGCGGACAGCGCGCGATCCATTTGGGACCTACGCGTGGGCCACGCAAGGCAAGCGTGCGAGCAACGGGTGGTCACTGGTCACCGAGTGGTCCACTCGCCGTATTATGCGCGTGGTCAGCCCGCGGGCGAGGCGCTCCGGAGTTGATGTAGTGAGCGTGTTTCCATTGTACTCCATACAATGAATACTAACTGCTCGAGGCAAGGCGGTGCTGGTCGGGTAACTGTAATGAGCTATGAGTTTATGACCTGGTAAGTTGAAGCTAGTTGATACCTTTTTACAACGAAATAATGGTGATTTTTACACTTTTCAGTACGCTCCTAGATCTAATAGATCTGGGATACGGATTTTTTGTGCGACGCCGACGTGATGTTTTTGAAGGCGACCCTAATCAACTTAATTAAATTGCTAAACATCAGTAAACAGCAAATTAATACTGCTTCCGTAATTGATCTGTTAACGTGATTATCACCTAATTAACAATTTAAATTAATTATTATTAATATCCTAATAATTAACTTGACCCAATTAGTGAACATTATAATTATATCCTATCAGCGGGTAAGTATACTCTCATACATAATTATTTGAGTTCAAAATTATTAGATTCCTGTATAAAATTACTGATTCATGCTACTCGCTAGTACCTGCGAGTATAATTAGCATGAATTTATTGTTCCAGCAAAAAATGTTATAGGAAAAACATAGGTTCATTTTTCTTGGTCTGAATTATTTATAAACTCATCCGAAATGATAGGTATCCATTAAATGCTAATTACATTAGACACTCTAAAACAAAACTAAACATTAGTTTTTTCTCAGAAATCAACACTGCAAATATAATTTATTTACCGATAGCCAACAAGTCAACTCATTGCTTGCAAATGCACAAAAAACATTAAACACATAGGTCCGTACCACAAAAAAAATAAACACGTGTTCAACACGAATGCTACCAAAAATAATAGGCACTTGTTTTTAACACTAACTTGTCTAAAACAAGTGTGTATTATTTTTGGTAGCATTCGCGTTCAACACGTGTTTATCTTTTTTGTGGTAAGGGTAATATTTTTTGCCAAAGATGGTTAAACAAGCAAGGTGTGTGACACAAAAAGTGTTTTTCATGATTGAACGGACTGTAGCTATAGAGCAAAAAAGTCAGAAGGTAAAACAGACGAAAAGAAAATAAACACAAGATGACCAAAATCATTGAAAAAAACATAAAACCCTGGGACTGCCATATTTTATGAATAATAGTCTCTAATTTAAATAAAGAGAAAGGGAAAGATACATAAAACCCGACCACGTGATATTTAAATATTACGTGGTCACTTTCACAATGAAGACAATTTAACCACACTTCTTATTTTGAAATCTATCTGGCCGTTTAGGCTACAGGACGTGCCAAAAATAGACATACAAACGTACATGCATTCTCTCGAAAAACATTATCCTCCTTCTGAGACAGTCGGGTAATAAAAAGCCATTATATATGTAGTTGCCACCATGAGTCGTGACTGTCGTGAGCTTCACTTCACCTGCGCATTAGTTAATTTTTCGGTCTCTGGCGGAATAAAAAAGGCGGGGGTTGACGACGCTGCACGCGATTGGTTGGTCAGTCGATGCTCGTCGTCTATTGGACTATTCTCTTTGTCAACTCTCTGTTGTCTATTGGGCCGAAAGTGTACATGAGCCATTTTTGCTCATGACTCACGCTGGTACCTATACGTATGCACTAAGCTATCAACCCTGCGATGCTATCATCTGGACATGGACGACACTATAATTATGTGTTTGAATATTATTTTATCTTAGGCTGGTTTTAGAGTCACGGTGACCGTCGGCGCTGACAGATCATTATGTTACTATGAAGCGTTTCAGAGTTACGCTGACCGGTCGGCGCTGATGAGTATCAGCGCTGAGCTGTGCGCGGCCGTCCGCGGTGCCGACGCGCCTCTTCAGCCATTGAGCGTTTTAATTTCACGCTGACAGGTCAGCGCCGACTAGCTACGCGCCGACGGTCGGCGCTGATGGTCAGCGTGACTCTAAAACCAGCCTTATGATGTTTTCCTTCACCGTTTTTAGATATAAAATGATACAGCATTTAGTTCGAAGATACCTACAGCGATATTTTTATTGCTGTGCGTCTGATGTTTGGACATCAAAGTAAACCTACTGTGTTTGTCTTGCAATGACATGACGCTATACAATTTAATTCTTTGTTGACCTTTAACTAAATTGAGGTTTTCTGCTGACTTTGTAAGACGCGCACTGAGGGGAAGGTTTGTACGTAACACCTTTGGGAATGAACCGCTTTAGTTCCAATTGAGGTTATTTTCAGTAGATCGTGAAACTGGAATATTGAAGTAGAAGATAGTTATTACTTTTTTTCACTGAGCTCTTTGAGTGTAACTATCAACCAACGATTACTTGCGAGTGTGTTCCTGCTCTTAAGGTTTAAAGTAAGTTTTTTTGTTATCAAAACAGTATTTTCACAGTGTTTAATTTGAAAAATATTGCCTTGAAACGAAATTAAAGTTAATAAAATCACGGATTATGCCTTTCGTATAACTTTAGAATAGGCAATGAGACAGACGACCTAAAATCATTATTATCTATCCAGACAGAATAATTCAAAGACGGTCTGTCAAAAAAAGAGTAGGTATCTACTTTTATTTTTTTTTGTTTATATAAGTAGGTACCTACGTACAAATATTTTTCATAGCTTTTATGTATTTACATATCGATACCAGATAACATAAGGGACATTTTGCCTTTTCGGTAAAATGTGCTATAATACCTTACCATATCAAAACGTAAGGGACATTTTGCCTTTTCGGTAAAATTTGCTATAATACCTCAGATCATAGAAACAAGGAGATATGCCATCATGGCAAATTAGTACGGGAACAACTGATGCCACTTTTAGTACATTTTTCGACACAATTACGCGCATAATTAAGCGCTCCTTGTGAATAAAAAGATCTCCCACGCATTGAACATTCCGCACACCCTCAATCTAACACTGTTAATCGTCACTCCACACTAGCACTAAACTAAAACACTGTATTTATACCATCGATCGTGTTCGGTTCGTCGCCAGCGCGTACGTTTTTAATATGAGCAATTTGCTCAAGATCGGGCATCAAGCTCGATAGCGCCTTGGCACATCTCCTTGTTTCTATGATCTGAGTATAATACCTTACCATATCAATTAACATAAGAGACATTTTGCCTTTTCGGTAAAATATTACTTTACCATACTGCCGTACTACTTTGCCGTAAAGGTAAAATGTCCCTTACGTTAATTGATACTTCTGGTATCGATATTTTTAAGTATGAGCCTGCTTATTCACTGCTACTTATTCTTATCACCAAAATGTTAGTTGGGATGTATAAACGTACATTACAATGTCTCCTACATAAATTATCAGCCACCATAAATTTTATAATGGGCGATTTAACTTCACAATAACAAAATTACCTAAAGCGCGACACGTGTCGAATTAGTCAACAAAACTCATAGAACGAACACTGTGAACGTGCTTAATGACTAATTCTGACTCATACGACCTTGAACCTTAAGTTTTAAATATGTAATAACGCCTTTAAATAATGCAGGTAAGTTGTGCAAATTTCATCAAAATCCGTCCTGCCGTTTAGGTGGAGTTCAGTGACAAACACACCTACAAAATTAAATAAATGTAAAGATTTGTCGTGTCTATTAAATTTCATCCTGAATAGGCCACACGACTAGTCTAGTGGCTGCCAGCGCGGCTACTGAGCTGGATAATAGCATCGATCCCCGGCTCGGACAAAATGCCATTGAATTTTTCCTTTCAGAAATTCTCAGTAGTTACCTGGTGTCTGGATTCATGCCAGCTTAATAGTTTTCGAGTTGACCCCTATTACATAACTGGTTAGATGTGGGTGTAGTGAATCGACGACGAACTGTCCCCTTATTATGTCCACGGGACAAACAGGAACAAAAATACCGATCTGTCCCCTTGTTACCGACAAAAGGACATATAGAACTATTTCTGGTCTGTCCCCTGCTGTGTTTTTAGGGGCACATCCACGAAGGGGAATGCAATTGTGCAAGCAGGTGTGATTTTATGTTATGATGATGGAAAATTAAAGTAACCTTATGTCCCGGCTTCGCTTTGCTCTCAATCAGTATCGGGTAGGGTCCATTTACTTGTTCCTTGCTCGGAGCCTCCCCATTCCATAGCAGACTATGTGAGTGACCCCCCACTATTATGTCTATGTTCTCTCCTACTTGCCTCGCCATTTGTCTGAAAAAAAGAATAAATATGGTGATATCTTTTCACTCAAAATAGGAGTGGCGAAGGGTGAGGGAAAGCTGGTACAATAAAATAGTAACAAACAATAAATAAATAATTTCCTTTTACGTATGTCATACGGTATGACGTAAGTTATACGGATATTTATAATTTTGTTATTATTTTAGGTATTGAACCGGTTTCCCCTCACCCTTCGTCACTGCAACATGCTATAATATTTTTATTATAAAAAACCGTCCTACGTAAAAGGCTATGCGTTTTGCACTTCAAAATAGTTTATGTTCTTCAAAAAGAAGACGTTTAACAAGTCTCCCAAATGGGTCCGTAGATAGCAAAACTTCAAAAGGGTAGGTAATTTAGCACTTGTACAACGTCGTGAACTTCTGAGATATTCTATCTGCCTTGAGGTAAATTTTACAAGACGAACAATATTTATTTTCTATATTAAATATTATTTATTTAATAAAAAGGTTTTGCTAAAAATATTAGTTAAGAGATGTCAGAAGTTTGCGGAAGATAGACAGTCTACATAGTCCAACAAAAGATGACGCTGGTCCAAAAAAAAGGGGCCTCGAAAAGTACATAATATCACTGTATTTTCAATCCCGGAAAATTATAAATACGCAGACTAAGTCCTACAGAACAGTTTGTAAGAAATACTGTTTGAAACAACAATCTTGTTCCTTTCTTTACCAACTTAATGGTGCAATTCACAACAATACTTTCGCACCTAAACGACTTTAAGCTACATTAACTTAAACATTAAAAACTTGCTTATTTCCGTATATTTTCTTGCGAGATTAAAAGGAAAACTGAAAAAGATTTTTGCTATCGCGGGTAGCTTTCTACGACCCCCATGGGAATAGAAATGATTGATTGCTGGACTGTCTATTAAAATGTTTTTAAACGGCGTAAAAAACCGCATTATACTTCATTTACGCATCGTTTTCAGCGAGTTCATAAGTTACTAGAGAATTTATATATTTTACTATAATTATAACTACCCTTATAATACAGTGTAAACTACCCGTTTTTCGACTACATTTCTTGACGTTTAGCTAAATTATGGACATGAAAAAAAACTCTAAATCGAAAATCCCGAATCAGTTTTTATTAGCATGATGATGAATTTCTTTAATAGCTCTTGCCGGTTTTGTAATAGAGCAATCTTAAATACTTATATCTCTGGTAATATCAAAACCAAACACGATTAAACCTTAGAAATAAGCTATACATCAGGATTATAGTCCAAACGTGTTACTTTATCGACTTATAGACAATTTAAATGCAAAGGTAGCAGCCATCCACTATATTTTCCAATAAAGTTGTCTTGAGATGAAGCAGTGCATAAGACGGGTGGGCCAATAAACTGATAAAATATATCCTAGAAGTGAATCGGGGGTGGAAATAATGGGGGTGGATGACGTTCGCATTATTGAAGATATTAATAGTGATATTTTATTGTGATCTGGGTCAGAATTTAGTGTCTTAGATATGAAGAGTGTATTATCGCGAAGGATACGTAGGGTCTTCTCTTAGGATGTAACCGTATTATTTGTGATTCTGTTAATTTTCGACGACAAGTAAAAGTCAAAGATGGTGTTTCTTTGTACCGATCACAGACACTACCACGACGACATACAAAATGACAAATGGACACTGAAATTCCCTCAGTCAGTCACCATAATAGTAAAGTCCCTTAGTGAGCAGTGAGGATTCGCAACGAATTTATTTGTGTGAAAAATCAAAGTCACATAGGCCCGTATTCCAGAACGATACTCGAGCACCGATCTCTGCTTGAGCATAGATTTCAACCAATCAAATAGCTTTAAATCTATGCTCAAGCAGAGATCTGTGCTCGAGCGTCATTCTGTAATACGGCCCATAGCTTTCAATGTCACCGCAAAATACCTAGTAAATTTTTGCTGATCATATCCGCCGATGGACTGATTAGAACCATTGGATTGAAATGACAAACAGTTCTCCTGCAACGAACCCATCCATCGCAAGCACGGCACGACACTGATTGGACGAAATTGCTGGTAGTATGCGTGTGAATTGAGTTCATTGCTATAAGCATTTTATGCAACGCAAACCAAAATCTGTTATTGTTGTGTAAATTATTATTCATAAAAGGTTTAAAAACAACTGACAAGCCTTAAATACGCCTCTTATAGAATCTTTTGTATCGTGCGTGCGTAACAACGTCAGTTGCGGGACAATCGACTTTAATAAATAGGTACTTACTTATCAACGTTAAGTCCACAATGCGATAGAACTATAATAATATCCACTCCTTGTTCTGTTAGTAGCTTTGCTTCTTTTTGAACTACTGGGACTGGGTCCAAGAATGTGACACCATCGGCATTTGATAAGAGCTGAAAAAAAATGTAATTTAGTATCAATAGGTATCGATTCTTTGTTTCAATAAATTTTCCAATCAATTCGTTGACGTGGCGAAGGGTGAGGAGATACGGGACAGTAAAATAATAACAAAATTATGAATAATTTCGTTTTCTCGTGTTTTCCTATTGTATATTCCCCGTATTAACAACGAATTAATAATTAATAATTTTGTTGTACCGGCTTTCCCTCACCCTTTGTCTGTGTATGTTATTTTAGACCATCAAATACAGGGTTTCTGGTACCCGTAACCCCTTTGGCCATTCATTAGTTTAATTTACTAGCAGGTAAATTAAACTGGTGTAAAATAACATACACTTAATATCTTTACTTCTCAGTATGAGAACAATTAAATAGGTACCAATACTTTGTAGTACCGCTGAGGAGTGACACAACTGACTATTCTAATCTCACCTCTGTGGTCTTAGTAATAAGACCAATAATTCCAATCTTCCTGCCTTTCTTCTCCACGATCACGTGTGGCAGGTATAAGCCGTTCAGTTCTGAGTCCTTGTTGCTGATCAGGTTGGCGGCAACAACTGGTGCTCGTAAAGCCTTTATATATGGCGCTAGACCTGATACTCCATCGTCGAACTCATGGTTGCCCAAAGCCTAAAAAAGGTTTTTGTATTTTTTATATTGACAGATAATAGTTAAGTTCTTGTGTAGGTATAATATAACAAATGTCTGCCTCTATTCGTACCGACACGCCGCGAGACCTGCGACTTTGTTTGCGAACGTTCGAGGGAGAATGTCACGGTGAGATTCTCCCTCGAACGTTCGCAAACAAGTTGGCAGTTCTCGCGGTGATATCACGTGGCGCGGCGTGTCGGTACAGACAGAATATACAGGGTTATTTGAAAAACACCACAAACCTCTTAAGAGGTCATTGTACATAGTACAATAATATAATGATAATAATACAATATATAATGATGACATTATGAACAACTTTTACTATGGGATCAAACCTGAAATCGCGAAAAAAAAATCAGCTGTTCCCTACATTTTGACGAGTTATACGAACATAAATGTAGGGAACAGCTGATATTTTTTTCGCGATTTCAGGTTTTGTCCCATAGTAAAAGTTGTTCATAATGATGAGTACAATGACCTCTTAAGAGGTTTCTGGTATTTTACAAATAACCCTGTATAGACCGAAGGCGCTCGTTCACTAACAGAAATTTACTTACATGAGCATCATTTGGCAGCATGTTTATAAACTTCTGCGTAACATTCCACTTCAGCAGGGTATACCAGTACGTCCCCTGGTACGTATCCCCTGCGTTCAAGAGTAGAGCTCCCGGTCTCTCCTGGAGTAAGGTCTGGATCTCCTGGTAGAGGCGCGCGAAGCCACCCAGGCAGGATGTGTCGTTGGATGTGCATACTGGGTAGACCACTGTGGTTTCTTCGAATCTGGGTAGTAAAAAAATATGTCCTGTTATTGTTAGCCTGTAACATTATATACTAAAAGAGGGATAGTTCCATTTAATCTCAAACTGTAAAGTTTTTGTATTTGTTCACAGGGGGTTACCAGATCAAAAACAAAGAAAATTCGGAGGAAATTTCGGTAATTTGCAAAAAAATCCGAACATTTTAAAATTGAAATCGAAAACGAAATAGGTCTAAAGAATTTTATTTCTCATAAGAACTTACGTTCACTTAAAATAGATTAAACAATTTAAATCTAATAAGTTAATCTTATTAGGTACTAAAAACAATCTTAGCCTCAGATCATAGAAACAAGGAGATGTGCCAAGGCGCTATCGAGCTTGATGCCTGATCTTGAGCAAATTGCTCATATTAAAAACGTACGCGCTGGCTACGAACCGAACACGATCGATGGTATAAATACAGTGTTTTAGTTCAGTGCTAGTGTTGAGTGACGATTAACAGTGTTTGATTGAAGGTGTGCGGAATGTTTAATGCGTGGGAGATCTTTTTATTCACAAGGAGCGCTTAATTATGCGCGTAATTGTGTCGAAAAATGTACTAAAAGTGGCATCAGATGTTCCCGTACTAATTAGCTTTGATGGCATATCTCCTTGTTTCTATGATCATTTTACACAACAAGTTGAATGACACTTACAGGTTGTACAAGTAACTTAAAAATTAATTTTATTGAGTTTAACACAGGGAAATAGTTTAACATCATATATTAAGGACTCTATCGAACAGACGCGATAAAATAAATGTCAAAGCGGAAAATTGCTTTTCAAGGCATAACATTAACGATAGTTAATTATTTAGTTAACTGTCGTCCTATTCTGCTGATTAGAAAGAAAGTAACATTTATTTGGCACAAAACAACCGACTTTAATGGAGGTTGGTAGCAAAAAATCGGTGTACGCACCACTCGCCCTGCAATTTTAGCCCCTAATTGCTAATACCCACTCGCCCCCTTGAAAATTAGATAGGTACTCAAACTCGCCCCCGATCATACGAAAACCAAAACCCAAAACAAATTCCCAAAACTAAAATTATTATTTACTTTTTAATAGTTTTTTGAAGACCTCTTTAAAAGTAAATAGACATACAGGTAAAATCTTAAAAAAAATACTTTTTAATTAAATGGTTGCTGTGTGCTTCAGAATAAAATAATGCTGGCCAACTAGTGCCTGACGGGTTTACAACTGATTAGAAATACATTGTTATGCATGTTCCTGATACATAATTAGTCAAAATGTTAACATAGGTAGTTAAAATGTCATTGATCTCACTAATTGATGAAAATGAAACTCTCTATGAACTTTATAATAATGAACTTTTTGTTTAAGATAGCTAGATTCATGAGAAATAGTACAGACTATTTACGAGTAATTCACGCTATGACCCTTTTTTTTTTTTTTTTTTTTTTTTGGATGGGAAATCTACAAATGACCCCCTCCGCTCTGGGCGGAGCGGAAGGGAGTGTCAGACTTGTACTGACTAAAACCCATCCATGTTCCTTCGTTGCCCGTTACATTCCAGGGCTGCGGTGTCTCTTTCGAACAGTCCCGCAGCCCTGGCAGGCTTCGGCCCTTGCGGGCCCCTACGCTGTTGCTGACTCTCTTTGAGGCGCGCGTGGAACACGAACGCGCCGTCGACACGGCCTGTCGTCATGAGACGGACGGACGGTGAGCATGCCCAACTCCAACAACTGTCCACAGGCCCGCGCCTACGGTGGCCGGGGGCCATCAAGTGACCCCCGACGCCCGGGGCGTCCACCGCCGCGGCGGCTGGGACGTGAGGCTCTCTCCCTCTCACGCCCCGCCACCTCCTTCGCTAGCATGACTGCTTCGCAGAAGGAGGTGACGGCTTCCCATTCCCTCTCGCCCCGGACCATGGCTTGAACCAGGGCCGGGCGCGAGAGGTCGCCGCCGCCGATCGCCGTTACGAGGACACGGCGGTGCTCCGCCCAAGCGGGGCACACCTCTACAGTGTGCTCCGCCGTGTCCTCCGGTCGATCCACGCAGTGGTGGCACCCGGGCGTTTCCTCCCGCCCGATTCGATGCAGGAACCTCCCGAAACACCCATGTCCGGTGAGGACCTGCGTCAGGCGGAAGGTGAGGGCGCCGTGGCGCCTCTCTAGCCACTCCTCAAAGAGGGGCACTATCGCCACTATTGTGGCGTGCCCTGCACGGGGCTACGACAGTCGCTCTCTCCATGTCGCCATGAGATCGCGCCGGAGGTCTGTCCGCTGAGCGACGATTTGCCGCGGCAGCGGAGTTTCCCCCCGGCGTAGTACCTCCGCGCGCCAGTCCCACAGGCGCGCGAGGACTATCGCCTCCAGATCCCATGGCGGCAATCCGGCAAAGAGGCTCACCGCCTCGCCGGAGATCGTGCGGTATCCACGGACCAGCCTCACGGCTACCACCTTTTGGGGCGCGTTAAGATAGTGGGTGGCTCGCCGCCCCAGAGAACGCGCCCACACCGGGGCCCCGTAAAGGGCCATGGACCGCACGACCCCCGCGTAGAGCCTCCGGCAGGAGGCGTTTGGCCCCCTCAGGTTGGGCAAGAGCCGTTTGAAGGCAGCCCCTGCCCGTTCCAATTTGGGAGCCAAACGTCGGAAGTGCTCAACGAAGTTCCACCGGCTGTCGAGGACGAGTCCTAGGTACTTCAATGTCGACTCGACGCCGATGGAGACCCCTCCCGCCATCAGCCGGGATCCCGGCGGTGGCGCATTCCGAGGCCCATGAAAGCACATGGCCTCGGACTTGTGCAATGCCACCTCGAGACCCAGCTGCCGGATCCTCTCCGCGACTATCGCAACCCCGCGCGTCATCAATTCGGCCGCCGCCTCGTGCGACCCCCCTTGTGCCAGTACCAGCGTGTCGTCAGCGTAGCAAACTACGCTGACGCCGGTAGGGAGGTCGGCACGCAGCACCCAGTCGTAACCGATGTTCCACAGGGCCGGCCCCAGGACCGATCCCTGCGGAACACCGCACGACATCTCTCGCCGGTTCCATTCTCCGCTGCGACTGGAGTAGATTACTGCCCTGTCCGACAGGTAATCCCCGACCACTCGACGAAGGTAGGTCGGCACCCGGTGATACCGGAGTGCCTCCCTTATGCAGCTCCAGGGCATGGAGTTGAAGGCGTTGGCGATGTCGAGAGACACCGCCAAAACAACCCCACCCCGAGACACCGCATCCCCCGCCGTGAGGGCTCTCACGCGCATGATGGCGTCCACCGTAGAGCGCCCCTTGCGGAAACCAAACTGGTGTTCCGCAAGATCCGGCCCCGTCCCCGCAAGGTGCTCGGCGAGGCGGTTTGCAATTACTCTTTCAAAGAGCTTGCCCACCTCGTCGAGCAGCACCACGGGCCGGTATGCGGACGGAGAGTCCGCAGGGCGCCCCGGCTTCTGAATGAGGAACGCTATGACCCTAAGGTCATGTTGTTTCAACTTACAGTTACGTATCTGTAACCGTCAAATATGGCGGCTTGTACCTACGACAATTTCATACTGACTTAACGATTACGTACTGACTTACGAATACAGATGGTTTGAAGCAACCCGCCCTAAGTCATGACCATTGTTTTTTTTTTTGTTCTAGAACATGCCTCGCGATGGCTTTCTTCACCGTTTGAGAGCAGTGGTGACGAACAGCAAATAATTCTATTAATAACACATGATTACATGACATTGACATTATTTTAATGTAGGTTATACCTACTTAGTAATATTTATTTCAATGTTTGTTTTTAAACCTAAAATACGCATCAAGCATTTTATCTTCTTTTCTCTCAAGGTTGACTCGATAATGCCTATGGCATTAATTGCGTCTATATACTATTGCATGAAATATAAAAAAAGGTTACAAATCCGTCAACTACTTAATTGAAAACTGCGAAACAGTGGAATGTGCTGCCCGAGTGGGTGTTCCCCGACAGTTACAATCTGGATGTCTTCAAGTCACGAATGAATCGGTTTCTTCTAGGCAAGCGTGTTCCATCGTAGACCGTATCATCGGACGAGATGGCGGTCAAACGCAAGCCTATTACGAAATAAAAAAAATTATAATGTCGCAACGGTTAACATTTTCCGCCATTGCAGTTATAATAAGTTTTAATTTGACCTTATTTCAATGCAGGGTCAGCCTAAAATAGCTTGACTGTTTACGGAACTTTTTTTTCCTGTCACAGAGCTGACAATAATTGGATAGCCAGCTACATCAAAACATCATTACGTCAGTCTTACGTCACATCGATTACGAAGCAAGTTTTTTTACTACAATGTTAGGAATAATTATTTGTTGGACTGCCTCTTTGATAGATTGCTGGGCCCGGTGTCCGGGGTTTGATCACCAAGTCGGGCAGCGTTTTTAATTTATCATTGAGAAATTCTCAGTAATAGTGGAAACTGGATTTGTGCCTAATAAATGATAATAGGCTCGTCTTCTATTACTTTGGATGCACAATATAACTGGTGAAATGTGTGCAATCACAATACAAATAGGAATGACCTTGCGCTGTGACATTTTATATTGAAAATTGAGCTGTTGAGCTGTTTTGTATTAAAAAATCTACCTATTACAATAGATTTTGTAAATCAAAGACTCACTTACTTAAAGTGAAAAATAAAAACGTTATTAATTCGCCAATTAATTTTCTTTGCAAGACTTACTTTTCAAGTAAGTCTTTGACGTTCCTATTCTTATTTTGATGACACTGTACTATAAATCTCTGCATATCCTTTCAGAAATACAAGCGTGATGTTTCGTTAGAAGAATCAACACTACACTTTTTTAATTAAGGCGCTAAACAGACAGTTTAAATTCAATTGATGAATAGAACATCTAAATCTAATGTTAATTTTCCATGGCATTGTTCCAAACGTGATGCTACGAAAACGATGTGCCGTTGATGTGGTACTTATTTGCGTCAACACTTTGTATACTTCCATGTACGAGTATATTTTTCGAGTATATTTTTATAACTTTCAAACTGGTGTCCGGCCGAAACCGAAACCGAAACTTCTGTTTTTAAGTTTCGGTTTCGGTCGGACACTATTTTAAACATGTTAGGTAATTAATATGGCTTATCTTATTGTTGTTAAATATTATATAAGAGACTTAAAAACAACTGTCATGAACGCGACATGAACCCACGACCACTGCCGTACCGTGGGCACAGCTCTAAACGCTGAGCTACCGTGTTATGAAATTTTAATACGCCTAACAAGGGCGTTGGTGACATCTATCGGAGAAACAAGACCATCCATTTCAATGCATATTGTATAGAATACCTAAATTATACACATTGCCGGTAACACATACAACTTTGCAGTTATTATGTAGTGTTAAGGACATCAACACGATATCGCTTTAATAACAACTTTGTATTCTATTTAAAACACTACTATGTAACTATACTACCGCTCGTGACACTCGTAACTTCGTGAATCCGTGAATAACAAAAACATTTCAATGATAAATGATATTTATTTTGTAAATAGGTTAAAAATAACACTTTTACACGTCAAAACATTTTTTTAAGCTAGATGAGTTTGGTGTTTCCTATATGACATTGTATTCAATGACACTGTTTCTTTCACCTGCATGTCATAAATTAAAAATTAGGTATTTTTTCGTGTATAAATCTGCTGGGTACTGCATTTCCTTAATAGTCATTGTCCATTAAAGGTAATGAAGCATAATTATAGCAAGTTCTGTGTGAATTTTATAATTATTGCAGTTTTTTGAGTAGTAACGAAAACCAACGATTTCAAAACCAATACTTATTTTAGTATTTGTTTGAAATTAAAATAATTTTATTCAAATTATTTTGAGAATCAGCAGCAATATCACTTATTATTGAATTTTGAATAATTTACTAGCACTTTTTGTTAAATTGAAATTATCTACACATCTCAAATAACCGCACGTGACGCTCGTGCTTCACGAATTCATGCATTGCTAATAATTTGTCTCACAATGTTTATTTTCACATGCATAATACAAATTAGAATTTAAATAAGTTTCGTGTGGGTATCTACTGGGTTGGTACCTACACCTACTCCACTTCCTTAATGCTCCGTGTTCCGTGTATTTACAGGCAATGAACAATACAGCAGGTTTTGTGTGAATTTGAACTAACTGGGCACATGTTGTACTTGTTCAAGGCAGTTTTGTGTTTCTAACAAAAAATAAACGAACACCATTATTTCGGTTTTTGTTTTAAAACGCTGAATATGATTAACATTGATCAGCAACAAAAACTATACGTAATTATAAATGCAACTCACAAATTAAATACCTAGCTTGATGATTATTTTGTTTTTAAATACTTAAAAAAAATCTGTGCTGTTCCATCCCATAATTTTTATAAAAAAATGTTTTTTTTTTAATTACGACAATTACCAAAAACAATTGGCCTGGTTTCGGCATTCGGCACGTGACCTCACCGTGCAGAGCTCACGAATCAGGCCGGTCAAGGCCGAACCTAGTCGGGCATCCCCAGAAAGCATGTGACTAAGGCCGCAGATAGACGTCGCGAAAAAATACAAAAAAAAACGAAAGAATAAAACGTCCCCGTAGAGCGAAAAGTCACTAAGTCGGAATTGACCATTTTGAGTTACGACGGTTTAAAGTTTTAAAAAAGAAAAAAAATCGTAGCTTGATATTACTGCTACATATTCCTGATTTTATAATTTTATATTTTAGGGAATTTATCACAATTTATGAGACAAGTAATAAAATAAAATAAAATAAATGTTTTACAAAGATATGAAGAAAAACCAAAATAGTTAGTTTTATCTATTAGAATCTGCACAGAGTCATGAGTTAATGATTTTTCACTTTTCTAACGATGTTAATAATTTCTTTTCAACCTTTACCGTTAGGTAAAAAAAACGAAAATAACTCAATTTAGTTAGAATGAGACTAACCTGTTGCAAATAAAAAACATGTCTGAAAATACTTCTTAACTGATTTTTTCATGTTTTTAACTTAATGATTTCTCGCTTTATGGATACTCGGCACAACAGTGCAAATAATCACTAAAGATTTAGTTAGTTTTCGATTTCATAATTTTTGCATTTTTACAACTCTTAAACTTCAAACAACTGGCGAAAAGTAATTAAGTGAATTTAGGTAATTGTTCCTAAAATATTATTAGTCAAAATGCTAAATTATTGACTTTTCGCACTTTCTAAAACAAAAACTATGATAGCTATGGACATGACAATAAGATTGAAAATTAAAGAAAAAAAATGCGATTTTGATGACATTCTTAACTCGATATGGCCATTTTATGACTTAGTGACTTTTCGCTCTACGGGGACGAAAACTCGGCTGATCGAATTAGAATGAGATACTTTTTTTTATTTTTAGAACGTCGCGCGTCGTCGTTTATAAGACGTCAGACATTTTTGCCTTTCGCTGCTTCCTGACTTTTTTTATAAAATTATAAATTTCGTATGAAAGTAGTTTTTCGAGATTTTAGACGTTACGTATACATATACTTGTGTGATATTATTTACGATATTTTTTCACAAAAAAATTATGATGAACGACTAGCAAAATATTTTGATAAATTACACATTATTTGTAAGAGACAAAAATATATTTCTAAAATATACAATAGTAGTCATTGAGTCATCACTATTATTGTAGGTACCTACCAGTGGCGTGCAGTGCATATAGGCAAGTAGGCAGTGCCTACCTCATATGATTCAATAAAACTATTTTAACTGTTACTACATAAATAAATTATATAAACCATGACTAATTATTGATATATAATGATGTCATATTGATGTAGTAATAGTTAAAATGGTTTTATTGAACCTTAAGAGGTAGTCACTGCCTACTTGCCTATATGCACTGCACGCGCCTGGTACCTACCTAATTATATCCTACTTAGTTAAAATGTGACAAAAAGCGGAAAAATGTGAACGACGAATATTCCTATAAGTAGTAACAGCAAAACTGTAGTTTGTTTAAAAATATTAAAAAAAACTTACCTGTCATGAAAATCATTATAATGCACTATATCCAATTGATACAAATCATTCCCGCGCAAAACATTTGCACTAACAGCCAACATACACACACATAACAAATAATTACACAACGAAAACATTTAAAAATCTTCAAAAAAACGAAAACTAAAAAATATACAAAAAATATTGAAAATGTCAAAAATATTTATCTATTTTTAATTGTAAGTTGTACTATTTTTGCCACGACATTCGCTATTCGAAGTTTAAATAATACTGCACGGACAATCTACTTTATGCCCACTACTCGTTATTATCTGTAAAACACAACTGCTCGCCAATGTTTTTAACTTTATTTCTGTAAAAATAAGGTTCAAAATCCACTACAGTTTAGTTTTGCAATTACATAGCAAAAGTTTGTAGTTTTTATCGTACTCTCAGTGCCATGAAAATCGTTGATTGTCTGTTAGTAAAAATGTTAAGCTTTGGCTGATCGCATGCAGATAGCAGAAATTCATAATTCTTTTTTCAGGTTCTTAAAGATCTTTGGTAAAAAAAAACTTGCAAGTTCTATTTTTTATTTACGAAAATGTAAGTACCTATAGGTAACATATTTGAATACTCTCTCTTTTGTTATTTTTAATTCAGTAAGTTATTTTAGTAATGATAGCTTACTGAAATAAGGGAAATACTGAGAAAAATTGATCATGTTTAAAACGACTTCTTATGACGCGAAAGTGACTACAAGAGGTATGCCAAATATAAATATAAAATTTGGCATGGGTACAGCAAATAGCAACATACTAGATATTATGTATATACATACTCCATAGAGTAGTTCATACGCATAAAGTATGTAGTTAGGAAAATGTCTTTCGGATTATTCTGAAATTCTGAACACAATTTTTCTGATTCAAAAAATGCTACATTTACAGCCAATCGATACTAAAACACATAGTTACAGTTATTATTATTTACTTTAGCTCACGTCAAAAATAAATTTAATAAAATAATAATTTATTAAGCCATTCTATTGTATTTATAGTTATTTTTAGTTTTTTAGGGTTCCGTAGTAAAACTAGGAACCCTTATAGTTTCGTCATGTCCGTCTGTCCGTCAGTCCGTCTGTCACACCCTCGTCAAATCTACAGTTCATAACCAATCTGTATGAAATTTTGCAGGTAGATGTTTTCTGTGAACCACCATAAAGACCTGTAGTGAAATTACAAAAAATAAAATAATTAGGGGTGGCCCCCATACATGAAACTGGGGGATGAAAAAAAACATTTTCGCGCACCCCTTCATGTGGGGTATCGTTGGATAGGTCTTTGAAAATAATATAAAAGTTTCTAAATAACTTTTTTATTTAAGTGCATATTTTGTGAACTAGGAGCTCCGAACGTCGTTAACAATGTGTCCCCCCCCCCCTGTAAATTTCCAACCGCGTTATCAAAAAATCTGAAAAAATTCATGCTTATGGCATCTAATAAATACTCTCGATTAAAATTGGTTTCGACAAGATACATTAGTAACTTTTTGAAATATTCACTATTTTTAGTTTTGAGTTTTGACAACCGCAAAAATAACGTACCTATGTCATAATAATATTATGAAATACAAACTTATATTTGCGGTCGGAAGACTGAAATACTTCTTTCTACGGAACCCTAGACTGAGCGTGGTCCGACGCGCTGTTCTTTTTAGCGGTTTTATTAACACCAGACAATGGAAAGCCGCGATCAGGATTTTTAAATTATTGAATTGACCAGATGTTTTATTTTAAAACTTGGCTATAGTTATCGTTCATCGCCTTTAACGGATTTGAACCGTTAATAGTGTTGTGAATGTCGATTGGGCATCTCTATTGTGTATTTACTATCGCACCATACACTGTACCATGGTACAGTGTATGGTGCGACCCCAGACCCCATGGGGTCTCATCAGGAACAAAGGAACATTTGTTGAAATAACTCATAATAGATGGCGTTATACATCGATTTGTTATTGAAGTTTGTGTAAAATTGAGAACATGAAAAAATACATCATGAAAAGTATTTGTTCAAATTTTGAAAAATCCTTTAAGCACAGAAAAATTTATAGCCCGAAGATAGCCCGCGCTAAATCGGTCATATTTCTTCGTATGCGATGAGGCATCTGTACGTATAGTATTATATTATTTGTGACTGTACGGAAGAATCGACGCGGCGCGGCGTGAACATCTATTTAGCACTATCACGACCAGCGCGCATCTTTATGTCCGTCAAGAGAAAGTAATACTTTTACACACTTTAGCATTGAATGTAGTTTTAAACCGGACTAATTGCATAAGACACTCGTAACAGTAATACTTTTTAACCGACTTCAGAAAGGAGGAGGTATACAATTCGATGTTTTTTTGTATGTTTGTTACGCGTATCTTCTTTTACGAACCGATTTTGATGATTATTTTTTTATTTGGTAGATGAAGCTTGGACAGTGGATTAACTTTGGCTGACTAGTTTTTAACCAGCTTCAATAAATGGTATTTAGTTCACTTAGCCTACATTGACATACTTAACTAATAATAATATAAATTCACAGCAAAAACTAACAGGTATGTTGGTTCGCTTTAGTGGCTTCGATCAAATAGATATTTAATCCAAGGTTACTGCTAATGAATTGACGCCATTACTGTAATCGCATGTGTTTAAGCTACTCAAAAAAAATTACTTAAAAAAAATAAGTTTAAACTGTCTTCAAAAAGATCACAATAATGTTGTGTGAAACAGTTTCAGAAGTCGGTGTCGAATAAAACTGTGAAACTGTGGGCCTGTGGCATCTGGGCCCCAAGTCTACTATTGTAATTGTCATAGTGTCAGAATGGTCTCATAATGACATCGTTTTCACACTTTTCACTAATGGTCAAAAAGATAGTCTTTCACCAACCTATCATTATCCGTTCATTAAGCTAATTTGATCACTAAACTAGTCAAAAGCGAACAATTGCATTTTATCACCTAACAATAGTGTTAATTACAACATTATTAAAAGTCACCTTTAGCTTATCTGGTGATTAGTTACGGATTACTTTGTAATAGGTTGGTAAAATAGCCTCTTAAGTTACCAAAGGTTTTGACTTAGGTTTTGAGACTTGGGGCCCTGGATGTGCTTTACACCGGTACCCACCAGTGGCGAAGGGTCAGTTTTTGTAAGAGGTAAGCCGGGGCTACAAATACTTACCTGGCCACAAAAAGCTAATTAATAAAAGTAGGCAATACTACCTCTACTATTTTTCAAAGGGAAGCCGGTAAGAATCGTATTGTAGGGACCCTTCGCCACTGGTGGCCACACCCTTCAAACCTGAACACAGGTCCTCACCGGACACGGATGTTTCGGGAGGTTCCTGCACATCATCGGGCGGGAGGAAACGCCCGGGTGTCACCACTGCGATGGTCGCCCCGAGGACACGGTGGAGCACATGGTGGGGGCCTGCCCTGCATGGGCGGAGCACCGCCGTGTCCTCGTAGAGGCGATCGGCAGCGGCGGCGACCTCTCGCGCCCGGCCCTGGTTCAAGCCATGGTCCGGGGCGAGGGGGAGTGGGAGGCAGTCGCCTCCTTCTGCGAAGCAGTCATGCTAGCGAAGGAGGTGGCGGGACAGGAGAGGGAGAAAGTCTCCCGTCCAAGCCGCCGCGGTAGACGCTCCGGGCGTCGGGAGCCGCGTGACGACTCCCGGCCACCGTAGACGCGGGCCTGCGGGCGGTGAGTAATGGGTAGCTCACCGTCCGATCAGAACCAGGCCCGTGCCGAACGGCGCGTACGTGTTCCACGCGCGCCTCAAAGAGATGTCAGCATCGAAGAGGGGGCCCGCCCACTAGGGCCCAAGCCTGCCGGGAAAGCGGGATTGTCCGAAAGGGATACCGCTGACCCGGAACATAAAGGGCTAAGGAAGGAACACGGGTGGGTTTTAGTCAGTAAGAGTCTGACACTCCCTTCCGATCCACCCAGAGCGGGAGGGGGCAATTGATGATTTCCCATCCTCAAAAAAAAAAAACAATGCTGCTTAACGGCAGAAATACGTACCTACTATGGTGGTATCCCCGGACAAGCTCTATTACCTACTACTATGTGTACTTTTACTTTATTTTTTGTATGATTATTTTTAAATACGTTAGAGTTAGGTACCTACTGCGATTTCACTTTTGAATTACACATGCGCATGAGAATACGTAACAAGAATTTAGAATGCATCGGTCAGATACTCAAAAGTTTTTTGGTGATGGCGTTTGACTGATGAACATATTATATCTAATACATAATAATTATCTCTATCTTTGAAAGAGCGATTTTCAGGACCGTCGTTAAATATTATAAGAGATTTAAAAATAACTGAAAAGAAAATCTGCTGTTCCATATATTTTGTTGAGTTATGTGAACACAAATGTATGGAACAACTGATATTTTTTTCGCGATTTCAGGGTTGGTCCCATAGTAAAACTTGTTCATAATGATGAGTATAATGACCCATTTAAATATTTCCACTGTCTAACCTGCCACCCTGTATAGGTAATTTTCATATTCGTATTAGTTTTCTGTACGCTGCGTTCGAGACTTCATAGTATTGTTCGTGAATACGGGGGTTATTGAATACGCCTCCTATGAGAATGATAATTATTTAAAGGTTGTATTACAGAACCAAACTCAAGTCTCAAGCATTACTTAAAACTAGTTTCAACCAATCAAATGGCTTTAAATCTATGCTCAAGCAGAGATCTGTGCTCGAGCATCGTTCTGTAATACGGGCCTAAATGTTTGATTAAAATTCTAGTTAAATGCATGCACCACGGACTTCCGTTGCACAAAAATAGTAAAATTTCTATTTCTAACTACAGATTTAACGTTCTCTATTGTCTGATGTAGCCAGCCTTGATTCTGAAAGGCATTTGTAATTTTAAACTAATGACCATCGAACCGTAACAGTACAGAGCAGTTTTTGTCAACACAAAACTATTGTGTCTGTTTCACAGTATAGTATTTGAATAATTTGTAGTACTAAGTATTTTTATAGAGTAAAATCTCTGTCGTTTCACGTAATAATTCCATTCGATGCTATGTTGGCTCCCCTGTCTGTCACTCCTATTTATTATAGGTCTTAATGTTTTTTCTAGCATAAGCATAATCGGCCTATAATGTTCCCACTGCTGGGACACAGGCCTCCTCTCTGTGAGAGGGAGTGGGCCGTAGTCCACCACGCTGGCCCCGTACGGGTTGGTGGACGTCAATTGCCTTCGAATATTTGGTTCTAGGACATGCCGGTTTCCTCACGATGTTTTCCTTCACCGTTAAAGCAAGACTTCGAAATGTCAGCGGTGCTTGCCTCGGGATCGAACTCGAACCATTCGCCGTGGGAGGCACATGGTTAAACTAAGCTATCAATGCATCGTTTTTTGTAGATTAATTGTTATAGTAATGCCTAGGTCCCTAGGACGTTAAAAAGTGAAAGAGTATTGGTGCTGAAAGAAAACTTCCAACACCGTTAAATACGTTGTAACATAATGACATTCAGGGGAGCCAAAGTAGCGTCGAATGGAATTCTTATGTGAAACCATCGATCACTAATAAAAATTTATTAGTGATCGATGTGTGAAACGCTGTTTATTGCTATTTTCTGAACATTATATATAAGGTGCTATAAAAATATCTGCCACGGCTGCAATGGGAGACAGTATTGTGTTTATAGATTACAATAGTAAAGATAAATTATTGATTATTTGTCATATTTTTTTTTCATACAAAAAAAGTACGTATAAATTTTAGTAGATTAGGTAGTGACGAACTAGTCAGCTGATATCAGTTTTCATTCACAGAACAGATGGAAAGAGATAGCAGTTGTTTTCATTGACGAAGCGACACATCGCGCGTAATTTGTGAACCACATTATGCAGAGTAGAGTAACTTCTTTATTTTCTCAAATTGAATTAACTGTTCCGGGGCACGAAAGTTCTTCACTATTGTAATCTATAAACACAATACTACCTCCCATTAAAGCCGTGGCAGATATTTTGAAAGCACCTTATATATTATCAAAAATCGAACGGTATCAGCTGTGTCCACAATGGTTTACTACTATATGATTCTGTGAATCTAACTACATTTAGTTTACGATGATCGATTACTCTATTTTTATTTTTGGAAAGCAATTACAAACGAATTACAAAGAATATTAAATGATTCCTCCTGAATCTTCCACAATTTATATAATTCAGAATTTATATCGTTGGATCTTGTTTCATTTAATTTTCTTTCATGAAGATAAAAAGAGCTTATCTCCGTAGGTATTTGCTCGAATTAATTCGTTTCATCGTTTGTGTTTCCAGCTAATTTAATAGACAGTTATATTTTGGGTGATTCTATTTTAGGCTTTTAAGAGCACTGAAACATCGCGATATTTTTACTAAGGCTTATTACGCCACTTTTGGTTCCCAGCTTAAATTCAGTGTTGTCGCCTTTTGATTATGATTTTCCCCTAGCTCTTTGCGAAAATCCCTTAAATGTGACACTTTTCAAACTTTTTCTCTGAACTGACTCTTAACTTTAATCACTGATTAATTATACAACTATCCTTGTCATTTGTATGACAAATTGATAATGAATAGAGATGACAATTGTTTTTAATCATCGTCTATGTAACCCCTTACATTGATGATGATTAAATTAAACAGTAACATTTCAAGACTCTTTTAACGATAAGGAAAAAAAATTGAAACAAAAACATTTCCACACCTAAAAAAATTGGGAACTGCTGATCTAATAAAATAAATAAATAAAAAAGCCTTTTATTTCATGCATTTAACAACTTATTTATCTGCTGCTGATCTAACCTACCAAAAAGTTTACACAAATAAAATCACTGCTACCAAAACCTAAATATTCACAATAATATTCGTGAAGTACCGAATCAGCGTACACCCAACATTTAGACAGCATACACTAATAAAGGTTCAACACGGAACTCACATCACGTTTATTATCCGAAAAAAAGGCAAAAAATAACACCAGCTCCTATCAAAAACGCGTGCCATTATCGTAAAAAAGAATCTCTTTCCCCTACCAAAAGGTCTGTTTCAGTTTTTTCATCCAACCGAAGATACGGCGTATTAAGTATTTATGCAAAAACACAAAAAAAGCTCCATCAGGTAAATGGACCCCCCATTTACCTGTGTTTGTCTAATGAGAGTGAAGACGCATACATATTTGACACCTTTCCCCATTGTGTTTTTGAGAAAACTGGCGTGCGGAATGAAAAATGGGCTTTGGTGGGCCGGAATTTTTAGGTCGAAATGAAAGGTGGGTTTTGGTGATAATCAATGGTGCTGCCAAATAGAGAAGACTGTGGAAACTTTTTAGTTGAAACAGCATTTCAAATTGATATTCGAACATGTGTTTTTTGATAATGACTTGTGTCATTTACTTGAATAAAAGTCTTCTCTGTGCAAATAACTTTTTTCTTCCATATCCTAGTTATCTAGTATATTTCATCAATAGGTCATGGCCCCAGTCACTAAATTTGCCATCAAGAATCTCTGCGGCCTAGATGACTACTCTACGTGGAAATTCGCTATAAAAATGATTCTCATACGAGAAAAGTTGTTCACGTATACGTATACGTACCCGGATTCCAAAGACTCCACCGCCATCGAGAAGGACCAAGATGCACTAGCTTTGATTTGTCTACATGTGGAACCTACACTTTATGCGTATGTACAAGATTCAAATTATGCTAAGGATGCTTGGGATAGCTTAGCGAAAGCGTTTGAGGACAAAGGCGTAAATCGCAGAATCACCCTCATGAACGCGTTGTTGGATGAAAAGCTAGAGAGACACTTATCGATGCATGAATATGTTGCTGTAGTTATGTCTCTTTCTCAAAAGTTGAAGGATATTGCCACCGGATTTGACGATGATCTTGTAGCTGTCGTATTGCTGAGAGGACTACCTGAAGAGTACAGGCCTATGCGAATGGCGCTGGAACACTCTGGGATGAAGTTGACTTCAGAGAACGTGCGGCAGAAGTTACTACAGGAGGATTTACGTCAAGGTTGTAGTACATTGTCTTCAGCGGAATCGGCATTGGCTGTGCGTAAGAGTAAGAAGTGGAATGGGAACAAAGATATTAATATGACCAAAATTAAATGCTTTAAATGTGGAAAGAGTGGACATAAGAAGCCGGACTGTCCTGAAGGAAGGAAAGCGGGTTCAATCTCCAAACTAAGTGACGTCGCGATCGTGAGCCTGTCTTCATTCAGCGCCGGGGACTCCTTCAATCCGACGGAGTGGTACATTGACAGCGGGGCATCTTCACATATGTCTTTCCAGAAACATTGGTTTAAAGATTTGGTTATGAATGTTGGTATGAATAACGTGACTTGTGCGAATAATGATAAGATTGAATGCAAGGGTAAGGGTGATATCATAGTGAGTTTGAAAGGACGAATGCTTGCTGTGAGGGATGTCGCGTATGTACCTGGTTTGCATGTTAATCTGTTATCAGTGTCTAAATTAGTAGAGAAAGGATGGAAGGTAAGTTTTGACAGAGATGGGTGCAAGCTAATTCACCATTTGGTTCCAGGCCATTTCAAGGGAAAGCTTCTGGCTACCGCAAGTGAAGTCTCAGGGATCTACAAGCTTGAAGGTTGTCAGGCGGTTGTAGATGGGACTGCGTTGGCGTCAGTGAAAGCAGGTAATCCTTTGATGTTGTGGCACCGGCGGCTTGGACACGTAAATGAGCGAGATTTACGTAAGCTCCTGGGTATGGATTTTGGTAAAAGCGTAATGGAACCTTGTGTCGCCTGTATTAAGGGGAAGGCACATCGTTTACCTTTTCCAGTTGGTGAGGCTGAGAGGGCAGTCGAGAGACTGCAACTGGTTCACGCAGATATCTGTGGTCCAATGTCTGAACCCACGTACGGTGGATCTCGGTATATGCTAGTTATTTTAGATGATTTTACACGTAAATCTTTTGTATTTTTTTCTTAAATCAAAAGATCAGGTTTTAGATCATTTTAAAGTTTTTCTAGCTAGTGTAGAGGTTGAAACCGGGTTGAAGGTAAAGTGCATACGCACGGACAATGGAACAGAATTTGTGAACAGGAAGTTTGATGGGTTTCTACGGCAAAAGGGTATAAAACATCAATTAACTGTTCCCTACACTCCGGAGCAGAATGGCGTAGTGGAGCGAGCAAACCGCACTATTGTGGAGATGGCTCGTGCTATGTTGGCGGAAAAGGGTCTGAGTGCGAGACTGTGGGGAGAGGCATGTAATACGGCTGTTTATATCAAGAACAGGCTGCCTCACAGTGGCAATAATGGTAAGATTCCTGAGGAGTTGTGGACAGGGAAGGCTCAGTCATTTGATCATTTCAGAGTTTTTGGAACGAAAGCGTTTGTGCACGTGCCCAAGGAAACTCGGAAGAAATGGAGCCCTAAAGCGGTAGAACATGTCTTTGTTGGTTACTGTGAAGCAACCAAGGGAAAAAACATTAATATTTATTATCAGAATGTGAGGGGACTACGAACGAAATTATCTTCTTTTTATTCGAATATGTTGGAGTCATCGTACGATTTATACGCTGTTACGGAATCAAGCCTCCATAGTTCCATACATGACGGAGAACTGATTCCACCTGGCTTCCAAATACTCCGATGCGACCGAACTGATGGCCGTAAACATGGAGGAGTATTTTTAGCTTCTTCGTCATCGTTGGAGTTGAAAGGCGTTCCCGTCGACAGTGTGGACACCGCCTTATTTGAAATTGTGTGTGCGACGGTACATCGTGATAAAAAGTTCTTATTTTTTTGTTGCGTTGTTTACATACCGCCGCAAAGTGTAGCTAGGGATTACATGCAATTATTTCTGATATTAGAAAATCTTTGTGTTAGATACGATAATGTATTAGTGCTTGGTGACTTTAATATGCCTTCAGCGCCTATGGAAGTGCACAGTTACATGGAATATGTAAATGCCTTCTGTGGATTCCGCCAGGTAAATAACATCCGTAATATTAACGACCGCACTTTAGACCTAGTTCTCACAACATTTTTAGAGGCTGACGTAGAGGTTAAATTGTCTGATGACCCGTTAGTGGATATTGACGTACAGCACCCGCCGCTGTATGTTAGCGTTACGATAGGCACCGCACGGGAGCCGCAGACTCAGTGCCGTAGTTCTCACAGTGAGATTGATAAGCCTTGCAATAAACGGAGATGGAATTTCAATAAAGCCAATTTTTCTCTGTTATATAATAATTTTGAACAAATTAATTGGGATCATTTGTATAAAATTGAGAACCCGGAGGAAGCTTTGTCGTATATTTATATGGTCGTAAATGAAGCCATAGACCGTTGCACTTCCAGAGTCTGTAAGGGTAATATTAATGGTTATAATTCTAAGTATAATTATCCAGAATGGTATTCATTTGATTTAATACACGATATAAAGCGAAAGTGGAAGTATCACAAATTGTTTAAAATGACGGGTGCGCAAAGTGATTACGAAGCGTTTTCTCGCTATCGATCTCAGGTGAAATATAAGTTGAAAGCAAATTATGAAGCTTACCAGCATAGATTACAACTGAATTTTAAGAATGACCCTAAATCGTTTTGGAGCTTTGTTAGATGTAAGCAGTCTAAACGCAATAAAACTCGAGTCACAAAAACTGGTCAAGAATTAAGTGATCAAGAGTGTGCGGAATGTTTCGCGTCTTATTTCCAGTCGGTGTATAGTGGGACGCGGCCGGTGCTGGACCCGGAGGCGGCGGAGCGCGCGGCGGGCGCGCGCGCTGGCGCAGCTCGCGTGCACGTCGGCCAGTTGAGCGTGCGCGACCTTCGCGCCGCGTTCGCGCGTCTCAAGTCCAAGCGCTCGGTGGGCCCGGACGGCATACCGCCTTACCTCGTTAAAGACTGTCGCTCTGTCTTTGAGAGGCCTCTGCTTCACCTCTTTAATTTGTGTCTCCGGGAGGGTCACTATCCGGATGAATGGAAATTAACCAGGGTGATACCGGTGCCGAAAGGAGGTTCGGCTTCAGATGTGGGCGGATACCGACCTGTGGCGGTGCTGTCTGCGTTCGCCAAGGTATTCGAATCAGCATTACATAAATGTATTTATACACAGGTCAGTTCGCAGCTGACCGATGTTCAGCACGGCTTCCGGCCGGGTCGAAGTACGGCAAGTAACTTACTGTCATTTATGGCATACCTGACACCAGCCGTTGATGCTGGAGGGCAGGTGGACGCCGCTTACTTCGACTTCCGGAAAGCTTTCGATACCGTGGATAACGACATCCTATTAGAGAAGTTTGCAGCAGTGGGTTTTACCCCGCAACTTTTAAAATTTTTTGCTAGTTACCTTGGTGAACGCCGGCAGTACGTTGAGTATGCGGGATACGAATCTGAACCTTATTTCACATTCTCGGGTGTGAGTCAGGGGAGTAATCTGGGTCCCCTGGAGTTCATTTTAATGATCAACGATCTCCCGGAGGTCGTTAAAGCTGCGAAGTGTCTCCTGTTCGCAGACGACCTAAAACTGTTTTTGACGGTGGCGGGCGTTTCGGATAGTGAGCGGCTTCAGCGAGATATAGATGGGGTCGTGCAGTGGAGTGTGATTAATAAATTACACTTTAATGCATCGAAGTGCGAGGTGATGAGTTACGGGCGCAGGCGGGCACCGCTGCAATACCGGTACGAGGTTGGCGGGACAGTAATGCCGCGTGTTACCTCTGTGCGTGACTTGGGCGTGCAGATGGTAGCCGAGCTAACGTTTCGTAAGCATATAGTAGACATGTGCGGTAAGTCCTTCAGAAACTTAGGTTTCATCCTGAGGAATTGTAAGGATTTCCATACGACTGTAGTGATTAAAGTACTATATAATGCACTCGTTCGTAGCCGGCTTGAGACGTGTGGAATTGTTTGGAATCCTCATGAAGTTAAATATAACAACATGATGGAAAAAATCCAAAATAAATTCATGCGGTTTCTATATTTAAAGGAGTACGGCGTCTATCCTTTCTACCCACTGATGTACCCGACCTTGTTCGTGATCGGCATGGTCGGGTACAGCCAGCTGGGCGTGAGGCGCGACGTCGCGCTCTGCAAGTACGTGTGGCGCGTGTTGCGCGGCCAGCTGCACCACCCCGAGGTGCTGGAGGCGCTGCGACTGTGCGCGCCCGACGACGCGGTCACTAGACGTCGCCCACACCTCACATTTAAGGTGCCTATCAGTAAAACAAACCTCCTCAAGTTTGCCCCCATGTCGCGCGCTATAAGATCATTAAATATGATTGCGAAAAATACGGATATTTTCACTTGCAGCCTGGCGGTGTTCACAGAAGCGGCGCAGAGGGTGTGTGAGAACTTTTTATAATATTTATATGTATTTAATTCTACTCGTTAGGTATAGATTTATTATTATTAAGTTTTTTTGGTATTGCATTGTTTTGGTCGGATAGACTGTTAAGATGTAAATACTGTTGTTAAATAAATAAATAAATAAATATCGTTTCATTAATCCCAGTAATCCTCGCGTCATTGTTAGAGGAAGGGATGTAGTTTTCTTGGAGGACTCTACAGCAGTAGTTTCAGAGAATCCTAGTCAGCTCGTAGGTAGCGGTGACAAAGGTGCTGAAGTAATCTGGGAACTTGCAAAGGTAGAAGGCCAGTCAGGTTCGTCACCTGATAGTGCAGAAGCTTCTCAAGGGCCGAGTTCCATAGATGGGGCTGAAGTATATGAAGACGCGGAGATGGAGTTGGGAGAAACGGGTGATAGCGGAGCAGAAAATGTCGTGGTGGAAAATGTTGAGACTGAATATTCTATTAACAGAGAAGAGTCAAACGAAGGTGAATGTCGTTATCCTTTACGTAGTAGAATCCGAAAAGGAAACCTTCATGGACTTGCATGCTATACAGAAGACCAGGAGCCTTTGACAGTTAAGGAAGCCTTAAGTCGGGAAGATAAGGATAACTGGAAGGAAGCCATGAAAAAAGAGATGGATTCGATGTACGAGAACAAGGTCTGGAAGCTCGTCAGAAAGCCACCTGAAGCTAAAGTCGTGGGAAACAAGTGGATCTTCAAGTACAAGTTTGATGCAGATGGTAATAAGACCTATAAAGCTCGACTTGTGGCGAAGGGTTTCACTCAGTCCTACGGGGTTGACTACTTCGAAACTTATTCACCGGTCGTGAGAAGAACGACAGTTAGATTGCTGCTATCGTTGGCTGTTGAAAAGGATTTGTTCATCAGTCACTTCGATGTGAACACCGCCTTTCTGAACGGTGATTTACATGAAAGAGTTTATATGCGACAGCCGGAGGGTTGCATAGATGAAAACTCGAAGGAAAAAGTTTGCTTACTAGAAAAAGCGATATACGGCCTTAAACAAGCTTCACGGTCTTGGAATGAAAAAGTAAATGAAGTGTTATTGTCTTTGAACTTCAAGCGCTGTGACTTTGATAGCTGTCTTTACAAAAATAATAATTTTTATATCGCTCTGTACGTAGACGATTTTTTATTGTTTTACAAAGACAAACAGCAGAAGGAAGTTTTATTAGACAATCTTTCTAAACAGTTCAAGATAAAGGATTTAGGGGAAGCGAGACATGTTTTAGGTATGCTTTTGTCTAAGACTGATACTGGTATATATTTGAATCAAGAGAGGCTTATTTCGAAGATCTTGAATGAATATGGTATGTCTGACTGCAAACCAGTAAAAACTCCGACGGAAATGGATTTCCATAAAGCCTTGGCGGAAGGGGAAGGAGGTAAGTTCTTATCCTGCCAAGACTCTCGTAGTTATCAGGCGCTCATAGGGTCGCTGAACTATTTGGCCTGTAACACACGCCCGGATATTGCGGCTGCGGTAAATTTTTTGGCACAGTACAACTCATGTTGTGAGGAACGTCATTGGAAAGCTGCTAAACATATCTTGAGATACCTTAAGGGTACAAGGGATCTATGTTTGATATTTCCCAAGTCGCCGGTGCAGGACATCACGGGATTTGTAGATGCTGACTGGGGAGGGAACATCAAAGATAGGAAATCGTATTCTGGATTTATTTTTAGATGCGGAAACTCGTTGATTAACTGGGAATGCCGGAAACAAGCTTGTGTGGCACTTTCGTCAACGGAAGCCGAATATATTGCACTTTCGGAGGCAACCAAGGAGGCAGTTCACTTGCGGCAGTTGAATGCATTTATAAGAGGTGAATATCTTGGGGCTATTTGCATTTTCGTAGATAATCAGAGTGCTATTAAACTTGCGTACAATCCTGTAGCGCATAGAAGGACGAAACATATAGACATAAGGGCGCACTATGTCAGAGATTGTATTGCTAAGAATGTTGTACGTCTGGACTATGTGTGTACGGAAGATAACCCAGCAGATGTACTGACAAAACCATTAGGTCGTGTGGCATTTAATAAATGTGTGCGCGATTTGAATCTGAGTGTGTCTGGTGTGGTATGATGTGAGGATATCTGATGATGGATGTTGTTTGAGGGGAAGTGTGGAAACTTTTTAGTTGAAACAGCATTTCAAATTGATATTCGAACATGTGTTTTTTGATAATGACTTGTGTCATTTACTTGAATAAAAGTCTTCTCTGTGCAAACAACTTTTTTCTTCCATATCCTAGTTATCTAGTATATTTCATCAATAAAGACTAATAGTTTTTCTCATAATATTTCGCAAGCAACGAATAATTATGATAAATATTTCCCAATAATTTCATGGCCTTCTTCCTCCATTTAAAATATCCAGTAGAATCGGATCGAACACGACTTTATAGCATTAGAAAAAAGGGCTATAAAATTGGAAATTATGCCACATCCGGATCTGTTAAGATCTATGCAGAAAATAGCAAATAAGAAGAAAAAATGTCATAATTTGCGTAGAATGATTTTTCCCCTGTGTGGAGGTCGGAAATTATCCCACGAGAACATAATATTTCCGGGTTAAAAATGGCCTAAACACACTTCGGCCTATAAATCGCTATGCAAAACAAAAAAACATGGAGATCGGTCCATTGCCTCGTCAAAGAAAGACAAACCAACAAACACACTTACATTATCATAATCCTACTAATATTATAAATGCGAAAGTGTGTATGTTTGTTAATTCTTCACGCTGAAACGGGTGGACGGATTTGAATGAAATTTGGCAAAGAGGTGGCCTGGGACTTGAAAAAACACCTAGGCTACTTTTCTACCATTTTCACGTAGACGAAGTCGCGGGCAACAGCTAGTTATTAATAATATTACATCCAGCACTTTTTCAGTGCTAATTAAGTTGAATAATAACTTCCCATTTCAGGATGCTCTTGCCAGTATATTGTCTAAGGAATTTTAATTGTAGAGCTTCCGTAGTGCAAGGCACGTAAAATCCACACTCTCTTCTAAAATTTAATTATATGTTGCAATAAAGTACTGTTCTGTCCTTGGATCAGAGAAAGGAGGATATGGCAAGAGATCGGGTTAGTTGAACCCAGTGATTTTTTTTTCCAGCATAAGTCCAATAAATGTAGATAGGAAACTGTTTCGCTAGGTACTTTTGGGCTATGCTGATCCATTTCAAAATGTAGCCTTTCCAAAATATAGTTTTCTATCGTAAAGTTTCCTTCACGTATGGGTAATTCACATTTCTTTGTCAATTGTTGCCTCTTTAAAGTACCTATCTACAAATTGTCTGCGAACTTTTGAGATCTTCTATCTGCCTACAGGCTATAGGGGAGGAACAATAAAGTGATTTATTTTCTTTGTGAAGATAATTCTCCGAACTAATAGCGACCAAATAAGCGTCTATTTTGCATTACATCGGTTTTAGCTGCCTCCAATAGACAGCGATAAAAGAAGGTTTTGCTAAAAAAACTGTTAGGAGTTAGGAAGAGCCAGAAGTTCACGGACGAAAGTTCCCAAGGAAACCCACGATTTTGCTAATACCATTGCAGTATTCTACAAAACTTCTGTAATAGTGGAGTTAATAATGATGTACTACTTATGTGATGTCGACCAGAATTATTACTCTATACCATATCTTCCATTTTCTGCTCCAAGCTTTTTAATGTCTATAGCTATACTTTTTATTCGTGTTATGTGGACGTGGAAAGTGCCGCTATAATTTTGTATGAAGTATGTTCATACAGAATTCATATTCATTTCATTAATTGCATTCATGATTTTAAAAAAAGAGCGTGTTATATCTGACTGTCTAGGTGTCAACTCAAGAAGGAATTGTAATTCAATACAAGAGGGACTTACAGTCAGTTGCAGAAAAGGTCATTAAATTTTAAAGGAGTCTTTAACCTTAATATTTCTGTTAAGTTGTTCCAGAAAAGAAAGTTAGCTACCTCTTTAACTGGTTATTAATATTTAACTATTCAAACGTCAAAAAGTTACATTAGACACAATTTAGGTTGCCCAAAACGTAGTTAAGGCCAAACAGAATTTAAATATAACTTAACGAATGTCAAAATTTAATAGGTCACCAAGCATCTATTAAACATATAGTTATCTTTGGTTTTGCAATAAATTGTGCTATTATTCTTTTAATTATTATAAATGCGAAAGTTTGTGTGTTAGGTTTGCTTCACGCTGAAACGACTGAACGGACTTGGATGAAACTTTTTTATTTATATTTTATTTGAAAATAGGCTTGAGTTTGACGGCTATCTCGCCTGATGTTAAGCGATGATGCGGTCTATGATGGAGCACGCTTGCCTAGAAGAAACCGATTCACTCGCGACGAATTAAGAACAGTAGCACAAGATTTTTATGAAATTGCTGGTTTTTTTTTGTTTTTTTTTTTTTCAAAATACCCCACTAATTAGAGGAGCGCCACTTTTAGATCTCGCACCACCTAAAAATTTTGATAGGACCGGCACTGTGGATGAGGTAGAACCTCCGAATGATATCGACTTGAAAGATGAGGAAGTTCTTCCACTTCTGCATGATGGATCACAACATGATTCTTTCGTAAGAACTGCAATTGTAAATGCAGTATTTTCTTAATTGCTTCTAAGAAAATACTGCATTAACAATTGCAGTTAACTGCAATTTATCATTATTAATAATAAAATAAATAAAACAGCAGAATGTGTGAATTGACTTATTATTACTTATTAAATATTATATTTTAATAGGGTACATTCATGTGATTCAAATATACATCAAGTATTTTTATTTGTAATCTTTAATACTATAGTATTACACCTATATATTTATTTTTCTAATTTAAAGCGTTATAATATTAAAATTCAATCAATATCAATCAAAACAATCACAACAATCATTATCAATCAAAACGCAACGCTATTGGTTGTTTGGGCAAGGGTTCAGTCTGCTCCTTTATAATGCTCAAAATTTTGGCATCATCATCTGTTGTTTGTAGCTGGTAGGATCCTCCTCCTGTTTTATGGATTTGAATCTGAAAAAAAAATATCTTATAATTTTACATTATAGGTAGAGCTATTATTTTTATTTTATTCAGGATATATGTATCATGTGTTGTATTGTATATGTATACATATATAATAAAAGAGTTTGTGAAGGAACACAGGGTTAGACTAAAAGGGTTTGTGGGAGAAAACATCTGCTCTGGCAATCTATATTCAATACCAGTTGTTGTCTCTTGTTCACTCAATTATTATAATTTTTATGCATCTTGCAACGACCCCTAAGTCCAGTGTTGCACTGCAAGGGGGCGTCCTCGCGGCGTTACAATGAGCCTATGCTAGGCACATACCATCTCAGGCATCATACAAAGTAACAAGGTAGGTACGTGGAAAATACTCACTCGGACACAAGGTCAGCTAATAGCGCCTTTTCTTACGACGTGTAATTAGCACCACGTGCTCGTCGCTTTTTTTTATTTGATTCCTCCATTGGCTCCATTATACGGAATTACACTTATATAATAATTTTTTCTTGTGATATTTTAATAAAATTAAAATGTCAGTTTGATTTGACAATTTTGTAGTGCTGCCAGGTCTATTTTTCAATTTACCCTATGCTCCGTTAACTTTTACCCTAGATTTGCAGTGACATTGGAAAAAATACACAAATATTAATGTTTTAAAATGAAATAAAGAATTTGCATTGCACGGTTTGATGCTCACCATTCGGCAAACGGTATTCTCATATTGTTACTCAAATATTAAAGAAATCTATCAGTTATTGTACCTACTCAGTCTTCTCTTCTTCAAAAACGGCTGAACCTATTCTTATTAAAGTCCGTGCCACCAATAAAGTCCGACGGAAAAAAACTGGTAGGTACTAAGCTTGTAAGTTCCGCTTTTGCCTTTTGTTTGTTGGTTTTCAGCGATATCAGCGCCGTGTATAATAGACTTCTGTGGTGGCGCGGACTCTAATGCGTTTTTATTTATTTTATAGCATGAAATTTTCTTACGTAGTGTTATGACAAAATACCCTAAACAAGATAAAAAAATACCCTAAATAATTTCATGCCCTAAAAATTTCCCTACGAGTTCAGTTTTACCCTAAATCTAGGGAAAAATACCCTAAGGTGGCATCACTGCAATTTTGACAGTTTGACGTTTGTGGTTTGACGATTTGATTTTTTTTAATTGCGTAGGTACGCGTTTAGTTCGCCTGCGTTTCGTCCTTAATAAATGTAAAAGCACAGAAAACAAAACGCAATCATTCACTCTTTGTTCATTCGATGTTTATTTTATGATGACAACATTTTTAATTAAAATTTTAGATAACGAACCAATATTAAAAGCTAAAATGCTTTTATGCAACCTCAATTAAAATAATCATATAATTAGCTCTAACAATGCTTTAAGCAAACGGGAGATAACTGAAAGCTTTCTGCAACCGAGCGTTAGACTGTAAAAAAATCTATTAACACAGCTAGCCCCGGGGGTCAACCTCGGAACCCTGCGCTTAGAAATCGCACTTGTGACCACTGAGCCAAAGAAACAGTCTACGAATTGAAACCCTCTTTTGCATTAAATATCCCGCGTCAACTATATTGTAAATGAAACCTTATTTCAATATTAATAGAAGCCATATATGACGCGCGCTCATAAATTACAACAGGTAGGGTATCTATAAATAGTTTAAAACAAAGTCCCCTTTCATGTTTATCTGTTTGTCCAATTCTTCTAAACTATACCATGGTTTTTAATGTTATTTTTATCAATATTGAGAGAATTTATTCCGGAAGGCTTGTGTGTATATTAATACTGCACAAAAATCTCTATGTTTTGACATGTCACCACATCAGTAGATTGCACACATGCGAAGCAAGAGCGGGTCGCTAGTACCTATTTTTATACTTACAACAAGCAATGGACTCGCAATGCGGTGGTTTTTAGTCTCTTCTTGCTAAAAGCACTATGTCCTTTGTGAAGGCACCTCTTTGTGAGTTAGAAGAAACGCTTTGTAAATGCAATGTGTATAATTCAGTTGCATGACCTGGGCGCAACAGAAAGAGCTTTTTTTTAAAATATAGTAATTTAGTTTAATTTATTGTGTTTTAAGTTTAGGGTTTTACCCTCAGATTATAGAAAAAAGGAGATATGCCATCATAGCAAATTAGTACGGGAACAACTGATGCCACTTTTAGTACATTTTTCGACACAATTACGCGCATAATTAAGCGCTCCTTGTGAATAAAAAGATCTCCCACGCATTCAACATTCCGCACACCCTCAATCTAACACTGTTAATCGTCACTCAACACTAGCACTAAACTAAAACACTGTATTTATACCATCGATCGTGTTCGGTTTGTCGCCAGCGCGTACGTTTTTAATATGAGCAATTTGCAAAAAAAAACAAAGAATATTTGACTGTTTACCATTGAATCAAAAATACGTTGATTTCGAATATCCTGGCCTTAAGATCAGGCATCAAGCTCGATAGCGCCTTGGCACATCTCCTTGTTTCTATGATCTGAGGTTTTACCATTCGGTCTCCCGAGCCTGGATTTGTACCCGATTTTGGCAATAAGCTAGCCCCCTATTACATGAGACTTTCATGCTTACGCGGGTGGTAAGGCGCGGGACACGAGATACATGTGTCTTGTACCATCTCATAGTAAAACGCGTACGATCGTGCGGCTTACGAGCCGTGCTGGCCGCCCGCACTGGCGGTCAAGGTGACTGGATTTGAACAAGATATTCCGCTGTGCCCTACCTCTCTTATCGACTTCCAGAAGTCAAAAAATATAAAAATTCCTTAGGTAATCTTAATCTACCGCATTGACATTCGTCTCGGTCGTCACTTCGAATCGAAGGCCTTTTGCTGTTATTTTCCTTTTAATAAATGCACGTGATCGGCCTAATATAGTAGGAAATCCCTTTAGAATGATTATCGTCATGCTTTTGAAGTAAATGACAAGTATTGGCCGTGCTGGAGAAATGCCATTATAAGTGTTGACCTCTTTAGGGTTCGTTTCCGCTAACGTGGAGCTGGGCGAAGTGGAGAGGAGCGGACCGTGAATTGGCCAATCATAGTGCTCAAAATCTCTATTCTGCATCAGTGGAAACAGTGTGATTGGCTAATTCACAGTCCGCTCCTCTCCACTCCACTCAGCTCCGCGTCAGTGGACACGCACCCTTACTCCTTGCATGTAGACGTAATTACATCTCATTTCGACTTCGCCGACCAGGCCCGTCGCGACGTTCCCATTATGACCCGAGTCCGCCGCCGAGAATGACTCAGACCCCAAACCGACCCTTGCTCGAGCCAGCCCGCGCTGAGCCTGTAAATTTAAATTCGTCCCAAAATAATGAACCGATTCAGCTAGTACTCCCTCCCTCTAGTTGCCCTCCCCCCAGCGACGGCCTTAGCCGAGCCCCGTACCCTCAGATCATAGAAACAAGGAGATATTCCATCATAGCAAATTAGTACCGGAACAACTGATGCCACTTTTAGTACATTTTTCACAAAAGATCTCCCACGCATTAAACATTCCGCACACCCTCAATCTAACACTGTTAATCGTCACTCAACACTAGCACTAAACTAAAACACTGTATTTATACCATTGATCGTGTTCGGTTCGTCGCCAGCGCGTACGTTTTTAATATGAGCAATTTTCTCAAAGTCAGGCATCAAGATCGATAGCGCCTTGGCACATCTCCCTTGTTTCTATGATCTGAGCCCGTACCCCAGTAGGGGGTGCCCTTAGCGTGTGGTCGCTTAGTTTGTAGTTTTATTTAGTTTTAAGCCTGGCTGGAGGCATTTGTAAGTCCTCACCAGATGACCGGTTAAGCAGTGACGGCTGTTAGAAGCCAACAGCGAGAGGCCTTTCAAAAAAAAAAAAAACCTAATTACACCGCGTAAGTCAGTTTTGTGTGTCGTAAGTCAAAGGTCAAACATAATATTATTTATTAACTTTAACAAAAACCAATTTAAACGCGTGATTGACGTAGCTATTATATTTTCAACAAACTTAATAATTAATAAATTGTTTGGTGCCAAGGTCTGTGAGTAAGGTTGTTCTCTCTTCCAAATGATATCAAAGTACGTGACAGAAGGAAAACGGTGTGGACAGGACATGACCTAACTTGTACGTGCTTCATCACTTTAAAATGTTCATACGCAATATAATTTAATATCAGCCTGGTCGTGGCTCCAACAATAAAATAAACGTTAAAAATTAATGAATTATTTGAAAACATTAATAGTCCGTTTTAAAAATGATGATGCCGATGCCCGACTTCCGAAACTATATCACACCTAACATAACATTATTGGGTTCTTTTTGAAGGTGACTTTAACTTGTTTTTAGTTTATTTTTGTCATTACTCACTCACAAATCGATGTCATAACTGAAAATTTCCTAATGGTTAATTTAATATTGTCAGTACCACAGATAATATCTATACGTACAGATGCCTCATCTCATACAAAGAAATGTGACCGATTTAGCGCGGGCTATCTTCGGGCTATACATTTTTCCGTGCTTAAAGGATTTTTCAAAATTTGAACAAATATTTTTCATGATGTATTTTTTAATGTTCTCAATTTTACGCAAACTTCAATAAAAAATCGATACATATAACGCCATCTATTATGAGTTATTTCAACAAATGTTCCTTTCCTGATGAGATGTCAGTACCTATGGCCAGGGACGTATTTTAGAATTTTGCGCCCTGGGCGCTTATGATTTGGCCGCCCCATTTTTGAACGCCCGTGATGGCCGAATTGTAGGATTCGCCATATTAAAATAACGGCTAGCAATTTTTTAAAAACGGAGCCGTTTTGTACTACCGCGGATCAACATTTTTCCGGGTTGCATTGCGGCTGAACGTTTATCAGCCAAATGCTCCAATGCGACTAAATGTCGCGTCACCGTTTTGTAAAACGGTGAACTAATGAACCGCGATTTTATCATATATTTGCTAAGGGGGTCGTGATAATCTTAAACCAGCAGTCACTAACAAACATCTTATATATGTTGCAAAAGACCGTGCCTTGTTGAGGGGTACGGGGGCGAAGCCCCCCGCAAAAAAAAGTAATAAATATAAGTAGTTGCAAGACTGCATAGGTAAAGTTAGAACGGTGAGCACACAACGCACGAGTCGAGCGAGCGAAGCGAGCGATACCCCAGGCTGGTGAGCAGCGGCCGGTGAGTGCCAGAAACAATCAGTCGATCATATAAAAACGGCAATACACCCTATACTAACTTGATTACAATGCGGGCAAACGTGGGCCGCCACGCTGTATTGTAAAACGTATCGCAATGACAATTCGGCTAAACGTTGATCTGCCGTAATACAAAACGGCTTCGTTTTTTAAAATGGCTAGCCGTTACGTAATACAGTGAATTCTATAATTGCCTGCGACATAAACATCGAACCAACCGTGGTGTTTAGGTCAGTGTATGGAAGCACGACAGACACGACAGTAGGTATACTGTCGTGCCTACCAAGTGCAAATATCGCTGGTGCAACAAAACTGTACCGCGAACCACGGAAAATGGAATGCACGTTGTTTTGAAGAACTGTAGCTCGACTTCACTCAAGCACGAAAATACAATACCAAGACATCTCATACAGTAGTAAAGGAAGAGGGGAATGAGGGAGCAGGAACTGCCAGGGAACTCGGGGAACTCAAAAAAATTACGAAAAACCGATAGTCGAAAAATCGCTCAGATTAGGTTAATACGGTGACCACACAATGCACAAGCCGAGCGACTTGAGAGAGCGGTACCACAGCAGCGCCCGGCGAGTGCCAGAAAACATCAACCGATCATATTTGAAATTTTAATTAAAATTTCAGCAATTAATCATGTTCCATTTGACGAAACTCAAAACTACGGATGGCTAAATCATGCTTTCAAGATCTGAAAGTACAAGCAGTCGAAAATTATAGAAACCTTCCACTGCTTTTTCCTAACATGTACCTACGGCGAAATGAGTGTGACGCCAGTCGCTTCAGTACCGTATAGGTACCACATCTACACTGTTACGCAAATAAGACAAAAGAATGAAGAATACATACATAGGGGTGTGATATTACCGAAACTGTTCACCTATGCGTTGGAGGACGTCTTTTGGACTGGATTGAATAAACCTAATGGCGGAATAGCTGGAACAATTGGATGAAAGGCTGCACAGCCTAAATAATTGAACTTAGACAAATCTAAGATCATAGTATTCAATACATAATTATGTCAGTAGTCTAGTCACTCAAAGTTGTGGAGAATAAAACATAGACACAAAGCTAACAGAGAGGGATACAGTTCAGCTAGAAATCGTTTAGTGAACCACGCCAATTCTTCCTTTCGCTTATATCGCAATGTCTGAAGACTCAGGTCATTATCCAGTGCGTCCTACCCGAGAAGACATCATTAAGGTGCCGAGACGTGAATGGGTTAGTCCACATACAAAAGTCACTCAGTGAGCTATGTATGAAGTTTCTTCGATTTTTCGTAAAATTCTAGATTTATGTCTTATGGTCAAGCAGCAAGTAATAAGGGCGGCCTAACGGCCGCCCCTCTGGGCCGGCCGCCCCGGGCGATCGCCCCCTACGCCCTTAGGGAAATACGTCCCTGCCTATGGCTGATAAATAGAAGCAGTTTATAATAGCTTAGCTAGGTATACCACTTACCCAATGAATGCTTTAATCATAAACATGTCATTATGTTGCATACCTGCACAAGTGAGTACCTCTTACTTTAGTGAAGGGCCAGAAGGGCTTAGTACAAGGTTATACAGACAATAATTAATTTTATTTATTATCCCAGCATTCATTAAACCTTGGATTAGCTAACACTTGCAGTCATTACTTGTACGCTGTCTGTATGTCACATGTGTTAGCATCGATACATTACATTTTATCTATTGAAAAGCTATTGATTTTAGGTTTCTTCGTGATGTGTAAATTCTTCCGTGTAAAGCCTGGCATATCGAGCCAATCGAATTAAACCGAACTGAATCGTAATAGTATATCTCAGATCATAGAAACAAGGGAGTGTGCCAAGGCGCTATCGAGCTTGATGCCTGATTTTGAGCAAAACGTACGCGCTGGCGACGAACCGAACACGATCGATGTTATAAATACAATGTTTTACTTTAGTGCTAGTGTTGAGATTGAGGGTGTGCGGAATGTTTAATGCGTGGGAGATCTTTTTATTCACAAGGAGCGCTTAATTATGCACGTAATTGTGTCGAAAAACGTACTAAAAGTGACATCAGTTGTTCCGGTACGAATTTGCTATGATGGCATATCTCCTTGTTTCTATGATCTGAGTCGTATATCAATATTATAAAGCTGAAGAGTTTGTTTGTTTGTTTAAACGCGTTAATCTCTGGAACTACCAGTCGAATTTGAAAAATTCTCTTTGTATGTGATAGCTAAATTCATGCCACGTGTTTTGCGCGATTGAGGACGAAGAGTCCGAATAATTTGTGATTATTGAATACTTTTTGGCAAGCCGCTACGCACACAGCAACTATACAGGGTAAAATTAAAACCAGTGCGCATATTTTAGGAGGGGAAAGTACTCATGAATATGATCAACTTTTATTATGGGACCGACACTGAAATATGAAAAAAAAAATCAGCTGTTCCCTACAAAAATGCACTACAGCACGATCAAAATGTATGGAACAGCTGATTTTTTTTTTTCAAATTTCAGTGTCGGTCCCATAATAAAAGTTTCATTCACATAAACAAATAGGTCTTTCCCAATTAATTTATTTTTAAAAGACAATTTATTTAAGACATCAATCGCATACCTTGTCTCTCCATTATTTTACTTCTCTGTCATTTTAATTAAACATTATAAATTAAATCAGTCAACTGTTTATAACGATTCTGCCGTCAGTTTTGATGTCTAAAGGTGAGTGATCTCTGATGTAAGCTTCTAGAATCTTCTGATCACGTCCGATGTCTCTTGCATTCTTTTTGCCTTCCCTGAACATCTGGAATTAGAAATCAATGTTATTGTATTCGAAGTTCAAAGATCATCAATAATTGCTAAAAGTGGGAAAACCTCGCCTAAACGACGGAGTCTGCACTATCGGGGTCGATGAAACAAGTTTTCTCAACTATTCCGTTAACGGGACGGGACGACCGGGGCGGATGGAAGTTACCCCGTTTGCGAACAATAATATAATTTGAATCATCAATAGTTGACCTTTAACCACCACTTTTTAGGAATGGCGAGACATTTTATGTTACGGACTTTTAGATGAACCATCACTTGCATTGGCAGGCACAGCGCTACCAATGCCCTGTGAATTATAACACAGCAATTGCAAGGAATAAGTATGGAGGTAGACTTTCCTTTCAAAATAAGCTACTGCTTAAGGCGCTGATAACTGCCAACGGCCTTGAGTGATTTGGGTAGCATAGCTTGAGTGTTCTGCGTTGAGCTAAAGCAACGCGACATACGTCCACCGAGCAATACGACTCGCCTATCAAGGAGTGCGCTGTGCCGAATTAGACGTATTATTACATTTTAGTATCTAAAATATAAAATAAAAAAAAGTAACAGGCAATATTATAGGTAGTAACATAGTCTTTTCACACAAAACAAATCATGAAAATATCTTAAGCGATTTGAAAGTAATTAGGTTTTTATGTTTTGGGTAGACAGGAATTCATGAATTTATTTCATTAAGTATTTTACTACAATAGTTAAATATTCACAGGTACGATTGATGTATATATGTTTTAGTTTAACATAAAAAAATTGCACAATTAACCTGCATTATTTGACGGTGAAATAAGAGATTTAAAACTTGAGATTTACGGCCGTTACCATTTACCGTCGCCTTAAGTATGCACGGTTACATATCAAACTAGGTACTTATTTCCAGCATAAACTGGCCTCAGGTTGTACGGAAAGCCTTTACAATGCGAGGCCAGTTTATACTAAATTTTTATAGCTTGATATTACCCGTGCGTCGGTAGGTACTTTATTGTATACTAGAGCAGTGGCGTGCCTAGAGGACAAGCCCAACGTGTTTTTTTGGCTTGAGTCACTCACAAAAATTTTTGAAAATGGTCATAAATATCCACATTTATTTGTCAATTTTTCATAAATTTAATTGATGAGTTGATGTCGTTATTAAAGCGATCCGTACATTAAAAATCATCAGATCAACATTCATGAAAAATGAACATAAATTTAGTCTCTAAAACTAAAAAATGCGTCGGGGTTGCCCTCTAGGCACGCCACTGCTAGAGTATCAAAATAGTCATGAAATACTCACAGAGAAGCCATCGCCTCCATCAGAGAGGTACCCTGGCGCTGTCACCTGGTATACTTCATCATCATCCAGTGGCGTGTTTTTATCACCGATTAGCACGGAAGTGATGCGATGGCCTTCAGGAAGGGATGCGTTGTAGGTCACTCGGAGGCCTGGAAGGTGCAACATGGTGATAAGTTTTGAGAGAAACGCTGATAGGTTACAGGCTTTTTGTGTGCTAAATATAAAGCTCCACGGAAAGGTTTACAAGCTGGAACAGCCCCGGATCTAGGGGGGGGAAAGCCGGGCCCGTGTCCCGGGCGCCAAATTCAGGCTTAGTAGACGAATACACTGAGTAGTGGATTCGTCTACCAAGCGTAGTCGCAAAGAGCAGCGCTAGACCGGTCGTTGTAGCGTTCTTTGGGGAGGCCTATGTCCATCTGCATCATTGGGCGTGTTATGGCTGAAATGATGATGATGATAAAGGTAAAAATATTATCGGGCGGGGGCGGAATTTTTCAGTTTTCGCCCCGCCTCAAAATAATCCAAGATCTGGGGCTGGGCTGGTGTGAGCTGATCTCGTGCTTGCGTTACCTCAAGTGATTATTGTATCCGAGGCATCCCCAAAGGGATTGGATAGAGGTAAGGATAATATCCATGTACGCGCTTAAATTGATATGGATACCTTAGAAACACTGTTTGTACCTTTTCCAACACAAGGTTAAGTACTTTCAGTATGAGCCTTGTAGGTAGGTATAACTCTTCGCCTTTCTTCTGTGGATGTATAACATTTCCTATTTTTCCTCACTCTATGGTTATATTATTAACAAAGTTTTAAGGTTGAAACTCACCAGCAACCTGCAGCACCCAGGGTCCTTTAAAGGGGCTATAAGCCCACGCATCGCTGACGCTCCTCTCAAGCGCTTGACGCACGTACTTGCCTTCCAGTTCGAAAGTCTCAACACTGTCGTTGAAACGTAACAGCTCGTAGATTGAGCCTTGGGTTATTACTGAAAAAGAAAATTATGTTCTTAAACATAGACGGAATTTCAATCTGGTATACCCAGTAGCTATGTCCAACCATGAATGGGTTTGCATAGCAGGGGTAAAACCTAACTAATGTCTTCCAAGAATACTTAAGTAAGTTTCCGTAAACATGCTAAGGCTAGAATGCGCATTTCGTGAGTTGAGGTGACCTATATTAAAACATACTGTCTTGCATTATTTAGTGTTATCCAAAGTTAGATTATTTAAGGGAGATAATGCTGGCATTCAGTTTGCCCATTTAATTATACTTCAATGTGATATGGTGCCAGCATTTCACATTGAACTATAATTAAATGCATGATCGAACGACAAAACGAAACAAATACTCACTTCCTTGCATAATAGAAGACTTGATGTTTCCCCGCTGAATGAACGATAGGTAATGATGGGCCGAGGGTACCGTATTTTTAGCCTGAATAAAAACATAATAATTTTACAGTCAACCATTTTTATCTATGAGGAAGTTGAAAATATAATCGTTTATAATCATTAGCCTGTATACAATCTACCAACTCAATCCACTGCCTCTCAAGTTCTCTGCCATTTGCATCCAGTCTGTCTGCCTTTTTCAAGTCGTTTCCAAACTGCAATCTAGATCTGAGATCTAGATCGTAGATGAGTCTACTCAAAGACTCATCTACGATCGGTCTTATGATTGGCATCACCAGTCTACTGCCACATGAGCTTACTAACTCTACAAGCCATGTCGTATGTAACTCTACCATAGTCGAGAGAATTATGTATCTTCATTTATAAAGAGAGCAATAATCACCACACAAGTCAAGGTTTCCTTGAAAATCTTTTGGCCGCCGCACTTGTTTTATTCTGAGGTGGTAAAACCTGTGATATGATAACCTATGATCGAAGATCACAGGCGCCTTCCTGCTCCAATCTCATTGGCGCCTTGGCACATTTCCCTTGTTTCTATGATCTGAGGTTATCCTCAGATCGTAGAAACAAGGGAAATGTGCCAAGGCGCTATTGAGCTTGAGAATTTAGTTTGATCACATTGATCGTAATAAAAACGTACCTACACGCTGGCGACGAACCGAAAACGATCGATGATACAAATACAGTGTTTTAGTTTAGTGCTAGTGTTGAGTGACGATTAGGTGACAGCGTTAGATTGAGGTTGTGTGTAATTTTTAATGTGTGGGAGATCTTTATATTCACAAGGAGCGCTTGTAATTGTGTTGAAAAATGTTCTAAAATTGGCAACAGTTGTTTCCGTACCTACTAATTTGCTATGATGGCATAATTTTCCTTGTTTCTATGATCTGAGATCATAACAGTACAAGTTACTTGCAGTATGTACTTACAAATTCAAGCATAGCGTCGACCAGCATATTCCCAATGGTGCACTCTCCGAACACGCAGTCATCAAACCGCATGGTGTTCACTGTAGACCCTATTGGGACGTTGACTGCCTCATGTACTAGCTTCGCGTAGGGGGCCAATTTCGCCTTTATTTTGGGGTCTGAAAAGTACATTATATATACAGTGGCTCTAGCTAGTATGCAGTAGTTTTATATTGACATAATATCACGCCTGTACTGCTAGAAGGAGTTGGCAGAAGTGCGCACACAAAAATAGTTTAACTCTATTCAAATGTCAAGGGATCATGAGATACAGCCCTGAGACAGCCGGACGGACGGAAGCATAGGCTTAGTAAATAGGACACTGTTGGCAGCTTATCTTATTAATTGAATTGAATGAAGAACTAAGACAGACCATACCTTCAGGTATGGATCGGTCCAGGAACAATGGGTTGCCTTCCCACTTGACGTAGTCTCCAAGGACGTCGAAGTAGACCATCAGGTTGCCCATGTACTTGGTGTAAGCTGATGTTTGGACTATCAGAACCTGGAATTAAAGGAGGAGATGGTGTAAGTTTACATAATTAGGTACAGCATATGAACCACTGAGTGCAGCAAAGTTTCCACGTTTGGTTTGGTTGCAGTTTGAGTCTATTTTGCAAAATAAATATTATATTCTTACAAATAGCCACGCAGTGGTTGTTCTGGGGCTACATTTAAACCTCAAACCTCATAGACTGCGCAGTCTTAAGGACCTGTTTCATTGCGTCCGGATGGCCACCAGAATACGGTAGTGTCCTACTATTAAAAAAGTACAAATAAATTATTTTATTTCAAAGAAGGAATAGGCACAACAAAAAAGTAAAAGCAAAAAGAATAATTTATCACAAAATGGAAAACATAGACGCTTTTAAAGTTTTTTGGAGGGAGTATCGCTCCGTCTTTGTCGCGCAAGCGGACGAAGGTGGTGTTACGTCACTAGTAGGTAGTGCCGTCCGTGTCTAGCAAATCATTTTAAAACGCTTATAACTTTGCCAATTTTGTAGATGTTTCATCGGTTTTTTTGGTGTTAATTGTCTTTTTTCAAATAAATTACAGATTCACAATAAAAAAAAAGTAGTTAACATTCCTATTGGTAAAAAAAATATCTGCTAGATAAGTTATAAGAGGCGTAACCAGCTATTTCAAATTTCAACTGATCCAGGCGAGAGATGATATAGCTCAGTTGGTAAGAGTGATGCCACGGTGAGGCAGAAGTCACGGGTTGAAACCCTGCCTGTGTCAGTTGTTTATGAAGACCTACTATTTATAATATTAAATAAGCATAACATGGCTTTAACCAATGGCGTTCCTAGGGGGCAAGCCCAACGTATTTTTTGGCTTTAGAGAGTTCAGACTTGGAGGGTATTTATGTACATTTTTCATGTAGGTATTTATGTGAGTTAATGTCGTTCAGCAATAAGTACATTAAAAATCACTTACATTTAGGAAAAAATTAGGTACTCAAATACTTTCTAAAATGAAAAGAAAATGCGTCGGGCTGGCCCTCTAGACACTCTACTGGCTTAAAATTCCCTATAAGCCAGGGTTTCTTAAACTGGGGTCCATGAACCCCTTGGGGGTCCGTGATATGCGTGCCAGGGGTCCGCAGCCACTCAGTTCACTCCTAACATAATTATTTTATAAGTAGGAAAAATATGCAGTAGTTATTAAATATAATTATAAGTGATTTTCAAAAATCATATGACCCGAGCGGGATTTGCACCCGCGACCCGTGAAAATATGCGGTAATTCACGAATCGTTTATTTGATCGCTCGATCGTATTAAAAATCAGTGTAAACTAACCAATAAAAGTGCTTTTTGTAATATGCGTTGTTTTTCGTTCCTAAAATTTTGTTCAACAGGGGTCCGTTGAATTTTTGAAATTCTGAAAGTGGTCCGTAGCTTCAAAAAGTTTAAGAACCACTGCTATAAGCTGTTGTTACTACTTTACCTGATGTTTCTTATCCGTGGAATTCTCAATGAACACTGGATATGTTCCGTCGACCGGCTCCCCGCTGGGGGCAGCCCCGTTCCAGAGCAACGAATGACTATGTCCTCCCACGATGATGTCAATGTGCTCTGCTGAGTCGCGGGCTATCTCCCTGCCAAACAAAAGGAAAAATATATGAGAAAAGTCCACACGTTTTTTTATATCGGGGGTTCCCCTGACTTTAAACTGTAACAACTTTTGATAGAGTGAACCAATTTTAATGAAATAAAGACTTAACGTTACCTCAAGATATGGATTTCTTTCTGATAGTTCAAAATCAACTTAGTAGTTTCGATTTGATGCGTGTTTAAACAGACAAACCGATAGACAAGCAGACAAATTCTAAAAGAAAAATTCTAAATGTATATGTTTGCATATTTTAAACATGTTATGCTTATTTAATGTTATTAAATACGAGTATCTAGAAAACAACTGAAACAGGCGGGGTTTGAACCCGCGACCCGCGACGCTTTTCTTCAAATATAAATCTACGTATCTCTGTTTGCGCTTCTAACGCTTTATCTGGACAAGTTCTTCGGATAATAAGGTGATTGAACTTAGTCATTTCTAAAAACTTCTAACAGGTTAGTAGTAATCAACCATTTTGTCCACTATACATTAGGTGAGTAGGCTACCTTACTTAGTTACTTACTTGTCAACTTCAAGTCCACAATGTGACAGTAGTATGATGATGTCCACTCCTAGTTGACACAACGCTTCTGCTTCGCGCTTCGCCGCTTCTTTGGGGTCAGTGAACTTCACTTTACCGGGCGAAGATAGATTCTGAAAATAATTATTGTTATCTGCGTTAGCGTTTTAGAAAGCAGCTGCCTGACAGTTTTTCAACAATTTATTTGGTAAACACAAATGTGGTTCACGTAGTAGACTCTTAATTTTACGTCATTCCCGTTTTAATGTTCACGCAAAGGAGATGTTTCATCCTGGAACTGGTATACGTACGCCACATAGAAAAATAGGAAAAAAATAGGGGATTTACATAAAAATATTATTCAAAGTCAAAGTCAAAGCATTTATTTCAATTAGACCAATTACAGGTACTTTTGAATTGTCAAGGAGTCTGTCAGTTAGTAATAATGATGAAGCTAGATTAAATTCATTCGAAGAAGAGTACAATGTAAGAGAATTATTTGAGATGAAGTTTTTCACTATTATATCCCTATTTTTAGGGCGGCCATGACAGTTGAGTTTGACAGGTTTTGTTTTATGACGTGACCTTTGAGTCGTTGTGCGCACGCGTGGTGGATTGAATGTTGCCATTTTGACTGACATTGACATAACAACAGTTGTCAAAATGACGTTTCACTTAATTCATTTGTCGATTGTTGATCCACCATATTTGTGTTGTGTTGCTCTCCTTGACAAAGCAAAGGATTAAATTACAATTCAACGAAGTAATATTATTGGAAATAAGTATTAGGAACCGGTTACTATCATGTATAGCTATAATACTTAATTGCGTACGTAGACCCATCCCAGACTCCATACATTTCTGAAACAACTCCTGTGTTAAAGTCACGCCTTAACATTTACTACACATGCGTGGCGTGACAATAGTGCCGAGGTTATAATTATTACGTCACAGTTATTACGTCACAGTTATTACGTCACAGTTATTACGTCACAGTTCTTACGTCGCAGTTCTTACGTCGCAGTTATTACGTCACAGTTATTACGTCACAGTTATTACGTCTGCCTGTCTATTCTGTCCGACACGCTGCGTGATATCACCGCGAGAACTGACCATTTGTTTGCGAACATTCGAGGGAGAATGTCACGGTGAGATTGTCTATTGGGGCGTGTCGATACAGAATAGACAAGAGAAACAAGGGAGATGTGCCAAGGCGCTATTATGCTTCGGCATGATCAAATTGATTAATGTGATTATGTTGCCGACGGACCGAACGCGATCGATGTGCCAAGGCGCTATTATGCTTGACGCTTTGGCATGATCAATGTGATTAAGTTGCCGACGGACCGAACGCGATCGACGATTTAATTTATAGTGTTTAATTAATTTAGTGTAAGTGACGAGTGATAAATAAAAAATGTTAAATTAAGGGTGTGCGGAATTTTTAGGGTTCCGCACCTCAAAAGGAAAACGGAACCCTTATAGGATACATTCAATGTATGGAGTTATAAAAACTGTGACGAAAATACATTGTGACCAAACTACTAAAACCCCAATTACTATGTAGTTATCAGTATCACACAATAACGTGCTTCCACTCGAAGATAGTAAAACAATAAAATACTGTTCATGTGTCATACTCTTACAAAGTTTGTAATAGGTACTTATTTTGGTTTATTCCACTTTGTTCACCTGGGTGTTATCACCTGGGTGAACAAAGTGAACATACAAAATAACCAGAACAATTTATTACTGACAAATAAGAGATACAATCTCTTTGATTGCATTCAGAGTGATACTGTTTTAAGTTACTCAATGAAGATATACGTAGATCTACTGCCTCGCGGGTTTTGTGGTCGCAATTACGAGGGGCCCTTGATTCGAAACCTAGTTTAGGTTATTGAGTTGCCCATAAAATCAATCCCCCTATTGTTATTTCAATAAATTCAAAAGTCTGCAAAAAAAAGTATTAACCAAATCAAACACTGTCTTCAGGACCAGTTGCCAGATTTTCGGGCTTCTGACTACCCGTAACAACTGTCATCGCTTAATTAACATCAAGCGAGATAGCGCGGTCAAAGGCAAACATATAATATTACTAAATACATAGGTACCTAAATAAAAAAACCATACCGCAGTCTCAGGCGTGATCAGTCCAATCAGTCCGATCTTTCTGCCCTTCCTCTTCACGATGTGATGCGGCTTATACAGTCCTTGCAGAAGCGGCTCCTCACTGGTGTCCATGTTGGCTGCCAGCACTGGCGCCTTCAATGCTGAGAGGTACGGCGCCAAACCTTCGGGCCCGTCGTCGAACTCGTGGTTGCCGATTGCCTGAGAAACAGAAATCATAATCACTGTGGAGTTGCTCTAACCCAAGGCTTCTTAAAGTGGGATCCACGGACCCCTTGGTCCGTTACATGAGTGCCAGGGGTCCACAGCCACTAAGCTTACTCTTAAGATATTTGAAATTAGGAAAATTATACACACACATTGTTTGTTTGACCCACGGAATAAGAAAAACAATTACGTGGTTTGACTGCTCGTTCGTTTTTTTTTCTAAAATTTTCTCTGACAAGGGTCCGTGAAAGTTTTAGGAATTTCGAAAGCGGTCCGCGGCTACAAAAAATTTAAGAACCACTGCGCTATCGTGTCACAGAGAGGAGGATGTTTCAGCAGTGGGAATATAAATATAATATAGGCTATTATGCTATATTTCAGATTGCCAACTTACATGAGCATCGTGCGGTATCAGATTCATGAACTCCTGGGTAACATTCCACTTCAGCAGGGTGTACCAGTACGTGCCTTGGAAGCTGTCGCCAGCGTTCAGGACTATGGAGTCAGGCTTCTGTTCGAGGAGTGTGTGGATCTCCTGGTAGAGCCGAGGGAAGCCGCCGATGCAGGAGTTGTTATTGTACCTACAGGTAGGCGTATCTAATGAGGTTTCTTCGAATCTGGAAATGAAATTATATTTATTTTGTAAATGTTACAAGTAACACTTTTAGACGTCAATATTTTTTTAAACTAGATGAGGTCGGTGTTTTCTATCTGACTACCTTTGACAAGAAACACCGAAACAAACACAAAGATCAAGGTTTCTTTTAAAGTCCAGACAATCTAAAATTAAACTATGTAAGAACCATGCTGGAATGGCCTTTAGAGAAATGCCATACAGATTTGAGTGGACCCTGTGCTGACTGTGCACGCACTTGCCGAGTATTGTAGTGGCTCAACTCTGACCTAGGGAGCTCAACGACCCGAAAAGGAGGTTTAGGATTGTAATCAGACCCCAGAAGATAGCAGTGCCATAATAAGGTGGTGCCACTGTCATTTTGTTTGGTAGGTAAATAAGAATTAGCTTTTCGTGGCCAGGTAGGTAAGCATTTGTAGCTTCGGCTTACCTCTTACAAAAATTGACTCTTCGCCACTGTAGCCTATGTGCATTTGATTTTCAGAACCCAGACAGACATTTGGGTGTGTTAATAACTTACACGACATTCTGGCATGTGAAAAATAGCGCGTCAAACACTAATCTAAGAAATCAGCACCTAATATACTTACCTAATGAAAGTATCAGAATCTACATCATCGTGGCCAGGTAGGTAAGCATTTGTAGCTCCGGCTTACCTCTTACAAAAATTGACTCTTCGCCACTGTAGCCTATGTGCATTTGATTTTCAGAACCCAGACAGACATTTGGGTGTGTTAATAACTTACACGACATTCTGGCATGTGAAAAATAGCGCGTCAAACACTAATCTAAGAAATCAGCACCTAATATACTTACCTATAAAAAAGTATCAGAATCTACATCATCAGGTGCCAAATCATTCGCATTTCACGTTTCCACAGATAACATGAACAAGTACCTACCTACCTATTTGATAAGCCGTTGTTATCAAAGACGAGATAGGATCAAAACGTCTATGAGGTCATAATATTATTAGAATCTTAACAATGGTACGGTCAGCAATGAAAGTTAACACAGATATACAGGGTGGCAGGTTCGACAGTGGAAATATTTAAAGGAGTCATTGTACTCATCATTATGAACTCAGATCATAGAAACAAGGGAGATGTGCCAAGGCGCGAGCTCGATGCCTGAACTTGAGCAAATTGCTCATAATAAAAACGTACGCGCTGGCGACGAACCGAACACGATCGATGGTATAAATACAGTGTTTTAATTTAGTGTTAGTGTTGAGTGACGATTAACAGTGTTAGATTGAGGGCTCAGATCATAGAAACAAGGGAGATGTGCCAAGGCGCTACTAAAATTGACGCTTTGATACGGTCACATTGACCGTATATAAAATGTACACGCTGGCGACGAACCGAACACGATCGATGATATAAATACAGTGTTTTAGTTTAGTGCTAGTGTTGAGTGACGATTAACAGTGTTAGATTGAGGGTGTGTGCAATGTTTAATGCGTGAGAGATCTTTATATTCACGAGGGGCGCTTGTAATTGTGTTAAAAAATTTACTAAAAGTGGCGACAGTTGTTCCCGTACTAATTTGCTATGATGGCATATCTCCTTGTTTCTATGATCTGAGATTGAGGGTGTGCGGAATGTTTAATGCGTGGGAGATCTTTTTATTCACAAGGAGCGCTTAATTATGCACGTAATTGTGTCGAAAAATGTACTAAAAGTGGCATCAGTTGTTCCCGTACTAATTTGCTATGATGGCATATCTCCTTGTTTCTATTATCTGAGATTATGAACAACTTTTACTATGGGACCAACCCTGAAATCGCGAAAAAAAATCAGCTGTTCCATACATTTATGTTCACATAATTCAACAAAATGTATGGAACAGCTGATTTTATTTCGCGATTTCAGGGTTGGTCCCGTACCTAGTAAAAGTTGTTCATAGTGATGAGTACAATGACCCCTTTAAATATTTCCACTGTCTAACTTGCCACCTTGTATATTGATATGATTATTATTTATGAATTTTTAAGGCATTTTGTATATAAGTACAGATTATTGTGTTTAGTCATGATATAGCACTTCGTGACACAATCAAAATTTTATTATAATTACGTGTTATAACAGAAGTGTTAAAAAGATCAGTAATCAATGGTCGCTGCCGACTGTAGATTATGACTCGAATTAAACAAATCACATGTTAATGACGCTCGCTATCAGTGTGATTATCGGACCGTGACGTTCTAAAATTACGGATTTTCAACATTAAGGCCCCGGTATACGCCAACGGCCTCGAGTGATTTGGGCGGTATAGCTTGAGTGTTCTGCGCTGAGCTCAAGCAACGCGACATACATCCACCGAGCAATACGACTCGCCTATCAAGGAGCGCGCTGTGCAGAATTAGACGTATTATTACTTTTTAGTATCTAAAATATAAAATAAAAAAAAAGTAACAGGCAATATTATAGGTAGTAACATAGTCTTTTCACACAAAACAAATCATGAAAACATCTTAAGCGATTTGAAAGTAATTACGTTTTTATGTTTTGGGTAGACACGAATTCATGAATTTATTTCATTAAGTATTTTACTACAATAGTTAAATATTCACAAGTACGATTGATGTATATGTGTTCTAGTTTAACATAAAAAAATGCACAACTAACCTGCATTATTTGACGGCGAAATAAGAGATTTAAAACTTGAGATTTACGGCCGTTACCATTTACCGTCGCCTTAACATTTCAGCTTACAAACGTTAATTGCTGTAAGTATATTGGGACTTCCCAGTGGTGAATAAAGTAATGATAAAAGTGCTATCTTTTATTGGTGTCTAAAGGTAAACGTCTATTTGTCCGACCCGGCCGCAACAGACGCACGGCACGCAACGGATGCGGTACTTTTTCACACAATTTTCCTATTTAATTCCTGTCTGTTACCTTCAATTTTCTTACATGATGACCTTGCTATATGATTAATAGGTTCACCAAGAACGTATTTAATATTGAAACAGGCAATTGATTGATGATCACTACCTTTCATCAGGTGGAAGATTATATGAAAGCCTTATTTAAACCACTGAAATCCAAAAAAGAAAATAGCAAAAAATTTCTTACCTAGCATGAAAATCATTATAATGTATTATATCCAATTTGTACAGTCCCTCGAAAGGCAACGCAAATCCATTGGTATACCCGTACAAGAACGACAAACAGCACAAAACAAACATTTTACAGTTTTAACAATCGGGTCTTTTTATATCAGTAATATTTCATTGATCACATCACCAACGCGTGTGTGGTCCCATCGGCAGCTAAACGGGTACTGACATTAGGTGGAACGGGCGCATACTTTTTTTTGTTAATGATAAGTATTTACTTTGTAAATAGGTAAAAAAATAACACGTCAAAACATTTTTTAAGCTAGGTCTGTGTTTCCTATATGACTACCTTTGACAAGAAACACCGAAACAAACTCAAATGTTAATGTCTCTTTTAATATCCAGCACGCTTAGCATGACCAATTCTATCTCTATTCTACCAAAGAATAGACAAAATTCTTTCTATCCAACTCGTTATCTCTTCTGCCCGAGCACGCGGCGACCCGTGCTTGGCTTATCAGAGTTCTGTCTACTGAAGAATAGAAACATTTCTCTTCTCTTCATTGCATGCATAAAACGGTAGAAATCTTTGTACAATCTGTCACTTTGTCTATTCTTCTGTAGACAAAACCCGTTTCTATCGTGGTCAAGCTAGGCCGGCAGAGAAAGATAAAAAGTGTAAAAACCGTGCAGGTTACTCTGAAATGGCCTTTAGAGGAAAGAGCCTTAAGCTGCGTATCGATTATGCGCTCCTGGCGCGCGCGCCATGAACACCCGCGCCGAGAGTGCGTTCCACGGAACGCGCTCCAAATATTTTAAATGATATCAACTAGCGCGCATGGCGCGCGCGGCTACTGTTCCAATGTTCCGCCACAACTTACTGAGCTTCCTTTGATGCGCGGTAAAAAACCGACTCTAGATGGAACGGGCCGCTCCAAGTTCGAGCGTTCCAACAAACACATTGGCGCGCGTTCCAAGATGGTATCCATTTCACGCGGCCGGAACGCGCGCCAATGTTCGTCCTCTTGGAGCGCGAAGTCGATACGCGGCTGTAGGCTACGAACGCACAGACAGGTGGCTTGCTTAGCGCTTAGCGCCTAGCTAGTCACCTAGCAAGTAGCTGAGTAAAACGAACGCTTTAGAATGTTCGCGACCGGCCGCACTGCGCGCTTGGCACCTAGCTGTGCGTTCGTAGCCAGCACAGTTAGGACAGTGGACCTGACCTAACTGTGCACGCTAGTGCCGAGTATCGTGCCAGCTCAACCTTGGGTCAGGGAGCTCAACAGCCATGGCCCACCAGCAGCTATGGTTACTGACGTTAGGAGAAAATATACACAACATAATAAACACTTAATAGGTTTTTCCAAATTAATTTATTTTTTAACAATTTGGTACTTCTTATGAATAAAAAACAGTATAAATAAATTTATTTTAACAAAAGCAATGCACTTGACTAAAAAAATGGCACCGTAATTACAAAGAAGAAAAATATTAAGAAAACACATGAGTTACATTCTCAGATCAAAAAAAAAAGGAGATATGCCATCATAGAAAATTAGTACGGGAACCGTTGTCGCCACTTGCGTTCCTTGTGAAAAGTATAAAGATCTCCCACACATTAAAAATTCCGCACACCCTCAATGTAACACTGTTATTTGTCACTCATTACTAGCACTAAACTAAAACACTGTATTTATATCATCAATCGCGTTCGGTCCGTCGCCATCATAATACGTTTTAATTATGGTCAATGTGACCATACTAAAGCGTCAAGCTCAATAGCGCCTTGGCACATCTCCTTTGTTTCTATGATCTGAGGCTACATTTAATACTTTGATCTCCAAGTTGCGGCAACAGGCAACTACTTAGCTGTCTATGGCGATTTTCATATAATTTTAGCCACTCTAATTGCGAGTTTCGATTATCGATTTGTTTTATAATGACAAAATATTTATAGTAGGTATTTATTATTTATATGACCTCGTGTTAGCCGTTGTGTTGGACGACCGATCTTATCAAATCATTTGACATGAGGTTAACAGCCCATTAAAATTAAACAGGCTCTCAGAAACAGGGTGTCAATGCTAGATAGTGACAGTGCCATAAATGGAATAAGATAAGCAAAAGAAAGAAGAGATGAATTTCAAACATATTTCGAGCGTTCCGCGTACCTTCTATAGTTTAATTGTCTATGTACACACAAATAATTAATTTAGTAAAGTGAGCCTATTGGAGCATTTTTGTTAAGACATCATCGCATACCTTGTCTCTCCATTATTTTACTCCTCTATAAAAATTATAAATTAAATCAGTCAACTGTTTATAACGATTCTGCCGTCAGTTTTGATGTCTAAAGGTGAGTGACCTCTGATGTAAGCTTCCAGAATCTTCTGATCACGTCCGATGTCTCTTGCATTCTTTTTGCCGTCTTTGAACATCTGGAATTAGAAATTAGAAAGGATAGTTAGCTTTTCTCTTTTGCTAATGTACCTACTGTAATAGGTACATACCCTAAAAACTAGAAAACAACAGTATAACAGAGATATATTAAGACTGGGTCTAGAACATCCAATCGAACTCACTCTCAAAGTCTTCTACTAGTACGATGTCCACACCTTTGTAGTTATCAAAATAACCATAGAATACTTACAGAGAAGCCATCGCCTCCATCAGAGAGGTACGCTGGTGCTGTCACCTGGTATACTTCATCATCATCCAGTGGTGTGTTCCCATCACCGACTAGCACGGAGGTGATGCGATGGCCTTCAGGGAGGGATGCGTTGTAGGTCACTCGGAGGCCTGGAAGGTGCCACATGAAGGTGAAACAAGGAGATTATGTTACTTTTTTAGTTTTTTATACAAATTAGCATGACTTCTTTGAAATTATCGAGATCTTCCACACAAAAAAAATGCCACACACCCTCAATCTAAAGCAGTCTACACACCAAAGTCACTGACCCGCCGACATGAGTCGTCAACTTTTTTGTCGGCGGGTTAGTCGGTGACTTCACATCTCGTTCAAGTACTAAAACTTTGTCCGCGACACGAAATCAGAAACTTTTTATTTAGTTAGTGTTGGCGGGCAAATAAGCGCATACGCAAGTCGCAGACATGCCGCCAACATGTTGCCACAAGTCGCCGGGCGACACGCGCGGTTACAAGTTGCCGACGTGATTCGTTGAAATAAAGCCGTCGACATCAAGCCTGCTGTGTCGGCGGGTTGGCGACTTTGGTGTGTAGACTGCTTAAGGGTGTAGGTGCTTTTATATGAGCCCGGTATAACCCTTCGCCTTTCCTATACGGATCTATGAAAGTTCCTAATTTTCCTCACGCAAAAATAGACACATCCAAGATAATATTATTAACAAAGTTTAAAGGTTGAAACTCACCAGCAACCTGCAGCAACCAGGGTCCTTTAAAGGGGCTAAAGGTCCACGCATCGCTGACGCTCCTCTCAAGCGCTTGACGCACGTACTTGCCTTCCAGCTCGAAAATCTCAACACGGTCGTTGAAAGGCAACAGCTCGAAAATTGAGCCTTCGGTTATTACTGAAAATGAAATAAATCACACACATTATTCATACAATACACTCCTTTACGCTGAAACGGCTGAACGGATTTGGATGAAATTTGACAAAGACGTAGCCTGAGACCTGGAGAGGCACATACTTTTCATTAATTTTTACACAGAAAACAGCTAGTTAAAACATAATTAGAATTGTAATCTTATTTACCCAGTATTTATGTCTAAACATGGATGGGTTTGCATAGCAGTGGATAAAGCCAGATTCATGAGAAATAGTATAGGCTATTTAACATCACGCTGCGACCCTTAAAAGCCAGGCAATGGGGGTGAAACCGCGGGGAACAGCTAGTAGTAGTATAAATAATAGTATATTAGGTCTTTACCTATGAAATTGCCGTTCTGCAGTACTGGCCATTTCAAATCAAAATAATTTTTGTTTGGCTAAGAATTCCAATTTCAAATTAATTTTATTTTAAAAACATGGTTTTTTTTTTCCAAAAGTAGTCATTTGTTTATTGATTAGTGTTACATTTTCATCGCATTTCAATCTTTTTCGTCATCATGGATACGTTAAAAATTCGAGTAATTATGGAATACGAGTACCGTCGTAGCAGCAACGCGCCACAAGCGGCACGCAACATCAACGACGTTTACGGAGCTAACACTACAAACCAACGCACCACCTGTACCCTTATTCCGAGTTAAATAGAAATCTATACTCGACGCGTTAACCATAACTCGACCGAATTAAAAAGTTTACTGTTAGACGGCCTATTTTACACACTAGCGCTGCCCCGTGGAAATAGCGGAAACCAAGAGGGCTTTTTCACTTCCATTCCGCGGGGTGGCGCCAGTATCGCTGGCTTTTTCTTGGCAAGGGCCATACAGGAATAACACGTTTATCGTTCGAATCTCGTAACGAGATTAACTTGACACCTCTGCGATATAATAAACTAAATCTAAATATACATAACCATAAACAGTAAAAGAAGTGAATAGACAGAGAATTTTGAAAGTAGTGCGCCCCGATGAGATCAAGTATTTAAGTAGGTATGGAGCGGAGAAAGGATTGTACATACAAGCGCAGTTTTAGCGGTGAATGCAACCCCTTCTCAAAAACCAACCAGACGCAAAAATCTTAAGACTTAGCTCAGAGTAATAGTGAGCCTTGGATAGATTGCAGTCTATGTGAATCCTTAGATTTTAACCCTGCTACTTATGGAAATTGTAATAGTGTAAGTTTGAAATATAAACTGTACCTACGTTAATTTAATATAAATGTATAGAAAGTAGCGCTGCTGGTGTCAATTAGCGTGATACAAAAATATAGAGTATTTATCAAAAAGTTTTCTGTTCAGGGAAACGGATGTCACATGATGTCATCTATTATCACTAATCACTAGTGTCACTTTAGTATGACCAGTAAGAAACAGTTACCCTTGTCTTTAGATATATGTATTATTTTGGATTATGTTACAATTACAACGTAATATCAAAATGTTTATGAATAACTACTTATTGAATCACGTGAAAAATTGTTTCAATTGAAACACGTATTTTGTTGATGGCACCAAAAATGCTGTACAGATTTGGATGTAATTTAGCAGTGAGGTAGATTAAGTCCCAGAATAGCACCAGTCCCATATGAGCGAAACCCCACGACTGAAAATCGTTAGTTATTCATATCAAACTGTAAATAAATATTTATATAATTATATAAATACACAACATATACATCTATACAACAATGACAAAGAATGACATTTAAAGATGGCAGTAATCGATAGTTCCAAAAATATTGATTAAAAAACTTCGTGTATGTCAATACCTACTTTAAGTGTGGGCTGTTCAATGACTAAGTAGACTCATTGCCGATATCGATACTATAAAAAACTACAATATTTAAAATAAATGTTTTATTAATTATCACAAATCGTTAATTAATTTCTACGAAATACAGAGCTGGGATTTTCGGTACTTTCTTTACTCACAGTGTTATTATCAGAGCTGCAAGATAAACAAGACTATCTTGCCACAAAAATATCGAAACCTCTTAAATTATATTGCACAGAAGAAATAAAAAGTCAATTATTTTCTCTAAAATTAATAAGGAATCTTCCATTTTTGTGAGCCTTACATAAAAGTCTGATTTCCAAGAGGAAAACTGACATTTTGTTACCTGTATAGTCTCTGTTTGCAAAAATAAAAAACATTTGTTTCATAATACCATCTATAAAACTCAAAAACTCATCCATGACAGAAAAAAAATTCAGACGCATTCGATTATGGTAACGTTTACTTTTGGTGTTTGTCACGGGTATTGTAGGAGTCAGTAAAACCGACTGTTGTGAGGTTAGGTTCTAAGTTATTCTCTGCAATTCTAAGCATTTCGACCACTGATTAATTGCGGGCCGTAACCGCAAGTTCACCAGCCCAGAAGAGCTGCAAGAGCAGCGGAAACAATAAGAACTGAAACAAAAGTTATAAATAAATAAAATATAACATCAGCCCTTTTTTATAAACTGTCCCACTGCTGGGCACGGGCCTCCTCTCAGAATGAGAGGGAGTAGGCCATAGTGCACCACGCTGGTCAAGTGCGGGTTGGCAGACTTCACACACCTTCAAGAACTTTATGGAGAACTGTCAGGCATGCAGGTTTCCTCACGATGTTTTCCTTTACCGTTAAAGCAAGTGATAATTTCTAATACGCACATGACTCCAAAAAAGTCTGCGGTGCGTGCCTCGGGATCGAACTCGAACCATTTGCCGTGGGAGGCACATGGTTAGACCACTAGGCTATCACTGCATTCAAAACAAAAGTTAGTGGTTCATTAATCTTATGTGATTTGTCCATGATGCAATTAGAGCAACTCATAAATTCGATGCCAATGCCTTTGATACACAAAAGATAAATAACATTACAAGGTAGTTTTAAGTACTACCTACCTACTTAATTATTGTGTGATAATTAAATATTATGTTTGTTTCCAATAAACCCTTATTGTAAAATAACTTTGCGGCTAACATAACACGGCGGCGACTATACAAGTGTGTAGCCGCACTTCTATGGACATGTTAAGGAACCCTACACTGTGCGTGGACCGAGACGCAAGTGGCCGGTTCTATTTCTTAATGCACACCTAATTCCTTAGCATTCTGAAAACATATTTTTTTTAAAGTAGTAAGGTATACCTATGTAATTCTTGATTATTTTCAATTCATTCATACATTTATAAAAATAAAAACTTTATCGATATCGATACAGTACAATAGTAGCTGTCTTTGTTTCTACACGTTTGTTTACAAAATAAATAGGCAATGATGAAAAAATACATTTATAGCAAAACTAAACTGTAAATTTCTAAACTCACACTGAAAATATTGTACCTACCTATATGGATTAACACAACAAATTTATTAGGATTTTTTTTATTTATTGTACACTTAATGTAAACGAATAGGTAGGTACTAACCTGTGAAATGGTAACTGAGATTGATTTTTGGTCTTACACAAACCGCACTACATAATTATAACACAGAAACACATTGAGCTACAAGCCCCTGATCATCTCCAAACATAATAATTACAGTAGCAATGAGTCTACGTGTATCTCGAAAATTGTAAATAAATAAAATAACACGGTTATTTGTCATTTGGCAGAAAATTTGCACGGTCACTTGACAGCAAAGGAAGCAAAGAGAAAAGACGTTTAATACAATGATATCAAGGAGTGTTTACGTAAGACAATAATTATTTATGGCGAATATGTGTCATAGATGACAGGGCGCCACAATATCCATGCGATTAAGAACACAATAACCATTGGACAGGAACACATGAAAAATGCCTACCTACCTATATGAAATTCAGAATACATATTGCTTCTTCTTATATTTCTGTCACATCACTGTCAAACTGACAAGACTTTAATATCGTAATCTTTGGACCACACAAGCTAACGACCGTGTTTTGCGTCCCGTATTTAATACTAGCATTTCCCCGCGGTTTCACTTGCTTTGCTTTTTCACTTTGCTCGGCTTTCAAAGGTCGTAGGGTGATGTTAAATAGCCTATACGATTCCTTATGAATCCGAAACCGACTAGTAGTTCCAGAGATACGCGCGTTCAAATAAACAAACAAACTCTTCAGCTTTATAATATTAGTATAGATGTCCATGCAATCGATAGACGCTAGCGACAGCGTAAAACTCAGAATCCAAAGTATGAGTACGTATTACGCGGTCGCTAGCGACTATAGATTTAACCCTTAACTACCCACTATCGTTTTAAAAGTTTGTATTGTTTACTAACATACAATTGATTGTTACCGAACGTCAAAGTTCAGCTTAACACTCTTGGAGTCAGTGGCTTGTTATACATGTTAGCCATCTTATTAGAACTAATTCAAATACGACCACCACTACCGTTGTGACGTCACTGTGTGACGTTTCATATTGCTCAGACAGGATTCCTTAGAACATAATTATATGCCCCTGGAGGCGTATAGCGGTGAATCATCAAATAACATTTTCCACCACTTTTTGCGGGGGGCGAGGTGAGCACGTACAGCACACTGCGGAAATTTGACAATACCACACAGACACAGGCTTACAGATTGTACTTAAATAAAACCATGTTCTTAAATTTCAACTGTCTAGTACGTTACGTTACGTTTGTCCAGCGTTGAATAGGCGATGAAATGAATTCGCAAGAAGTGGACGAGCGGATTCACAATATCGTGCATTGAATACCATCTACGGGGTGTCCCACGGCTAGTCGGCTATGCCACATGGAGGGAAAGTACTTTAAATATTGGAGATATGAAGTTTTGCTTCAGAGAAACTTCACTTTTAATTTTTAAAATTAAGTAGGTAATACTGCATTCAAAGATTTTTTAAAAGTTGCTTGTTTCATCTGGGAATCGAACCGACTAAACGTGAAAAAATAAACACCTATATTTTTATGATGCCGATTGAGAGGGTTAATTGTAAGCATTAATTCCTTCTGAGTAACATGGCACCTATCTTAAATTACAGGAACACCGTAATATTTTTTTTTCAAATTCCTCTACTGTCTAGCCTAGCGCATAGCCAACATGCATTCAAATAGTATTTTATTGCATTTATCTTGCATATTTCAGGAAAACAGTCTAAAAAAGTACTTAATAGCAAATATAATTAAAGCTATATATGAAAAGCGACACGAAAAGTTATTTTAATAAATTCTTTTCCTAAATTTAGATGTAAATTTTCGCCATGTTATTTTCATTTAAGACACTATGTTACTTAGAAGGAATTAATGCTTATAATTAACCCTCTCAATCGGCATCATAAAAATATAGTATGTTCTTCTTTTCACATTAATTTGGTCGGTTCGATTCCCAGATGAAGCAAGTAACTTTTTAAAAATCTTTGAATGCAGTATTGCTTAATTTTAAAAATAAAGTAGTCTTCATGTAGCAAAACTTCCTAACTATAATATTTAAAGTACTTTTCCTCCATGTGGCACAGCCGTGGGACAACCTGTATAACAAAATTGTGATATAATTTCAACAACGCCTATTCAACGCGGTACAAACGTGACGTCACTTATGTATCAGAAAGAATATACTGTATACTACAATACAATACACCTATTTTTTGCATGCATCGGGTTGGGACAGTAACTGTCATAAGTATTAGGTAATCATAATAAACCAGTCTAGTCGGCGCAGACCTGGTCGAGTTTTCGATAGTGCCAACAATTTTATGGGCAACGACCCAGTTACGGGCAGTTATTTTATTTATTTATTAACACTCGGGGGTGATACGTGATTGTACGTCATAGTAAATAGAAAACTTTAGCTATAGAGCCTTTCTTATAGGAAGTCTTTTCGACGCTATGTTGGCTCCCCTGTCACTTTGTCTAGGTCTTGAACGTTTTATGTATTTTTTAGATTTAAGTGTCAAAGTAAGGCCTGGGACACTAAAAAATGGTAAAAGAGCATTGATGCTAAAATAAAACTTGCAACCTAAAACGTTGTAATATAGGTATTGCCATTCAGAGCTAACGAAGTCCAGTATCTAGTCGAAGGGACTTCTTATGTGAAACGCTCTATTGCTATAATTTTTATGTTTTTACTTACACGTTCGCGGACGGTACCAGTTAAATCTGTGTTCTAAAATGACACAATACATTTTCATATAAATATATTTGACGTTTAAGTACGTAGCATAATATGGGATGTTTTAAAAACTTTATGACAAACGTTTTGTCACGTCATCGATTACATAGGTTTTGCCATTATTAGAACCTGCAACTAATTAGATGTCTTATGGACACAAGACATAATATCTCGTAGGTATATCTTTATTCGTTCCAAAGTCCCAATCATCGTCCTGGAACTGTTCTACCTTGATTTATCCCTATCGAAATCCTCAAAAATCCACATCGGATTTGTCTTGCGCTTTTACGTCAAAAACAAACAAAAGAGCCCGTAAGACACCATTTTCATATCATAATTTTGTTTATAACATAATTCACAACAAAGTAACAATAAAATAATAACGTAAACTTAATACCTAATGATGCTTTTGTCTCGAAGTTTACGACAAACCGCTCCTGCGACGCTAAAATGCGCGCGCACCCCTCCCGTGACACAATCTGACTAAATGTAGAGACGCAGGAGGCGCGCGGGACGTATAATCACGTTGTGCGTGTTACACGTACGTGTGTGTATGTACCGTTGCCGCAAATTGCCAACGACACATTTTTGAAATGGTCAAAAACTGATTCTTTATGACAGTAAAGCTGAGTTTTATATGTTGAGAACATGGTCCACATAATTGAATTTTTACTTGAAAGTTTATAGGAAATAAACGTTCCGGCTTACACGATCTTTTGTTTTTGAACGGCATGGTACGTTGGTTGTGCCATATCAAAATTATACATTATGACGTACAATCACGTACTACCCGCGAGTATTAATAATTAAATAAAATAACTGCCTGTAATTGTGTCGTACACCCTATAGAAATGTTGGATTTTGACACAATGACAGATAAGAATAGAAAATTCAAGTGGTCTCAACCAACTAGACTGAATTAATATTATTATTTTCTTTATTTATTTTAGGGTTCCGTATCTCAAAAAGGAAAAACGGAATCTTTATAGGATCACTTTGTCGTCCGAGACAACGGCGATAGATGGCGATAATAAAAAAATAACTACTTATAAAATATGTTGTGTAATAAGTAGTAGATTTATTAATAGCATTGATTCGTCATTTAACCTATAAAGTAGCTAAGCGGCAAATCACCGTATAACATTTTCTGCCATTTTTTGCGGAGGGCGAGGTGAACACGTATAGCACACACTACGGAAATTTGATAATCACACACAGATACATGCTTGCAGATTATACCTACTTAAATAAAACATGTTGATGCATAATTTATACATACATGTGATAGGAAATTCCATGGTTTCGCAGATTTGAAGTAGCAGACCACCTTTTATAAGAGAATCATCGTAATACGATGTAAAATTATACAGCTGTCGCGCATGATTTAGTTTTATATGGCCTCATCGGTTAAATGGCCAGTGCACATACATAATAATGTCTTAGGTTTTCGCGAATATTACACATTGCGATAAAACAAGTTAAAACGGATTAAATCGCGTATATTACTGATTTTTTTTTCCTGACGTTTCGAACACTTTGCAGCGACAAAAAATATTTTCAATGTACCGGCACAAGATTTTTTAATTATACTTAATCGATATTATTCGATTCATATTCGTTTCGATGAACACAATAATCGCTCACGGTGTCTTGATGTTTTGCTGTATGATATGAAGTTTGGGACTTGATTATTTTTAGAACAGAATTCCAAACAGGTGGTACTTGCCAACCATCCTCTCTATTGAAATTAGGATATTTTTATCATAGACGGTAAGAGTAAGTTGCATCAGTAGACTTCTGACTTCGTACCTCGTCCCATTTGAAAAACTCACGTTGACTGAACACCAATGCCATGAGCTTATCGGAATTTCGATCGTAAGAAATTACGTCCACCACTAGTCTTTGATTCACCTAACTTAATCGGTGTTGCTAATTACCAAAGCATGATAAAAAAATAATAATAATCATAATATTCCCGCAGGGCACCTTGAGGCGAAGTGACGGGGAGTAGCGACCCCGCGGTACCCGAGTGCTCCAGGGAGAAGCCACCGTTCCTCACCTCCGGCTTGCCTTTATTGGCCGGTTGGAGTGAACACTGACGAGGAACAGGTCTCCCGCCTCTAGCTTGCCTTCATTGGCCGTCTAGAGTGGAGTCGCTAGAGCAGAACACCTCTGCTCGGAGGGTGGATGCTGAGCGTAAGTGGTGAGTGGGCCAGTGATGCCGGACCCTCAGGGAGCAAGTGATCTGAGTTTAAAGTCCAGCGAAGCCTCTCCACCCTTCAGTCACTCACGTTCCTGTTGCCCCCTTTGTTGCTACCCGAGCGATTTTTTCAGGGGGCCCAGTTAGTGAGTTGGCAAGTCTCCGTCTGCCATTTTTACGTGTGCACATACATTGTTTCGGCAGGCGCCATAGGTTCCTATAGTTCCCCTTAACTTAGTCCACTACCATCCTACCACAATAGCCCAAGTAGTTTCTTTTTTCCACATATATATTGCAATAGTCCTGCATAAGCTGGTGGTTATCCTTGGGTGTATTTCTATAGTGCATACAAGGATAATCACCAGCTATGTCACCATTAAATTTTACTAAAAAGCTGTCATAAAGGGCCTCTACGTGTTGGCTTCGGCCCCGCGCACGCCTTCAAATGATCCGGGACTCTTAGTCCCGTGTAACAGAGACATATATTCAAAATCATAATATAAAACCAACATTAATAAAATAAATGCGAACAGACCGAATGCGATTATTAACAAAATATTTAAACTTAAATCTCAGAATTTCCGGGGTCAGTTTTTTGAGCCTAAATTGTTTTATTTGTAATACGTACGTATTATTACAACGTACCTTCCTTCCTAAGTTCCTACGTTCATTTAAGTACGAAACTCGAAAACATTATCAAACTTACGCCCTTGTCGTCACGTGATCGTTCGTTCGTTGCCACTTCGTGCATCATGCTGCCGCTCTGCGAAGGCGATGCACGATGCACGATGTGGCAATGTCGCGTCGTGCGTGATGTGCGCTCCAACTTCCAATACGCAATCGGACCTACCAACCTCGGTACTTACCTAACTAATTACTCAATTCGGAAGTAATAATTTCAATATAAAATTACCTACGCTGAAGAGAAGTCTCTCATGAAGGTTATTTTACGTATAAAATAAAGTATCTGTATTTAATTAAAAAAAAAAACAATTCGGTTCTTGACAACATTGAAAATATGCTACACACTTGATTTTTAACTAAAAATGTATATTTTTTGCAAATTACACGAAAATAAAATGCAATATTTTTTGTTATTGTAGCTGTCACAAGAACGGCCTGTCGCACTCTGTTGACGTCACACGCTAGTAAGCCAGTGTTGCCAACTTATTTTTAGGGTAAAGAATTCTTTAGGGTAAATTTGAGGGTAAAATTTTAGGGAGCGCCTCCGCAGCCGGCGCCGACTAGGCTCCCAAAAATAATGCCGTTAGGAACCGGAGTAGCCTTGAAGTAGCAGTGATACCAGACGAAAATAATTGCAAACTACCGTAGCAGCAGATTAATGTTGCCGTGTTTTAAGTTGAATTAAATACCTTAGACTGACTTTGAAATAACAGTGTTAATGTAAAACAAAATACAACTGGGATGGAGGTGGTCGACGGAGCCCTGGTACGCGGAGTTCCTATTTCTATCTGCAAGGTTAAAAGTAACATAACACGAAGGGGTTGACGGGGACTTCGTTCGCTCGCTCATTGAAGCCCCCGTCAACCCCTTCGAACCTAACCTGTCCGTGTCGGGGTGTCCAAGTTCCCGAGCTCGCTTCGCTCGCTCTTGGACCCTAATTAGGTATGTTACTCAAATGAAACATGAAATGTTTTTTTAATTATGACAAATTGCCAACTCCCTTTCCCGCTTTTTTTTCAAAAGTCAGCGCCGGCTGCCAATTTAGCAACCAGTGCCGGCTGCAAATTCAGGTCACGGCGGCGGTCGCGGAGTCACTTCCAAAATTTTTAGGTTAGATTTCGTATTGTTGTTATTGTTTATGATTACTATAGTTTATGGGCTTTTTGGTAAGCAATACATGTAGGTACCTAAGTATTTGAATTGAATTTGAGTTAAACAAATTCAGCATATTTTTATTGTGAAACATGACCATTGATTAAGAAAGAACTTGTTTTATTGTATATCTAAAACCAAAACTTTAGCCAGGTATTTTTGTATAAATAGTTATGATTTTAGAGTAAAATTAATCAGGCATTGGGGTAAAATGAAAATCTTGCTTGGCAACACTGGAGTAAGCACGGCTTTGACAGATTGTAGTTTGCGTTTTATGTTTTCTGGGTGCTATAGGTATTTGATCTTAGAGCTATTTCTGAAGCTGTTTTCATGGAAATCTTCTATCTAGTGGCATAAATATTCATATCGAATCTCAAAATAGAGTCAAATTTTGTGCAAGCTGATACAACCTACCTAAGATAGACGCATTTATGGTTGCACTTTTCTTTAAGAATACCTAACGCTGATTATTATGCTGCGGAACTTAAAAATGTAAAAACAGCAGTGTAAGTACCTACCTGCCACATATTTATTTACAAATCTTTTGTATAATCGTTCAGAAGTTTTGTGAAATCTCATTTTAGGTTATGTTGATAAAAACTTAGAAACATTACCTATAAATTCTTTTGTGTCATGAATCATGATGGACTGCTTAAAGACGTATTTGTACATTGTGGAACTACACACCATTTATATACGCCATTATAGCCAATAAAAATGATTTATTGATGAAATTAATTTCAGCTGCACCGTCTGTCTTGTTGACAAAGCTCGTTTACTAGCGTGTTACGTCACTTCCGCAGAAACAGCGTTTTTGGAGCGGTTTTGGAAATTTATACTTTATCACTGATTTTTATTGATAAATACAGTAGATCTCCCTGAAATATCAATGTAGTGTGCTTATAATATAATGAAGATTAATATAAACCATTTCCCAAAATCAGTCAAATACCTAATTGATTACATAGAACTGGTCTATCCATGTCTATCCATTACATAGGAAAAAAAACTGATTCCGCTAAAAAATATGTTTTTATACGTTTTAAGCCATCTTTAGTGGTTGACATCGGTTGTTAACGAAAGTAACCATTGACAACCGTTTCGTTGAAAACGATGACAACTGGCTTTGCATCTATATACGGAACCTTAAGATGAATAAAGAAAATAACAATAATAATGCAGTCTAGTGGGCAGCGACCTCGGTGAGTTTTCGATAGTTCCAACAAGTATAGGGTCTATGAGCTAGTTATGGTCAGTTATTTTATTTATTTATTTAGAACATGGAAAAGTTACATAAAGAGCGTACTTAAAGAGCGTTTCGCAAGAAGGCCGACTTACATCAGACGAGCGAATGCTCATTCTATTAAATTCTTTTAGTGTAAACAGACGTAGAGCATTATTCTGTCTGCATTCAGAAATTCTATAGAATATTCCAAAAATGCTCGCACGCTTGATGTAAACGGCACTAGAGCATGCGAACAGTTGCTTAGAGCGTTCTTGCATGTTCGGACGTGAAGCGTTCTTGTGTTCCAGCGATTCGTTCGGCCGATCTAAACATCTATTGTGCAAGAATTCTAGTTCTTGGTTCTCATTTTTGCTCGTTGATTTTTCGCTCGTTTACACTAAAAGATCGAGAACGAATGCTCTTGTTCTACGAAGAGTCGTTCGTAACTTCGATGCTACATTGGCACCCCTATCTGTTGCTGCCTGGGACAATAAAAAGTGGTAAAAGAGCATTGGTGCTAAAATAAAACTAGCAACACCGTCTAAAAAGTTGTAATATATTGACATTCAGAGCTAACATCGCGTCGAAGGGACTGTTCTAAATAAATAAATGAAATAACTGCCTGTAACTGGCTCATTCACCCTATCGAAATGTTGAATTTTGACACAATGAGAATAGAAATAGGATTATTCTCCGAAAAAATGTACATTTTGAATTTTGAATTTGGAACTAAACTGACAACGTAACGGATCTGAGAGTTGGTGTAACGAAACTGATGACATAAAACATAATTCACATTACACACGTAGGTAGGTAAGTATACTCAAATATTAATAAAACACTGCTTTTAGATATTTAGGAAATTCATTTGCAAGGCTTTAGTTTCGTTACATTGCGTTACGTTACGAAACTGTGAAATTGTAAAGCTTAATGCATAAAATAAAAACTACCAGACTGACATATTTATAAGTACATAGTTATTTTAAATTAAACTTTACATTTATTATTTAAGAAAATTGTTATTATTTTTGTTTCACTGTGTGATTATTAACCATTCTAAGAGAGAATTATTACTTGTTAAAAAATACACTATTATACCTTAGGCCTTAGGCTGATGAGCTAAAGCCTTGCAAATGAATTTCCTAAATATATCTAAAGGCAGTGTTTTATTTATATTTAAATGTAGGTACTTACCTACCTACGTGTGTAATGTGAACTATGTTTTATGACATCAGTTTCGTTACACCAACTCTCAGGTCCGTTACGTTGTCAGTTTAGTTCTAAATTCAAAATTCAAAATGTACATTTTTTTAGAGAATAATCCTATTTCTATTCTCATTGTGTCAAAAATTCAAAATCCAACAATTTGAAGTGGTCTCCACCGACTAGACTGCATTATTACTATTATTACTTAGAACAGAATACTGTCCCGACACGCCCGCAAAAAAAGAGTGTATTGTATTGTAGTATTTGTAGTGTATTAATATTATTATATTCTTTCTGATCCATAAGTAACCGTTAGTTTTTTCTCTTACAAAACTTACAAATAATAATTGTTAACCGACTTCAAAAAAGGAGGTTATCAATTCGACACGTATGTATCTAGCTACGCCCCGCGGTTTCACCGGCGTAAATTTCGATTCCGTGGTAATATTGGGATAAAAAGTACAGCTATAAGTAACAATATTATGTCATTGTAAGTACCTATCAAGTTTCATTACAATCGGTTCATTAGTTTTTGCGTGAAGAAGTAAGAAACTTATTCTGTAAAGATCTCAGACTGCTTGAAAAGTGATCTTGTTTTGAACTTTTTAGTTATTTTCTTGCAGTCGGGTTTTTTGATTAACTCATTTTTTTTCCTGTTAGGGCTTCTTCACACGTACCACAAACCACAACCACACCACGTGGCCGGGCGTATATTTCGTATTGAAAATGAATAGGTACGACTATTCACACGTACCACATTTTGCAGTCGTTATCGACCGTGTGTGTGATACCGACAACATCGCAACAAGAACGCAACCACCAGCGACACTGCGAACTACACATCACATTTTGCGAACGACACATCGACATTTTGTCGGTACCACAACGCAACTACAAAAAGCTATTCACACGTAACCACTGCTTGACAGCATTTTGTCGTTGCGACGTGGTGTGGTTGTGGTACGTGTGAATGAGCACTTAGTGATTTTTTTGCATTTGAATGAAAAAAAACAAACTTTTAATTTTTATTATATTATAATTAAATAATGAATACAATCAAGTGTTGCCTTTTTTCCAGGACGTGCAGTTCCTGTCAATGTTATGATCATCATCTTATCAGCGCGCTATGGATGCGATGCGAGCTATGGATGCGTGCTAGATGTGTGGTCGATAATGGAGTAGCTATGTGTATTGTCGATACGTCACATAGCTCGAGCTGCGCATCTTCCTTGCACGGCTACCTACATAGCATAACATCAGTGGAAACGGTCACATAGTTTTGCAGCCTAGCTTTTATATTTTCGTAGCATAGCTGCATAGCACATCTCTGTTGGAAAGGCACCTTAAGGCGCTATAGGTCCAGCGAAATATTTTAGGTGCGGGGGTGAAGAACACGATGCGGCGCGCGCGCCCGCGGGCTACGGGGTGTCGCGTTGACGAGATCTCTTGCGGCGGGCTGAGCGCGACGCTATTACTTTTAGTGGAAATTGGCGCGCACATAGTGTAATTAAAGTACCTAGTTGTCAAACTTTATTAGGTACCTACTTTTGGTACAAGTTAGTTTAGCGAATTAAGTCAATTTATTTTTGTGGTGGTTATTTGGAAAAACTAGGTAGGTAATACCTACCTAGTTTTTCCAAATAACCACCTATTCCGATTTCTAAAAGGTTAGTACATACTATGTACTAACCTTTTAGAAATCGGAATAGGTAGCGTTATAAAATAAATAAATAAAAAAGTTTCTAGAACAAAAACTGTCTAAATTTCTAACTTAGCAAAGTTACAATATCCAATTGCCTATAACATAGCCTATTTCTTATCGGATCTGCAATATTCTTGTTAGATACATGTTTCTAGACTACCACACGTCTAGTAAGACACAATTTATCATCCTAACTTACACACAGAAATATCGCATTTTCAAACACATATCGATCTATATTATAGGCACAATATCCATGAAATTCAGAGTCTTTACACAACATTATGTCCTAGCCTTCCTACCGAACCTAAATACATGACTAGATTCTATATAACACATTACAACAATCCTACAAATGCAATTTTATGTACATAACACTTATTCTCAAATTATAGCTTTCCTATCGTCGAGAGGTATAACTGCTTATGTACATCTTATGTAAACAACATTCCTACACTATAAAACCACGATGTACACAAAACCTCGATTGTGGTTACAAAGGTATTCACGACTTTACATAAAAAACATGAAATCTTATTCCTACACAATAGGCTATTTGACTCATTTTGGGAAATGGTTTATATTAAATCTTCATTATATTATAAGCACACTACATTGATATTTCAAGGAGATCTACTGTATTTATCAATAAAAATCAGTGATTAAGTATAAATTTCCAAAACCGCTCCAAAAACGCTGTTTCTGACAGAAGTGACGTAACACGCTAGTAAACGAGCTTTGTCAAAAGACAGATGGTGCAGCTGAAATTAATTTTATCAATAATTCATTTTTATCGGCTATAGTGGCGTATAAATGGTGTGTAGTTCCACAATGTACAAATACGTCTTTAAGCAGTCCATCATGATTCATGACACAAAAGAATTTATAGGTAATGTTTCTGAGTTTTTATCAACATAACCTAAAATGAGATTTCACAAAACTTCTGAATGATTATATAAAAGATTTGTAAATAAATATGTGGTAGGTAGGTACTTACACAGCTGTTTTTACATTTTTAAGTTCCGCAGCATAATAATCAGCGTTATTCTCAAAGAAAAGTGCAACCATAAATGCGTCTATCTTAGGTAGGTTGCTGTTATCAGCTTGCACACAATTTGACTCCATTTTGTGATTCGATATAAATATTTATGCCACTAGATGACTATATAGAAGATTTCTATGAAAACAGCTTCAGAAATAGCTCAAAGATCGATTAAAGCACCCAAAAATATAAAACGCAAACTACATCTGTCAAAGCCGTGCTTATGCTCAAAGACTACATATATACATACATATATACTTATGCTTACATTGCTTACTCCAGTGTTGCCAAGCTAGATTTTCATTTTACCCCAATGACTGATTAATTTTACTCTAAAATCATAACTATTTATACAAAAATACCTGGGACCTGGCTAAAGTTTTGGTTTTAGATATACAATAAAACAAGTTCTTTCTTAATCAATGGTCATGTTTCACAATAAAAATATGCTGAATTTGTTTGTTTAACTCAAATTCAATTCAAATACTTAGGTACCTACATGTATTGCTTACCAAAAAGCCCATAAACTTTAGTAATCATAACAACAATACGAAATCTAACCTTAAAATTTTGGAAGTGACTCCGCGACCGCCGCCGTGACCTGAATTTGCAGCCGGCACCGGTTGCTAAATTGGCAGCCGGCGCTGAATTTGGAAAAAAGCGGGAAAGGGGGTTGGCAATTTGGCATAATTAAAAAAAACATTTCATGTTTCATTTGAGTAACATACCTAATTAGGGACCAAGAGCGAGCAAAGCGAGGGAACTTGGACACCCCGACACGGACAGGTTAGGTTCGAAGGGGTTGACGGGGGCTTCAGTGAGCGAGCAAACCGAGCGAACGAAGCCCCCGTCAACCCCTTCGTGTTAGGTTACTCTTAACCTTGCAGATAGAAATAGGAGCTCTGCGTACCGGGGCTCCATCAACCACCTCCATCCCCCTTGTAAGTCCAAAAAAGTTGTATTTTGTTTTACATTGACACTGTAATTTAAAAGTCAGTCTAAGGTATTTAATTCAACCTAAAACACGGCAACATTAATCTGCTGCTACGGTAGTTTGCAATTATTTTCGTCTGGTATCACTGCTACTCCAAGGCTACTCCGGTTCCTAACGGCATTATTTTTGGGAGCCTAGTCGGCACCGGCTGCGGAGGCGCTCCCTAAAATTTTACCCTCAAAGGGCACTGGCAGACGCCCATAGAACGCTGGGCCTCAGATTGTGTAAGTCGGTACAGATATGAAATTAGTTTGGTGTGATCGAGTATTTCAAGAGTATTTAAATTCATTTTTTATTTGTTTTTGTACGTAATTGGGTTAAAGAGAAATATTCTTATTTCTGACAGTGAGGTTAAGTATGGTGTGAATGATCCAGTGAAGTACAGCCCGACTAATGAGTTCTCAATTCAAAGGTTTTAGTTGCTGTCACTATGATATTCTGTGGAAGCACGCGCCAGCCAGCATGCACCCGTTTTTGTTTTAGTGGTTTTTTCAAAATGTCAATGGCATAATCATTTTATTTCTTATTTATTTCGATTTTTGTTTCCAATTCTTAATCTCTAAGATAAATTAGGCAAAGAACAATTAAAATATATTTTTATTTTTGGTTAAGCTTTTATTACTGTACCATATCAAGCCTAAAACTGCCGACGTCCTTTACTCTAAAGAATTCTTTACCCTAAAAATATGTTGGCAACACTGGCTTACTAGCGTGTGACGTCACCAGAGTGCAACTGGCCGTTCTTGTCACAGATAAAATAACAAAAAATATTGCATTTTATTTTCGTGTAATTTGCAAATATATACATATTTTAGTTGAAAATCAAGTGAAATAAGTTTATTTACGCTATGAACTGATAGGATGACCACAATCTATAGCATATTTTCAATGTTGTCAAGAAGCCTATTCTAATAAGAAAATAATACAAATCCAATAGGAAACAAATTGTTAACATTAATCAATACTAAAATTAAGGAAATAATAACTCAAAATAACATAAAACACGATATTAAAACCGACAAGTACAATGACCCCTTTTGATCGGCGCCGGCTCTTGGACCCTAATTAGGTATGTTACTCAAATGAAACATGAAATGTTTTTTTAATTATGCCAAATTGCCAACCCCCTTTCCCGCTTTTTCCAAAGTCAGCGCCGGCTGCCAATTTAGCAACCGGTGCCGGCTGCAAATTCAGGTCACGGCGGCGGTCGCGGAGTCACTTCCAAAATTTTAAGGTTAGATTTCGTATTGTTGTTATGATTACTAAAGTTTATGGGCTTTTTGGTAAGCAATACATGTAGGTACCTAAGTATTTGAATTGAATTTGAGTTAAACAAACAAATTCAGCATATTTTTATTGTGAAACATGACCATTGATTAAGAAAGAACTTGTTTTATTGTATATCTAAAACCAAAACTTTAGCCAGGTCCCAGGTATTTTTGTATAAATAGTTATGATTTTAGAGTAAAATTAATCAGTCATTGGGGTAAAATGAAAATCTAGCTTGGCAACACTGGAGTAAGCAATGTAAGCATAAGTATATATGTATGTATATATGTAGTCTTTGAGCATAAGCACGGCTTTGACAGATGTAGTTTGCGTTTTATATTTTTGGGTGCTTTAATCGATCTTTGAGCTATTTCTGAAGCTGTTTTCATAGAAATCTTCTATATAGTCATCTAGTGGCATAAATATTTATATCGAATCACAAAATGGAGTCAAATTGTGTGCAAGCTGATAACAGCAACCTACCTAAGATAGACGCATTTATGGTTGCACTTTTCTTTAAGAATAACGCTGATTATTATGCTGCGGAACTTAAAAATGTAAAAACAGCTGTGTAAGTACCTACCTACCACATATTTATTTACAAATCTTTTATATAATCATTCAGAAGTTTTGTGAAATCTCATTTTAGGTTATGTTGATAAAAACTCAGAAACATTACCTATAAATTCTTTTGTGTCATGAATCATGATGGACTGCTTAAAGACGTATTTGTACATTGTGGAACTACACACCATTTATACGCCACTATAGCCGATAAAAATGAATTATTGATAAAATTAATTTCAGCTGCACCATCTGTCTTTTGACAAAGCTCGTTTACTAGCGTGTTACGTCACTTCTGTCAGAAACAGCGTTTTTGGAGCGGTTTTGGAAATTTATACTTAATCACTGATTTTTATTGATAAATACAGTAGATCTCCTTGAAATATCAATGTAGTGTGCTTATAATATAATGAAGATTTAATATAAACCATTTCCCAAAATGAGTCAAATAGCCTATTGTGTAGGAATAAGATTTCATGTTTTTTATGTAAAGTCGTGAATACCTTTGTAACCATAATCGAGGTTTTGTGTACATCGTGGTTTTATAGTGTAGGAATGTTGTTTACATAAGATGTACATAAGCAGTTATACCTCTCGACGATAGGAAAGCTATAATTTGAGAATAAGTGTTATGTACATAAAATTGCATTTGTAGGATTGTTGTAATGTGTTATATAGAATCTAGTCATGTATTTAGGTTCGGTAGGAAGGCTAGGACATAATGTTGTGTAAAGACTCTGAATTTCATGGATATTGTGCCTATAATATAGATCGATATGTGTTTGAAAATGCGATATTTCTGTGTGTAAGTTAGGATGATAAATTGTGTCTTACTAGACGTGTGGTAGTCTAGAAACATGTATCTAACAAGAATATTGCAGATCCGATAAGAAATAGGCTATGTTATAGGCAATTGGATATTGTAACTTTGCTAAGTTAGAAATTTAGACAGTTTTTGTTCTAGAAACTTTTTTATGTGACTAGGTAGGTCCATGGGAGTTGTACCATTGGATAGGTAGGATTTTCCCCAAATTATGATGTGTAATTTATGGTTGGATATTTAAATAAAGTAGATTAGAAGGGCTCACACGTAGTGAAAACGAAAGTGAATTAGGATTCAAAAACACGGCTCTATGTGAGGTAAAGTAATTAGGTTATATAAGAAACGCGTGCTCTCCGAGGCACGGAGGGGTCTCGATGTGTAAATAACGGTCACCCATCCAAGGACTGACCGCGGCAAGCGCAGCTTAACCTCGCAGATCGATCGATTAGCGCGGCCGTCATTTAGCTACGAGCTTTTTTTTAATAAATTATGATTATAATAATAAAATGCGAAATCCTAATCAAAGAAGAAAATTATATGAATTAATAATTTTAATATTATATTAATATTAATATAATTTTCTTCATATTGGTGGCATTCAAACGTCTATGCTTCGGGACTTCCCGGATAACGTCTGATTTAAACATTTATCTACGAATTATTTATTTATAATACAAGAGTGTAAGCAAGCATATTCTTTATTATTTGAGACGTATAAGATTTAGTTTGAATAGGATTTCGCATTTTATTATTATAATCATAATTTATTTATCTATATTATTTATTTATTTATTATCTAAAATGATGTACCTATCTATTGCATCTTTTGTTTGACGGATTTTACTGACGGAAAAATATTTAATCATGACGAATTTTTGACGGAAAATACCAACCTGCTTAGCGGAATTTTGAAATTGTAATTGGCAACACTGTTAGGATCCTACCTACGTTTATCAGTCAATAGGTGGTCAATAGCGCTATTTGCCCAAATATGTGCTAAAACCTAACCTTAATTGTATAAAAAATATTATATTAATGATATTATTACGTTTGTTAGTCATTTTCACAAAGAATTATTGAAAATAATCATTTCGTGAGCGGCGAAAAATTTGGCACACATCCTACTCCGGTGAGGTCTGAGACCGGACTGAAGCAGTCGTGCGCACGTTCTTAGGAACGTTTTTTGGGTATAAAAAATTATCTAAAATTGCCGTTTTAATTTTTATACAATTTTATTAATGAATTCACTAACTCAATTATTAAATAATATGTTAAAAAAATTTCAAAAATTAAAACGTAAGAAATAAGTCTAAAAAATGAAATATTCGTAATGAAAAAGTATCTTCGAGAGGTATCTTTGGAATTTTTTTCTATCGAGTGAAGTTATTCATATCGTGTATTGAATTAATGATTTCACTAGCTAATATGCTTAAGTATACCATATATTTTTTTCTGGGTGGAAACTGTAAGAAATCTTATAAAAAAATGAAAAATTCTAGAGCTCATTCTAGCGTTTTGTGAACCCATAGCGCCTTAATGCTGGCTTTTCCCAAGCATCGCCACAAAAACTGCTCTTGTGCTGCCCACATCCAATAGTTTCTCGCCACCTTCACCAAGTTGTTAGTCCACCTTGTGAGGTCTACCCATTCATTCATTTCTATCCATTCGCGCCGTGCGCGGCCACTTAAAATCTTTTCGGCTCCACCAGCCACCCGTTCTACGAGCTATTTACCCCATTTAGGTTTGGCATTTCTTCTGGCTGTGTCGCTTACCTTGGTTTCCCTGAAAACCTTATTTCTGATTCATTCACGCAGGGAAACTCCAAGCACTTTATTCGTTTATTATTATTCAAATGAAAATAGCTCTAAAAGTTAAATAGGTAGGTATTTCGTTTTGAGTAGGATATTGATTCATAAACATGACATGTTAGATCATTTAGATCAATGTTTTCTTCCTACACTTAGATATCCTTGAAGTAGTCGCAACTAAATAAAATGGCGTTGATTGTATTTAAACACTGCCTCACTGCTAGAAACAGTAAATATCAAGGTCCAAAAATAACATAGGAAAGTATAAGTTTTTAACGAATTATCTCTTTGATTGACGTATTGTTTTGACATAATAACATTTTTAAGAAGTTTTAATGGCTTTCATTTAGGGTTCAATACATCAATAATTTATGTTTAAAACCTGAAATCCGACAATAAACGAACGTAACCAAAATTGAAACGATCTTAAACTGGGTGATAGGTTAAACGTGGGACATAGTGAAGGATGGTGTTCAGTTTTCAATACTAGTGCGATTAACTACGGGACCAACCTTGAAATCACGAAATCAAATCAACTGTTCGTTACAACGAATGTTAACAATATTATGTCCCCCGCTCTAACTTTCCAACCGCGTTATCAAAAAATCAGGAAAAAATCAACCTCATAGCATCCATCATCCAATCGCCTGATGATAAGCGATGATGCGGTCTACGATGGAGCACGCTTGCCTAGATGAAACCAATTCACTCTCAAATAAATAATAATTTGCTATTTTCAGTTTTGAGTTTGACAACCGCAACAATGCTTTGTACAATACAAACTTATATTACCTATATTATTATTACTTACTGGTAGTGTTTTGTGTTTTATAAATAAATATTTGCGATCATAAAACTAAAATACTTCTTATTACGGAACCCTAAAAAAAATCCGGTATTTTTACGAAATGTCAAAACAAGTCATTCAAACAATTTTTGGTTTCACAAATGTGAATACAATAATTTAGATGTACACATAAATTAAAATCCTTACTGAACCCATCGCCGTGGCACGACACAGGCTTTACTTTATTGTCTTTGAACTAGTCTAGCAAGATCTCTTTTGCACTAGCACGGCCACCCCGCGGAATTAGCAGAAAGCGTTTAGATGGGTATATAAACTCCTTGCTACAATACTTTTTATACTCATTTCAAGATGACACTGCTCTTTGGTCGCGTTATAATATTACGAGGCTCGCTAGCGTCTGCGTTTATAATGCGACCAAATGACAGTGATAGCTCGAATGTATTAAAATCAATTATAATAGTGTAAATTTAATTTGGTCGAGTTATGGTTTACGCGTCGAGTATAGATTTCTATTTAACTCGGAATAAGGGTACTGTTATTGGTTTGCTCGCTACCGTTCTGGAAATTTCGACCTGAAAAATGAACCTCGCGGTCGTCCGAACACTTTGGTTGACAATGACGAATTAAAGGTGATTGTGGAAGCTGATGATACACAATCTACGGCTGAATTAGCAGCAGCTTTCGACGTTAGCGTCAAAATAATATTGGTCCATTTGCGTCAAATTAGCAAGGTAAAAAAGCTTGACAAATGGGTGCCCCACGAACTCAATGATCGCCAGCGCGAAGTACGCGTCGAGACGTGCCTTGCACTGCTCAACAGACACACAAATGAAGGAATTTTGAACCGCATTGTTACCTGCGATGAGAAATGGATTCTGTTTGATAACCGCAAGCGCTCAGCAAGTTGGTTGGATCCTGGTTCAGCACCTAAACAATGCCCTAAACGAAAACTTACCCCTAGAAAAGTGATGGTCACTGTTTGGTGGTCTAGCGCCGGTGTGATTCATCACAGCTTCTTACCAAACCGGGTGAGCATTACTGCAGATGTGTACTGTGAAGAACTGAACACAATGATGAAGAAGCTGGCACATCTCCAACCAGCATTGGTCAATCGCTCGTCTCCACTGCTCCTGCACGACAACGCGCGACCTAATACTGCACAGCAGACGGTCTCCAAGTTGCAAGAACTGGATTATTATGCAATTAGTGAATAAAGGACGGATTTAAAGCGAGGGCCATAGATGAATCACGAGCTAGTGAAGGATTCTAACGATTGAATCACGACCGTAGGGAGTGATTCATGATGATTGAATCACGAGCGTAGCGAGTGATTCAAGTGTTAGAATCCTGAGCGACGCGAGCGATTCATGGCCCTCGATATAAATCCGTTTTATTCAAGAGTTGCATACTATACTTTATACCATGACTACGAGAAAAAGAAAGATTTAAGTGAAAATATACATATAATGAAGAAAAAGTAAAGTTAAATTGGCTTTGATGTAAACCAGCCGTGATTTTTTGGGTAGCAAGCTTTCCACCTTTCCACTATATCGGCCGCCCTCTCTTTCACAAACTCAGGTGTTAACACATCTTCATCACTAGAATGCATTTTTAATCGATTAGAACAACACTAAACAAACACAAAATTAAAGTAACACTAAACTTTGTGTTCGTACAACTTACAGTATTCAAAATAGCGCCAATTTACTAAGGACAGCAAAGAACACAAAACAGTTTTTATTCTAATGCTAAACTCCTTGTCGAAAATGTCGACAAATCAAATTGAATTTAGAACACATCAATATAGGTCGAATACACAGATTACACTTACACTAGATACGGCAAGCCACGACCAAGCGTGCCCTGCATGTTCGACTGTTCGTACTAAAAAAAGTCTGTTAGCTCAGTGACGCTTAGTGATTGAAACAATTCTGTTTACTCTGAGCACATCACTAAATGGCTGGGGTGAAGTTATCGTAGGTATAAAAAAGATGACACGTTCGGTTTTCATACAAACTCATAACGTGCCGCATCTAGCATAGGTTCTTTAAATCTGTGGTCGAATACATTGGTGTGTTCCATTTTCAAACATCAAAACAGTGAGTAAAAGTGCTTTTTATTCACTGTTTTCAGTGAATAAAATAAGCTTTTTAGAGGGGGAATGGTATAAATAAACATTTGGTTTATCGACAAAACTAAACAGGTAGGTAGGTACTCACTTCCTTGCATAATCGAAGATTTGATGTTGCCGCGTTGAATAAACGATAGATAATGGTGGGCCGAAGGTACTCTCTTTTTGGCCTGAAAAAAAGAAACAACTTATATGAAAAAACCACAATACAGAATACTATTTCCGACATATACGAGTATGGCATTGAGATTATATCGAAACCAAATCGGAACTCATTTTTATTTACGAGAATTGGGCTTCTGGTCTGGATGTTTTGTACATAATAGGAGGTCTATGTTTTATAAACACACCCACTAAATGTGAAGGTTTAAACAACATAGAGAATTAATTACTACGTTTGACCACTGCGTGTTGTGAATGTAGACCATAATCTCCTCTGACATCGCTCGGCAGTACTGACATAATATAATCGGCCTTTAATGGTCCCACTGTTGAGAATCAGGCCTCTTCTCTGTAGGAGGAAGTGGGCTTTATTTCACCTTGGTTCAGTACGGATAGTGGATGTACTTGCGTCTACTACTCGAATATTCTGAGATCACGGAACTGTGACCATCGTGTACTTACAAATTCAAGCTGAGCATCGACCAGCATATCCCCAATGGTGCACTCTCCGAACACGCAGTCATCAAACCGCATGGTGTTCTCTGTAGACCCTACTGGGACATTCTCTGCCTCATGGACTCGCTTTGCGTAGGGGGCCAATTTCGCCTTTATTGTGGGGTCTGCAAAGTACATAAATAATTTAAAAAAATATCTAGTAACTGTTATGCAGTAGTTTCATATTGACATATTATCATGCCTGTATAGAAGGGGTTGGCGAAAGTGCTCACACATTTCAATTTCAACGGATCATGAGATACAGCCATGTGACAGATGGACGGATGGACAGGCGGCAGCGTAGGTTTGGTAATAGGACCCCGTTGGCAGTTTTCAGTTGGCATTGGTTCCTATTAATAGTTGCATGAACAATAATTTTAAGGTTAATCTAATAATAAATGACTTTATCTTTGATAGCGTTCCTTGCAAAACAATTTTTGCAACTTAGCGCAATTGCGAACATTATGCATATCGACAGTTCCTGGTTTTACTTATCATCATCCGCCTAGCCTTTTCCCAAACTAGATTTGAGTCGGCTTCCAGTCTATGTGGCTGAACTCAATATTTTACGTGGAGCGACAGCCATCTGATCTCCACAACCCAATTATTATTGGGGAATAATACCGGTATTCGAAAGTTAGACCAGTTGTCAGACTTTTGAGCTCCTGACTACCCGTAACGACTGTCAAAGACATTCCAATGACAACCGTGACCGACTATTTAATATAGGCACGGAGAGTCTTAAATTTTCGATATATTAAGAACCGTCACCCATCCAAGAACTGACCCCGGTAAACGCAGCTTGACCTCGCAGATTGATCGATCAGCGCAACTGTCATTTAGCCCTCTATACCTAAGGACTAATATATATACTAGAATATTGATTGAACATATTTAAATGAAGAAATAAGACAAAAACCATACCTTCAGGTATGGATCGGTCCAGGAACAGTGGGTTGCCTTCCCACTTGACGTAGTCTCCGCGGATGTCGAAGTAGACCGTCAGGTTGCCCATGTACTTGGTGAAAGCTGATGCTTGGACTATTAGAACCTGAAATTAAAGTAGAACATGGCTAGTATAGTTAGTATACCACCTGGTTTCCACACTTAGCCTCTTGATTGGGCAATTGTGCGTAGGTGACTACAGGAAAGATTTCGTGGTCACGTATACCAACTCAGCTCCTGCCAGAAGTCCAGGAGATCCCGTAGATTTACGAGCACGTCTATAAAGTTTCAGGATTGTCCAGTAACTTCCCTCTTTGTTCGGTCACGCTCTTGCAGTGTAAGATTACATGAGCTGGAGTTTCTTCGGCCTCCATGCACCCTATTAGCTGGATCAGTTCAATATGATTTAGGGACGAATTTAAATCTACGGGCTCAGCGCGGGCTGGCTCGAGCAAGGGTCGGTTCGGACGAAAGTGTCGAAAGCCAGGCTATTGTTATTACTTTACCTGATGTTTCTTATCCACAGAATTCTCAATGAACACTGGATAGGTTCCGTCGACCGGCTCCCCGCTGGGTGCGGCCCCGTTCCAGAGCAGTGAATGAGTATGTCCTCCCACGATGATGTCAATGTGCTCTGCTGAGTCGCGGGCTATCTCCCTGTCGCACAAAATAAAAAAATATAAAAAACATCAATTTTGGAAAAAAATACTTGGACGTTTTTCGGGGACGATGACGAGAGAATTCAAAGAATCTTCCAAAGCCTTGACTATCCTACTAATATTATAAATGTGAAAGTTTGTGATGATGGATGTATGTATGTATGGATGTTTGTTACTCTTTCACGCAAATACTACTAAACGGATTTTGATGAAACTTTACAATAATATAGCTTAGACATCAGAATAACATATAGGCTACTTTTTATCCCAAAAACGCGGGCGAAGCCGCGGGCGGAAGCTAGTTAAAAAAATATATTTAAAAAGTGAATCCCGACTACTAAAAAATAACTTTCTTCTCTGAAAGAACTTCAGTCTAAGAGACATGATTTCATTCTTGTTTCATGCTTTTCTGTTCGATTTTTGTCGCAGTGGGGTTTCAGTTTTTGTAATTATTATGATAGTCAGATTCATGAGGCTATTTAATATAGGCTATTTAATTCGCGTTGAAAATAAGGAGTGTATTAATAGCTAGACTGTGACTATTATACACCCACACTTCCTCAGTTAAGTTTAAGTCCCATGTAATTGCAAGCTGGGCATTGGGCTTATTGGGCAAAACTCCAGACTCCGGATCCTAATGGGAAATCCAATAACAATTTGCCCGACCCCGGGATCAAACTCGGGACTCCAAGTCGCACTTACGACCACATCAAGGTATTCCCTCATTACACCTCATTATTCGTTTATACCTCAGCATTACAGTCCGGTACATTATGGTCTAAATTGAGCTATTACCAACCTCTTATCTCATTGACAGAACAATGGATTCTCAGATCAAACGAAGATAAAATCGTTTGAATTGCCGGAACGAGATGTTATTGTCTTGCCATGTTGTGTTAAGAATGAGTCACCAATTTGCTCATAATTTCAGGAAAAAAGAGAGGTAGAGCAGCGGTGACGCCGACTTACAAGCCGTAGGTTGTAGATTCGAACAACGACACACTGCAATTTGTTTCATCACCTCTGCTCTAAAAATGGTAAAGCAAAACATCGAAAGGAAAGCTGTATGTCCTAGAACCGAAAATTCGAAGACATGACTGTGACTGCCACCAACCCGCACTAGGCCCACTCCCCTGTCCGTGAGAGCAGGCCTCAGTCCCAGCAGTCGGAATTATAATAGGCTGATTATTATGATTATGCTATGCAAGAAAAGGCCAGAGGCATAGCGTGGACTAATATAGACGTGGGCGAAGTCGCCTCAGCGAGGCCTCTTTTCTTTCGTTTCTAAGATTTACCCAATAGATCTATTCTATTTTACCAAACATGCTTTGACACGACATACCTACATACACGGTAGTTACAACGGTCTCGCAGTCACACTTAAGAGGGACTTCTTGTGAGACAAACACGCTTAATTGTGACATTCTTTTTCGAGCGTAAAAGTTAACAAATTAATTAGTCGTCTGTAATAAAGGCTGGAGGCATCGCATTTAAAGAGTCCTCGCAAGGCCGCTTTATGTGCGAGGCCGTGGACGAGAGCACACTTCGCCCACGCCTAGCTACGCCACTGTAAAAGGCAACCGAGATAGGTAGGAACCGATGTAACTAATTGTTCTGGTATACCTACACATTGACACTTGCTCGCAAAGCATGACCAATTCCATCTCTATTCTACCAAGATTAAACAAAGTTCTTTCTATCCAACTCGTTATCTCTTCTGCCCGAGTACGCAGCGACCCGTGCTTGGCGTTGTAGACTTTTGTCGACTGAAGAATAGAAACAATTCTTATCTTCGTTTTTAACATCGTCATGCTTGATAGAAATCTTTCTACAATCTGTCATTTTGTCTATTATACCGTTGATAGAACCCATTTCTATAGTCCTCATGCTTCGCGTGCTGAAATACATCTCATAATAACCATTTTGTCTACTGTGTTTATAGCTTACGTAGCTACTTACTTGTCAACTTCAAGTCCACAATGTGACAGTAGTATGATGATGTCCACTCCTAGTTCATACAACGCTTCTGCTTCGCGCTTCGCCGCTTCTTTGGGGTCAGTGAACTTCACCTTACCAGGCGAAGATAGTTTCTGCAAATAATTATAATATTGAAGAGCAGAATGGTTTTGGTTTTTGAAAAAATTGCGGACATACAAACATACAAACAGGTCAAATACTGAACCTCCGTCTTTTGAGGTGGGTCAGTGATGAAATAAATACGAACACGGGTAACCCGTAATGACATGATATATCTAACGTAGAGACACGGACAGTTATGACATCTCAATAACTAGCTATCGCACAATTGCTTCAACTTGAAGATAACAAAACAATAGATAATGTTGATGTGACATATTCTTAGAAATGTTTGTAATTGAAACCCAGAACAATGATTGTAACCCGAGATACATTCTTGAAGATTGCATACAGTGATACAAGATATTGATACATAAAAATTACACAATCTAGATCATTATTGGAACTTTTTAGATATACTGCGCTGTTGATCTAGTGCAGTGGTTCTTGACTGGTGGTCCGCGGACCACTGCTGGTCTGGGTGGTAAGGGACAAAAAGTATAAAATAATTTCTAATGAAATTAAAAACGTGTTTTTCGTTTCCTACTATCTGTATTCTTACCTATCTAAGAAATGAGCATACTTTCCGAAACATAATAAACACATTTCATTTCAATTTAAAAAAAAAAAAAAAATAGTTTTCGACAATCAAAAAAGTTGCACTAAACTAATAGACAGTTTTTAAGTGGCCTATCTTTTCGATTTTTTACCAAATTCCCAATATACTGACGTGTCCACATTTCTACAATTCGTTATTTATTATCTTTTTGTAAACTGGAGTCAAAGGTTCGGGCTGAAAACCAGCGCTTGGCTAGGGGACCTAAGCAATATGCTGACGCCCGAACCTTTTGCTCCCGGTAGTGCTGTAATACTGGAAACAATAAACCTTTATTCTATTCTATTCTACTATTTTTAAGTGTGACGTATGCAAACTAATGAGTCATCGGCCTAGCCTTCTCCTAAACTAGTTGGAGTAGCTTCTAGTCAAACTAGATATTGTGAAATATCAATATTTTACGTAGAGCAACTGCCACCTGACCTCCACAACCCAATGATTAGGTAATACCGGTATTCGAAAATTAGAGCAGTTGTCAGATTTTCGGGCTTCTGACTGTTCGTAACGACTATCATCTGATCGCTTAAGAGGGCTCTCGCATTCGGCACCTCTCTCGCTCGCACAAAACCATATAAGTATTTTAAGAAAGTTGAATGAAAAGATGCATTTTTGAAAAATGTAATCTGATACAGAACTACAAAATTATATTAATTATAATATTATAAACTCCAATTTAATGATTAAAAACACATGAGTTAAACATGTCTTAAAAACACATCGTAATCGTTTTTTAACCTTGTTTATTAGATATCACAGTAGAAATGTGTTTTAATTATTTACCTGTAAAATTAATATTATTTTGTAGTTCTGTATCAGATTACATTTTTCAAAAATGCATCTTTTCATTCAACATTCTTAAAAATGGTTCTGTGCGAGCGAGAGAGGAGACAAAATTCCGAGAGCGCAAGTGTGCACACCACGTTTTTTAAGCGCCGTCGATGCGAGTTTAAACGCGCGTCGACGGCGCGCTGTTATCCTACAGAGGTCTACAGGCTGCGTCTGACTTGCGTGCGTATCGCGTCTGTATCGCGACAAACGAGCGTCGACGGTGCGCTTAAAAAATGTGGTGTGCACAGGCCCTAACATGTAAGATTTTTACGTCATTTTTTTTTTTACTTTATGAGGCCGGTGTTTACTATCTGACTACCTTTGAGAAGAAACACCAAAACAATATGTACCTTTATAATAAAAAAATATATAATAATAAACTCAAAAGTCAGTCTCATTTAAATTCCGGACAATCAAGAATTAAACTAGGTATGTAAAAACCATGCAGGTTAGGCTGGAATGGCCTTTAGAAGAAAGAGCCACACAGAATTTAGTGGACCTGTCCTGACTGTGCACGCACGTGCCGGGTATCTTAGTAGCCACGTAGTAGCTCAACCCTGACCTGACCTGATTAGGCGAGATGGCAGTCAAACGGAAGCCTATTATTAAATCTATACTCATATTACAAAGCTGAAGAGTTTTTTGTTTGAACGCGCTAATCTCTAACTACAGATATTTTATTTCACGAAGTCCGTTGGGTTATGAATGTTGTGGCGTATTACAATTCAAAGCCAAAAACAGCATTACAATGCTTTAATGTGCGTAAGCGCGGCAGCGCTCAGTCACACGATCGCAACGCTTATCGGTACACATTACACACACAACGAAAGTTAAACGGACTTCGTGAAATAGAATATCTGTACCAGTAGGATTCGAAAAAATATTTTTATATGTACCTATATGATAACCAGATTCTTGAGTAATAGAATAGACTATTTAACATCCCGCTATGACCTTTAGGAGTCGAGCAACGGGGGTAAAACCGAGGGGAACAGCTAGTATCTAAATAAAAGAAAACCTTACTGCAGTATCAGGCGTGATCAGTCCAATGAGACCGATCTTTCTGCCCTTCCTCTTCACGATGTGATGCGGCTTATACAGCCCTTGCAGAAGCGGTTCTTCACTGGTGTCCATGTTGGCTGCCAGCACTGGCGCCTTCAACGCTGAGAGGTACGGCGCCAACCCTTCGGGGCCGTCGTCGAATTCGTGGTTGCCGATTGCCTGAGGAACAGAAATCATGATCTCTGTGGGGTTGCTTTAAGCACTGCGCTACCGTGTCACGCCCGCCGTCTATCTATTTTTTAAATCTCTTTGAATATGCTTCTGCAGGCCTATAGCTAAACCTCATTGAATCCTCGCTGCGGGGTACAAGGGCGCGAGGGTAGGTCGAGAACGAGGCGGTAGGCGCCTGCCGCCGCGCCTTTCCCGCTGCCCGTTCTCGGCACCTCTGCCCCTGTACCCTGTTCAGCTATAGTATAAGGTTCAAATTCAATGCATATGCGCCTCAATGTCTCATTATGCCTGTAACTACACCAGCACCGCATTGCAGTGGCAGACGTGGGTAGGTATGTTGGTGGGTAAGGCCGTAGATTTTGCCACTTTTTGAAGTGAAAAAAAATCTTAAAGTTTGATTGCTTATAATAAACAATATAGTAGGTGAATTGTACTGAAGGTATTTTTATCAGGTTATAAATATCTCGTACACTCTTACACCATATTTTTAGAATGAATGTAAGTTGTACAATAAAAAAAATACAACGAGTTAAATGCGTCCAGACACCTAAATTTGACGAAAAACATGCTGTCTTTTTGGCACTTAGCACTATAAAAACTTATATTTTTTCTAATGTACTTTTAATTAATTATGATATTTGAAATGTGTCAAAGTTAAGCTACTACATCGTGCTTTTCATGTCTTAAAAAACGCGTCCTTTATAGTTTTATTACTATTCAAACTTATGCTCCATATTTATGCTTTTATGTTACTATTTTCTATGTTACCAAAAATTTCCCCTAAAAAGTATTGAAAACAGTTTGGGAGTATGTTGTGATTGCAATGGCAACACTAAATATTCAGGCAGCGCAACAAAAAAAAGAAAAGACGCCATCTTTTCGTCTCTGGAGTCTGTCAAAGGTGCACGCGTGTTTTTCGTCAGTGATTTTTTTTTGTGAATTTTGGCGATTTCTAAGGGAAATAACAGTTTTTATTGTATACTTTTTATATAGTATTATGCGTTATGTATCTATAAGAGCGTGATGATGTGTTTTTGTTTAAAATTTACCTCGATGTCGAGTTATGGCTACTTATAACCTTAAAATATCGTGCTTTTACGTTACTTCTATGTAGCTTCGATGTCACTGGTAACGTTAGTTGTATGTTTCGTAACGTTTTACTGTTGTAAAGGTTTGTGCATATTGTAGTTGATTAAATATAGTTTTTTTTGCATAGAGGAGGAACCTTGTTACAAAATATCGACTTTTTTTCAAAGTTTCACTGTGTAGTAGCTGTAGACTGTGGAGTAATGAATAATTTGCCGTGCTATTCTGTACATATCACGCCGTGAAAATCTAGGTGATGTGAGCACGATCACACAAGTTTTCACGGCGTGATATGGACAGAATAGCACTGCTGCTCAGTATTTTTTATTTGATATGCAGAGGACATTTCTTTTTAATTTTCAGTTTCCAAGCAGTTACAAATTCTAAACTGTTCAAATTTTTAAACATTTTTAGTCTCATCTTCTTGCAATGAACAATTTTTTTTCTGTCCCTGAACTTCTCACTTAGCTTAGCTTAGCGTTGAAACTTCTTCCTTTTTGAAGTCGGCTAATAATAGCGCATTATGTAATCGGCCTTAGAAACATTATGCGTTACTTTCGCGTTACTTCTACGTTACCGTAACATAGAAGTGTCTTGTTACTCTATGTTACTAAGTGGCAAAATCTACGGCCTTACCCTGGTAGTACCTTCCTACTTCCCTAGACGAGCTCTTTCACAAAGATCTCTACTACCTACTTTGTCCTTATTTTACTTGTTACGGTTGCCATTCAACGCTCAATTATTTAAGTTAAATGACGATCGCCTGTCCATTGAAGCAGGTCACTGCGGAGAAGCCAAACCTCGACTTAATTCCGTCCAAATACGTCAGATTTTTAAACGCACTCTCTCGATGTTTTTGTGAATTGCTAGACATAATTTGCTCAAACGCGGCAATAAGTTCACTCGCCATGACGACATCTATTGATTTATTATTTATAAGTCTGTGACTCTGTGGTGACGTCTGATCTAGATATTTCCCGCCGTTTTTGGCATCTCCGTTCCAATTCAGTAGATAAGCGACCTTAAAATCTGTTTGTCTGACCTAAGGGACAAGGCTGCGCGGAATTGCCGCTGGCATTATACGGGTTTGCTGACGGTATTATCATTATTCATGCGGGGACGCGGCTCATAATTTTCCGGTGATACAGGGAGTAAGAGCCTTTCAGTAGTAACACTGCTCTATCTAACAGTAGACACAAACATATAAAATAAGTCAACAAAGAACAATAAAAAATATTATTTTATTGTCTTGTCATATCTAGAGCTATTTAAATAATAGCACGAGCATACGTAAATTGTATGCCCCGTATATACCTATGAGTAATAAAACTCGTGAATAAATTATTTCCTCATAGAGTCTGTACGTTACAAAGTAATTGAAAAATAGTTTATAGGAACACTGTGAAAGAAGACAGACACACAATGCTGACACGGATGCTACTGCTCCTTCATTGTTGTGCTATAAATACTAGTGATTTTTAATTTCTCCTAAAATTCATATCTCTAAACTTACTTATTGAACAGTTTCTACATTTAATAATTTATCGTTTTACATCACACATCACGCTCCACTAAATACGATATTACTAGATTTCCAAACATACATTTTGTAACTATAAACATACTAGGATGCGATAAATGCAGTAAGTCCATTTTTGTCGCTATTGAATAAAGTACATAATTGGAATGTAGAGAAGATCTGCATTACTGTATAAAAATAATGCAACTTACTGCCATTATCGCTGATAATTTGTGATGTAGCTCGTCTGGCGAAGGTACCTACTGTAGGCTACCTTGCTGACTGGCTACCTATTCACCACCACTTCAGCTACTCTGGTAAAGCCACTAAAAGACCAACATAGATTGCCAGCTATTGAACAACATAAGATTCTAGAGCAGCGCACACTTAATGCGATTAATTGTTTAACATCATCACCACTGCTCTAAAAACGGGAAGGAAAACATCGTGAGAGAACGGGTATATCCTAGAACCAAAAATTCGATGACATGTGACGACCACTAACCCGTACTGGGGCAGCGTGGTGGACTACAACTCCACTCGCTCTTACAGAGAAGAGCTGTGACGGTGTGGTCGACGGGAAGCCACTGGCGAGGACTGCGCCTATTTAAGCGTCGTGCGGTGGCCGCGCGGACCCTTTTGCTCTGCAGCAGCTCACCAGTTAAGTCCACAGCTACACTTGAAGACCTGAAGACCTGTATCGCCAGCGAACCACTCACCCCTGATTTTCTAGCCACTTTTTGCCTGTCTAAATTGTTGTAACTATTGTGTAATGTGAAAAATACATAGTGTTTTGTAAGGTGTTTGCTTTATTTTTCCTTAATTAGCTCAAGTAACCCTTCAGGTTACTTAGGCTACAGAGCAGCAGCAGTGGAAACATTACCGGCTTATTATGCTATAAGTATATTGAGATTGCCAACTTACATGAGCATCGTGCGGTATCAGATTCATGAACTCCTGGGTAACATTCCACTTCAGCAGGGTGTACCAGTACGTGCCTTGGAAGCTGTCTCCGGCGTTCAGGACTATGGAGTCAGGCTTCTGTTCGAGGAGTGTGTGGATCTCCTGGTAGAGCCGAGGGAAGCCGCCGATGCAGGAGTTGTTATTATACCTACAGGTGGGCGTGTCCACTGAAGTTTCTTCGAACCTGAAAAGATTTACGATTGAAATCAACATAGCAGTATTAAAATGATTTATAGATGATGTTTTTTTTTGCTCGGGTGCAGTTAGATAGTACGTTAGTTGTAGGTAGAGGCCGCGTAGATAGGTGTGAAATTTTTCATTGTAACGGGCATTCATTGTACCTAAGTGCTTTGATTGTAACGTGCATTAGGTGTTCCGTGATTTCCTTGTATCGTGCATTCGTTGTTACGTTATTCATTGCTCCTTGCATTCGGCGTTACGTTATTCGATAAGGCAAAGTTTCGGCGCTGTATTATGCTGCGTAATGATTTTCGGCGTCACGTAATTATCTCTGAAGAAATCTTGAAATTTTTGTGTGATTTTATCATACAATTTCGATATTTAATACTGTTTTTTTTTGTCAATATTAATTGTAGCTAAGTGGCTGAAGCTGTCTTCAGACTACGCTCTACTATACATATAGCATACGCTATACTATATTACATAGCGCACCATACAAAACCATACTATACATATATATATATATTTGTTGATTACTAAAAATAAATAATATTATGTAGGTACTAGTTGCTGCCTTCGACTTCATCGGCAAATTATTATAAACTTAATCGCCCCTATTAAACAGCTCAGTTTTGATAAACCGTTTCGCGGTAGTGCTATATCTATAGCCTCTCAAAAACTTATCCCTTCTTTTGCATAGGGATCTATGCATTGGAAGTGGAACGGCCATCTAGCTTCATCATGCTAATTGACTGCTCCTTGACAATACAAAAGTGGTATAAATTAAATAAATGCTTTGACTTTGACTTTGACTTTACGCGATGTCGTTTGTAAACAAGGATAAAGTATGACAATGTTATCTCCGGCCATTCATTGCGGTCAATGACCTACCTATGTTCATGCAAATAATTTGGCAGACACCGTGACTAACATGAGTGATCTCACTAGTTTTAGTAAACAATCCAACGATTTTTGAAAGTTAAGGAAAAATAAGCTTGATTTTTTTATGTTCTGTCTGATCCTCTGACCTTTAAGATTTTTCGCAAAACCGATCTAATTTCGTCATAAAATCTTGTCATGTCAATCGCCTGGGAATGGTATCAAGGTCGCATTTGACCGCAACAAACCCACGTCATACATATACATGAGTAGATATGCGACAGAGACTAAACTGCATTCGCGCTGCAAAATCAAAGTCAATGAGACAGTAAGTTCTTTTAAAAATCGAGAGTTTTTTAGAGAAAAAAGCGTACATCGTAATTGCGAGCTGTACCATATGAAGCATGGGTGAGACACCGATTTAATACTTTACTAACATTTTATATAAAGCAGATCATGCTACACTATGCGGCGCTTGGATCCTGATGACCAAAAATACCTAAGCTGTTTCTTGGAACAGTCTACTGGGAATCATTTCTAAGGCTGCCTTTCTACTAGGATGTGCAAGGATGCGTAACGAGGGTAGTTCTTGAAATCCATCAATAGAATCGCTTCATTTTCGTAGCTTATCTCATTTTTATGGAAATGAAGCGCTCCTATGTGTATTTTGCACACCGAAACGAAACAGAAGGATATCATCTGAAAACATAGAAATTAGTTAGGCTGTGATGATCAGAGAGTTAGGTAGGTGTTTCATAACCACAAGAAACATAAAAACCATTGGTGTGAATCTGGGTAAACATGTAACCACTTACTTAAATACGATGATTAAACTAAACAGCTCTATTATATTAATTGTCATCTTGATTCATTGTCATACAAATGACAAGGATAGTTATATAGGTATGTATTTAATCAGTGGTTATAGTTAAGAAGCGTCTATAAGATTTGTCTCATTTGGAGCAAAGTTCGTAGAACCTAGGTTTATCTGTATTAGGTAATTGACAACTATACGCAGTCATGTTTACTTCAGAACTAATGCAAAATATCTTTTTGATTTCGTCACAAAGTCTTGACACGCAATGCCGCTTTGTGTGACCTACTATTGTAGCGCGAAGTATGAACTTTGCACTCTGTCAATTATCTACTCAAGTATTAATACGATTACAGGATTTAAGAAGAGAAAGGTGTGAATATATAATTAGCATGTTATTGGACGCATGGTTTTATTATTTTACTTAAATATTCCGTGATTATCAACTACGTAATACATGGTAATACCTACTATGTATAATAATAGCGAAAGTAGGTAGACCGGTATATCTGTTTGCTACGATTTGCAACTGAACTAGGTATGAAGAAATTTTTGAGCAAAAAAGTAGATTTGTACTTCGTATTGACTAGGATTTTCATTTCAATATCTAAATGTGAAAAGCTTTATACAAAAAATGTTCTGCCACTAGAGCACCCGACATTTTGTCAGGCCCGACAAAATCAAATCAATTAATCTTTATTTGCGAACATAGGTGTTAAAATATAATAATTGTTGCGATCTGAGCTATGCTAAATATTTCGTATCAAATAAATTTGAAAAATCATTGATGCATTACAAAATATACAGGATGGCGATTAGGTTATCACATTAAATGAAACCATGTATCCTAAATGGCGTTCTTTGTACATACACAATAAAAAAAATTGCCGATTGCCGCTTTTACAGGTCAGCAAATGTACCAATAAATAGTACAACTGTTAATACAAGTTGGTACATTTACTGACCTGTAAAAGCGGCAACCGGCAATTTTTTTTATTGTGTATGTACAAAGAACGCCATTTAGGATACATGGTTTCATTTAATGTGATAACCTAATCGCCACCCTGTATATATATTCGAAAATCCTACATAATATCCAAAAGGTCACTAAATGTCCAAAAACCGAAAAAAAAAACAATGACATGAATAATAAAATGTCAATTAGAAAAAAGAACAATGTTATAATTATAACCAAACAATTGTAATCGCGGTGTTAGATAGTGTAGGCTTTTTCGTCATAAGAAAATGATTAGCCTAGCTACATCATGCATTTGATTTTCAGGATCTACACAAAACAAATCATGTTAAAACTTAAAGGATATTCAGGCACGTTAAATAACACGACATTCGGGCATGTGAAAAGTATCGCGTCATTGGGTATAATTAACTCTAATCTAAGAACTAAGCACCTAATAATACCTACAACTACTTAAAAGTACCTCAGATCATAGAAACAAGGAGACATGCCATCATAGCAAATTAGTACGGGAACAACTGTCGCCACTTTTAGTACATTTTTCAACACAATTAATGAATAATTAAAGATCTCCCACACATTCAAAATTCCGCACACCCTCAATCTAACACTGTTAATCGTCACTCAACTGTATTTATATCATCGATCGTGTTCGGTTCGTCGCCAGCGTGCACTTTTGTACTACGCCCAATGTAGGCAAATTAGCATCAAGCTCAATAGCGCCTTGGCTCCCTTGTTTGATCTGAGATCAGTACCTACATTTAATAGTATATAGTACCTACTTCAGATCATTCGTATTTCACGTTTCCACAGATAACATGAACAAGTTCCTATTTGATAAACCGTTGTTATCAAAGACGAGATGGGATCAAACCGTCTATACGAGGTCATAATATTATTAGAATCTTAACATTGAATGCTACGGTCAGCAATGAAAGTTAATATTTTTACACAACGTCATCTAAATGGACGTAAAATGATTCAATACACTACGTCAATATTAGCCAAAACTGCAAAATCGATTCTGAACCATATCTATATTAGGAGCAAGATAAATATTTAATTTCGTAGTTCTGACTATTTGTGACGTTGTTGCACCGAAGGTGCTAATATATTTATTACAGCCTAAACAGCTTGTTAACTGACTTCAAAAAAGGAGGTAGGTACCTACCTACTCAATGAAACTGTTTAAACAACAACGCCTTATTTATAAACGACGATTAAATTAAATAGCTCTTAAGTCATCTCTATTTATTGGCTTAGGAAAATTTAAGAAAGTTATTTTTTTAACACCCTACATAGGTAATTAGTATTTTGCTTTTATGTATAGATTATTATGTCTATGTTCAGTATCTAGGTATAGGTAAGTAGATCCATGATACCGTGACACAATAGAAGTTTTATAATAATTACGTGAGGCGTCCAGTCAGCCAGACTTACGAAGTTTTAAAATAATCGACTTTTGTTGCCGACTGTACATTATGATTCTAATTATAAATAAGTAACATGTTGATGACCCTCCCTATCAGTGTGATTATCAGACCGTGATGTTCTGAAATGATGCGTTTAACAATTTCTATGACATCTTTAAATTATTTTATTATTTATGTTTTCCACTAATTAATATTAAAATTAACACTAGAAGACGTCTGAATTGGATGACTAAAGGAATCCGAGCATGTTGTAAACGAAAGCGGCAACTACTTTGGCAATATCGTATTACTAAAAACCATAGGGATAAATCAAAATTCAAAGCTCTTTCATCTAGACTCAGTCGCATTATCAAATCAACAAAAAAATCACAAAACAACCACTACATACACACAGCTCGCAATAAATGCAAAGCTACATGGGACATAATAAATGACTCTAAATGCAATATACCAGATAGCGGAATACACAATTTAACTGTTGATGGTAAATTTATAAATGATGCATCATCTATAGCTAACTCCTTTAATGACTTTTTTATTGACAATATAAATTCAGAATTGCCACACAGTACACCGAGAAGTCTTGATACTCAGCTTAATTCTATGTATATGTATCCAATACTTCCCGGTGATGTACTTAAATTGATAATAAATCTTAAGAATACCAAAAGCACTGGATATGATGACATTTGTACAAGTATACTAAAATATGTAGCCTTGAAAATTAGTCCTGTTCTTAGTCATATTATAAATTTATGTTTTACTCATGGTGTATTTCCTCATAAATTAAAGGTAACGATAATCAAACCGCTTTTCAAGAAGGGAGATAGACTGTCCGTAAATTGTTATCGCCCTATAGCTCTTATACCAATATTTTCAAAGGTATTTGAAAAAGCAATACATGATAATATTTACAATTACTTCGATAAGAATAACTTGTTTGTAGATGAACAATATGGGTTTAGAAAAAATAAATCGATTGATATGGCAGTCTATAATTTTTTAAACGAAGTAATGCGTAATTTAAATAATAAAACTCATACTTGTGCATTATATATGGACCTTACCAAAGCTTTTGATAATGTAGACCACAATATACTGTTATCGAAATTGTCTGCTTATGGTGTCAGAGGCAGTGCTTTTAATCTAATAAAGTCCTACTTAAGTAACAGGAGACAATCGACACAGATCACAAGGATTTGTGCTAAGACTAAAAGAGAAATAACTTACTCATCAAAATATAGAGAAGTAAAAATAGGGGTACCGCAAGGCAGTGTTTTAGGACCACTTTTATTTATAATTTATGTAAATGACCTGCCACGCATTACGAACCATCCGACTGTTTTGTTTGCTGATGATGCCACTGTTGTATTCTCCAGTAAAGAACACTCTAAACTAATAGAAAAAGTAGAAAATACATTACGAACTATTATAGAATGGCTGACATCAAATAAATTAAAAATAAACTTAATCAAAACTAAAATTATGACTTTTAAGAATAGAAATTGCAAACAAACAAACGTCGATGTTTATTTCCAAGGACAGATGATTGAGCAAATCAATATAACAAAATTCTTAGGCTTAAATATAGACTATAACCTAAACTGGAAGTCACATTTGGAAAGCTTGTGTCTCAAATTAAGTCAGCAGTCCTATGCGTTATATATGCTTGCAAAAACGGTCAGTACCAGTGCGGTCTTAGCATCTTACCATGGTTACGTAGGGTCCTTGTTGAGATATGGCATTATGTTTTGGGGCTATTCTACAGAAAAGGAAGCCGTATTTAAAATGCAAAAGAGATGTATCCGGGCAATATGTAGTTTAAAATCAACAGATAGTTGTAAGCCCTTTTTTCAAAGCTTAAAAATATTAACACTACCAAGTTTATATATATTGGAAGTCGTAGTCTTTGTAAAACGTAACTTGCATTATTTCAAAAATTATAGAAGTCAACGCAACAATAAAAAAATATATTTCCCTGACAGCAGTAGAACTACTTTGTCTAGCAATAGCATTTTTTGGATGGCACCTCGACTTTATAACCATTTACCAAAATGTATTATAGAAATAAAAAGTTTGGACATATTTAAATGTAATGTTAAAAAAATGTTATTGGGAAAATCTTATTATAGTGTTAATGAATATTTGTGTGACAAACTCTAAATATTGTTTAATACTTAAGTTTGACATAAATTACGGATTTCACAATTACTAATTCTTGACATTTTAGCATAATAGATTTACTTTGACATTATTACTTATTTAAACATTATTTACTTTGACTTTAATTAGCAATTTAATTGACATGTAATATTGAATTTGAATGTATTTAAATTTTTAATTTAGGGACAAACCACGTTCCGAACTAAATGTTGCATGCCTAGTGCAGAATATGGTGATACTAACAACTTTCCTGCTCATCAAAAACCCACCTGTACCTATACCTAACTACCCATATTTGCAATAAATGAATTTGAATTTGAATTTGAATTTGAAATTAGACACTTTCATCACCTAGCCTGAAACACAGGTTTTGCCTAGTTCAGGCAAATCTAAACTGTGCCTTCTTTGAATTTGTAAGATATGTATTTTAAAATGTGACTTGTTTTTACTGAATAAACGTTTTATTTATTTATTTATTAGCAAACGTTTACAGCTGTTAATTGGGACACCGGAATTTACGTTAAAAAGGCAAATCGCCATATTGTCTGCAATCACCACACTTAGCTGACGGATTGGTGACTTTAACCCCCGGTTTCTGAAAGCCTGTTCAATTTAAACTGTTGTTAAATCTTATGTGAGTCGCTTGCAGTGGGACACTGTTAACGGTGTCGGAATTCTAACCTAACTCATCACTCAATGGCCTATGTGGCTCTATCATAGACAAATAGTAGGGATAGAGTATCTGATTCTTACCAAAGCTGGACATACAGCTAAATCATAAATGAAAAAAAAAACATTAGGTAACGTACAGGACAGAACAAAAACATTTTGAAAAATGACCTTGACTGCGCATCAAAGTCAACTTTTTTGCGCAAAATGCAAAAAAGTCGACTGAAAGAGTACCTACACGTGCGCAAACTTTTGCCCACTACGCCGCTTTTGCTCAACATGTTTTCCTATCTCGTAGAAAAATTATAAAAAAAAATTATAAGCCTGTGTTGTCTTAATGCAGGCCAAAGGCCTCCCTCCCTTCTCCCTTTCCATTTTTCCCGGCCCCAGAAAAAAAATACATAAATTCCATTTCGTTACTTTTTCATAAAATTTTCCTATTTAATTCCTGTCCGTTACCTCAAATATTCTTACAATTATGACTTTGCTATATGATTAATAGGTTCACCGAAAACTCATATATTATTAAAAAACAAGCAATAAAATTAATTGATCACTTCTGAAGTATTCACATGGAAATCGATAATCCTGAGCTTTAAATAAAGAGTAAAGTCTCTTCTTTATAGTTGCAAATAAAAAAAAACTATTATGCTTATGTAGAAATACACACATCAAAAGTGTCTAGGGATCAAGCATTTTTATGCGGATTTCTTGAGATTGAGATGTGGCTTTGTAATAAATTTATGATTTTATAAATTTATATGGATCCTTTTTGGTGCATTTCATAATTTGAATCAGGAACTCTCAATCAAATTCGAGTAAAAGATGAAAATAAGCTGTCAATATTTTCCCTATAAAAACATACAACGCATTGAAGACATTATTAGTGCTACTGTTTCCCTACTACTGATTAAAACCAACGTTATTATGGAGCGGCGACGTCATTTAAGCAGGGAAGAAATGCTCAGAGCCGTGGGAATGATAGAAGCTGGTTCCCGGCAACGTACTGTAGCTTTAGCTCTGAATACAAGTCAGAGTGTTATCAGTCGACTTTGGACACGTTACCGAAGCACTGGTACCGTGGCTGAGCGCCATGGAGGACGGTATCGCTGCACCACACGGAGACAAGACCGATACATTCAAATCTTAACTCGAAGAGCTCCAACAATAACCGCCATGATGTTAGCCGTGAGGCTTCATCACTCTTCAGGGAACTTAATTAGCGACCAAACAGTCAGAAACCGCTTGCATGAAGTGAACCTTCATTCCCGAAGACCGCTACGGGTACCACCTATAGCAATGCACAATCGTAGGATTCGATATCAATGGGCTCTTGAACACAGAAATTGGGCAGAAGAACAATGGCGTTTCGTGTGCTTTTCTGATGAGTCTCGTTTTGGTATGAGACCGGATACAAGACGTATACGACACTGGAGAACCCCTGGACGCCAACAGCGATTAAAATCCTGCCAGGAAGTCCATCCTTATAGTGGTGGAACCATCATGGTATGGGCGGGTATTTGGATCGGCGGAAGAACTGAGTTGATTTGGATCAGAGGCAACCTCAACGCTCAAATTTATGCTGAGACGATTGTATCAGACGTCATCGTTCCTCTACAAGTGCAAATCGGTCCCTTATTTCAGTTAATGCATGATAATGCACGACCGCACACCGCAAGAGTTGTAAGACAGACTCTCGCCGCAGCTAACATCAATGTCCTGCCCTGGCCTGCTCAGTCGCCAGACTTGAACCCGATTGAGCATGCATGGGATATGCTACAGAGAAGAGCTCTGCCGAATATGGAGGGTATCCAGTCGCAAGAAGACCTTTTTTTGTTGTTGCAACGAACATGGGCGGCCATTCCACAGCGTGATTTGGATGAACTCATTTTGAGTATGCCAAACCGATGTTCTTGTGTTGTTAGTGTTCGCGGTAGAAACACGGATTATTAATTGTTTAAGTTACCCAATAAAATTTTAAAGAAAACTGTTATTTCAGTCTTTTTTTCGAACTTTAATGTTAGTGGTTCAAATGTCAAAAATCCCTTTATTAGGAAAATGGCAAATTTCTTTATTAATGCAAAGGTGACTTGGTTTATCGTTACTGTGACAAACGAAAACACTTTATTTGATGAATCCTTAAAGAAAATTTTAATTAATATCAATCAGGAGAAAAGTTATTGCAAAAATATATGTTGATCCCTAGATACTTTTGATGTGTGTAATATAAATCGTGAAAGGCTCAACCAAGAAAGTTCTGACTCTATATATTTTATTTCACATTTCCACCAAGCATTGCTGTGTTCCAGTTTTAAGGGGTTTTAGCACAAGGGGTGCAGAAACCTTTAAGCTATGATAACCGTCTTTCATCAGGTGGAAAATTATATAAAAGCTTTATTTAAACCTATAAAAACACTGAAATCCAAAAAAGAAAATAGCAAAAATTTTCTTACCTAGCATGAAAATCATTATAATGTATTATATCCAATTTGTACAGTCCCTCGAAAGGCAACGCAAATCCACTGGTATACCCGTACAAGAACGACAAACAGCACAGAACAAACATTTTACAGTATTAACAATCGGTCTATTTATTTCAGTACTATTTCAGTGGTCACATCACGAACGCGCGTGTGGTCCCATCGGCAGCTGAATGGGTACTGACGTTAGGTGGGGCGGGCGCACCAATTTTTTTATTGATGTAATTTTCAGAATGCGCTAGGATGTAACTACTTGGACTATGTATGCAACAGTCAGTGAAATGAGGATATAATATTTCCCTTTCCTAGTAGCTAGGCTCCTAAGTTCCTAGGTCAACGTCTGGGCTATAACGGGCAACTATCGATCGACGCTACATTAAGTTAGGGGTTACGTCCTTTAGACGTACCTAAATGGACTGTCTGAAAACATTGGTGAAGGACGTTTGCGTATATTGTCCTTGAGTTTAAGGGCAGTTGCGCAATAATAAGATCGTTAATATCGAAAGATAACTAGGTACTTCATTATCTAATACACTGCCCGAACAATGCTGAAAAGGTTTTATGTGCAACTAGCTCCCGCCCGCGGCTTCACCCGCGTTTTTGGGATAAAAAGTAACCTATATGTTATTTTGATGTATAAGCAATATTACTGTAAAATTTCATCAAAATCCGTTCAGTAGTTTTTGCGTGAAAAAGTAACAAACATCCATCCATCCATACATCCTCACAAACTATCACATTTATAATATTATAGTAGGATTGACATTGATTTGAATTGACTACAACAGCGTTTCCCATTTGCCGGGTCGCGACCCGGTACCGGGCCATCAAAATAAAATACCGGGTCGCATACTCCATACTTCGCACTAAAATTTAGTGACTAAATAGGCGATACCAAAATATGTATAGTACTAATAAAACATTTTTACTATTAATAAATAGTGTATTATTTTACCTAATGGAACCAGCCACTTTTAAACCCAATTTAAAAGTAATAAGTGGGTCACGAAGTGGCAGTGTGAAAATTACCGGGCCCTGGCAGAACAATGTTTGGGAAACACTAGACTACAGTGATGGACATTAATCATAGTCGCTACCTTAGTACCTACCTAGGTGCCGGGAAAGCGGGATGGTCCGAAAGGGATACCGCTGACCCGGACAAAAGGGCTAAGGAAGGAACACGGGTGGGTTTTAGTCAGTAAGAGTCTGACACTCCCTTCCGCTCCGCCCAGAGCGGGAGGGGTTATTTGATGATTTCCCATCCTCAAAAAAAAAAAAAAAAAGTGTACCTACCTAGGTATTTTTATCCCGAAAAACGCAGGCGAAGCCGCGGGTGGAAGCTAGTAATTATATGAACTTATACACCGATTACTGTTTTTGTAGAACAAAACGTTGTTCACAGAACAGAAGAATAGGTTAGAAAGGCCTTGTTGGTGGGGCAGGCGCGCCGCAAAGGTCGTGTACCTATTTCTGTACAAAATAATTTCTTAATTTCTAGAAAAAATATTTGACATAGAGCTGCTCTACTCTTTATTATAAAATGATTAAATATGAAGGCATACTAATATGTAAGTAAATACAAATAAAAAAGAATGAAGCTCCATTTGCATGAAGTTAATAAATTATTATTGGTGTTGGTATGTTGGTGGTTGGATTACATTGCTGCTATGACCTTCTATGATTTGTGAGCTGAATGTAACAATTGGCGTCTTGGTCGCTTAGGCCTTTAAAATAGTGCAGTTGTAAACGCCTGCCCAAATCTGTTGTTTTTGTCTTATTAACTTGCATATATAATACTCATTGCTATGTGGTTTGAATAGGGCGTTACCATTAAGTAGTCGTTGTTTCCGAATTCCGATCCTATGTTAGATTCTATAGTCTTGTATACTGGCAAAAGAATTTAGCTTTGCATGGCAACATTTAGATTTTTTTAAATGCTAGTCCACAATCACGTTACAAACAATGACCCATATACAACGTGTAAGGGCGCGGCCGCACTGGTGCGGCGACAGCGACGCGACGGCGATTTCGTAAAAACAAACTCATTAAGAACATAATTATGTCGGTGGCCGCACTGCAGAAACGACAAGCGAAATTTATTTGTTCACGAAATCGCCGTCGCGCGCTTTCGCCGTTCCTACCAGTGCGGCCGCGGCCTAAGAGAATAAGTGACATATTACCTCAAAGGAGTCCAATATAAACACACATTGCTATGAGAAACTATTTCTATGGGACCCACCCTGAAATACCAACAAAAAAATCTGCTATTCCATTGTTTTATGTCGACATAATGTCTCTATTTCATTCTCGATCTTTATTTCCACGGTATTGATAATATATAAGAAAGAAGATATTGATGGACTTTGATAGACCTTTTTAGGTGTAATATTATAACATGAGTTTGATTGTTTGTTTGAACGCCCTAATCTCTGAAACTACCAGTCGGATTTGAAAAAAGATTTTTGTATAAGATTCATGAGAAATAGTACAGGCTATTTAACATAACGCTACGAGTGCTACGACTTCAGATCATAGAAACAAGGAGATATGCCATCATAGCAAATTAGTACCGGAACAACTGATGCCACTTTTAGTACATTTAGCGACACAATTACGCGCATAATTAAGGGCTCCTTGTGAATAAAAAGATCTCCCACGCATTAAACATTCCGCACACCCTCAATCTAACACTGTTAATCGTCACTCAACACTAGCACTAAACTAAAACACTGTATTTATACCATCGATCGTGTTCGGTTCGTCGCCAGCGCGTACGTTTTTAATATGAGCAATTTGCTCAAAATCAGGCATTAAGCTCGATAGCGCCTTGGCACATCTCCCTTGTTTCTATGATCTGAGGCTACGACCCTTAAGAGCCGAGCAATGGGGGTGAAACCACGGGGAACACTTATCAACATCAGTGTTAGCTGTAAGGAAGGTAAATAAAACGCACACAGATTTCCACAGAGGAATATTTCCTCCGTGCAGATTTCTGACTGTATAAATTGAACTCGTTTATTATATTTTATGAACAAGTAAACGTATGTAATTTAAAAAGATAGATATAATAAAAACAAAATTACACTTTTTATATTGACTACTAAAAAGAGCCACTATTGTTAATAATTAATTCTGGTCACTTAAATTGTCTGCACACCCAACCGTATTCTTTCAGCGAGACCAGAATGTGTCTGATTTAACATTTTCAGAGCCCGTTCTTGCAAAAATTTGGTCACAGGTTTCAAACGAAACACGATAAGTTCCGCTACTCTTTCTCTTTCCTCTTCTGTCATTTCACCCTCGTATATCTCACGAGCTTGTTCAAAATAATTATTCGGTTGATCTTGGTGGATCTCAATTAATTCCACTTTATTCTTCTCATTGTAAGGAACTGGTCCATTAAATGAGTTAGGATAATAATTAGGTATGTCTCTTTGATTGTCTTTTACGGGAGGCTGACCATCACGGTTGTATGAAAAAGCCTTAGTTGCAAAAGGACAGTTTACAGCTATGTTGTAAAAGTTTGCCCCTAATCGGTGATATTGAGCATCTCTATAAGCTAATCTTCTGGCTTCAAAAATTTTGTCCGGTGCTCCAAGAATGCCCGGCACAAGATTCGCTGGGCTGAAAGCCAACTGCTCAATTTCAGCGAAAAAATTGACAGGATTCTGATTCAAAACCACCCGACCGAATGGCCGTAATGGATACTTGTCCAGGGGCAACGCCTTGGTTACGTCAAAGACATCGAATTCTGCATTTTTGACGTCACTCTCACTTAAGACCTGAATACTGGCCGTCCAGCTTGGGAAGTCTCCATTGCCTATTGCTCTGTATAAATCCCTAGTGGCATAATCTGGATCCAAGGCAGATATTCGCATAGCATCTTCGGTGCGTAAATTTTTTATACCCCCGTCTGGGATGAAGTGAAATCTAATGAAGTTACTCTCTCCATGCTCATTTACAACTTGAAAAGTGTGGATACCGAAACCAGACATGTGTCGCCAGCCATCAGGGATACCTCGATCGCCAAACACGTAAAAGAACGCGGGCAGACTTTCTGGATGTAACGTTATGAAGTCCCAAAACATGTTTAGATCTGGCAAATTTGTTGCTGGGTTCCTTCTGTTTGCATGTATAGCAGTGGTGAAAACAAGAGGATCTTTGTAAATATAGACGGGAGTATTAAAGCCAGTTATATCAAAGTTACCGTCTTCAGTATAGAATTTAAGCGCGAATCCTCGTGGGTCTCTAGATGTGTCTGTAGTACCTCGCTCACTATTTGCTAGAGAGAATCTTGCTGCGATGCGAGTTTTTTTGCCGACTTTGTTAAAGAGCTTCGCTTTGCATATATCTGTTATATCGTGTGTGACCTCGAAGTATCCGAATGCTCCTGCTCCCTTGGCGTGAACCATTCTTTCTGGTATCCTCTCTCGAATTGCGTGCGTGATGCTGTCCATAAAATATTCGTTGAAAATCAGTCTTTTATTCAATGTTACCGTTGCTTCTTGGTACTCTATTGGAGCACCAGCCGCAGTTGTCATTACAGCGATCGGGCACTGAAATAGACAAGCAAAATGTAATTATTTTACTTAAGTAGGTACTTGAAAAAAGGTTTATTGAACGATCCGTAGTAAAACTAGGAACCCTTATAGTTTCGTCTTGTCTGTCCGTCTGCCACACCCTCGTCAAATCTACAGTTCATAGCCAATTTGTATGAAACTTCGCAGGTAGATTGGCGTGAGGTAGGTTACGCCTCTTAACTTTAACCACTAATGAAATATACAACTATCCTTGTCATTCGTATGACAATGAATAGAGATGACAATTGACATAAGAGCTGTTTAATTTAATCATCTTTTATTTTCTTTCCAATTCTTTAAAGTCAATTCAGTAGTATTGATTTGATGCTTGTTCAAACACACAGACAAACCGACAGACAGACAGACAAAAATTCTAAAAATGATAGAAATTTATTTTATTACTTATTCTTAGTCCCCCAAACTATTTTTTAATGTACAGATACGCGGTAATTACAATCTTATTACCTAGGTATATAATATATTAGTCTTTACCTATGAAATTGCCGTTCTGCAGTACTGGCCATTTCAAATCAAAATAATTTTTGTTTGGCTAAGAATTCTAATTTCAAATTAATTTTATTTTAAAAACATGGTTTTTTTTTTCCAAAAGTAGTCATTTGTTTATTGATTAGTGTTACATTTTCATCGCATTTCAATCTTTTTCGTCATCATGGATACGTTAAAAATTCGAGTAATTATGGAATACGAGTACCGTCGTGGCAGCAACGCGCACAAGCGGCACGCAACATCAACGACGTTTACGGAGCTAACACTACAAACCAACGCACCACCTGTTATTGGTTTGCTCGCTTCCGTTCTGGAAATTTGGACCTGAAAAATGAACCTCGCGGTCGTCCGAAGACTTTGGTTGACAATGACGAATTAAAGGTGATTGTGGAAGCTGATGATACACAATCTACGGCTGAATTAGCAGCAGCTTTCGACGTTAGCGTCAAAACAATATTGGTCCATTTGCGTCAAATTGGCAAGGTAAAAAAGCTTGACAAATGGGTGCCCCACGAACTCAATGATCGCCAGCGCGAAGTACGCGTCGAGACGTGCCTTGCACTGCTCAACAGACACACAAATGAAGGAATTTTGAACCACATTGTTACCTGCGAAGAGAAATGGATTCTGTTTGATAACCGCAAGCGCTCAGCAAGTTGGTTGGATCCTGCTTCAGCACCTAAACAATGCCCTAAACGAAAACTTACCCCTAGAAAAGTGATGGTCACTGTTTGGTGGTCTAGCGCCGGTGGGATTCATCACAGCTTCTTACCAAACGGGGTGAGCATTACTGCAGATGTGTACTGTGAAGAACTGAACACAATGATGAAGAAGCTGGCACATCTCCAACCAGCATTGGTCAATCGCTCGTCTCCACTGCTCCTGCACGACAACGCGCGACCTGATACTGCACAGCAGACGGTCTCCAAGTTGCAAGAACTGGGGTTGGAAGCTCTCCGTCATCCGCCCTACTCACCAGACCTTGCGCCTACAGACTACTACTTTTTCCAGAATTTGGATAACTTCTTGGCGGGAAAAAAATTCAATACCCGAGAGGCAGTACAAAATGCCTTTGAAGCTTTTGTTGCCTCCCGTCCAGCTGATTTCCTTAAGAAGGGCATCAATAAACTGCCACTGCATTGGCAAAGATGCATTGATTGCATGGGTGATTACTTCGATTAATACAAATAAAAAATACATGAAAAAAATTAGTTTAAATTTTTTCATACAAAACGGCAATTTCATAGGTAAAGACCTATTATAAATAAGCAAAACTGCTTGATTTATAAATTACTTAATTTATTTAAATGATACCATTAGTATTCTGTATGATGGTATCATTTTAATAATGATAATGATTTTTTTGAGTTCGCATACGGTACCTATTTTTTATAGTCTACAGTGTAGACTATAAAATATGCGAATTCAAAAAATTCAACGTACCTAGCCAGGTATTTCTTAAAATAATATTTAATGGTTTTTGAGAAGAATACGTACACAGACATCAACATAATTATCGTCGTTGCAAATTTAAAATTCCTATAGGATATTTTTGTCGAAAATTAGAAAAGTAATTCTAAATACGACTCATATTTAACAAAATCTCACATGTGCATAGCTTATTATTTCGTTAAAATACGCATGATTTTATTAACCCCCGACGCAAAAAGAGGGGTGTTATAAGTTTGACCGTTATTATTATGTCTGTCTGTCTGTCTGTGGCACCGTAGCTCTTAAACAGGTGAACCAATTTGAATGCAGGTTTTTTTATTCGCAGGTTTTCTAGCTGCGGTTCTAAGACATGTTTTTATCAAATATTAAAATCCTCATCTACCTATGTAGGTACTCAATCTCCACGAATGAATTAAACTGAAGAATTAATAAGTAATGAAAAAACTCACCGAAGTGTTTTCCTTGAATAAAAGCAGTTGATCGGCTGATGGATCACTTGGCACATCCAAAATGCCTTCTGCCATCATTGTCATTAAATACAGCAATCCTATTTTTAAAAACATTGCGGTTTTGTATTGTTTGCACTACCGCTTACCTCTAAGTTGCCAAATTTTTTCGAAGAAAAAACAGTACAACGTCTTATTTATACTCTTTAATATACAGGATGAGTTTTTTAACAGATTTACTATGGCAACTATGCCAACCGGTAAAGATATAAAAGGACGTCGGCAGTTTTGGGCTTGATCTGGTACAGTAATAAAAGCTTAACCAAAAATAAAAATATATTTTAATTGTTCTTTGCCTAATTTATCTTAGAGATTAAGAATTGAAATAAAAAATCGAAATAAATAAGAAATAAAATGATTATGGCGTTGACATTTTGAAAAAAAACAATAAAATAAAAACGGGTGCACGCGCCCTGGCGCGTGCCTCCATATAGTATCATGTCGACAGCAACTAAAACCTTTGAATTGAGAACTCATTAGTCGGGCTGTACTTCATTGGATCATTCACACCATACTTAACCTCATTGTCACAAATAGGAAGATTTCTCTTTAACCCAATTAAGTACAAAAAAAAAATGATTTAAATACTCTTGAAATACTCGATCACACCAAACTAATTTCATATCTGTACCGACCTAAACAATCTGAAGCCCAGCGTTCTATGGGCGTCTGCCAGTGCCCTTTTGATGAATTTAACTATAGTTTTATACTAACAAGTATGTAGTGTAAATGTAGTGCCTAACTAGTAAGTACTAAGAGTCTTTGAGCTGAATCTCGAACAAATAGACGAACAGACACAGACAGACAGACAGACGGGCATGGTGAAAATATAAGGGTTCCTTGTTGACTACGGAACCCTAGAAAGGAGCTTTTAGAGTGCAGTTTTCATCTTTTTTAACCGACTTCAAATAAGGTGGTTTTATATTCTATTTATGTAGGTAGGTATGTTTGTGTGACCACGATTTTCTCGAAAACTACTGATCCGATTTGAATGGGGTTTTCACTAACGTAATCCAATACTTTCAGGAAGGTTTTAGTATATACTTAATACATTAGTTAATCATTCCTATGAAAGTACGATGTTATATGCATAAAATGTACACTACACTACAAAGAAGTACTGATGATCGAATTCAAGTGAAAGTAATCTAACTCGAGATAAGGTACTAAAAAGGATTACCTCCTTAAATAAAAAACTTTTTAAAAATAATCCGACTTCAAAAAGGCCCTACAAAGTAAATAATAATTTTGATTTCGAAAGTCGGTAGCAAAAAAAAGCAAACAAAAACCAAACCCACCGACTTGCGAAACCAACATTATTATTTACTTTGTAGTGGGTTTTTAAAGTTAGTTATATTTATTTTTTTAGTTTTTTTGAAACTCCCTCTATGTTAGTTATAACTTTATAATCCTCTAAGCAGCGGCTAGGCCGCCTGATGCGAAAGACCATATTATTATAGTCGTTACTTGAAATACGTACAATAAATTTAAATAATTATGTAGATATGCGTTCCGCCTTTTGACTATATCGCGCCTTTAGAATTGAAGTGGCTTAGCTAAAAAGTTTATGAAAATGACAACGACTTATAAACATGTATTTTTTGTCGTTTACCAAAAAACAAAAATGTTGGATTAAGCCACTTCAACTTCAATTCATCATCATCCGTCTAGCCTTTTCCCAAACATGATTAGGGTCGGCTTCCATCTAACTGGTTGCGGCTGAATATTTTACATGGAGCGACTGCCATCTGACCTCCACAACCCAATTATTGGGGAATACCGGTATTCGAATGTTAGACCAGTTGTCAGATTTTTGGGCTCCTAACCCGTAACGACTGTCAAAGATATTCCTATGACAATCGGGACCGACTGTTTAACGTGCTCTCAGAGGCACGGAGGGGTCTCGATGTGTAAAGAACGGTCACCCATCCAAGGACTGACCGCGGCAAGCGCAGCTTAACCTCACAGATCGATCGATCAGCGCGACTGTCATTTAGCCATGAGCCACACAGGATTAAGCCACTTCAATTCTAGGTGCGATATTATGTCTAACTAGCTTGTCCGCAGCTCCGCCCGCGTTTTTTTTTTCCCTTCCTTTCATCCAATCCGTCTAGTAGTTTTTGCGTGAAAGAGTAACAAACGTCCATAATAACATACATCCATACATCTTCTACATCATTCATCTACGTTCGCGTTATATGTACGTACATATATTATATATATATATAATATTAATATGATTTCTTTAAGGTCACTTGTCACGCCTGAATTCCGAGGGCATTATTTTTACAGGAACAACAAAAAACTTAATATTAAAATACCTAACCAAAAATATGTAGGAAATAATTTTAATAAGTAGGTACTAAGTAAGTATATCTTATTAATTAGGTTTATAAAGATCCAAACTGAATTCAAAGTAGTACATAAAATCAATTAAAAACACACTGGACATATTTGAAGCAGGAAACCGATTTTAACCGATTCTTCATTGTTTTTTTCCCTTTCTAGCTAGTAGGTACAACTCATTTAACACACCCAAGTTGGATGTTCACGGTAGGAAAGAAAGAATTAAAATGTACACAACTCTCTGTTTAAATTGAACTTTGTTAGGGTTCCATACCCAAAGGGTAAAACGGGACCCTATTACTTAGACTCCGCTGTCCGTCCATCTGTCCGTCCGTCTGTCCGTCCGTCTGTCCGTCTATCACTAGGCTGTATCTCATGAATCGTGATAGTTAGACGTAGAAATTTTCACAGATGATGCATTTCTGTTGCCGCTATAACAAGAAACAAAAAAAAAACAGAATAAAATAAATATTTAAGGGGGCTCTCATACAACAAACGTGTTTTTTTTGCCGTTTTTATACTTAGATAATGGTACGGAACCTTCGTGCGCGAGTCCGACTCGCACTTAGCCGGTTTTTTTTATAAGTGTGCTATCGTCACCATCCGCCTGTCTATTCTGTACCGACTCGCCGCGTGATATCACCGCGTGAACTGCCAATTTGTCTGCGAACGTTCGAAGGAGAATCTCACCGTGACATTCAAATTGCAGCGCTGTTTCACCTCGAAATTATATTTGAGGAAAATCGTAATATTTTCACGAAATAATCGTATTTTCCTTAAATATAATTTGGAGGGCCATACATATTGATATTATTTAGTTACTTTATTAGGTATCATTACTGGCGTTAATCGAATTTGGATCAACATAATACAACGTAAAACAGCGCTACAATTTGCAAATATCCCAAGATATTAGGTCTTTACCTATGAAATTGCCGTTCTGCAGTACTGGCCATTTCAAATCAAAATAATTTTTGTTTGGCTAAGAATTCCAATTTCAAATTAATTTTATTTTAAAAACATGGTTTTTTTTTTCCAAAAGTAGTCATTTGTTTATTGATTAGTGTTACATTTTCATCGCATTTCAATCTTTTTCGTCATCATGGATACGTTAAAAATTCGAGTAATTATGGAATACGAGTACCGTCGTAGCAGCAACGCGCCACAAGCGGCACGCAACATCAACGACGTTTACGGAGCTAACACTACAAACCAACGCACCACCTGTTATTGGTTTGCTCGCTACCGTTCTGGAAATTTCGACCTGAAAAATGAACCTCGCGGTCGTCCGAACACTTTGGTTGACAATGACGAATTAATGGTGATTGTGGAAGCTGATGATACACAATCTACGGCTGAATTAGCAGCAGCTTTCGACGTTAGCGTCAAAACAATATTGGTCCATTTGCGTCAAATTGGCAAGGTAAAAAAGCTTGACAAATGGGTGCCCCACGAACTCAATGATCGCCAGCGCGAAGTACGCGTCGAGACGTGCCTTGCACTGCTCAACAGACACACAAATGAAGGAATTTTGAACCGCATTGTTACCTGCGATGAGAAATGGATTCTGTTTGATAACCGCAAGCGCTCAGCAAGTTGGTTGGATCCTGGTTCAGCACCTAAACAATGCCCTAAACGAAAACTTACCCCTAGAAAAGTGATGGTCACTGTTTGGTGGTCTAGCGCCGGTGTGATTCATCACAGCTTCTTACCAAACGGGGTGAGCATTACTGCAGATGTGTACTGTGAAGAACTGAACACAATGATGAAGAAGCTGGCACATCTCCAACCAGCATTGGTCAATCGCTCGTCTCCACTGCTCCTGCACGACAACGCGCGACCTCATACTGCACAGCAGACGGTCTCCAAGTTGCAAGAACTGGGGTTGGAAGCTCTCCGTCATCCACCCTACTCACCAGACCTTGCGCCTACAGACTACTAACTTTTTCCAGAATTTGGATAACTTCTTGGCGGGAAAAAAATTCAATACCCGAGAGGCAGTACAAAATCCCTTTGAAGAATTTGTTGCCTCCCGTCCAGCTGATTTCTTTAAGAAGGGCATCAATAAACTGCCACTGCGTTGGCAAAGATGCATTGATTGCATGGGTGATTACTTCGATTAATACAAATAGAAAATACATGAAAAAAAATCGTTTAAATTTTTTCATACAAAACGGCAATTTCATAGGTAAAGACCTATTATTTTTAATTACGCGGGGAACTATAACGGCTCCACCATAATGTGATGAGGGCCGTAACCGTGATCGATATCAAAGTATAATTAAGACATAGGTATAGGTCGCGGTGTGAATTATGATCACAAACGTCACCTGCTACTGCGCAATAGCTGGTTTTTCGGTCTCTTTGGCGGAATAAAGAAGACGGTGGGCGCCAGAGCTGCACGCAATTGGTTCGTCAGTCGATGCTCGTCGTCAATTGGACTATTCTCTATTACGTATTGTCAACTGTGTATTGTCTATTGGGCCAAAAATGTACATGCGCAATCTATGATCAAGATCCCTGCCGATACTTATACCTAATATTGTAATTACCTCAGATCATAGAAACAAGGAGATGTGCCAAGGCGCTATCGAGCTTGATGCCTGATCTTGAGCAAATTGCTCATATTAAAAACGTACGCGCTGGCGACGAACCGAACACGATCGATGGTATAAATACAGTGTTTTAGTTTAGTGCTAGTGTTGAGTGACGATTAACAGTGTTAGATTGAGGGTGTGCGGAATGTTCAATGCGTGGGAGATCTTTTTATTCACAAGGGAAAAATGTACTAAAACTGGCATCAGTTGTTCCCGTACTAATTTGCTATGATGGCATATCTCTTTGTTTCTATGATCTGAGGTAATTACATATAAAAAACTTGATTAATTGACCCCCCAAAGTTATCAGCAAAATCTTTAATTACCTCACTATCGTTATTGTACAGCCGACCGTAGGTCAGTGGAAACACTTTGTCCTTGAGGTGGCCTTGCGTAGTAAGAAGTCCCAATGGAATAAGAGGCCGGCTTATACTGGTTATGTTACAATTGACGTGCGGCCGACCAGCCTGCAGACTATTCTGTATCGACGCGCCGCGTGATACCACCGCAAGAAATGCCAATTTGTTTGCGAACGTTTGAGAGAGAATGTCAGGGTGAGGTTCTCCCTGGCCGCCCTTTTCCCTCGCGCCTGTAGGCACGTGCTTAAACTTGCTTTAGGGTTAATCCGCCACAGGTTCGACCGTAGGTAGGTACATTAATACTAGTTAAGGACTGGATTCAAGGAGAGTGCTGAGCGCGTTCAGCATCCGCGGAATGGCGGACATAATAGGCATTGCAAAACCGTGATGTACGGTCTACCTATACAGGTAGTCCCACGGCTATGCCACATGGAGGGAAAGTACTTTAAATATTGTAGATAGAGAGTTTTGCTTCATGGAGACTTCACTTTATTTTTAAAACTAAGTAATTCTGCATTCAAAAAAATTTAAAAAGTTGCTTGCTTCATCTGGGAATCGAACCGACCAAATGTGAAAAAATGAACATCCTGTATTTTTATGATGCCGATTTAAAGAATTAATTATAAGCATTAATTCCTTCTAAATAACATGGTATCCTAAATTAACGGAACACCGTAATATTTTAACTTTTTTCAAATTCGCCTATTGTCTAGCTCACAGCAAAGATGCATTCAAATGGTATTTTATTGCATTTATCATGCACTTTTGTGTTTAATTAAGCAGGGTAGATAAATGATCAGACACAAATCCTATCAGTGCAATTTCGATAAAGTCCTATCAATGCAATTTTCATAATTACATTATTATCAAAAAACCGGACAAGTGCGAGTAGGACTCGCACCCTAAAGGTTCCGTACAAACGTTGAATATGTATGTAGATATATTAAATAAAATATTCCACTAGAAATTTGCAACAGCAACATCTATGAGCAAGATGCCACTATTACATATTTCTTATAGTAGCGCCATCTATGAACAGATGCTTCCACCCGTTATGGTTCTTGCACTTGGACAGACGGACGACAAAGTGATCCTATAAGGGTTCCGTTTTTCTTTTTGAGGTACGGAACCCTAAAACTGAGATTAAAATGATTTAAATCATTAAGCTTTCATATCAATATGGATGTGATAAAATCAACGATAGTGGTTTGTATTGTTTTCAACATTTAAAAAGTTCAGAGTAATTTCCGAGCTCGAAGGATATAAAGGTATGTAAGTTATATTTTATCAGATGATTAAAAACTTTAGAAACTATTTATATCCTAAGTAGAACACGCAATCAAAATTGACTAACCTAGATACCATACCAGAATGTCAATTCTTAGCTAAAAGCCTGAATGTTTGAACTTATAGGGACGGAACCCTTGAGCACTTAACTGGTATTTTTTTGTTTCAGGTGACAATAATTTCTTTAATCTAAGGAAGTAAACTCAAAACTAAAAATGACTCTACAGAGAATGGTCAACGATTCTGTTCACTGGCACATGCAAGAACTGACCTCTCGCGTGGTGGCCGAGTCGGGCATCCCTTCGGACCGACACCACCTCGGCAAGATCATCCTGCGGAGTCTTATGGATGCCCCAGATTTTGTGTTACAGGTTAATACTAAGACCACTGGAATGATTAACCTCTGGACCTTCATTTGGTGATGAAGGTGGTCAAAAGGCTAATAATTTCAAACTAAAACCCTACGGGGAATCTCCACAATGTACCTACACAAAGCTCTTGGAAAAACACACATTCGACAATAGATTTGCTTATATCAAGCAAAACATGTTCACAGATTGATGGAGCAACGGGTGAGTCAGAAACATGTGGCTCGGTGTTGAAGAGATCAGTGCGATGTGCTGAGAGACTCCGTAAACTAGGACTGCGGCATGGCGACGTGATGGTGCTGATGGCTCCCAATCATTTAGATGTTACTGTACCACTGTATGCTGCGCTGTATCTCGGAATTATCGTTATTGCTATTGACATGACTTTGACTTATACAGGTAATTAAATCTTGTGTTATCTCATTATCTCAATAAATACTTATTCGGTATAGATAATGTTGTAAGCCGTCGCTCGTATCAATCTCTGGCGTAGAATGCGTTTCACATAATTCTACACAAGCAGTTGCTCTGCTCTGGGTGATCAACTGTGTAGACGATGCTGCCGCCGCAAAATTATTGGTAGTTGTTAGTGTTACATTGTTGCTCACAAACAATAGAAGGTTATAGCAGCAATATAATAGTAACAACTACCAATAATTTTGCGGCAACGCGGCGGTAGCGTCGCGTCGTGTAGATGAGCGGAGCGCAGTGGCGCTGCAACTGTTACCTAGATTGTAAACAGCGCCCCGCAGTTTCCTGCCGGGTCGCTCAAGTATATATTTCATACTTTAAAAAAAACATGTAGGTAGACATATTATATGAGAACAAGTAGCAAGTAGCAAAAATAGGTCTACCTACTCCGATCGCGGATGATGACTTTTAACCTCACGACACCTTTTGTTCTCAACTTTCAGATGAATTGCAACAAATCTTTTCTTTTATAAAGCCTGCGATTATATTCTGCCAACACGACGTAGCGTCTCAAGCACAGTTGTGTCTGTTCAACTTGAATATGGACGCTCACATAATCACCTTCGATAAGGGAGACGATTTCCGCAACTTAACGGATTTCATGGAAAAGTGTGAGGATGACACACTAGTGGAAGATTTTAAGTAAGTGATGTTCATCTACTTACTGCTTAGTACTTCATTGGCATCGGGAACAGGGTCCAAGCTACCGGCGGTCAGGGCTCCAGAGAGAGAAAGCTCCTAACAATGGCCGTGGCCAGGAGTACCGCTTTCTGTACCAAGCCCTTGATCCAACTGCCCTACGAGAGCCTCCTTAGATGTGGGTCGAGGCTCTTGGCTATTAGGCCATTGGCCGTGACGACTATCGGTACAATGATTGTTGAGTCCACATCCCACGTATCGACAACTTCGCATGCCAAGTCAAGATATTTAATTTGTTCATCTTTCTCGGTTTTCACGATGCTACTATCTTACAAGCTACAGGAAAAAAAATCCTTAATTTTTCCAAAAAATAACTGGAAATATATTCATCGTTTTTTATATGCCTATGTAGGTATCATCCCAATGCTGGAAAAAAGCTTTATTATCATGCGTTTCTCCAGGTGTGCGGACTTCAACCCTGAAGAGACAATAGCGTTCCTAGTAGCCACGAGTGGTACGACCGGCCTACCAAAAGCCGTTGCTCACTCCCATACGTACTTCGCCATTCTTTTGCCTTATATTTGGTAAGTATTCTTGTTTGGTGGTTTTACCGGCCATTTTAGTTTATAATATAGAACTTTGGATATGAATTAAATGATTGGTAGACATTATAATGACCGCAAACATGGCCTCTAACCAATGAAAATATAAGAAGGCTAGAAACGTGCCAACGCAACATGGAGCGAAGCATGCTGCATCTGAAGAAAAAAGATAAAGTGAAACTAAAACTTATAAGGAAAAAAACAAATGTTGCAGAGGTGGCGCGCACAATAAAAGATCTGAAATGGCGGTGGGCAGGCCATACCATCAGAGGCAGAACAGAGAAATGGGCTAAAGACGTTATTGAGTGGTACCCAAGAGAGGGGAAGCGGAAAAGAGGGAGACCGGCGAGAAGTTGGGACGATGACCTAAAAACAACAGCAGGTCCAACATGGAGGAGGAAAGCACACGATCGGCAAATGTGGAAAAGTCTGGGGGAGGCCTATGCTGGAAAGCAAAACAAACAAATTACCGGTGTCTAATTATAAGTTTAAATTATTGTAAAAATAATTAAGTTTGTTAATAAAGGCTGTTTGAATTTGAATTTGAATAATGACCGCATAGTAATAAGTACAGTCAAGAAAATAATTAATTCACTAGTGGTGCGAGACAGTGTGTACCTTCTACGTTTAAACAGCCAGACCCGAAACAATTATCTGCAAGTAGATCATACAAATACTTATTTGTTCCGTACGGTAATCGAACCCATAAATGCCCATAATACGTACGTAGCTTGACAGCCAAATGCTTTATATACATTTCCCTTATTTCGCAGGATTAAAGCCAGCACTTTCCCGACACCGACACGGCTCGCCTTGATCGGAACGTCGCTGCAATGGGCGACGGTCATGACCAGCTTTATGAGGTCACCAATACTACGGTACACCCGTCTTCATAGCTCGAAGAAGATGACACCGGAACACGCGTTTTATCTCATTAACACCTATAAGGTAAGGCTTGGATGAGATTAGTGAGAGTAGTGTAGAATTGTAGATAACAATCTCAATACTGTGAACAAATGAATTTATTAATCTAGATTTCTAATGTGATCATTTTCTTGCAGCCCAGCTACTCGATCCTCAGCCCCACACTCATGACTACACTCCTTAAACCTGATATCCGAGACAAATGTGACTTCACAAGCTTTGAACTTCTAATGCTATGTGGAATCACTGTGCCACAGCAGCTTGTTGAAGAAATTAAGGTTAGTAATGGCATAGATAGTCTCAAAGTATGTATCTAGCTGGCATATTTTACTTTAGAAAAGTTTTTTTATAATTATGTAATAAGTAAAAGGCTTGCGTTTGACCGCCATCTCACCTGATTTTAAGCAATAATACGGTCCACGATGGAGCATGCTTGGCTAGGAGAGACCGATACACTCGTAACTTGAAGACACCCAGATTGTAACTTTCGGGGAACACCCAATGCGGCAGCGCGTTATACGGTTCTCACAATGAATGTGGAATCAAAGCGCTTCGTTCGGGTTTTTATAGTATATCAAACATGACACGATGTAGCTTTTTTGTGCTGTCTGATTTCGTGAAGTCTTTAGAGCATAATCAAACCCTGCTTTCTCAGATTCGTGTGAAATATTCAATGACACGCCTAAGAATGGGTCTGATGGCGCGTCGCGACGTGCTATTGGCCAGTCTCGTATTTCAGCCTCATCACTTTTTCGTTTTTTTTGGTATTTCACATCTGCCAGGCGTTCCACGATGACTCACATTTTATTTTCCTCTATATAATTCATCAGCAGCTCCTACAATATCTGTATCGTGTCGTACGTGTCAAGTCTTTGTTTGGAGTCCTATTACTAATACCTATAGGGTCTTAAAATCACTCATATCCACTGATTTGTAGATATCTCACATCTCACATATCTCTCACATATCTCACACGAGAGCGTTATACTTGATACTTGGATGTACTTCAAATGCATCCTGGGTAGTCAGCTCCGCTATTTACTGTTTGACTGCTTTCTCGTGCCGACACGAGAGAACTAGGAGCATAAGCAGCGCAGGCTGACTGTCGCAGCAGGATATTTGATACTGTATTTTTTTCTATTGCTTTAAAATGTTGTTTTAAAGCAACGATTGCTTTCAGATTGTATCGCCAAACACAGAAGTACTAAATATATTCGGCATGGGTGAGCTGGCTGGCCTCGCGTTCCACGGAGACAATCCCGCGCCAGGCTCCTGTGGCAAACCAATGGGATGCTTCCAATATCGGGTGAGATGAACTTACTAGGTACCAGTATGTTTGACCCAGTCATCATCCAACTAGCTTTTTATCAACTAGGTTGGGGTCGGCTTCCAGTCTAACTAAATGCGGCTAAATATCAAAAATGACATGTCCTGACCGACGGATTCATAAACGCAATAAAGCCCGAACCACTGAAGCTGGAAATATACCATTTAGTATATTTCCAGCTTCAGTAAATCTGTTTTCCATAAAATATTTCTGGAAAACACCTTGACTGTTGACTTGTTGTGGCTAATATTCTATTTTCTGTTGGTTATAGATAATGAACACCGAGACAGAGAAAGATATTTACGAGTCGAACGTGCCGGGAGAGCTGTGGATCAAAGGACCGTGTCCATTTATAGTAAGAGGGCTAATCATTTATTAGAATATAAAAAACTGGCCAAGTGCGAGTCGTACTCGCGCACCGAGGGTTCCCTATCAGTTTTGGACGTATAAAGTGAAAAAAACCGGACCGCATAACAAACTTTGTTTTTGAAGGAAGTTTGATGATTTTGAAAAAACTACTTACTAGATCTCGTTCAAACCAATTTTTGGTAGAAGTTTACATGGTAATGTACGTCATATATTTTTTTTGTTTTATCTTTCTCTTATTTTAGAAGTTACAGGGGGGGGGGACACATTTTACCACTTTGGAAGTGTCTCTCGCGCAAACTATTCAGTTTAGAAAAAAATGATATTAGAAACCTCAATATCATTTTTGAAGACCTATCCATAGATACCCCAAACGTATCAGTTAGATGAAAAAAAAAATTGAGTTTCAGTTCTAAGTATGGGGAACCCCAAAAATTTTTTTTTTTTTTTTTGTTTGAAAATCTTAATGCGATTTACAGAATACATCTACTTACCAAGTTTCAACAGTATAGTTCTCATAGTTTCGGAAAAAAATGGCTGTGACATACGGACAGACAGACAGACAGACATGACGAAACTATAAGGGTTCCTAGTTTTACTACGGAACCCTAAAAAGGGTAAATGAAAGCAGTTAGCGGTGACCCTATGGTGGCCCCGACTTACTAAGCTACTAGTCATAGGTTGGGGATTCGAACCCAGGCAGCATAAGCATAAGCATAATCGGCCTAAAATGTTCCCACTGCTGGGACACAGGCCTCCTCTCTGTGAGAGGGAGTGGGCAGTAGTCCACCATGCGGGCCCAGTGCGGGTTGGTGGACGTCGCATGTCTTCGAATTTTTGGTTCTAGGACATGCCGGTTTCCTCACGATGTTTTTCCTTCACCGTTAAAGCAAGTGATAATTAATTTCTAATACGCACATGACTTCGAAAAGTCAGCGGTGCGTGCCTCGGGATCGAACTCGAACCATTCGCCGTGGGAGGCACATGGCTACACCACTAGGCTATCACTGCAGCGCCAACCCAGGCAGGCACACAGCCAAAGAGAGAACTCTCTGTGTGAACCGGAGCCTGCCAGTCGAATAGACTGGCAGGCTCCGGTACCGCGTTCCGCGTGATATCACCGCGAGAATTGCCATTTTGTTTGCGAACTTTCAAGGGAGAATGTCCCCAAAATTAACTACTGGATCCTTCACTGCCTTGTAAATTATTGGGAAATACAGGTGTGATGTTACTGTTTATTTATTGAATTATTTATTTCTAGGGATATTACAACGATACTGAAGCCACAAAGGAGGCCTTCACCAAAGACGGCTGGCTGAAAACTGGCGACATTTTCTACAGAGATGAGAATTGGAACTTCTTCTACGTGGACCGGATCAAGTTGCAGCTAAAGTGCCTGTATTTACGGGTAATTTTTACAAAGTTATCACCCAAAATGTTACGCGCGCACGAAATTCAAGTGTTTATTTTCGTTTATTATTGTTAAACCGGGTCTCCAGCGTCGTGTTTTCGTGTTCATTGAACATCGAACATGTTTTCCGTCACGTGTTCGAGTGTTTTTACTAAACAAAACGCGTAAGCCACTACACTTTTTGTTCATCAAACATGTTCGATGTTCAATGAACACGCGCTGGAGACCCGGCTTTAGACTTGAATAGAGTTATAGGTTGCTAAAGCTTGGTTTTTTATTATGACAAGCCGGGCTTTTAGGCTTGTATGAAGGTACCGCCACTGACTACAATACCCGGTTCTCTCCTCCACATTCATCGTTACTTGACAAATATTCCTTCTTACTAAACTAGCAATTTTCCTTAGATATCGCCTTTAGAAATAGAAGCGGTAATCCGTCAGCACCCAGGCGTGCTGGATGTTGCCGTGACCAGCGTGCCAGACACCGAGCTGGGCGACCTGCCCGTGGCGTGCGTGGTGCCGCGCCCCGGGGCCACACCCAGCGCCGACGAGATCAAGGACCTGGTCAAAGGTAGATTAATGTTGACTTAAGTGCCTTGCTTTTTGGGTCCAGTGGTAGCTAACGTGTTGAACCGTATTGCTATGTACACTCGACGCCATTGACGGTCGACCACTTTTCACCCTTAGGTATTACTAAGAACATAAGGGTGAAAAGTGGTCGACCGTCAATGGCGTCGAGTGTACATTGTACATAGATTATTTATTAATTCTGCAACGGAAACACGATTCTCGCGATGGTCATGGTCATCGCGAGTCAGTGTGAGCTATCGCTGGCCCGCGATAGTCATTACGGGACAGCGTTCTGCTTGCTCTGTATTTTCACCATACGTGATTGATATTTACAGCTCTCGCAATAGCTCACGTTTGCTTTATTACTGAATTTTTGGTGGACATAGGCCGGCAAAATTTCAATTCTCTCCCATCCAAATTGCCTCAACTTTTCAGCCACGAAAAAGCACCATGATTGCCCCACTCTTGCAAATGGTATCTCAAATTGTAGTACCTACCTACCTACGAACATTTTTTTTAAATTATACATACATGTACAAAAGTGCACGTAACATGCCCAATAATTGTCCATATTACTGTTACAGATGCCTTGCAAGACGCGAAGCGACTGAGGGGCGGGGTCATCTTCCTCGACTCCATGCCAATGACCCCATCCACCAAAGTTCACAGGAGGAAACTAAAGCAGATGGCCCTAGAACTGCCTAGGGCATAGTATTTTATAGGAATCTAGCAATAACTGGTCACATTTCTCCGTTCTTTAGTAGAGTCCGAGTTTAGTGTTTAATTTATACTTAGGTACGTTTTTATATTGTGTTACCTACCTAGGTACATACCCTATATTGTGTTTGATTTATATGCTTTATATAAAAATTGCACTCCATTTAAGAATGGAGACGTGTCAATCCTTTGTAAGTTAGCGTAAACTTTTGGGATCAAATTCAAAAGTCATTTATTCAAACTGGGCTAAAGTCAATTAGCACGTTTTGAACGTCAAAATATACATAAGACAGCCCCCAAAAACGCCCGCCCTTCACCGCTTCCTAGTGTTTTAGCTGCGAAGAAGAAACGGCGCAACAAACTCCGCAGCAACACAATTCTGTCTGTCAATTACTTTTATGTAAAAATTATATAAAACAAAACAGTAAAACTGAGATTTAAAACAAAATAAAAACTAATTATAAATACATAACAGTAAAATAATTTCCTATGCAATGATGTAACCTGACACCCGTCAATATACCTAATCAAATAAATCTATAAGAAGATATAAGTGCGCACAACAAAATGCCTTATGATAAATTTTAATCGGTAATGAAGGCCGTATGCCAGGCTACAAGTGCAGTTTAAATACAAATAAATTTTATTTGGCAGTCAAATGTTATGCATGATAATCTAGGACCAGGGGCTCGATAATTCAACAGTGTGCTATAAGTAAATGAACTGAGCTCAGTCAACAAGACGACCAGTCACCACAAGCAGCACCCGTTCACGAGTATGACGCAGAGGCCAGAGGCCAGCCATCACCTCCCTCACCATTTTAAAGGGAAGGGGGTGACCCGACCAATGACGCCACCGCAAGCAATGGCGTCTAAGGGAGCATGACGAACCTGCTGACAAGAGGAAAACTTAAAGAACTAATAAAACTGTCCGAGGTCACTAGTTAACTGCATCACACTGTTACATGAACTCTTCGTAAAAAAGAGAAGAAATAGAGAACAATACATTATGTCAACATTAAACATTGTAAACTAGTAGGTATACTGAATGTCAAGGTGTAAAATATTTATAAATTCAAACATCAAATTCAGAGTCATCTTGTGCCCATCACAGCGACCAACAAGATCTATCGTCTAAATATTCCTTTAACGTACCTATAGTACCTATGCCTTTTTAACTAGCCTTGATTTTAGTTTTGAAAGCAGAAAACGGGAGTTCTAATAAGTAAAGAGGAAGTTTATTATAAATGCGTATACCGAGCCCCAAAAATGAATCATGTACCTTGTGCAATCGATGATAAGGAACACATAATTTATGCTTATTTCTAGTATTGAGGTTATGTACGTCACTATTTTTAGTATAAAGATTTATATTTTGTATATTATTATTATGTTAGCAAAAATAAATTGAGATGTAACTGTCAAAATGTCAATCTCTTTGAAACGTTCTTTAAGGGAAACTCTTGCACCTAACTGATATATAGCTCGAACAGCTCGCTTCTGGAGAATGAAAATACTTTCAATATCTGCGGCCTTGCCCCACAATAGAATCCCGTAAGACATGACGCTATGAAAGTAGCTAAAGTAAACTAGGCGAGCAGTGTCCACGTCAGTCAGTTGTCTTACTTTACGAACTGCGTAAGCAGCAGAGCTAAGCTTTCCTGCGAGGCACTCTACATGTGCGCCCCACTGTAGCTTCATAACTATTGTGATACCTAGAAATACTGTTGAGTCAACAGCCTTAAGCGACTCACCATTGAGTACAATATTGGGTCCAAGGTTTTTTACATTGGGCATCGTGAATTTAATACATTTTGTTTTTTTAGCATTCAGTACAAGGTTATTTATTGTAAATCGATTTTATAATAGTTACATTTTAAATTATACTTAGATTCATGATGAAACTAATGATGTGTTCAGTGTTTTTAAATTAAAACACATCAAACTTTGATTATTATATTATCATTACGTACTTAATAAATAAATGCTTTAATCATTATTGAAATGCGGAAAAACGTAAGGCCAAATTTCAGAAAATACCCTAGGTATAGGAAATTCGGCCTTAGTCTAGTTTTTTTTATTTATTTTTTATTTGTAGGTAAATAGGCTTGCTTTTGTGCCCAAATTGCCCCTACACAGTACCCACGACGCCCCTCCACCGTGTCCTAGTGTTTTAGCTGAGAAAGAAGAAACGGCGCAACAAATCTCCCAGCAACATTATGTAGGTACCTACAACCTACAATTAGCTGTGCCCTGCGGTTTGACCCCTGTTGCTCGGCTCCTAAGGGTCGTAACGTGATGTTAAATAGCTTAAACTGTTTCTCTTAAATATGGCTATCATATGCAAAAATAATTTTTCGAATCCGACTGGTAGTTCCAGAGATTAGCACGTTTAAACAAGCAAACAAAAAAACTCTTTGGCTTTATTATATTACTAAGTATAAATTAATACAGTAATTGGTTTTCGCATTTTTCCCAGCGAGAGCGATAAGCGACTTATAGTTTCTCTTTTACTCATATGACTTTGTCTCTGTTCACAAAAATGGTTAACAAGGCGCTCCGCTCCACAATGACATAAAGTAGGTAGGTAATTCATTTTTTGCTGGCACTTGTAGAGTTGTAGACGAGCATAATGAATTTATTGTGTTTCGCGCGTAAATTATTTTTATATTTTTCAAATTATAGAAATACCTAGTACCTAATCATTTCTACAATTCAATAAAAAAAAAAACAAAACAATAAAATATAATTAAAAAAAAAAAAAAAAAAAAAATTGCTGCACCGCAGTGTGGGAGCTGGTCAGGGTTCCAGAGTGAGTACTCACTACTATATTGTAGTAGGTAAGTAGTTCAACCCCTGATAGAAAAGTGATGGCCGTTCTCAATAACTGAATGAACTAAATAAACAAAGTTAAAACCAGCCAAGTGCGAGTCGTACTCGCGCACCGAGGGTTCCGTACCTACCGTCCTTGGACGTACAAAAGTTAAAAAACGGCAAAAAAATCACGTTTGTTGTATGGAAGCCCCCCTTAAATATTTATTTTATTCTGTTTTTAGTATTTGTTGTTAAGTATAGCGGCAACAGAAATACATCATCTGTGAAAATTTCAACCGTCTAGCTAGTCTAGCTGCTGGTTGACGGGGGCTTCTTTAGCTGGCTTTGCTCGCTCACTGAAGCCCCCTTCGAACCTAACACCGGCACAGGAGTTGATTCCTAAGTTCCTAACTATTTAAAATCAAAAATCGTGGTGAATTGTATTGAATTTTCGCCCGCCTCCTTTGATATTGTTCTTATAATCATTTAACTGATTTAACAAATTGTACTTTTGGAGCAGTGTAACAGTAAAAGATACTAATTATACAATATACTTAGGTACTTCCCCTCTCAAGATGTATATATTTTCAAGGTGTACCCGGAGGCTCTCTCAGAGCCAGCCGAGGATCGAGAGGGAGTGACTCCGGGACAACCAGCCGGCCTAGCATGGCCACGATAGAAACGAGTTTTGTCTACAGGAGAATAGACAAAGTGACAGATTGTACAAATATTTCTAAAGTTTTATGCATACAATGAAGAGAAGAAATGTCTCTATTCTTCAGTAGATAAAATTCTGATAAACCAAGAACGGGTCGAGATAGATAACGATTTGATAGAAAGAACTTTGTCTATTCTTTGGTAGAATAGAGATAGAATTGGTAATGCTGATATCAACATGCTTTGCATGACGCAACGATTGACCAAAATTATCAGTATCTAATAGTTTATTGGTATTTTTAGGGTTACGTACCAAAATGGTAAAAAAGGAACCCTTATGGTGCGACTTCGTCTGTCTGTCTGTCTGTCTGTCACACCTGCTTATTTCAGCAACTTATGCTGTCGACTTGAAATTTGGAACTGTTTTAAAGAATGCTTGTTCAACTTTATTGCAAAAAGTCTAAAAATATTTTTATTTTCATTGCAAAAGGGGCCGGAGTGGGGGTCCGAAATTTTAAAGTGGGGTTACTAGGTCAGGTGACATATCATATGAAAGGGCTTGATCTGCACATTTTAAAATATATTTTTATTTTATTTTATGTCTCACAGTTTTCGACATATGATGAAAAATGTCCATAAAAATACCATTCCCCCCCCTTATCTCCGAAGGTTGCGGGGCGAAAAATCTGAAATAATTAGAGTTGATAGAAATTGACCCAAATATTGCACCAAAAAATAAAACGATGTTCCTAACTAGTACCTACAGTTGTTTCAAAATCATCAAAATTCCTTCACAAACAAACTTAGTTATGCGGTCCGGATTTTTCACTTTATAGTTCCAAAAATGATACGAAACCCTCGGTGCGCGAGTAAGACTCGCACTTGGCCGGTTTTTTTTATCTGTCGTCAAATAACAGGGTTTGAACTAGTTTGAAGTCAATTAAATTGTAAGTAATTAATTTTCGATTAGCGTAATGTGAGACTGAGGTCTGCAGAAATGTGGAATTGATGATAATGTGGTTTGAAAATTCATAATATTATCATGGAGATTCTTAATATTCATTTTTATCATAGGTATTTATCAGTAGCGAAGGGTGAGGGGAAATCGGTACAATAACATAAAATTAAATAGTAACAAATTTTATTGTACCAGATTCCCCTTACCCTTCGCTGCTGGTATTTATTTTTATACGGAGATGGCAAACAGGCGTACGTAGGTACAACCCACCTGATGGTAAGTAAGTGGTTATTAGAATAGTATTCAGTTTAAGGGTCAGCACCATGCAAAAGTCTTACGGGGGAACCATAACTTTATATAGAAAACGTAAAGAAATAGCCACGAAAAAAAAAGTCTGACTAGTTAAAGAGTTTCACTAGTGGCTAATGAAATCGTATTGAGAATAAATCTTGTAGATTAATGTAAAAAAAAATATTGAAAATCACTAAAAACGTGCAAAAAGCAATGCCGTGCAACCATAACTTTAGCGTAAATAAGAACAAACACTTAATAAAATTTACTTAATTATAAGCTACAAAGAACAGAGTAGTAACTGATAGTTTTTTTTTTCCATATCAATACTTCTGTTTTGTGTAAATAATTCACAAACTTTCTGAATTTTTCGCACGAATTTCCCATACAAATTACTATGGTGACACACGTTTTCTGACAACAGCAATTCGCAGACATCTACAGCTCAGTCGCCTGCGGGCTCTCAACGAGAGACCACGTCGCTTGAAAGAAAGTCACGTGATAAGCACGTGGTAAGCGTTGCGTATAATACCTACACATCACCCGTGCACAGAGGTCGACATTCCAAATTCTAGGATAAAAAATATTAGGTTTTTACACCTTGTTATTTGCTTAGCAACGGTCAAGCTTGAGTCTAGGAGGAGGTCTATAGGTACCATAAAACTTTTACTAGAATTGATAATCTCAATAATTATGTATGAATGATGTGTGTATGTATGTATGTACGCTACAACGTAATACATAATATTATTTAGTTTATGTGATAGGTACCTACTTATTTTAAGCGTGTTGAGTAGGTACATACAGTTCGTAAAATGTAAATGTTGAGTCCTGTGAGTGTGAGTGTGTGACACAAATGCCAAATACGAATAAATAAATAATGTCAAAATGATTTAAAAATGCACGTATTTGACATCTGTCATAGGAATTAAGCTATTTTACGAACTATAGGTATAACTAGCGACGTCAGTTATGATCACAAATGTCACCTGCGCATTAGTTTTCGGTCTCTTTGGCGGAATGAAGAAGATGGGGGGTGACTGGTTCGTCAGTCGATGCTTGTCGTCTATTGGACTATTTTCTATTACGTATTGTCAACTGTCTATTGCCTATTGGGCCAAAAATGTACATGCGCGATCTGTGATCATCTTTAATGCCGGTACCTACCTATACCTACTACCTAATTATTTGTTATCTTTTACAAGTACCTATGTGGATACCTAATAAAATAGAACCTACCTATTTCTGTAATAATGTAGGTACTAACAATGATTATGTAAAAACTAAACTAAATATGTACAGTTTAGCATTTGATTTTTTTTTACAGAAATATACTTACTCGTAATTATGAGTGCTGTCAAACCAAAATATAAAGGCCATATCGCCAGCAGGAAATGCGTGCATTATTCCAAAAAACGAAAAAGGTGAGTAGGTACCTAGTGTAGCCACCACAGGTACCTACCTGTAGGTACCTACGTACCTACATTATGGCAAAATTTGGCCTTCCCGCTTTTACGGTATTCGTGCAGTGTTCGGATGGAGGTGTTGGGAGGCACTCCATACATGAAACTGAGGGATGAAAAATTTTTTCATGCACTCCTGTAGACACACACACCTTCCAGCCGCATCCGGCCGGATTCCCACCAATTCGACCGGATCCGGCGGGATTGCTGGCATAAAAACGATTTTTTATTTTCGTTCTAAAATCATTTAAGTAAAACAACATGATCAAGTGAGTGTATTATAAACGTATGAAGTTTATAAAAAAACAACAGTTTATTTCTTATAAAATCAACTTTATTTACGCTACCTAAAGCCGCAATTAAGAATCAATAAAAATGTAGTAGATAAAGTGTAACTAGTTAATTTTTTATCTTTTGACAGGGTTACTGGTAGGTAATATGCTGGCAATCCATTACGGGGATGAAGGAGATATCATTTGCAACCTAATGACCTCTATTCAAATATCAACCACTTTTGTCATTTTATGTTTTTAGGGTGCCGTAGTAAAACTAGGAACCCTTATAATTTCGTCACGTCCGTCTGTTTGTCTCTCTGTCCGTCTGTCACACCCTTGTCATATCCACAGTTCATAACCAATTTGTATGAAACTTCGCAGATAGATGTCTGTAAGCCGCCATAAAGGCCTGTAGTGGAAAAATAAAATAATTATTGGGTTTTTTTTTTTATGAGAATAGGTCTTTGAAAAAAATAACCGACTTCCAAAAACTACACTAAAAACTATGAAATAAAAAGTTTAAACTTCCATAATTAAAAATCTAAATGTTTATTGAAGCCGGCGGGGCCTCTTCAGGTTTTTGCCTCTCAGTCTTTAAACAGGAAGGGTGTGCGCAGTGTGTGCACGTGGAAATTAAGATTTCCTTATATTCCTTGTTAATCTGCAATTTTGCTTATTTTCATGCTAGGCCCCGCCGACTTCAATATACATTTAGATTTTTAATTATGGAAGTTTAAACTTTTTATTTCATAGTTTTTAGTGTAGTTTTTGGAAGTCGGTTTTTTTAAAACCAGTTTTTTATTTTTAACTTTTTAGTGTAGTGTAACATGTCATATTTTTTTGATAATAATACCTTACGTATATAAAAGTACCATAAAATCATGCATAGAGCGACAAAGTATACCGACAAAGTACATACCAAATGTGTGTCAAAGGCAGTATATTAATACTGCCTTTGACACACATTTGGTATGTACTTTTACCGAGATCGATTACTTCCACTAATTTACATAGGTACTTATATTCATAGATGTTGGTGGATAAGAGCGTTTCAGTAAACAAAAACAGTGATTTTTCAGTTTGTAATGGCAATAGGCTCGCTCCCTAGCGTTCTATCAAATGCGACTTAAGCATAAAAAAATTGTGTGTACTATACACCTCTGTCTAACCTTGCGGGAAATATCGGCGTGATGTTATGTATGTATAATATCGAGATCGATTGCGTTCAGGAATTCAAGTACCTACACAATATCACTTTTTCATCATCGTCATGATGTCATCGAGATACACCAAAGATACCGTTTATTACACCTGGTTAAAAATCTACTCAACCAAAGTTAATAAAATTTATATGGGACCACCGCGCGAGGTTCTTCTACCATATGAAAAAAGAATCACGTAAATCCGGTCAGAAATCACGGAGTAATCGGTGTACATACATTAAAAAAAAAAAAAAAAAAAAAAAAACCAACCGAATGCAGAACCTCCTCCTTTTTGGAAGTCGGTTAATAACATAAGGGTTTCAAATTTGATTTTTTATTTAAGTGCATATTCAGTGAACTAGGAGCTCTGAAAGTCGTTAACCGTGTCCCCCCCCACTGTAATTTTCCAACCACGTTATCGAAAATCTGAAAAAAATCAAGCTATAGGTACCTACAGCATCTAATAAATACTTTCGATGAAAATTGGTTTGACTAAGATACGTCAATAACTTTTTAAAATATTTACTATTTTCAGTTTTGAGTTTAACAACCGCAAAAATAACTTTGTATTTCATAGCAATATAATGAAATACAAACTTATATTTGCGGTCGGCAGACTGAAATACTTCTTGCTACGGAACCCTAGACTGTGCGTTGTCCGACACGCCCTTGCTCGGTTTTTGAAGATGCTATACAACTTTTCAAATGGATAAAATAATTATGTATTTAAGTATATTATCTGCTTGCTAACACTTCAATACATAGTATTCAATCATAAAATGACAATTATCTTCAATCGTTTTTAAATCAAATATCAAATTACTCGATAAAAATAGTTGATATTTGCATGGGGTCATAAGAGGTCATTTGGTTGCAAATGATCTCTGTTGTAATACAATGCGTGCACGAGTGAGCAAGACACGACGTTTTAATTTTTTTTTTCTTATTCCAATATTGGATTACTCAATATCGGAATTGAAATAACGAAAAAATCGATCCGAGATTCCGATATGTCGAGATTCCGAGATTCCGTACCCTGCTCGGGACCCCTAATAGGACTGAACCATACGCACCCATACGCACAGAACAATAATACTCTGGCGAGCCCATACGCGCCCATAGTAGAACTAGAACCCATAATTCCCGAAAAAAATTGATCCCAATTCCGACTGTCTGCAATGTCGTCTTGTTATTTTTTTTTGTGGTTTTGCTTATATTACGGACACTGGCTCTAATAGAGCCCGGCTAATCAGTGTCCGTAGGACATACGGACCGATCAGTATTAATAATGACCAAGAGCGTCGGTCAAATTGATAAGTTTATTACTATGACCGGTCATTATTTTTGAAAAATTAATATGGCGCCTAGTTGTCACTTCGCTAGATATATTGAATCTTGATTACTGTCATGTATTGTGAGTTGTGACACTTACAAGAATAAGGCAAATCGATTGACGTAAGAATAATTATTAAAATCGGCCCACGCGTTTGGTCTCTAGAGCCGGAGCGCCACAAAGGAACAAACATACATACATACATATATTTATAGGCTGATAAACACATACCCTCCTTTGTGTCGCGCAGTCAGGTAAAAACATTGACAAACACTCATCGTCTTTGTTTTTGAAAATCGCAATAGCTATAATATAAAATATTGATGGACACATAAAAAAAACTCTGTGCATTGAACCACCCCCTCTCCAATCCTTCTTTAAATGCAATTAAGAAAAAAAAAACAAAATAATACTAACTACCTACTACGCTACTTAATATTTTATTATGTCCACGTTGATCGTCGCACAAGACCACTGTTGTCGTCGATCGCTGTGAGGGTAGCGCTTCAATACCTAATTTTGACAGATTTTGACAGATTCTGACTCGAGCCTGCGCTATATAGGACCCTTAAGTAATCACCTTTAATATTATTATTGTATTTTTGTTGCACGGGACTTTTCAAAGTCCCGGACCTTTCGAAGGCGTGCGTGGGGCCGAAGCCAACACGTAGAGGCCCTTTACAACAAACTTAAAATAATATATAAAATGTAATGGTGACACAGCTGGCGATTATCCCTGTATGCACTATATAAATGCACCCAAGGACAAACCCCAGCTCTGCAGAACTATTGCAAACATGTGGAGAAAAACTACTTGGGCTATTGTGATGGGATGGTAGTGGATTGGTTTTGGGGAACTATGGGAACCTATGGCGCCTGCCGGAACAATGTATATTGACACGTAATAATGGCAGACGGAGACTTGCCAACTCACTAACTGGGCCCCCCGAAAATGGTTATTATTATTATTGTTATAAATAATATTTTTTATTATTTTATTATAATTACTTTGTTGCTTTGTTCAAAGTAAGTAAGTATACTATATACATGGTGTAAAAAAAGATGTCGGATAAATATATTTTCACAGTAACGGAGGTACAACAAAGGTTCCACGGTACAATTATACCTACTTATACGGAATCTTTAAAGACCGAATCAAAAGCACACTTTTTTTTCAGCCCTGATCATCCCACTGCAGGGCACAGGCCTCCCTGCCCTTCTTCCACTCCTCTCGGTTGAAGGACTTTTGTGGCCAATCTTTCCAGTAAGCGTCTAGTTCAAAAACGCACTTAACTGGTCTTTTTTGTTTCAGGTAACAATAATCACATCAATTAAGGTAGAAAATCTCCAAAACTAAAAATGACTCTACGGAGAATGGTCAACGATTCTGTTCACTGGTACATTCAGGAACTGATCTCTCGCATGGTGGCCGAGTCGGGCATTCCATCGGACCGACACCACCTTGGCAAGATCATCCTGCGGAGTCTTAAGGATGCCCCAGATTTTGTGTTACAGGTAAAATACTACGGTCACTGAAATCTTTTGATGACCATCATCATCATCATAAAATCACACCTCTAATCTTCAAAGAGATGCACAGATAATATACTTAGTACATTACTTATATTCAAAGATGGCGTCAAGCATGTTCAAAAGCTGTCCTTGACATTCGACAAGCATGTTCACAGATTGAGGTATTCCATGAAGCACACCCAAACGAAGCACACCCAGACGAAGCACACCATACTTTAGGTGTGCTTCGTCTGGGTGTGCTTCGTTTGGGTGTGCTTCATGAAATACCTCCACAGATTGACGGAGCAACGGGTGAGTCAGAAACATGTGGCTCGGTGTTGGAGAGATCAGTGCGATGTACTGAGAGGCTCCGTAAACTAGGACTGCGACATGGAGACGTAATGGTGCTGATGGCTCCCAGTCATTTGGATGTTACTGTACCACTGTATGCTGCGTTGTATCTCGGAATTATCATTATTGCTATAGACATGACTTATAATAGTACACGTAAGTATTTTGTTATAAGTATTTATTATTGAATTTTGACTGCATTTAAGTTGGTAGAGTATTTAGGTATAATTTAAATTTTATTACTGTTTTCTTGTACCGACTTACCCTCACCCTACGCCACTGATACTTAGTACATACTGCGGAACTCTACATTGTGCGTGGTCCGACACGCACTTGTCCGGGTATTTATAATCATTATTTTTTAAGGATTTTAAGTGCCTATCTATGTGGGTTAGTACATAAACAGAACTTAAACTCACGACACCTTTTGTTCTCAACTTTCAGATGAATTGCAACAAATCTTTGCTCGTATAAAACCTGCGATAATATTCTGCCAACACGACGTAGCGTCTAATGCACAGTTGTGTTTGTTCAACTTGAATATGGACGCTCACATAATCACCTTCGATAAGGGAGACGATTTCTGCAACTTCACTGATTTCATGGAAAAGAATGGGGATGACACGCCAGTGGAAGATTTTAAGTAGGTGATGTTCATAATGTTGAAAAGTTTTTTTTGTATAAATAGAAATATAATTGTTATTGTCTGCCTATTTCAACCCAGTGCCGAGAAAGCTTTGTTATCATCCATATCTCCAGGTGTGCAGACTTCGACCCTGAAGACACCATAGCGTTCCTAGTAGCCACGAGTGGTACAACCGGCCTACCTAAAACGGTTGCTCACTCCCATAAGTACTTCGCCATCACTATGTCTTATTTTTGGTAAGTAATGTCTTTGTTTGTTCGGCCTTTCTTTTTTAAATCCGTAATTATTGCGCCAATCGTGCCATACAACAATTTGAAAAATGCAAAAAATCGAAATAGGAGGTTCAGTATCTGTTACAATTCATTTTAAATTGAAATGTTGTGACGAATGATCATGATTTCATCACTGGCCACTTTATGCTTCCAAAATCAAACTTCAATTTAGAACATTGCACAGGTTAGCGCGTACATGCGTTAGCAAATGTTAGCAAATGTGGAGTTCGGTAGCGCGGTTACACCATGGGTTACACATTACTCCGCAGCGGCAGCAGCCGGCGCCGCCGTATTTTCATACATTTTCATACGCACGGAACCATGGCTCACCGCTGCCGCCGCGGCGCGTGCCTGAAACGACGTATACAAAAAGCAAGGATGACTATAACGGTGGCGATGGCGACTGCGCGACGCCGCTGTGGCGTAATGTGTAAACGCTCGTACTGAGATGTAAATACCGCCACTCTCAGGCACCTCGTAAATTCGTGATAACCAATGCGACGGACGGTGAGATTCTCTCTCGAACATTCGCAGATATCAAGCGGCATGTCGGTAAAGAATTGACAGGCTGGCCGTAAAATCGCCTCTTTTAATTTCTCCAGGACTAAATACAGTACATTCCCTACACCGACCCGGCTCGCCCTGATCGGGTCGTCGCTGCAATGGTCGTCTGCCATAACCAGCTTCATCAGGTCACCAATAATGCGGTACACGCGGCTGCAGAGCTCGGTAAAGGTGACACAGGAACACGCGTATTATCTTATCAACAAGTATAAGGTAAGAGATTTCAGGCTGGTGGTAATTTTTTAGTTACAAAAATGTTGTCCACATTTAAAGCGTTTCGGTTATACCTAACCATTTTTAGAGATTTATTGATTTACGACATCGGAAAACTATAAAAACTACCTTTTAATAATTTTGGTAATCTACTAATTAGTATAATAACCAAATTGTCAAAACCAACAATCAAAGACCATTATGACACAATTGCAGACTTGTGGCCCTGCTCGTTTGCCCACCTAATGGGCTGTGGGGACCTCGGTGCAATCTCACAAGAACGAAATCGTTCGGTTTTATCTAAGGAATGCGCAAAGCAGGAAACGTTTTGAAGGAAAACCTGAATGGGAATCGATCTGTAATACTAATTTGTGCTCATTTTCTTGCAGCCAAGCTACTCGATCTTCACCCCCACAATGATGTCCACACTCCTTAAGCCTGATATCCGTCACAAGTGTGACTTCACAAGCTTTGAACTTCTCATTCTAGGTGGACACCCGGTGCCACAGAACCTTATTGAAGAAGCTAAGGTTTGATAATGTGCTTTTTATCTCGTAGTAGGTAAAGGTATAGCTAGCTATACTTAAATGTACGTCAACGCACCCTAGGTACTCAGCCACGCTAATAACCTACTGTTTGACTGCTTTTTCGTGCCGACACGAGAGAACTAGAGCCAGCATGCCAGTCAGGATATTTTTAATAAAGATTTTTTATATTCTACGTAGCTGTGCCTGCGACTTCGTCCGCATGGAAGTCGGAAAACAACACAATGTCGTTATTTTCTTCATACAAACTTCGTCACCCCTTTTAACCCCTTTGAATGTAGTTAAAAAAAAACCTCCTTTGTGTATCTTTATGGTAGGAACTCAAGGAATATTTCCTCCAAAATTTAAATCTCTAGATCCACCGGTTTGGCCTGTGCGTTATCTCAGTCAGTCACGGTACCAGTAGCGAAGGGTGAGGGGAAGTTGGTATACTGGATCCGGAATACTGTATTCTGTGTGAACTCGCTCATACAACTATACATATACGCTGATAACATTATACGTTTAAACGGACCTGTAAAACGGACGTTCTATGTGTACGTGCCGAAAGTAAAATGAAAATGATTTATCATTTTGTTACTGTTTTATTATACCGGCTTCCCCTCACCCTTTGATTGCTGTATGAGTAGTTTCAAAATAACGATTGCTTTCAGGCTGTATCACCAAACACAGAAGTACTAAATATATTAGGCTTGAGCGAGCTGGCCGGCCCCGCGTTCCTCGGAGACAACCCCGCGCCAGGTTCCTGTGGCAAGCCGATCGGATGCTTCCAGTATCGGGTGAGGAGTACCTACTACCAGCAGTGGCGATGGGTGAGGGGAAGCCGGTACAATAAAATAGTAACAAAATAATTTATTGTACGGCTTCCCTTCACCCTTCGCCACTGACAATTACTTTGTATGTTTGACGAGCTCCGTCATTATTCGACTGTTAGCTTTTCACCAACTAGGGGTCGGCTTCTAGTCTAACTAAATGCGGCTACGATCTAACCAGTCTAGACAATCTAGATAATAGATATACACTTTCAGGCTTCTGACTACTCATAACGACTGTATTTATGTAGATAAGTATATAATTCATATGACAACCGGGACAGACTGTTTAACTTTCTGTCTGTTGTCGCTAATTCTATTTTCTGTTGGTTATAGATAATAAACATCGAGACACATAAAGATATCTACGAGTCGAATGTGCCAGGAGAGCTGTGGATCAAAGGACCGTGTCCATTTAAAGTAAGAGGGCTAATCATTTATAGGAAAAAATAGGATTAAAGCAGGGGTGGCCCAATGGTATCAGTCTTAACTTGTGTGTACAAATAACTTTTCTGTTAGCGTTTACCGCCGTTTACGCCTAACATTAGATACCTACCTACAACCACTTACTTATAAACACCTCTTAATTTAACCACTGATTTAATATACCGTACTACCTAATAGTTACTAACAATCCTTGTCATTTGTATGACAATAATAGAGATGACAATTGACATAAGAGCTGTTTAATTTAATCACTTAATCATCGAAACCAATCAATCGAAACTAAAGTCGTGTCTCCTGCGCCCTGTTTTCGTATTCGACGATCATCGAACAGTGAACAGTGAACGAGAAAGGGGCGTGGTCTACGTGTTTTGACGAATAAAAACACTGAAAACACGTAGACCACGCCCCTTTATCGTTCACTGTTCACTGTTCGATGTTCGTCGAACACGAAAACAGGTCGCAGGAGACGCGCCTTGAGGGGGAAATGTATGGCAATAACATTTAGGTACCTGCGAAGAAGTCTCGCGACCTCACTAATGTCATTGCTATACATTTTGTACTTACTCGGTACTGTAAGCCACCGTGTAGACGACGCCGCCGCGCCGCCGCAAAATTATTGGTAGTAGTTAGTATTTCATTGCTGCTCACGAATAATAAAAGGTCATAGAAGCAATGTAAAACTAACAACTACCAACCACCAACCTACCAACACCAATAATTTTGCGGCGCCGTCGTCTACATGGTCGCTAACTCTGTAACAAATCTATTCGTTAAATTCTTAGTGGCCGCCCGGAGTAGGTAAGTAGGTAGGTATATAAGTTACATGTTCCCTTTTACTGGGACTTATAAATATGATGGTGTAGCTGCACCTGCTGTATCTACCTATACCTACACCGCTGCTTCCTCCTTGTAAAGCCGCGTCTCCTGCGCCCTGTGTTCGTGTTCGACGAACATCGAACAGTGAACAGTGAACGATAAAGGGGCGTGGTCTACGTGTTTTGACGAATAAAAACACTCAAAACACGTAGACTACGCCCCTTTATCGTTCACTGTTCACTGTTCGATGTTCGTCGAACACGAAAACAGGGCGCAGGAGACGCGGCTTAAGGCTCATCACAGTCATCACAGACGTCCGTAATGGCTTACTGGATTCAGAGAACGAATGAATGATGTCGTTCATAAATTGAATGATATCTATCGTTCAGAAATTGAACGGATTTTGTTCATAAATTAAACGATTCCAGCCGCAATAGTTCAATTTGACGTAAAATACCTCATTCACCTTTTTAATTTTTCCGGACGTCTGTGATGACCCTAAATGTAGGCAGTACCTATGTTATTACTTATTTATTTACTTAATTCCTTGTTTCTAGGGATATTATAACGACATTGAAGCCACGAAGGAGGCCTTCACCAAAGACGGCTGGCTGAAAACTGGCGACGTTTTCTACAGAGATGAGAATTGGAACTTCTTCTACGTGGACCGGATCAAGTTGATGTTAATGTGCATGCATAAACGGGTAATTTTATATTTTTTGGTTTTTTTTAGCGTTCCGTTGTCCGTCTGTCTGGACCAATTTTAACCAACTTCAAAAAACCGGCCAAGTGCGAGTCGTACTCGCGCACCGAGGGTTCCGTATAATTTTTGGACCTATAAAGTGAATGAAACCGGACCGCATAACTAAGTTTGTTTGTGAAGGAATTTTGATGATTTTGAAAAAAACTGTAGTAGTTAGGAACATCGTTTTATTTTTGGTGCCATATTTGGATCAATTCCTATCAACTCTAATTATTTCAGATTTTTCGCTCCGCAAACTTCGGAGATAAGGGGGGGGAATGGTATTTTTTCAGTCATTTTTCATCATATGTCGAAAACTGTGAGATATAAAATTAAATAAAAAAATATTTTGAAATGTGCAGATCAAGCCCTTTCATATTATGATATATCACTTGATCTAGTAACCCCACTTTGAAATTTCGGACCCCCACTCCGGCCCCTTTTGCAATGAAAATAAAAATATTTTTTAACTTTTTTTCATTTGCAATAAAGTTGGACAAACAGTCTTTAGAACTGTTCCAAATTTCAAGTTGATAGCATTAGTAGTTGCTGAAATAAGCAGGTGTGACAGACAGACAGACAAACAGACGAAGTCGCACCATAAGGGTTCATTTTTTACCATTTTGGTACGGAACCCTAAAAACGAGGAGGTTCTCAATTCGTCTTAATTTATGTAAGGTCAGCGATAATTGTTTATATAATAAACACTAGCTTTTGCCCGCGACTTCGTCCGCGTTTCCGTCGTTTTTCGTAAAAAAAGTAGCGTATGTCCTTCCTCACGGTTCAATGGTTTTGATGTAACAGACAGATTAACTTTCGTATTTTAGTAGAGAAATATATTATGTCAATCCACAATACTGTTGAACAATATCGCAATAAGGAACCGCAGAATATTAAGTATTATTAATAGCTGTGCCCGCGACTCCATCAGCGTGTAACTCCTTGTGTGTTATTAAGTTACACGTGTTATTGGGAGTCAACCATAAAAGATAGACATATGCTGTTGTGGGATAGTTTTTTTATTTTATGTAAAACATTTCCGTCATACATGGTTTCTATGTACCTTTAACCATTAAGGCTGCACACGCAACGGAAGCTTAAAAAATGGAGTAACTTCTCCCGTTTTCCCAACATTTCCCTTCACTGCTCTGCTCCTATTGATTGTAGCGTGATGAAAAGTATACTTTAACCTGCCCAGGAGTATGAAGAATAATTGTACCAAGTTTCGTTAAAATCCGTCGAGTAGTTTTTGTTTTTATAAGGAACATACGACAGACAGACAGACAAAAAATTTACTGATTGCATTTTTGGCATCAGTATCGATCACTAATCACCACCTGATAGTTATTTTGAAAATATATTTCATGTACAGAATTGACCTCTCTACAGATTTATTGTAAGTATAGATTACCAACACAAAGGGCACTGGCAGACGTCCATAGAACGCTGGGCTTCAGATTGTGTAAGTCGGTACAGATATGAAATTAGTTTGGTGTGGTCGAGTATTTCAAGAGTATTTAAATTCATTTTTATTTGTTTTTGTACGTAATTGGGTTAAAGAGAAATCTTCGTATTTGTGACAGTGAGGTTAAGTATGGTGTGAATGATCCAGTGAAGTACAGCCCGACTAATGAGTTCTCAATTCAAAGGTTTTACTTACTGTCGACATGATATTCTGTGGAGGTACGCGCCAGCCAGAATGCACCCGTTTATGTTTTATTGTGTTTTTCAAAATGTCAACGGCATAATCATTTTATTTCTTATTTATTTCGATTTTTGATTCCAATTCTTAATCTCTAAGATAAATTAGGCAAAGAACAATTAAAATATATTTTTATTTTTGGTTAAGCTTTTATTACTGTACCATATCAAGCCCAAAACTGCCGACGTCCTTTCACATACGCAAACACACGCGGAACAACCACCAGCCGGCCTAGCATGACCGCGATAGAAACGGGTTTTGTCTACATAGAAATAGACAAAGTGACAGATTTCATTCATAAAACGTAGAAATGTTTCTACAATCTGTCACTTTGTCTATTTCTATGTAGACAAAACCCGTTTCTATCGCGGTCATGCTAGGCCGGCAGTAGGTAATACAAAGACTTGTTACGTGCGGGAATCGAAGACACAACAGCCCATCGCTCAGCCATCGCGCCGACCGCGGCTGTTGCATAGTTGCAACACAGCAACGGTTCTCCAGCTTCCACATAGATGGTTACTTGACAAATAGTCCTTACTAACTAGCGGCATCAGTTATGATCACAAACGTCACCTGCGCATTAGCTGGTTTTTCGGTCTATTTGGCGGAATGAAGAAGATGGGGGGCGCCGAGGCTGCACGCGATGGGTTTGTCAGTCGATGCTCGTCGTCTATTGGACTATTGGCTACTACGTATTGTCAACTGTCTATTGTCTATTGGGCCAAAAATGTACATGCGCGATCTGTGATCAAGGTCCCTGCCGATACTTATACCTCCTATTTCCCAAGATGTCACCGTTAGAAATAGAAGGTGTAATCCGCCGTCACCCGGGCGTGTTGGACGTGGCCGTGACCAGCGTGCCGCACAGCGAGCTGGGCGACCTGCCCGTGGCGTGCGTGGTGCCGCGCCCCGGGGCCACACCCAGCGCCGACGAGATCAAGAACCTGGTTAGAGGTAAATTAACCCCTTTTTCTGTCCAGTGACTGCGTCCTAACTGGGGACGAGGGCTAACGCAGTAGGCCCAACCGGCACTATTGTGCGTTTCACATAAGAATTTCTTTCGACGCTATGTTGGCTGCCTTTAATGTCCATTTATTACAACGTTTTTATCGGTGTTGGAGGTTTTCTTTCAGTACACTTTCATCACTTTTTAACGTCCTTAACATTAGGTAGGTACCAGTGGCGTGCCTACAAGGCAAGCCCGAGGGTATATCTCTAAATTGTTCATGAATGTAAGTGAGTAGCGACAATAAAAACCGGCCAAGTGCGAGTCGTACTCACGCACCGAGGGTTCCGTATCATTTTTGGACGTATAAAGTGAAAAAATCCGGACCGCATTTCAATTTTGTTTGTGAAGGAATTTTGATGATTTTGAAAAAACTGTACTAGTTAGGAACATCGTTTTATTTTTGGTGCCATATTTGGGTCAATTCAGTCCTATCAACTGTAATTATTTCAGATTTTTCGCCCCGTAAACTTCGGAGATAAGGGGGGGGGAATGGTATTTTTTCAGTCATTTTCATCATATATGTCGAAAACTGTGAGACATAAAATAAAATAAAAATATATTTTGAAATGTGCAGATCAAGCCCTTTCATAAGATATGTCACTTGACCCCGATTTAAAATTTTGGACACCCACTCCGGCCCCTTTTGCAATGAAAATAAAAATATTTTTGGACTTTTTTCATTTGCAATAAAGTTGAACAAGCATACTTTATAACTGTTCCAAATTTCAAGGCGATAGCATAAGTAGTTGCTGAAATAAGCATGTGTGAGTGTGACAGACAGACAGACAGACGAAGTCGCACCATAAGGGTTCCTTTTTTACCATTTTGGTACGGAACCCTAAAAACACTTAAAATCATGAGAAATTACGCGAAATACCCTCGGGCTTGCCCTGTAGGCACGCCACTGGTAGGTACCTACCTACTTTAAAACATAAATCTACAAAAAACAAAAAGTTATGACTTAGATACTTAGGAATGACAAACAGAGGAGCCAACATAGCTTCGAAGGGAATTCTTAAGCGAAACGCTCAATAGGCCTGCATGGTGGATTAGTCCGCATCTCAGATCATAGAAACAAGGAGATATGCCATCATAGCAAATTAGTACGGGAACAACTGATGCCACTTGATTGAACTAAAACACTGTATTTATACCATCGATCGTGTTCGGTTCGTCGCCAGCGCGTACGTTTTTAGTATGAGCAATTTGCTCAAGTTCAGGCATTAAGCTCGATAGCGCCTTGGCACATCTTCCTTGTTTCTATGATCTGAGGTTCGCATACAGGTAGAAAGTGCCTACCTAGGCAGCCTGCGCCGATCTGCCAGCGCCTATCGGAACCGATCCGCGCAGGTAGTCGCTACATAAAGGAGATCCATCGAGGTTGCGACCTGGGGCGCGACCCAGCGCCGATGAGATCAAGAAACTTGGGGTCCAACTTAAAATCTAAGCCACATCTAGATATTCCGGTGGGATGAACCAGAGATATATCTTGACTTCTTCGTAGTACCTACTAGCCAACCTACACCAAGGATGTCATTTAAAATGATCAATATTTATTGTAAGGCCGCGGCCGCACTGGTGCGGCGACAGCGACGATATGAACAAATAAATTTCGCTTGTCGTTTCTGCAGTGCGGCCACCGACATAAATATGTTTAAGTATATGAGTTTGTTTTCACAAAATCGCCATCGCCATACCAGTGCGGCCCCGGCCTAAGTCCACACGGGCAAAAGTCTAGTTATAAATAATTCCGTTTTAGGTACCCAGTCTATTCGTTTATTCACTGTATTTATCTACTGTATCGTCTGTTACAGATTCCCTACAAGACGCGAAGCGACTGAGGGGCGGGGTCATCTTCCTCGACTCCTTGCCAATGACCGCATCTACCAAAGTTCACAGGAGGAAACTAAAACAGATGGCCCTAGAACTGCCTAGGGCATAATATTTTATAGGAATTTAGCTACGTGATCACATGTCTCCAATGTCTAACCTATTGCATGTTCGCCAATTTAGATTCGCACAATCTAAATTGGCGACATGCCAGTGGTGGCGATTCTATTGTTAACAAATTAAACTAATTTATATGAATGATTAAGTAGGTACATAGTTACATACCTAATATGTACTTAATTGATTAAAAAATAATTTACCTACCTATACCTACTTATCTATCTACAAAGTAAAAAAGCATGACAGTAAAATGTATTTAGTATACCTACCTATATTTTAATTAAGAATTAAAGTAACGCCGACATACACTTACTCAATTATTTTTAACCTATAAATGGTTAAAAATAATTAAGTAGATAAAATAACATTTTTAATGCGTTAGTCAAAGAAAAATATTTTGTGGTCTAATTTAGTGAATTTTTAAGTCGTTTTTCTTAAATTTTTAATTTAGGTTTACTTTCGTTTTTAAGTTTGTGATGTTATTTTTATGTAAAATAAATTGTGAAATTAAGATTTGGTGACGGGTCAAAATATTTGAAAGGTTTAAAAATCTATTGGTATTAATAAACTCATAATTAAGATACTTATTTAGGGTTCATTTTGTAAAACCTACAAACTATCTCCAGTCTTCAGTAGACTAAACAACAAAAACGTTGCAAATCCATTACCTACTTATACATTGCATTGTGCATTATTAGGTAGGTTTAACTAGCGGCAGCAGATATGAGCACAAACGTCACCTGCGCGTTAGCTGATTTTTCGGTTTCATTGGCGGAATGAAGAAGGGAGGGGGGAGCCGAGGCTGCACGCGATTGGTTCGTCAGTCGATGCTCGCCGTCTAATTAGACAACTCTCTATTACCTACGTATTGTCACCTATTGTCTAGTGGGCCGAAAATGTACATAATATAATATATAAGTTTATTTCGTTAGAAACAGGTTTTAACATAAACATTGTAGAGGTCTTCTTTTAAGTATTAAAGATACCTGTGACAGAAGACCTCCCTCTTCCTTAAATATAATGTGCAAACATACAAGGCCTGTTATTAACAGAATTAAAACAAATTAAGTAAATTAACAAAACTAATACTAGATAATTTAAAGTATTTGGGTGTATTGACATGTTTGTGAATGTTAAGATTGTAGGTGTAATTGTGAGCGTAACTGTGTGTTAATGGGAGGAGTGTAATTGAGTGAGTGAGTGTGGTGTGTGGGTGTGTGTGTGTGTAAGGGTGTGGATATGTGGAGGTGGGTTAGTAAGTTTGAGAGAAAATTCATGAGCATATTATCAGTGTGACGTATGTAATAGTCATTTCAATTAATTTATTAGTCCGTCATGTAGGTTCATAAATGTGCATACAGGTAATGTAATAATATTATAATAAAATATGATTGTGTGAAATTTAATTAGATAACCGGATGTAAAAGTGTCTCAGTTTCTTCATAAGTAGAGTCTTTAACCGTGCACTCAGGGTTTTCTTACATTCATGATGTGTTTTTTGGTAAATTCCCATTTTTTTGTGTAGGTATCGTGTTATAAAGAAACGTAGATTGGGCGATAAATTGTCGTCTTGCAAAAGCAGTACGAATTCTGACCCCGGTTATACATCCGTAGTTTCTTCTTTTCCTCTGAATACTAGGATCAAATACCGTCATTTTATGCATTTTTAAGATAGAAATCAGGATATATAACTTTCTTACAGTTAAAAGGTCACATTGTTTGTAAAGTTCATGTGTAGGAAAGCGATATGGTTTAAAATAAATAGTTTTTAGAAGGGCCCGTTGTGATTTTTCTACATCCAAAAATTTTATTTTGGAGGCACCTCCCCAGATAGGAATGCAATAGGTTAGAACTGATTGAGCTAGAGCAGTGTATATTTGTTTAATTAGATTAGCTGATGCTACATGCCTTAGTAGTTTACTAAGTAGTACATGCGCGATCTGTGCATGAATTCTTATGTGAAACGTAGGTACTATGCACCCCAAGATTTCCTATTATAATATTTTTACCTAGATCTTTATCAAAATATGGACACAAACCTAACGGAGCATTTTATGGGAATCACACAAGGTTTTTAAAATATAAAGACATCATTTCAAATAGGTAACATTTATTTACAATATTTACACGTGTAATTTTTCACTTATTACTATTTCATCGGCGGCCAATACAAGCTAACTTCGTTGTGAGCAGATTCTGGCACCCATTTCAGATACTCGTCTAGAAGAACTGAAAAAAAAACTAAGATTGTTTACCCGTTTTCATAATCGTCTAATGCCTAGGACACTAAAAAGTTGTGAACGAGAATTGGTACTGAAAAAAAACTTCCAACACCGTTAAAAACGTTGTAACATATTGACATTAAAGCCCGGTTTCCACCGCGAGCGGAACGGACTTATTAAGGATTCCGCTTAACTCGCAAGAGTAAACTGCATACTTGTATTCCCATCAACAAATAGTCGAAAAGTATGCAGTTTACTCTTGCGAGTTAAGCGGAGTCCTTAATAAGTCCGTTCCGCTCGCGGTGGAAACCGGGCTTAAGGGGAGCCAACATACCGTCGAAGGGTGTTCTTATGTGAAACCTTCCCAGCAAAAATACACACAATTGTTATTAAATATTTAAGAGATTTTCGCGCTATTCAACGCTGCTAAGAGGCGTAAAAATAGATCTCAAATTTCAACTGAAACAGGCGAAGACACAGTAGCTCAGTTGGTTAGAGTGCTGCCCCGGTTTAAGCAGAGGTCGCGGGTTCAAACCCAGGTAGGGTGTCAGTTGTTTTTGAAAATCTCTTATATATTTAATAACTAGCTACCGCCCGCGGCTTCGCCCGCGTTTTTCAGGATAAAAAGTAGCCTTATGTGTTATTCTGATGTATAAGCTATATTACTGTAAAGAGTCATCAGAATCCGTTCAGTAGTTTTTGCGTGATAGAGTAACAAACATCCATACATATACAGGGTGGCAGGTTAAACAGTGGAAATATTTTAAGGGGTCATTGTACTCATCATTATGAACAACTTTTACTGTGGAACCAGCCCTGAAATCGCGAAAAAAAAATCAGCTGTTCCATACATTTTTGTTGAGTTTTGTGATCATAAATGTATGGAACAGCTGATTTTTTGTTCGCGATTTCAGGGTTGGTCCCATAATAAAAGTTGTTCATAATGATGAGTACAATGACCCCTTTAAATATTTCCACTGTCTAAACTACCACCCTGTATACATCCTCACAAAATTTCACATTTATAATATTATTAGGATACCTACAACTGCTTTGATGTTCCCAGATATTCTTCAATTCTTCTCTAGTCCCGGCTCGTTTCGCTATGAGCGCTTTCAGAAGCACTTCGGTTCTGGGCTGTAGCTTCGCCCAGCTCTTCACCATTGTGGACGGAGGAGACATTAGGGAACTCGTGTATTTCTTCAGTTTTGGGAACACAGCGCCCTCTAGGAGGAAGCGGGCGAACCATCTGTAGGGAAAACAAGAAAATAAGTTGTTTAATATAGCGTTTAAGTGCGTACGCCTATAGAGATGCCAAGCGGCGAATCACCGAATAACATTTTCCGCCACTTTTTGCGGGGGGCGAGGTGAACACGTATAGCACACTACGGAAATTTGACAATCCTACACAGATACAGATTGTACATAAATAAAACCATGTTGGTGCATAATTTATACTTGTACATGTGATAGGAAATTCCATGGTTTCGCAATTTGAAGTAGCAGACCGCCTTTAACAAAAGAAAACTACATAATTTAACCATTTCCAAAATGACAGCTGTCGCGCATGAATTAGTTTAAATGGCTAAATCCTGTCAAACCGGTCAAATGGCCAGTGTTACTTTGTGAGATTTGGCATAGTCAAAGTTTCTATGGAGAACGAGTGCAGAAAACTATTTTTTTTTTACAATTGGTTAAATTTCGACCAAGGCTAGACTAGTAATAATATTTTTACCTGTATCTCTCAATTTTGTCTGGAAAGTCGACTTCAGCGGAAGGTAGCTCCCAGCCGGCTTTACCGAAGGTACCTTTGAAGTGACACTTGACTCGGCCTGACTTCTCATCGAACCTTGGAGGTGGATCGTCCAGAGGATCACCTAGGAAATAAAGTAATTTAACATATCGCCAATATTCGGGATAAGGTTAGGCAGAGGTGTATAATACAGGGTGGCAGGTTAAACAGTGGAAATATTTTAAGCGGTCATTGTACTCATCATTATGAACAACTTTTACTATGGGACCATACCTGAAATCGCGAAAAAAAAATCAGCTGTTCCATACATTTATGTTCACATAACTCTACAAAATGTATGGAACAGCTGATTTTTTTTTCTCGATTTCAGGGTTGGTCCCATAGTAAAAGTTGTACATAATGATGAGTACAATGACCCCTTAAAATATTTCCACTGTCTAACCTGCCCTGTATATTTCACCCACATTTCGCCAGTTATGTTAAGCCCCATGTTATCAGTGGCGGCCCTAGGGCGGTGCGAGCGGTGTGACCGCAATAGGCACCGACCGAATGGCAACCGAAACCCGACTGTTTTCGAGTCGAAAACAAATAATGATAAAACTAACCTACTTTAAAAAAAAATACGTTTCTTTCCGCCTATGTAAACAATGTCAAGCTTAGCAAATGCATAGAATAACTTTTGTGTTCGCACCGCCTATAAATTTAGCTAGGGCCGCCACTGGCCCACTGCGTTCAAATTCAAATTAATTTATTGTTTGTCACAGGTGGAAGTTAGTTCTTATTTATAATACATCAAGAATAGCTGTAACATACCAATGAGGCGTACAACATTAATTATTCTACATTATTATTACCATTTTTGTTCCTGACACTTGATTTATATTTAGCACTAAACTATTTTAGTTTATTGTAGGTTAATGTTATAATAAGAATTTTAGGTTATTATCTATACTTATAATAAATCTGTAGAGAGGTCAATTCTGTACATGAAATATATTTTCAAAATAACTATCAGGGGGTGATTAGTGATCGATACTGATGCCAAAAATGCAATCAGTAAAATTTTTGTCTGTCTGTCTGTCTGTCTGTCTGTATGTTCCTTATAGAAACAAAAACTACTCGACGGATTGTAACGAAAATTGGTACAATTATTCTTCATACTCCTGGGCAGGTTATAGTATACTTTTAATCACGCTACAATCAATAGGAGCAGAGCAGTGAAGGGAAATGTTGGGAAAACGGGAGAAGTTACTCCATTTTTTAAGCTTCCGTCGCGTGTGCAGCCTTAATGGTTAAGGCTACATAGAAATCATGTATGACCGAAATGTTCTACATAAAATTATCTAAAAAATATTCCATAACAGCATATGCCTATCTTTTATGGTTGACTCACAATAACACGTGTAACTTCCGATAGCTTAGCAGTTCGGAGCTTTTTGATTGTATTACACACAAGGAGTTACACGCTGATGGAGTCGCGGGCACAGCTATTAATAATAATATTCTGCGGTTCCTTATTGCGATATTTTTCAACAGTATTGTGGATTTACATATTATATTTCCCTACTAAAATACGAAAGCTAATCTGTCTGTTACATCAAAACCATTGAACCGTGAAGAAGGACATACGCTACTTTTTTACGAAAAACGACGGAAACGCAGACGAAGTCGCGGGCAAAAGCTAGTCTTACCTAAGTTACAAAGTTGCGGCACTAAGAGAGGCAGCCACTCCGGCTCTATAGCGGTCACGTTCCTCATCACCATCTTCTTGCGCTCATCACCACCGGTCTCATACAACTCCTGGAACACCACCCATTCCGGTATCGTCTTCCGCAGAATGGATTCAGAGTGCAGATGTACCGGCTCTTCCAATTCGCCGCAGTGGTACGCGTATTTGAATTTGCGTTTGTCTTCCCCTGTTGGTGATAAAAGCGAAATCTATACAGATTGTAATTTTTGTCAGTCGAAATACGATAAGGGGTCATTGTAGGTACCTACTCATCATTATGAACAACTTTTACTATGGGACCAACCGTGAAAAAAACTCTGCTGTTCCATTCATTTTGTCGAGTTATGTGAACATACCTAAATGTATGGAGCAGCAGATTATTGTTTTCGGGATTTCAGGGTTGGTTCCATAGTAAAATTTGATGACCCCTTTTCGTATTTAGACTTACTAAAATGATTACACCTTGTATATAATAAAGCTGAAGTTTATTTTAGTTTGATTGTTTATTTGTTTAAACGCGCTATTCTCTGGAAGTACCAGTTATATTTGAAAAAATATTTTTGAATTTGATAGTACGGACATTAAAAATCACTTACATTCACGAAAAATTAACTATAAACATTTTCTAAAACGAAAAAAACCGGACAAGTGCGAGTATGACTCGTGAGTCATACTCGCACTTGTCCGGTTTTTTTCGTTTTGGAACCCTTAGGGCGTGCCCTAAGGGTTCCGAAATATGCAATAGCGCCATCTATGTCGCTATTACATGATAGTAGATATATCATATCTTGATCATAGATGGCGCTATTGCATACTTCTAGTGACGTCATCTGTGAGCAATGGCTCCTGTGAAGGATCACAGGAGCCATTGTTACCTCAAAAGGAAAAACGGGACGTTTATAGGAATAAAGGTCCCGTTTTTCCTTTTGAGGTACGGAACCCTAAAAATGCGTCAATTTCGGCCTCTAGGCACTGTAGCCACTCACCTTGCTTCACTTCCTCAAGAGCTATCTTCTTGCCGACCTGATCTCCTAGTCCACTGAGTACCAGCTGACGTAGGAGTCGGGCCTGGTTGTCATCAGGAGGCCTCATCCCAGGGTCCACCGCCACATCCACTCCGGCAACACTGAGGTTGATCTCTGATGTTAATTGCTTGCGCAGTTTACGGATTTCTTTGATACCCTGGTGGAGAAATTGTTTTGGATAAGAATGTGGTCGACTATACAATTTGTTTTTATGCTTGAGCTATGAAATATGAAAAAAAAAATCAGTTGTTCCATACATTTTGATCGTGTTATAGTGCATTTTTGTAGGGAACAGCTGTTTTTTTTTTTCATATTTCAGTGTCGGTCCCATAATAAAAGTTGATCATATTCATGAGTACTTTCACCTCCTAAAATATCCGCACTGGTTTTAATTTTACCCTGTATAGCATGTAATAAAAAGCCTGTTCGAGCCCAAAGGGGGCCATTATGCTCATCATTATGAATAACTAGCTTCTGCCCGCGGCTTCGCCCGCGTCTTTGGGATAATAAGTAGCCTATGTGTTATTCTAATGTATAAGCTATATAGGGTCCTACCCTTCATACTCGAAATATTTTAAGAGGCACATCTTTATGTGGTAATGATGCCATACAAACGAAAAAAAAATGATCTGAGTATTTTTTTTTTTAATAAATAAATAAAATGATTAAAAAAAATATATTTGACACATAAAAATACTACTTTCGACATCCATTACGCTTGTTTCTAATATTAATAATAAGGTACTTAAAAACTAGCGTAATAGATGTTGGAAATAATTATTGTTCGTGTCAAATTTTTTTTAAATAATTTATTAAAAAAAAAAAATACTCAAATCATTTTTTTTTTCGTTTGTATGGCATCTTTACCACCTACAGATGTACCTCTTAAAATATTTCGAGTATGAAGGGTAGGACCTTATATTAGTATAAAGTTTTATTAAAATCCGTCCAGTAGTTTTAAGTGAAAGAGTAACAAACATCCATACATCCATTCTCACAAACTTTCGCATTTATAATATTAGTAGGATTTTTACTTTGGGACCAACCCTAAAATAGCGAAAAAATTATTGCTGTTCCATACATTTGTGTTCACATAAATCGATAACATTTATGGAACAGCAGATTTTTTCTTGCTATTTCAGGGTTATTATGTCATACAAAATATCGTTCATAATGATGACTGGCACTTCCAGAGACTAGCACGTCAAACATATAAACTCCAGCTTTATAATATTAGTATAGATATACCTTTTCTCGGAGTCCATATTTGGCACAGAACAGTTCTTCTTCCCCTTTAACATAGGCGTACTCAGCCGCTCCTATGGCACGCAGCAATACGCCGGGGTCACCCAATAGCAAAACGTTGCCAGTAGCGGGCCAACTGTCCGGCTTACCCGACATCACCTACAAACGAAACGTAGGGTAATGAAAAAATCATCAAAATTGGTTCAGTAGTTTTTGAGAAACGGGCCGAATGTCGCAAGGTATTCGAGGCAGTCAAATAATAGTCATAATGTGGGATAATAGGTCCTATGAAAAATAATTGCCATCAGGGTAACATTAGCTAACATATGGGTAAAATTAACAAACACTAGGGTAAGCACGGGTAACATTTGCAAACATATAATGTAATATTGACAAACAGTAGGGTAAGCACAGCATACAATAGGGTAACACAAGCAAACATAGGGTAATATTGAAAAACAGTAGGGTAAGCACAGCTTACAATAGGGTAACATTAGCTAACAATAGGGTAAAATTGACCAGCACTAGGGTAAGCACAGCGTACAATAGGGTAATATTGACAAACACTAGGGAAAAGACAGCATACCTCAGGCACAGTTAACGCCGAGACGAGCGCTATAGTATACGGCAGAAGATTCTGTTGATGACTCAGGGCTAACATCTTGCCGTAGCGAGGGAGTAGGGGAAATGCTGACACCGCCTTGCCTAGAGGAGTCACTTTTAGTACCTGAGTGAATAAAACATATTTTTTTTGTTAAAGAAATGTTGCTTCTGGAGGCTATTTGGTTAAATTATAGTATGTTTTTGATCTTTTATTGGAGATTAAAGTTTATGTATTTTTGTACAGCGTTAATTTGGTTAATTTATGTAAAATTGGATTTTTATTAGATTATTTTAGACACTATAATCATTACAATATCATGGTTACATTGTTTATTGTCGGAAATAATAAAAATAACTGTGAGAGTAATGTAAAAAATCCGGGCAAGCGCGAGTACGACTCGCGCCCTGGGAGTTCCGAAATATTCAATAGCGCCATCTATGCCGCTATTACATCGTAGTAAACATATCTTGATCATAGATGGCGCTATTGCATACTTCTACTGGCGCCATTTATGAGCAGATGGCTCCACTCGTGACCATGAGCGACGGACAACAAAGTGATCTTATAAGGGTTCTGTTTTTCTTTTTGAGGTACGAAACCCTAAAAAATCTAGAATAATAGTGGGTACAACTTAAATATTTATCATGGCAGGCCAGATATGACCAGTCCCATATACTCTACGACACTTCACACTAACCTCCTCTTCGTCTTTCCTGTTATTCCTCATTGGAGGCTTCTCAAGTATACCGAGAGCCTCCAGCCTCTTCTCAGCTAACCGCAGCTGCATTCTGTCCGGAGCCGTCGGGAACGGAAAGTTTACTACCTGAAAGAAAGAAATTATACCGCGGCGTTAGCGCCATATCTTATTGGGACGCCAGCAGCGCTTCCGTGGCGTCCGTGAGACGCCAAAGGGGCCGCCAAAGCGGATGCCAGACGAGATTATTATGAAAACAAAATGAACATCAAAGAAATGTATGCGTGTCGAGCGAGTAAGCTTGGCGTCTGGGCTGGCGGCGACGCCACCAAGCCGACGCCAAGTGAGGTATGGTTAGGTACATTGTAATACAATATGAAATGTTTTAATTGGGGGCGCTGCCGGCGTCGCCGCTAATGCGTCCTAATGAGATATGGCTCTAAATTTAAACAAATTGTACCGCTGCCTTAATTTAAGCAAATGATACCGCGGCGTTAATTTAAACTTATACCGTGGCGTTAATCTAAACAAATTATACCGCGGCGTTAATTTAAACTTATACCGTGGCGTTAATTTAAACAAATTATACTGCAGCGTTAATTTAAACATATTATACCGCGGCGTTAATTTAAACTTATACCGTGGCGTTAATTTAAACACATTATACTGCAACGTTAATTTAAACAAATTATACCGCGACGTTAATTTAAACAAATTATACCGCGACGTTAATTTAAACAAATTATACCGCGGCGTTAATATTACCTTATCAATGCCCATACACTTCATAGTAAGCACTAGATCGTCGACAGGCCGCCTACACAAGTCAGGAGGATGTTGCTCGGGACATTCGTGCTGATACACCGCACTACTGTACAGTCTGTACGTATGTCCCGAGCTGACACGTCCGGCCCGGCCGGCGCGTTGTTCCGCACTGGCTTGAGATGTCCACACTATCCGCCATGCGCTTGCGCCGGTTAGGTGGTCGTAAACGCTATAAAGAAGAAAAATATTATAAAATATAATATAAAAGATTAAGATATTTTCAAAAACCGAATGACCCGAGAGGGTTTTGAACTCAAATCGTTAACTCAAAAAAAGTTCAAGTCTTTATTATATTTATTTAATAACTAAGAGAAGCATAACATAGCTTTGGTATGTTTCAAATTCACAAAAACATACATTTATAAGAAAATTATTTAAACGCTTGTTAAGTAAAGACATACGATAACCTCCGTATTTACGAAATTTACTATGAGGACTTATAGCACAGGTTGCAAAATACTTATACGAATATGAACATTATACGTATAAAAATAAGGTTCAGATTCAGACAAAAGTGAATCTAAACAAACACTTCATACGATATGAACTTTAATCTAATACAAATAATGTTCATATTCGTATGAGTTATCGTATTGTCTCTTAATCTATACGTCCAAATTACATACAGTAAACTGCAAAAATGGTAGTATATTCCACAGTCGGGTTTTTGACATAAACTGAAACAGCTATTTTGGTTGCAGAAATAGGTAGAACTCACCGCATTTTCTTCTTCCCAGTATCAACGACATATCTGACAGCTGGTATGGTGATGGATGTTTCGGCGACGTCAGTGCTGATGACACAGAGCCTAGCACCAGCTGGAGTGGGGCTGAATACTCTCGTCTGTTTGCTATGACTCAGCATAGAGTATAGAGGGAGCACCCATAGAGGCTGCCGGCAGGACTTTATGGCGGGAGTTAGGGAGTCTTCTTCGGTGTCTGGAGTATGGACAATAGAAATGTATCAAGAGCTATAAAAATACATTCTCAAAATTTTATAGGAATTTAAAGAATTTATAAGCAGTTGAAATGTTGTGTGTACAATTCGATGTTTTTTTGTATGTTTGTTCTGCGATGTTTTGGCCTAATATATTTAAAATAGTATTTTTCTGTAGTTCACGCGGGCGGAGTCGCGGGCAAAAGTCTAGTATGCTGCCGTCACTGGTAAAGAGAACGTAAGTAATCTGTTTTCACGAGAAAGATGTCACGATAAAGGCATGCTTTTTTTGCCTGTGACGATACTATACATATACAAGACTAGCTGTTCCCGCGGTTTCACCTCCGTTGCTCGGCTCCTGAGGATCGTAGCGTGATGTTAAATAGCCTATATTATTCCTCATGAATCTGGCTATCATATGCAAAAATATTTTTTCGAATCCGACTGGTAGTTCCAGAGATTACCGCGTTCAAAGAAACTCTTCAGCTTTATACCTAATACTAGACTTTTGCCCGTAACTCCGTCCGCGTGGACTACCTACAATGAACTGACCAGTTTAAATGACTCCGTAGTGTAGGTTGGCTAGTACTACTAAGAGGTCAAGCTGTATCTATGGTTTTTTTCAGCGGAATCAGATAAAACGTGGCTTAGATTTTAAGTTGGACCATAAGCTATCGAACTGTGAAAATCGCATCAAAATCCGTTCAGTAGTTTTCGCGTGATGCGCGCACAAACAGACAAAAATTAAAAAAAAATCTTTTCGGGTATAGTTACGTCCCCGTACCCTATCCCGACCCGACTGTTTTTTCTGGAATATCTTCAATATACAGACACGGTTTTTTTACAATTTTATAATAGTATAGATTAGTATAGCTAGATAGTACAATACAATAAGGTAAGCACATGTCAAAAATACACCACTTATAATACGATTATAATAACTTACCCGAATCACTGAGATGTCCTTCACTATCCTCGTCGTCATCCACGAGGTCGGCTTGTCCATCGTCTTCGGGCATGTCATAGTCATCTAGGTTGACCTTAGACAGTGCCTTAGACTTTAGTTTCGCCTTCCTGCGCGCTTTGCGGGCGCGTTTCATTTCTTTCTCGACCTAAAATAAGTTTTATGTTGAAAAAAACATTTTTTCCAAACATCTCTCTATCACTCTAAGGTTTGCTGTAACTCAATGTTGAGTTAAGCTCGCCTTTGTACATAAAATCTCCATATAAAAGATGTATTTAATATTTGTGTGTACAAAAAGAAAGATAAAGATATGAATAAGCTTTTATAATGACCACGACATAATCTAGGTCTACAGTACTTAGCATGCATAGCATAATCGGCCTATAATGTTCCCACTGCTGGGACACAGGCCTCCTCTCTGTGAGAGGGAGTGGGCCGTAGTCCACCACGCGGGCTCAGTGCGGGTTGGTGGACGTCACATGTCTTCGAATTTTTTGGTTCTAGGACATGCCGGTTTCCTCACGATGTTTTCCTTCACCGTTAAAGCAAGTGATAATTAATTTCTAATACGCACATGACTTCGAAAAGTCAGCGGTGCGTGCCTCGGGATCGAACTCGAACCATTCGCCATGGGAGGCACATGGTTAATCCACTAGGCCATCACTGCACTCTCTACAGTACTTGTCAAGACAAATCCAATGAGCCCAAACACGACCGAGTTATGTTGAGAAGTTGAGGAGTTCCCATAGCCACCTCCCGGCCTCATTATGAGACCATCTCCATGATACCATATTATTGCATTGTCACGGAGGTTACATATGTGACGGTGATCGTCGCTGCAGCCGATGGGCGGAGCCTATCGCTATATAAGCGGTGTGTGGTGGCCGCGCGCCCTCTTGATCCAGCGGCTGACCACCAGTTAAGTGCTCCAGCCACATTACCTGAAGACCTGAAGACCCGTATTGCCAGCGAACTACTCACCCCTGAGTTTCTAGTATTTTCTGTCTACCAAAGTGTGGTACCTACTATAATTGTTAAAGTAAAAAAATACATAGTGTTTTGTATAAAGGTGTTTGCTTTATTTTCCTACTCTCCCTTCAGGTTATTTTGGCTACACATATGCGTCCCAAATATCAGCTCAATCGGTTGGGGTGAAATGGTCTAAAATTCTGTTGCAAGATCTGGCACACATTTTGTTGAGTTATGCGAACATAAATGTATGGAACAGCTGAATTTTTGTTCGCGATTTCAGGCTTGTTCCCATAGTAAAAGTTGTTCATAATAATAAGTCCAATGACCCCTTAAAATATTTCCACTGTCTAACCTGCCACCCTGTAGATTGCTCACCTCATCATCATCAGACTCAATATCCTCAGGCTCCGAGTCCAGTGCAGCATCAGCTTCCGACACCGTCTTGGTCTTCGTTATCAACTTGGTATAGTCCACGTCTTTACGGTACGGGAACGCCGCCCTCAGTTTACGGACTAGGTAGTGCACCTGAAATTGCGAAAAGAATTAGTTTTTCCCACAGATAGAGAGAGAGAGAGTAGACTAGATACCGCAAACCGTCCATTCCAGCGTGCCCGAAAGTTTGTGCCATGCGCCTACTTGCCGAATTCCTACTTGAGTTTACTTTCAAACGCGCCTGTGAAACTTGACAAATAGTGTCGTTGTAGACATACAAATGCCAAATTGTACCAATATTAACTGTAGAAACTCTTATAGGGTTGCCCAAGGCTTATAAATGACTTGCGCGACAGCATAACAGGTAGGAAAAAGTGGCACGCTCGTTTTCATACTATTTAGTGAACATGCGGTATCTAGCCTAATCTAAATCTGTGATTTTTCCCCTCCAAAAAGGGGCGGCTGCAGATTTTCTTGTGATAGGGTTTGTCCGGGAAAGTACAACCATGGCCAGGCGCGGTCCCAGGCGGGGGGGGGGGTCATGGGGGTCATGACCCCCCCAAAATCTTACAAAAATGCGCCAAACACGATAATTCACGGTATAGTACGTCGGCATTAATCGGTATGACCCCCCCTAAAGTCTTCGGCTGCGGTATGACCCCCTCAAAATCATTGGCTGCGACTGCGCCTGACCAATTGACCATGCCTATTACTAGAATTCATTTCATCATTTCATTTCTTTAAAACCCGCGCTAATAAAGAAACGAATTAAAAATGGCGACACTAATCATTCCCTCTCACACGCACGTTATTGCTGTCTTTACTCTTAGGGCAATTGTGCACTACACGTTTCCAGCACGTTTTTCACGGACCGTTTTTTTTTTCATACGTTTTAAAAAGTGGTGGGGATCGTTCTGCAGGCCTATTGGCTAAAAATCCGTTTGAAACCGAATACGAATTGAAAACGTTTGTAGTGCACAAACACCCATACTCGACGTGTGAGTAAAGACAGCGATAACGTGGGAGTGAGAGGGAATGATTAGTGCCGCCATTTTTGATTCGTTTCTTTTTGGTACGGGTTATACCTCTTGTTGTCCAGTAACGAATATAAGAATTCCTCCCTCAGGCAATCTTGTGTGAATTTTGACAGCTTTCTTATACGCTTCTTTGAGATAGTCGCTATTCGTGTTTTTATTGAAGTGAGTTGTCACTGGAAACTGTCTGGAGTCTATCTGTGGAAAGAACATGATTTGTATTCGCTTATATGAATATGAACCATATTCTTATACAGATAATGTTCATATTCATATGATTTTTCTTGCGTTCGAGACCTCATAGTAATGTTTGTAAATACGGGTGTCAGACTATGAAACCCTAGCTAGCTAGGGTTCACCCGCGTTTTTGGGATAAAAAGTAACCTATGTGTTATTTTGATGTTTAGTTTCATGAAAATCCGTTCAATAGTTTTTGCGTGAAAGAGTAACAAACATCCATTTATCCATACTTTCACATTCATAATATTAGTACAGGTCCCGCCGATACTTATACCTAAGTAAGTATAGATAAGTTAGGATTAAAACATCGTTCTACCTTTATAACTGGAGGTGGTTGCTTGAACAACCTGGTGTTCTCCGTGAAATCCTCGACCCTGAGGGTGGCAGACATGATGATCAGCCTCAAAGGGGACCCTCGCTTCCTCCTGAGTGGAACTATCCTGGATAGCAGACCTAGCAGGATGTCGGTATACACGCTCCTTTCATGAGCTTCGTCTATGATAACTACGGAGTACTTGCTTAAAAGGAAGTCTGATTGGACCTCTTTGAGTAGAACACCTGGAATATAAAAAGATATAAAGTTTTGATGTTATTCAAAGATTTTTTTAAAGTTGCAAGATGCAATGAAATACTATTTGAATGCATCTTTGCTGTGAGCTAGACAGTAGGCGATTTTGAAAAAAAGTAAATTGTTATGGTGTTCCTTTAGGATCCATCTCATTTAGAATACCATGTAAGTTAGAAACAAAAATAATGCTTATAATTAACCCGTTCAATCGGCATCATAAAAATACAGGATGTTCTTTTTTCACATTTGGTCGGTTCGATTCCCAGATAAAGCAAGCAACTTTTTAAAAATCTTTGAATGCAGTAACAATATTACAATAATTTTAAAAATAAAGTGAAGTCTCCATGAAGCAAAACTTGCTATCTCAAATATTTAAAGTGCTTTTCCTCCATATGGCATAGGCATGGGACAACCTGTATATTTATTTGAAAAACATTGTAGTTGGACTCGTAATTTAGTAGGATACTATATTATACAGGGTGGCAGGTTAGACAGTGGAAATATTTAAAGGGGTCATTGTACTCATCATTATGAACAACTTTTGCTATGGGACCAACACTAAAAACGCGAAAAAAAAATCAGCTGCTCTATACATTTTCTTGAGTTACGTGAACATAAATGTATGGAACAGCTGATTTTTTTTCGTGATTTCAGGGTTGGTCCCATAGTAAAAGTTGTTCATAATGATGAGTACAATGACCCCTTTAAATATTTCCACAGTCTAACCTGCCACCCTGTATAGTAGGGTTGGCATCCCTATAATCTCAGCCTAAGTACAGTTTACTCACCGTCAGTCATAAACTTGATCTTAGTGTCCTTAGTGACGTTGCCTTCAAACCGCATCAGGTATGAAACCTCTTTGTTACTCAGACCGAGCTCATATCCGACTCGCGCGGACATAGCGACGGTCGCGACTCGCCGCGGTTCCGTAACAGCTATCATCTTATTTTCCGCGTACCCCGCTTCGTAAAGGAATTGTGGTATTTGTGTTGTTTTGCCGCTGCCTAAAAACAAGCTATTTATTATTTTATAAATAAAAAAACAAGCAGTTAAAAAAGCTCCTGTGACCTGGACATCATCTAGGATCAGAGTACTTGAGAAGACCAAGCAAACGAGCCCAAACTCGATGGGATTGCGTCGTTTCGTTACGGGATTCCTATTGCAATTGATGATTGATGCAATTGTCATAATCGTGTCAGAATGGTCTCTCAATGACATCGTTTTGACCAATGACGAAAGAGATAGTCTTAAGCCGCGTCTCCTGCGCCCTGTTTTCGTGTTCAAACAGTGAACGATAAAGGGGCGTGGTCTACGTGTTTTGAGTGTTTTTATTCGTCAAAACACGTAGACCACGCCCCTTTCTCGATCTCTGTTCACTGTTCGATGTTCGTCGAACACGAAAACAGGTCGCAGGAGACGCGGCTTTACTCTGAGCCAATGAGCGCTTAGGTTTTGACCATTATGGTGTCATTATGACACCATTCTTACACAATTGCAATAGTAGAATTGGGGCCCAGCTCTATGACATTATACATTATTTTATTGTATTGTCATCTGATTTACATATGTAAGCAAAATCGAAAATCGGAAAGTGGGTCAACTTGTGAGATTTGATTACCTGCAGACACCGCGACAGGTGAAATTAACTAAAAGCAAATGATTTTTATCATGTTTTTTTTTATCATAATAAATGTAGGTACTTTCTAAGTTTATCTCTCTTTGTAGAGCGTCATATCCGTCACTCATATCTGTGTGATGTCTTGTCGCTGACTTGTATATTAGGTACCGGACTGCTAGTGCTTCGTGCGACAGAGATGACGCGCTATAAAGCCGAAGCTAGCCGATATCTCATTCTAAAGCTCAATGTGTAAAATTTATGGCGGTTGTTATCTGTCAAATAAATTAAACAGGACTTATCCAGAAGTAATTAAACCGTATCTCACCTGTTTCGCCAGCAACAATAAGAAATTCATTCTCATTGATTAGCTCCATAATTCTCTGCTCTTCACCTAGTATTGGCAATTTCAACCTTGCTACCTGAATCTTAGGGTCTCTTTTTACTTCTACGTGAACTGTAGGATGTTCTAGCAGAGGTTTCTTTTCAACTTTTATTTCTTTTTCTTTGTTTTTATTAACACTTTTATTGGTGTCTTTGTTTTTCTTTGATTTATTCGAATCTTCTAAAGATATTTCATCATTTTTGGAAGTATTCACTTCTGCTGTATTTTTGTTTTCTGTTTCAGTAATTTCAACCTTATCAACAGTAGTTAGAGTCTCGTTTTCATTGATTTCATGACCATCAACGATTTCTGGTTCATCATCATCATCATCTTCAGATTCTGACGTACTTTCTTCAGAAGATTCTTCAAGACCAACTACGTTTGGATCAGATTTCTTCTTTTTTATTTTGTCTGCATTATCCATTTTTAAAAGCCGTAGACGTTTTTTGGCACCTGTAATAATACGGTAGTGGCCTACTATTAAAAAAGTACAAATAAATTATTTTATTTCAAAGAAGGAATAGGCACAACAAAAAAGTAAATGCAAAAATAATAATTTATCACAAAATGGAAAACATAGACGCTTTTAAAGTTTTTGGAGGGAGTATCGCTCCGTCTTTGTCGCGCGAAGCGGACGTAGGTGGTGTTACGTCACTAATAGGTAGTGCCGTCCGTGTCCGATGATGTTTCATCGATTTTTTTGGTGTTGTCTTTTTTCAAATAGTTTACAGATTCACAATAAAAAAAAAGTAGTCAACATCCCTATTGGGCTATCAATTACAAAAAGAATTTTTCAAATCAGACTGGTAATTCCAAAGATTTGCATGTTTACACAAACAAACTCTTCAGCTTTACTAATATTATAAAGCTGAAGAATTTGTTTATTTGAACACGCTAATCTCTGGAATGACCAGTCAGATTCGAAAAATTATTTTTGCTTACGATAGCCAGATTCATGAGGAATAGTATAGGCTATTTAACATCACACTACGATCCCTAGGAGCCGAGCGACGGGGGTGAAACCGCGGGGAACAGCTAGTATTAGTATAGACACAGATAATATAATACTACGGTATAGATAACATACCAGCAATACTACTAAACTTCTTGTTCTCATTCTCCTCAGACACTTCCTGGGTTGCCAGCTCCAACTTCAGCTCGTTCAGTTTCCTCAACCCAATCGTCTGGACTGTGGATATACTCGTCAAGTGGTTGACCTCCTCTGCTGTTGCTTGCACTTGTTGGAGAGATTCCAAGAGAGATGCTCGCTGAAATACATTTGATTTTTAGCCAATTTTATTAGATCCATCGGTTTTTTCCCCTGCATTATCATATTATATAAGATGCACAGTTCCTGTGGATCACTTGGACAAAAACGCGGGTATAGTGCTTGTAAGTTATATAGAAGTAAATTCGGAAATGGATCCCTACCATTTCCGAATTTACTTCTATATAACTTACAAGCACTATACCCGCGTTTTTTGTCCAAGTGATCCACAGGAACTGTGCATCTTTCGGGATAAAAATTAGCCTATACTAGTTAGAGATAATGTAGCTTCCTACGAGTTAAAGAATTTTCAGAATCAGATCAGTAGTTCCTGAGATTATCCTCCACATATACACAAAATTCGCACTCTCTCTTTATATGTGAAAAATTATGGCCATTTGTACTTAGTCTTGTATAGTATAGTCTTTATAGTTTGACCGCCATCTCGCCTGATGTTGAGTGATGATGCAGTCTACAATGGAGCATGTTTACTTTGATGTTGACTGTACCACATAAATAAGATCTAATACTTACATTTTCCTTCTTCTGTTTCTTGTCAACAATCTTCTCTAACCTTTTCCTCTGAGCTTTTGAGAGGAATCTGGTCTTTTCTTTCTTCTCTTTGATAATTTTTGTGTCTCTTTTCTTTGAAGGCAGAGCCAGGAGATTGGTAGTGTCATTGGCCCCATACTCATTTGTAGAAAATTCTAGTTGAATCTAGACAAAAACCCACACATAAGGTACTCAGAACTATGTATGAACTCAGAGTAAATACAGTAAAAAATAGGTGAAATTAATATGAATTAGTATCATATTTAAAAATTATGACATGGTAGAATATTAATATGCTGAAAAGACATCGCTGCGGTATGCAGCTGGCATAAGCAGAGATCTTTCCCCATGGTGACTCTCAGACCCTTTTAAACTTTATAGTACCTATAGTAACAAAATCTTTAATTTTAGCCCTTGGGCCATACCAAGGGCTAAAATTAAAGGTTTTGTTACTGAACTTTATGACAGTAGGTACATACCAATACACAAATTAAAGAGCAAGGAGCTAGTAAATATGTAACGATTAGTAAAGAAAAAATATTTATGCAATAAAAATAGCAACATAAAAATTGGTTACCTCATTTGTTTGAGAATTATCAATGTTCGTCTTCACCACTTGCCGCGCCTTAGCATTGTAGCGTCCTTTTCCCATAGTTTCAGATTAGTGTCCAGACTCACCACCTTAAAACAGTGTATTTAATTTTTTAAGTTCCACAACACCTCGCTAGATTAATATTGTTCTGTGCACAACACGATACGTGCGATCCAACGTGTTTTTGTTATGACTTTATTTTTTTTTATTCCTGGGAACTAGAGGTCGACTAAAAATTACTCACTATTTTCATTTAGTAATATTTGTTTCCACAGATAAAACATTTTAATCCTGATATTCTAGTCTGGATAAACGATTATAAAAAGATAGTGTGCATTTACTTTAACGCTCAAAATATTAATAAATAATATTAACACGGAATGAAAGATAGACATAAATAGTATACATACTTCAATTCAATAGTCATTTATTAGTATATCGTCCCCGTAGAGCGAAAAGTCACTAAGTCGGAATTGACCATTTTGAGTTACGACGGTTTAAAGTTTTAAAAAAGAAAAAAAATCGTAGCTTGATATTACTGCTACATATTCCTGATTTTATAATTTTATATTTTAGGGAATTTATCACAATTTATGAGACAAGTAATAAAATAAAATAAAATAAATGTTTTACAAAGATATGAAGAAAAACGAAAATAGTTAGTTTTATCTCTTAGAATCTGCACAGAGTCATGAGTTAATGATTTTTCACTTTTCGAACGAAGTTAATAATTTCTTTTCAACCTTTACCGTTAGGTAAAAAAATCGAAAATAACTCAATTTAGTTAGAATGAGACTAACCTGTTGCAAATAAAAAACATGTCTGAAAATACTTCTTAACCGATTTTTTCATGTTTTTAACATAATGATTTCTCGCTTTATAGATACTCGGCACAACAGTGCAGATAATCACTAAAGAGTTAGTTAGTTTTCGATTTCATAATTTTTGCATTTTTACAACTCTTAAACTTCAAACAACTGGCGAAAAGTAATTAAGTGAATTTAGGTAATTGTTCCTAAAATATTATTAGTCAAAATGCTAAATTATTGATTTTTCGCACTTTCTAAAACAAAAACTATGATAGCTATGGACATGACAATAAGATTGAAAATTAAAGAAAAAAAATGCGATTTTGATGACATTCTTAACTCGATATGGCCATTTTATGACTTAGTGACTTTTCGCTCTACGGGGACGATATGTACATAGGTACTTCACAAATAAATAAAATTATTTGCCCCGGGAACCTCAACGCCGCCGTATACCAGGGCACAGAGTACATTATGTACCAGGGACCTCAACGTCTGCTGCAGAGGCCGTGCGCCGCTCATTGAATACGTTTTCTGAACATTAATTATGTACCAATTTTATTTTACCATTATCATTAATTATTTTGATACTCACTGTGGAAAATTTTTATCTAAATCGAATGCACTAATACACATTGACATTTTTAAATTTTGACAGTGACATGACAATGTCAGACTCACATGTTTGCGAAATACGATTGTTTTGGAAAATAATGTGCGATTAAAACAAAATAAAATGGAACAAGAAACCTATTTCGAATTATCAAAGCGATCTATACCCATAATTAAGAATGAAACTGCCTCTTTGTCATGGCGTAATTCAGTTATAACAGTACAAACAATCAAGCGTATAAATTTTCTCGAATACTCCTACAATTTAGAGTCTTTGGAAAGAACTGTGGACTTCAACGAAAGTTCTATAGTTAGTCCAAAAAATAGTCCAGCGACAGAGGTATGTAAAGCCAGTTTCATTAAGTCTGAAATGCGGAATGTGGACTATACAGAAATGATAGTGAACTCATCATTTTGGCCACACAATCCGGCTCTGGCTCAAGAAATGACGAGTGTGACCATGTGTAAGTGGTCACCAGAGGATTTTATAAAAAACGAATGTGTACTAGCAGTTCTGAATAACATTGGAGGTGTTGATTTCTTTCGTTATCATATGTTACAGTGGAAGAGCGTTCTGAACTTATCTCCATATATTAGTAAGGTACTACATTACAATAAGGCACCGGTGTTCTTCGAAGAACTAAAAGAATCTGTGTATATTCTTGAAACATCAGCTATATGCTGGGCAGCGGAATTAAATTTGGATAAATCGTGTTACTTTGTCACAGCACAGAAAAATGGCACAGTACTGCTTTGGAAGGTATTCAGCAATATGAATGTAGTCAAGGTGTCAGGTCGCATAGAAACTAATATGGAAGACATATCTGGAATAAAATGGATATCAAAGTCAGAAAATGATTTTTTCCTTATATGTACCAATGTTTTGGGACAAATCAATGCCTTTGACATAAAATTACAAAACAAAGTTATAAATATTCTAAAAATTCATGCACTCTGGCCACATAAAGACAAAATGATGGCCGTTAGCTTAAAATACAAAATAATTGATAATAAAATTGTTTTAATAACCAGTAAACACAGACATCTATTAATACAAGCTATTAATGAAAACGGTACAATTCTGTCTCAATATCTGAACAACGTGAATGATCACAGAATTACAGACATTGCTTATGCAAAAGATGGCATTTATTTATCAACAGTAAATGTTAAAATATATAAGATAAATATAAGTCTCGTAAATGATAATTTAAATGTGGATTTAGCTCAATTAATCATAAAAGATCCGTATACAACTTACGATTTGTATGGTCTCCGGTTTTCAAGAAATAATGTAGTGTGTGCTTTAGCCATGTGCAATCGAAAGGTGCTCTGCAGAAAAGAAGCCCATAGAATAGAAGTAATATTCATAAGCACAGATTCTAAGCTAGAATCAATAGTACCAACACTTCTGAATAATCCAACAAGAAAAATATCAAATTACTGGGATTGTGTTGAACTCTTGAGGTTTCAAATCATGAAATTGAAGATAATTCCGAAGATAGACTATAATGAACTGTATACTACAGCATCACACGACATGTACAAGCTAAAACTATATTTTATAATAATGACTTTCCTTACTAACTTAAAAAAAGTATTACGAGTATGTTCCGGTGTTACTTTACCAGAAACTTCTACAGAAATCGTAAAAGAGAAAATATTATACTTACATGCACGAGCATTACTAGACAGTCTATGTAATAAATGTCAAGAAGATGGACAACTAAGTGATATAGACATGGAATCGCTTTACGGAAGCAAAAATTATTTAGAATATTATTCAAAAAAAATTAAAACCGAAATTGCGTTTGACCAAAATGTGTTGAATGCCTTAGAAAACAATTGTGAATATGTGTGCCAGTGTTGCGACGATAAAATTGAAGGATTTACATGTAAACATGGACATCTGAATATGTTTTGTATGGCAACATTCACTCCTATAATGACCGATGATTATTTAATTTGTCGGAGTTGCAGTTCAACCACTCGGTCTGATTTAGAATTGGTTAATCCTGTGTGTATTTTCTGTGATCTACATTTAGTTAAACCTGATTAAAAGTTATTATATCTTTTGTTTAATAAAAAAGATAAAAAGATCTTGTGTGTTTATTCTTGGAACATAACACACATAATCAGCAATTGTCTCCTTTCTTTGAGACGAGTGGAAACCGGTTGGTTTATTCTTCAGCTAAACAAAATTAGATGTAGGTAGGTACCTAGTTAGGCGTCACAGACACTGCTACTCGCCACGCGACGGGGCGCGTGAACTAAATACCGTTTATTATAACTGGTTAAAAACTACTCAGCCAAAGTTAATAAAAAGGTATTTAATTATAAGAAACAAGACTAGCGGGCAAGTTTTCTCTCTCAAAGGAAAAAAAACAATCATTAAAATCGGTTCATAATCGGCAAAGAATATACAGGGTAAAATTAAAACCAGTGCGGATATTTTAGGAGGTGAAAGTACTCATTTCAGTGTCGGTCCCATAATAAAAGTGGATCATATTCATGAGTACTTTCACATCCTAAAATATCCGCACTGGTTTTAATTTTATCCTGTATAGCGGGTAACAATAGATAAAAATAATACTGCGAATTCAGAACCTCTTCCTTTTTTAACTCGGTTAAAAATAACATGGGTAGCCTTATTCACTAGGTATGTAGGCTAGATTATGTTCGACCTATTTACCTATCACCGTAGAAAATATAGGTAGAGCTTATTTTAAACGATGATTTAATAGCGAGTGTAAAGTCATCCGGCATTTATCTTATCGAAATGAAATTACACGTAATTTAAACGTGTCATCAATTTGGCTAAAAATTGATTAGGTTTTTAATGATGGCTTATAGTGATAATCATTATGAGTTTGAGTTTTTTTTATCGTGTTACTTTTCCTGTAATGTTTAATGTAGGTAGGTACCTAATAACGAGAAAACCACTGGTACCTACCTACTTATGGTTTGTATTGCCTACTTTCATTCATTAGCTTTTCGTGGCCAGGTAAGCATTTGTAGCTGCGGCTTACCTCTTACAAAAACTGACCCTTCGCCACTGGTAGGTACCTAATCGTTTTTCAAAGTAGGTAGGTACTTATGTACAGTCAGTGCCCCACATTGTCTGACCCCTTTTAGAATATTACCTACCTACTAAAGATGGATCCACACATTGCGAGGCATGCGCTCCGCACGGCGCACAACGCATGCCTCGCCAAGTGTGGACCTGTATATTCGTGGCGAGGCATGCGCTCCGCACGCGCGAGGGCGAGCCAACGTAGGTATGTCGGCAAATGCTTCAAGATCAAAGTGCCTCAGTGCGAGCATTACGTTAGGTGTGGACGTAGCCGCGCATGCACGTTCGAGGCGTGCGCCGCGTACAATATCAACGCACGCCTCGACTGCGAAAATGAAACTGCGTTGGCTCGGGCCAAACAGCGCGCAGCGCATGCTCGGGCCGATCCAACCCACACAGCAGCAGTCAAGATGGCGCCTTTGCATCGCGTGCGCGTATCCGCTGCTGCTTTTATAATTATTAATTCACGGCGCACAGCGAATAGCGAGTGTGCGGCGCACACGCGCTGTGCGTTGTGCGCCGTGTGGAGCGTATGCCTTGCCAAGTCTGCGCGCCTACTTGCCTCGAGCATTTGCTTCGCACGCGATGGCTCGACCCGAGCATATGTTGGTATAATTTGTCAACACGCACGCCTCAAGCCGAGGCATGCGTTGTGCGCCGTGCGGAGCGCATGCTCGCAATGTGTGGATCCACCTCTACATATTTCTAAGAGGGGTCAGGCAATATGGGGTACTGACTTTACCTATCGGAAATAAGTTGTGTCGCAGATGAGTCCTGCCGGCTTAGCATGACCAATTCTATCTCTCTATTCTACCAAAGAATAGACAAAGTTCTTTCTATCCAACTCCTTATCTCTACTGCCCGAGCATGCGGCGACCCGTGCTTGGCGTAGTAGGTACCAGACTTTTGTCTTACTGAAGAATAGAAACATTTCTTCTCTTCATTGTATGCTTAGAATGATAAAAATCTTTCTACAAACTGTCACTTTGTCATGGTAAGCGTGCTGTCTACGAGTCCCGTCGAACTTCGAATTTCAGTCTTTCGCTGTAGTGTCCGCGAAGTTCAGTCGTAACTACACTCTCCATCGGCATCGTTTTCTTGTTCTTCCTCTTAGTCTCCAAATTCATGCTCAAAACTCGTTCCTCCGCAACACATCATGTCCATACCATGACAAACGAATTGCCCCACAACTTCTCGATCATCGGCGACTTTCAGACATCCTCTTAGACTCATTTCTCATTATATCTATTCGCGTAACACCATACATCTTTATCACAGCTGCTTGAATGTCTTTCATTTGACCCCTTTGTGGATCTACGTTCTAATTTAAGTAGGTATTTACCTCAGATCATAGAAACAATAAGATTTGCCATCATAGGAAATTAGTACCGGAACAACTGATGCCACTTTTAGTACATTTTTCGACACAATTACGCGCATAATTAAGCGTTCCTTGTGAATAAAAAAATCTCTCACGAATTAAACATTCCGCACACCCTTAGTTTTCGCCATTTCGTTACGGAACCCTAAAAAATATCTATGATGCTCTAAGTGCTTCGGTACTTGAAGATAAAATTACCTAATCGAAGTTCATAAACACCTGCACCTGCAAGCGATACCTATCACTAGGTGTGGTTACTATACGTACCTACCGATAGTAATTCAGTTCAGAGATTGTGGGCACAAAATTGATAACCTATCGAAGAACACCATAGCAACACTTTAAAACTTTTACCGTTGTGATTGTGTGTCCCTATAACCTCAATTCGTTTATGGTCTATTTAGTTTAAAAAAACCGGCCAAGTGCGAGTCGTACTCACGCACCGTGGGTTCCGTATCATTTTTGGACGTAGGTATAAAGTGAAAACATCCGGACCGCATAACTAAGTTTGTTTGTGAAGGAATTTTGAAAAAACTACTAGTTAGGAACATCGCTTTATTTTTGGTGCCATATTTGGGTCAATTCCTATCAACTCTAATTATTTTAGATTTTTCGCCCCGCAAACGTCGGAGATAAGGGGGGGGAATGGTATTTTTTCAGACATTTTTCATCATATGTCGAAAACTGTGACACATAAAATTAAATAAAAATATATTTTGAAATGTGCAGATCAAGCCCTTTCATATGATATGTCACTTGACCTAGTAACCCCACTTTGAAATTATGGACCCCCACTCCGGCCCCTTTTGCAATGAAAATAAAAATATTTTTTTAATTTTTTCATTTGCAATAAAGTTGGACAAGAATTTTTTATAACTGTTCCAAATTTCAAGTCGATAGCATTAGTAGTTGCTGAAATAAGCAGGTGTGACAGACAGACGAAGTCGCACCATAAGGGTTCCTTTTTTACCATTTTGGTACGGAACCCTAATTATTCCGTTTTTTTTTTCAACAACAAAATCACTTGGAGTCGGGGTTGACCAATTCGGTTCTGCCCCAACTTAGATTTCTGTGGATGTGGTGGTGGTCAGGTGGTCACAACATTTAGATTTCTCGCAGAGAAGTGGCCTAATCCCTAACAGTGGGAACATTATCACTAGGCTGTTATGTTAACGTACGCTATGGAGGGTTGCGAGCTAAGGATGGGAGCTACAGATGCGAGCTACGGATCAGGCGCGGTCCCAGGGGTGGGGGGGGTCATTGAGGACATGACCCCCCCCCAAAATCGTACAAAAATGCGCCAAACACGGTAATTCACGGTATAGCACGTCGGAATTCGAATCGTCGGTTGCGACCGCGCCTGCTACGGATGCGAGCTATTCGCGCATTCGGCATTCTTCAGCATTATCTTAGTCAAAGCTCGTGCTAAGTATGGTACAGCCAGCCTAGCATGACCACGATAGAATAAACGGGTTTTGTTTATAGAAGAATAGACAAAGTGACATACCTACTGTAGAAAGATTTCTAGTTTTATGCATACCTACAATGAAGAGAAGAAATGTGTCCATTCTTCAGTAGACAAAATACTGATAAACCAAGCACGGGTCGCCGCGTGCTCGGGCAGAAGAGATAACGATTTGATAGAAAGAACTATGTCTATTCTTTGGTAGAATAGCGATAGAATTGGTCATGCTAAGCGTGCAGGTGTAATGTTTATTTATCTCGGCCTCAATGTGTTGGTAAAGTAAAAAAAACAAAAACTTTAATTTTTGTAGTATTTATTAAAAAAATAACTTAAAAATTATGACTAAACTTTAACTTAAGCAGCTTTGTAGTACCTCTTAGCAACGCCGTCCCATTTGTCACTGGTGATGGTCTGAAAAAAAAAAAAAACAATTTCCGTAAATAAAAAACCGGCCAAGTGCGAGTCGTACTCGCGCACCGAGGGTTCCGTATCATTTTTGGATGTATAAAGTGAAAACATCCGGACCGCATAACTAATTTTGTTTGTGAAGGAATTTTGATGATTTTGAAAAAACTGTACTAGTTAGGAACATCGTTTTATTTTTGGTGCCATATTTGGGTCAATTCCTATCAACTGTAATTATTTCAGATTTTTCGCCCCGTAAACTTCGGAGATAAGGGGGGGGGGGGAATGGTATTTTTTTGGACATTTTTCATCATAATTATGTCGAAAACTGTGAAACATAAAATAAAATAAAAATATATTTTGAAATGTGCAGATCAAATCCTTTCATATGATATGTCACTTGACCTAGTAACCCCACTTTAACATTTTGGACCCCCACTCCGGCCCCTTTTGCAATGAAAATAAAAATATTTATGGACTTTTTTCATTTGCAGTAAAGTTGAACAAGCATTCTTTATGAATGTTCCAAATTTCAAGTCGATAGCATAAGTAGTTGCTGAAATAATCAGGTGTGACAGACAGACAGACAGACAGACGAAGTCGCACCATAAGGGTTCCTTTTTTACCATTTTGGTACGGAACCCTAAAAAGTAATATATACAGGACTAGCTTCCGCCCCCTTCGGCTTCCGATGTGATTTTCGCATCGCTAAAATCTACGAGCTCGCACAACGCATCGCAACAACCTGCGAATCGATTCGCATCGCGCATTCTTGCGATGTTACTTTTTTGTTTTTTTTTTCTATGTCTTTTTATCAATAACAGCAGTGAAACACTCTTTTTACTATTCATGTAACAGGTGGCGCCGCCGCGGCGGCTTGAGGGGGGAAGGCGGTCGTGGGGGTCATGACCCCACAAAATCGTACAAAAATGTGTGAAACACGGTAATTCACGGTAGGTATAGCACGTCGGTATTAATCGGTATGACCCCCCCTAAAGTCTTCGGCTGCGGTTTGACCACCCTTCCCAAAACCGTTAAAATCCAGCCTTCTTTAAGCCCAAAGAAGGGTAGTGTTTTTTAAGCTCAAAATAATCATGGGCCTTCAGCAAATACGGATGTAATGGTTATGTTTTGACGAACTTACCACAGTGAGATCGTCTCCGACGTAGTCCCTCTTGAAGGTGGCGCTGCCCTCTTTGGCGTTGATGGTCTGCGTCACGGTGTTACCATCAACCACGTATGTGGTCTTGATCTGAAAGTAAAAAAAATGTTTTATCATCATCGTGATCATATCAGCCGAAAGACGTCCAATGCTGGACAGGGCTACCCCCAACATCGCCACAACGACCGGTCCTGGGCTGTCTGCATCCAGCGTATCCTAGCGACTTTCAATAGGTCCTCTACCTTGTGGGCATGCCCGCAGCGTGCGTCGGAGAGCCATATGTCCCCGTAACATTTTAAAAAGTAGGTACTTACCTAAAATTATTAGTCCTTAGTACAAAATATTAAAATACTTACGGGGGTCTTCTCAACGCCAATAACGTCGTCGAATTCTACTCCGGACTTGAATTTGACCTCCTTGGGACCCTCGAATCCCGCTGTGATGTAGGCGTAGGTGTCGCCATCTTGGACCAGCTTCTGGTCAGGGGAGAACTTCAGGATCTGTGCAATCTTATCTTCGGGGACACCTGATAAAATTCAAGTATTAAGTAACACGATTTTATGTTAACTGAAGTTATTTACTAAAGTAACACTGTTTGTCTGCATCAGCAGATCAAATATAATATTATCAGTTAAACTGTCCCACTGCTGGGCACGGGCCTCCTCTCAGAGTGAGAGGGAATAGGTCATAGTCCACCACCCTGACCAAGTGCGGGTTGGCAGACTTCACACACGTTCAAGAAGTTTATGGAGAACTGATGCATGCAGGTTTCCTTGCGATGTTTTCCTTCACCTTCACGATTTTTAATACGCATACGACGCTTAAATACGACTTCGAAAAGTCAGCGGTGCGTGCCTGGAATCGTGATCGAATTCGTACCTTTCGCCGTGGGAGGCGCATGGTCATAGGTACCACTGGGGTATCACTGCAATAGATCAGTTATATTATGACACTATTAATACTTAGTGTAAGTACAATCCACGCTGATAAAGAATGAAAATGATTTTATTATTAGATCAAGACTGCGTGTGACTATTCGGATTATGGGAAACGAGTGAGTAATCGATCACAATTCGAATTTAAAACCAGAGATCTAAAAAGTGTCTCAATTTACGCTCACTTCTGTTTATGAGTAATTTCTTGTATCACCAATTTTTTAATCACTGATTTTAATTTTTAACTAAAAACTGAAACCACCTATTCATTATCGCTATCGAGCGAAAGAAAATAAAAAATAGAACTTAGATCTAGTTAGAGGAACTTTGAAACGTGCACATACCGACAGATTTCAGGAATCCATCAAAGTTCTCCTGTTTCACGAATGAGTAGTTTTTGTTAAGGAAAGACATTTTGGCGGTTCACTCTTGACGATCGAATGGAAAGGAATCGGCCAACACAGGCTTATATCTGAACGGCAATCTGCCTGATAATGTTTATGATAATAGTACGTTAATAGAAAAAAAAACTGGCCAAGTGCGAGTCGTACTCACCCACCGAGAGTCCCGTACCATCCTTGGACGTATAAAAGTTAAGAAAACCGGACCGCATAACTAAGTTTGTTTTTGAAGGAATTTTGATTATTTTGCAAAAACTGCCAGTTAGGAACATCGTTATATTTTTGGTGCAATATATAGGTAAATTTCTATCAACTGTAATTATTTCAGATTTTTCGCTCCGCAAACTTCGGAGATAAGGGGGGGAATGGTATTTTTTCAGTCATTTTCATCATATGTCGAAAACTGTGAGACATAAAATTAAATGAAAATATATTTTGAAATGTGCAGATCAAGCCCTTTCATATGATATGTCATTTGACATAGTAACCCCACTTTGAAATTTCGGACCCCCACTCCGGCCCCTTTTGCAATGAAAATAAAAACATTTTTTGACTTTTTTCCTTTTCAATAAAGTTTGGCAAGCATAACTAGCATAACTGTTTTAAATTTCAAGTCGATAGCATTAGTAATTGCTGAAATAAGCAGGTGTGACACACAGACAGACAGACAGACGAAGTCGCACCATAAGGGTTCCTTTTTTACCATTTTGGTACGGAACCCTAAAAATATGACCGTCTGGTTTGACCGCATGATTCATTTTAGCGAAAATAATGGCGACTTACGTGTCATATTGAGTCGTCTTTTAAATGCCATGGTTAATGTATTTACACGACTGTCCCAGAAAGAGGGTAATGTTTTTCGAGTGTACCTATGTATACTATGTATGTACCTATGTAAGTACTAGCTTCTGCCCGCGGCTTCGCCCGCGTTTTTGGGATAAAAAGTAGCCTATGTGTTATTCTGATGTATAAGCTATATTACTGTAAAGTTTCATCAAAATCCGTTCAGCAGTTTTTGCGTGAAAGAGTAACAAACATCCATACATCCATTACATCTATACATCCTCACAAACTTTCATGACTCAATATTAGTAGGATGTTTATTTCGTTGGCACGCTCTGTAGCTTCAACGGCTTGATGGATTTCAACATAGGTATGTACCTACCTACCTACGAGTACTTCATTAGATTCGTCTTCATTGTGCAAAATATTACGCAGGTTTTTTGGTTTTCCTAAAATTTTGTTTAGGTATCTTGTTAGAGTTAACTCTTTCAGACAAATCGATGATGGGGCCTAAAACTTCTTGGGCACGAGAATGCGATTTTATCAATTCAATCAGCTACCTACCTAATGTGAGTCAACAAAGGAATCCAGACAAAAGCTAAATCTCTTTGCACCACGTAGTAAATATTCATTGTATAAGTTTTCTTTGGGCGCTTTTATAATTGTATCGCAGCACGGCACAGCAGCAATTTCCGACAAAAGCAATGTAACCATGATATTGTAATCATTTGATTTAAAAGAGTAATTTAACCATGGAGTTTCTTGCCCGTTCTTCTCCATAGGAATCTACGCTTTGGAACGGGCATCTAGCTTCATCATTATGACTAACTGACAGACTCCTTGACAATTCAAAAGTACCTGTAATTGGTCTAATTGAAATAAATGCTTTAACTTTGACTTTGACGGCACGTCAGTTCACGATTTTATCGTCACGAATTACGATACAATAGGCAAGCAAAATGTATGGAATTGCTTAAGGACGCTTTTAATTTTCCATCGACGATACCGTAGGTAGGTATACCTACCTATCGTCGACGGAGTATCAAAAATGTCTTCATACAATTCCATACATTTTGCTCTAAGCCTCACCTTGATTGAGATGATATGAAAATTGATAATAAAGAAGCCGGTAGCAACCAACATTTGATTGATTGCGATGACCTTCCAACGGCATTGATTGCGAATGCAGCGCGCGCGATAAATGATACAGGATTTCGAGTTGAATTGGCTGAACCGTATGACATACCTAATGCAATAGGTTTTGGCCAAATTTTATGACCCGATGGTGGTAACCGTCACCTACGGTTTCTTTCTATCTCTGAAGTACATCATTCTAATAGTTTAGGTACCTACCATCCGCCAGGTTCAGATGTTACCATACCATATAGATAATAGAAGATACATCATACTCAACCAACCGGGCAATGCACACCGCCCAGCGAATAAATATTCTACATAATCGTGAAAATGGATCTAAATCCATCCAGTAGAACTCTGGTTAAATGGGAACGGACAGGCGATAGGACAGAAAGATTTTGTATCTTATAATTATGGAGATACGTACTAGGTACTATCTAGAGGTATTGCTTGAAGCTGATTACCGAACAGTTTTGTTTTCTATGGTGATGGGTGCTCCTCTCCCACGATTTACCTCTTGTGGGTGCTAGAGAACTGATAGAGGTACATAGGCACGTGGTAGGATTTTTGATTCTATAGCAGCCTGCCTGATTCGTCAACGCGCATTCCCCGGCTGTTTCATATGACGGATTTATTTTACGAAAAAAATGTTAAGGGCCCCATTTGTGTTACGTCACCGATATTATCCATTCGTTTTATATTTTAAAGTATATAAAGACACGCAAACCCAATTAATCGACGGGTATACCCTGTTGATGTCCAGCTATCTCTTATCGTATTTGAAACATGATGATAATCATTAAAAAAATCTATGAATCGTACGAAGTGTTATCATTCAATCACTATATATCAAAAACTTAGATTACCTAAGTATACTTATATACAGGGTAAAATTAAAACCAGTGCGGATATTTTAGGAGGTGAAAGTACTCATGAATATGATCAACTTTTATTACGTTTTTTTTTTCATATTTCAGTGTCGGCCCCATAATAAAAGTTGATCATATTCATTAGTACTTCCACCTCCTAAAATATTCGCACTGGTTTTAATTTTACCCTGTATATACCTATATCTAATATTTTTTTTTATTGGTAATCAAGCATACAGCTCACCTGCCACTGCCAGTCTAGGGACCACGATAGAAACGGATTTTGTCTACAGTACCTACCCTTATTCCGAGTTGAATCCAAATCTACTATGTCATTGCCAAGAATCTTATTAATTTTTGACTAACACTGATTAAAAAAAATACAAATGAATTATCTCCCGAATTGTAGGCATCATACGGTCACTTCAGTAAAGTTCGAATTTTTACGGAATAGCACAGGAATAATATAATTAAGTACACACGGCTACACATCAAGCTATACATTCCCAGTTTACACTGACCTCTCACTGTAAGGAAATCCTATACAATGCGAGATCAGCTTATACTGGAAATGTATAGCTTGATCTGTAGCCGTGCGTACATTGTTATTTTATGCAAACAATAGGGTATATTATGCATGTGATTCAAATATACGTCAAGTATTTTTATTTGTTATCTTTATTACTATAGAATTACACCTAAGTATATCTTTATTTTTTTTTTAATTAAGAGTCTTTTAATATCTTAATTAAATTAATTAAAAGTGAAAAAAATGCGAGGGAAATTCAAAATATCAAAACGCAACGCTATTGGTTGACACGTTTCAACCAATAGCGTTGCGTGACTGACGTCAGAGTCCACAATAACATGTAATAAGGCCGGCCACATACTATACTAATAGGGTTCTTGCCAACATTGAAAATATGCTACAGATTGTGGTCATCCTATCAGTTCATAGCGTAAATAAACTTATTTCACTTGATTTTTAACTAAAATATGTATATTTTTTGCAAATTACACGAAAATAAAATGCAATATTTTTTGTTATTGTAGCTGTCACAAGAACGGCCTGTTGCACTCTGTTGACGTCACACGCTAGTAAGCCAGTGTTGCCAACTTATTTTTAGGGTAAAGAATTCTTTAGGGTAAATTTGAGGGTAAAATTTTAGGGAGCGCCTCCGCAGCCGGCGCCGACTAGGCTCCCAAAAATAATGCCGTTAGGAACCGGAGTAGCCTTGGAGTAGCAGTGATACCAGACGAAAATAATTGCAAACTACCGTAGCAGCAGATTAATGTTGCCGTGTTTTAAGTTGAATTAAAACCTGACAAAAAACCTTAGACTGACTTTTAAATAACAGTGTTAAGTAAAACAAAATACAACTTTTTTGGACTTACAAGGGGGATGGAGGTGGTCGACGGAGCCCCGGTACGCGGAGCTCCTATTTCTATCTGCAAGGTTAAAAGTAACATAGCACGAAGGGGTTGACGGGGGCTTCGTTCGCTCGCTCACTGAAGCCCCCGTCAACCCCTTCGAACCTAACCTGTCCGTGTCGGGGTGTCCAAGTTCCCGAGCTCGCTTCGCTCGCTCTTGGACCCTAATTAGGTATGTTACACAAATGAAACATGAAATGTTTTTTTAATTATGCCAAATTGCCAACTCCCTTTCCCGCTTTTTTCTAAAGTCAGCGCTGGCTGCCAATTTAGCAACCAGTGCCGGCTGCAAATTCAGGTCACAGCGGCGGTCGCGGAGTCACTTCCAAAATTTTAAGGTTAGATTTCGTATTGTTGTTATGATTACTAAAGTTTATGGGCTTTTTTGTAAGCAATACATGTAGGTACCTAAGTATTTGAATTGAATTTGAGTTAAACAAATTCAGCATATTTTTATTGTGAAACATGACCATTGATTAAGAAAGAACTTGTTTTATTGTATATCTAAAACCAAAATTTTAGCCAGGTATTTTTGTATAAATAGTTATGATTTTAGAGTAAAATTAATCAGGCATTGGGGTAAAATGAAAATCTAGCTTGGCAGCACTGGAGTAAGCTTAAGCTAGGGATGCAAGAAGTGCCAAAATGTATCGATATATATCGTATCGATATAAAAAAAATATCAATATCGGTTTCGATATATCGAAAAAAAAATATCGATATATCGATTTATCGGTGAAATTTTCAAAAAATATTAGTACTTTACGAAATTCTATTGTGTTTGCTTTTACAAGTTTATTTCAATAAATCTGTCAGTATTATTACTATTCATAAAAGTATGTAGTGTGCGTTTCACTAAGTATTCCTTTCGGCGCTGAATTTCATTAAGTTGCAACGTTTTTAACCGTAGATCATAGAAACAACATAGAAACAAGGGAGATGTGCCAAGGCGCTATTGAGTTTGATAGGTACTTACTTAAGTTTGGTCATTTTGAGCGTAGTACAAAAGTACACGCTGGCGACGAACCGAACACGATCGATGATATAAATACAGTGTTTTAGTTTAGTCTTTAGTGCTAGTGTTGAGTGACGATTAACAGTGTTAGATTGAGGGTGTGCGGAATTTTTAATGTGTGGGAGATCTTTTTATTAACAAGTAGCGCTTGTAATTGTGTTGAAAAATGTACTAAAAGTGGCGACAGTTGATCCCGTACTAATTTGCTATGATGCCATATCTCCTTGTTTCTATGATCTGAATTTTTAACGATGTTAGAAGACAGTGTTCTTTCAGCACCTATTTTCATTCTCAACTTTTATGCGCCTGCCAGACTATGCTCCTTGCGCTGCTCATCGCTATGCTCCTCGCGCTGCCGTGATTTGCCGCGATGTTGCCCTCTCTGCCGGACGAGACGAGAGAGAGAGAGAGAGGACGAGGAGCATGACGTGTGGCATGACGAGTAATGTTGCCACACTATGTCTCTGCCTCCTTTCCTCGCTACTTCCCATGCCACTCGTCGAGTGTGTGGCAGGCGCATTAGTGTCCCTGACATTACTTTAACACTTAAATCTAAAAACTGTGACATTTTAATAAATGGTGACTATGGTCTTGCTACTGAAAATATATCGTTTTTGATACGTTTTCGATACTTGATATTTTTTTAAAATATCGATACGATATATATCGATACTTTTTGGCACTTCCTGCATCCCTAGACAAAGCTCGTTTACTAGCGTGTTACGTCACTTCCATCAGAAACAGCGTTTTTGGAGCGGTTTTGGAAATTTATACTTTATCACTGATTTTTATTCATAAATACAGTAGATCTCCCTGAAATATCAATGTAGTGTGCTTATAATATAATGAAGATTAATATAAACCATTTCCCAAAATGAGGCAAATACCCTCTACAATAATTAAGAATTTATTGATTGAAAGGAAAAAGGACAGTGAATTGTTTATGATTATATAGATTTTTACGCCAAAGTGTAAGTGTTAAGTGTTGTTGCTGTGGACACTGACGTCACTGAGGCGACGTGCCACAATGGCCGCGTTTAAACCGCCAGAAAGTGACTGCAGTTTTCAATTAAATATTTTATTGCTTATTATCAATATTCTGTAAGTGTAACATTTTTTTTCGGTAATATACGAACCTAGATAATCGAATAAAAAATGCATGAATATACCCTATTCTAGCACATAAAAGTGTGAAAGTTGTTTTGTACCTATGTTTTTACTGACCACTGATACAGAACTGATTTTGATGCATTTGTCAATTTTTTATCTTGGTAGCAGCAATAAAAATATGTAGATATATTATTATGATTTTTCAATAAAACAACTGTACGTCTAAGAAAATTTAAATAATTTTTAATCCGAAGTGTAGATAATTTAATATAATTATTTGGTACAATAAATAAATTAAGCCTTATAATATCTGCGGGCAACGCCGTCCCATTTGCTGGTAGTGAGAGTCTGAAAGAAGAGATAAAACATTGATATTATTATTAATTTAATAGTAATGTCAACAATTAAAAAAACAATGAGACTAGTGAGCTCGTAGGCTATTAAATAACAACAGCGCTGATCATTTGATCTGCGATAGATGACCACTCTTTACATAGTGATACCCCTCAATTCCTCGGAGAGCTTGATAAACAGTTATAAAAAAAAGTTTCTCCCCCGACGAATTTTTTGACCAAAGAGTTTTACTAAAACCAATGTTGACCAGATTAAGACATGAGGAGCTCCTTACCACAGTCAGCTCGTTACCGGAGAATTGCCTGATGATGGTAAGGTGGTTGCCATCGTCATACTTCTGTACCTGGGTGACGGTGTCACCGTCAACGGTGTAGGTGGTCTTGCACTGTAAAAAGATAAAAAAACCGTTAAATATTTAGATACCTAATACCTATAAAAACCATAAATCAGTTTTTAATGAGTGGTCTTTAAAATCTTGGATTGTTATAAGTAAGACCAAAGTGTGTCATTAAAACAAGAGTAATAATCCATCCAGTGTTAAGATGGTGAAATCCGTGTAACTATTAACATTGCTACCAATTAAATTATTGCATTCAACGAGCAATATTTTTCCATGTAAATGAAGATTTAAGGATAAGCAAGATTATATGATTTGGAAATCTCTGAATCTACTGCACCCTAACTGCTGATGGACCTCCCTTCTACTTTTTACCACGTTTTTATTACTCGCTTTCTTGTCAGTCTGTCTGTTTGGTTTAGCGACGTCGCCAAGTATTTGTTTTGTTTGGCGACGTCACCATGGCATCCGTTACGTCATCAAGGTTAGAAAGAAAGAAAAATATTTATTTGGACACAGCACAAAAAAGACAAGGACAGAATAATCAGCAAAATAGAACACAAAACAATACAAAATAAATGAAAATCTTATACACTAATTTTCGTTTTCACGAACAAAAGTTTGTGTCTCACGGCTGGACGAAACAGGTTCCAGATCAGCTTAATGCCAAGTCACAAGTACCTGGCGCTGGTTTTCATCTGGAGCCGTTAGGTTGGTAGCTGCCCAGGGTACAAAGGTTCTCACAGAAGAAGTTACATTTCGTTCAAATGATATGAATTCTACTCACGCTGCGTTCAGCAACCTTTTCGTCGAAAGCGACTCCAGACTTGAAGACGACTTCGTTCTTGGTCTGAGAGGTGCTGGTGGTCACGGTGTAGGAGTCTCCATCCTGCGAGAACTTGACTGCGGGCTTGTACTTGATGTAGATCTGAGTTTGCTCCGGGGTAAGACCTGGAGAGACAATCTTAGGGTTACGTATAGGTATGTACTTCTCAAGACCTGGAAAGGCAATCTTAGGGTTACGTATATGTACTCCTCAATTATAGCAACCCGAAGATTTTGTATGGACTTACAAACATGAGTTTGAAACAATTTACCCATTTTTGGATCGGAAATCTTTGAAAGTAATTCCGTTTTCAAACAAAATCTTAAATATAATTAGCCTGTTACCTAGTTCATTTGTCGATCAACCTGATTCAGGTCGATAACAATTGTGTCTGTTAATGTCAATTGTGACCGTCAAAGGGAGGAAGTCCCATTGTTGGGAGACTCAAGTCTCCCCTCTCTGTGAGAAGTAACAGGCGTAATTCACCACACGGCAACAAAATTACACAAATTGAGTGCCTGCTTGGGTTCAACCACATGCTCGCTATCCATATAATCGGTTATCAACATGCACTCATAATTTAATTAATTAATTATTGTTCTCATTTAGATAATTGTCTCTTATCCGTATCAATGTCACGGTATCTTGGCATGGTTATAATAATATCTAACCGTGCCAAGATACCGTGACATTGACTGAATCTTATAAATCGAGATATAACTTGAATCGTATGTTTCGATGCTAATCGGTCAAGTCCAGCCGAGTCCGGCTTTTCTGATTAAACAAGTGAAGATCACGTCATTGTTGTAATCAGAAAAGCTTAGTAGATTAGCATAATACTTTGCATCGAGATATTATATTTTATTGCATTTGATAATAAAAAGTTTGACTTTGACCTATCAAGTGAAGTATCAAAGGGTATGTTTCTCACAAATTATTCCGGCCCGGTTATTTCAGGTTAAAAATATAGGTTTGCCTGTATAACAGAAACGTAGGCTATACCTAGTCTATGAAAATAAACTTCGATGTTGGCAAAAACACAAAAATGTTAGATTTAACCAATAACGGCTGATGAGTTAAAATGGTTACACTGTGATTTTGCTGTGGATTTCTATTATTTGAATTTGGCTTATTATTTAGGAGTAATATTATTAGGAGGCCACCGCACACTTGCCGAGAAGATTGAAATAATGGGCCTACAGAACGAACATTTTATTCTAATTCTGGTTCTAAGTAGGTACAGATACAATTCGATTCACTTGAAACATTTTCCATTTCATATAATACTAAACGTGACTTTAGCACTATCAAAGAAACGGTAACTAGGTAGCGTTATCTCAGTATCACATCGAAGCTATCAGTTTATAGCTGCAGGGGAACATACTAGGCCCTCTTCATGCGGTACATTGTACAAAGTGACAGATTGAACAAAGATTTCTACCGTTTCATGCATACAATGAACAGAAGAAATGTTTCTATTCTTCAGTAGACATAATTCTGATGAGCCAAGCATGGGTCGCCGCATGCTCGGGCAGAAGAGACAACGAGTTGGATAAGAATTTTGTCTATTCTTTGGTAGAATTGAAATAAAATTGGTCATGCTAAGCCGGCTGAGGTCAATTTATTGCTACAGGGGAACATAATAGGCCCTCTTCATGTACAATGAGAGAGATAATTGTAACCACTCCAAATCCCTGTACAGGAATCTTCCCAAACTGTACTGATACTGTCACATTTTGGGATACCTACCAGTGGCGAAGGGTAAATTTTTGTAAGAGGTAAGCCGAGCTACAAATGCTTAACTGGCCACGAAAAGCTAATTATAAATATTTGACAATAGTAAGCTATATGCCTCTGCTATTTTTCAATGGGAAGCCGGTAGGAATCGTATTGTAGGGACCCTTCGCCACTGATACCTACATCTTAGGATCTCCAGCAGTCATGCTCAGCTATGGATCTTTGCACGAGGTTAATTTATTGTGCCATCATAAAAATAAACTCTTTGAACTTACCCAAGGCATTGACAAACTCCTCAAAGTTCTCCTCCTTCTCAAACTTGTATTCTTTGCCTAAGAATGCCATTTTAACTAGTGTGATTACTTCAAGAACTGCAAACAGAGAGGTAAGGGAGTGTGATAGTGTGTTATATAGGCGTGCAGTAATCCCTTGGATATAGATAAAGTTTACGGTTATGATAAGTTTTATTGCATCCCGATCTTAAGGCGTCGTCGGTGTGCCTTTTATGCTACATAAAGGTGTGTTCGTGTTTTATTACCGGTAGGCATATCTATTACATTTTCCAGGGCCGTATTTAAAAGTGGAGGCTTGAATTTTTTTTTTATACCGAAAAAAAAAACAATTTTTCAATAATTTATTTCAATCTAAAAAGATGCGCATAACGAACGGAAATTCATCATAAATCTAGGCAGGTACATAAGTAAGATATTATAATTACCTACTTAATAATATATGTTAAATACATTTTAATTTCATTACCAAAATTTTACTCCTTTTTTTAATGGAATGCTATTTTTAAGTCAGTTGAAGCCAGAAACCGTTCCACGTAAGATTTCCCCTAGAAGTTATGTTGGCTGTCCTGAATCTCAATTTATTACTTACGTTTTTAACGGTGTTGGAAGTTTTCTTTCAGCACCAATTCACTTTCATCACTTTTTAACGTCCTAAATATTATTATAAAACATAAATCTACAAAAAACACAAAACGATATGACCTAAATAGGAATGACAAGCAGGGGAGCCAACATAACTTCTAGGGGAATACTTAATGGAACGGTCTCTACTGTGGCGCGTGGCGTAGATCGACTGTCATACACAGGCGACATGCACAGGCAACATATTATACAGGTGTCATACACTGGCGTCATAGACAGGCGACATACACAGTCTACATAATATACAGGCGACATACATAGGCAACATATTATACAGGTGTCATACACTGGCATCATAGACAGGCGACATACACAGTCTACATATTCAGGCGTCATACACAGGCAACATATTATACAGGTGTCATACACTGGCGCCATAGACAGGCGACATACACAGTCTACATATACAGGCGACATACACAGGCAACATATTATACAGGTGTCGTACACTGGCGTCATAGACAGGCGACATACACAGTCTACATATACAGGGGACATACACAGTCTACATATACAGGTGACATACACACTATACACAGGCAACATATTATACAGGTGTCATACACTGGTGTCATACACAGGGAACATCACGGCTCAAATCGTATGCGCAAGAGTTTCTGGTAACTGTTTCAGTTAAGTCCGCCTGTCATGTTCAATGTTTATCGCACTCGCACTCTACTAAAGAACGGAGACATGTATGTATGAGACACTTATGATAAATTACTATAAAATATTATGCCCTAGGCAGTTCTAGGGCCATTTGGTTTAGTTTCCTCCTGTGGACTTTGGCGGATGCGGTCATTGGTAAGGAATCGACGAAGATAACTCCGCCCCTCAGTCGCTTCGCGTCTTGTAGGGAATCTGTAACAATAATAAGTTAGAGTAATGAGTATCTACATATATACTTTCCTAAAAAGGCACTGGCTTCATTAAATACGGAATCTCACGTCATTCCTCCTCAGTAGCTTTGCCGCAGCTGGGAGTCAGGCCTCTTTTTTGTGAGAGGAAGTAGGTACTTCGTCGTATTCAGATAGAAATTAGGCAGCCCGTGCCTATTTACCAGCGTTTATCGGAACCGTCCCTCGCAGGTAGTCAGCGCAGGCTGTCCTTACCTAGTCTCCGTACATTGCAGAGCCCATCTTCGAAATTCCGATCTGCTCTGATCTGCTCCGCGGGTAGCCGATTTCCCTGCTTTTACCAACTTGCTTTAAGTTGCGACGACCTGCGCGGATTGGTTCCAATAAGCGCTGGCAGATCGGTGCAGGCTATCTGCTTTCTACCTGTATGCGGCGGACTAATCCATCACGCAGGCTTAGTCCGGTTGGGCCTACTGCGTTAGCCCTTGTCCCCAGTTAGGACGTAGTCAAGAAAAAGGGGTTAATCTACCTTTGACCAGGTCCTTGATCTCGTCGGCGCTGGGTGCGGCCCCGGGGCGCGGCACTACGCACGCCACGGGCAGGTCGCCCAGCTCGCTGTGCGGCACGCTGGTCACGGCCACGTCCAACACGCCCGGGTGACGACGGATCACACCTTCTATTTCTAACGGCGACATCTGTGGGAAATAGTACCTAGCTTAGTAAGAAGGACTTGTCAAGTAACGATGTATGTGGAAGCTGGAGAACCGTTGTTATAATGCAACTATGCAATAGCCACGCGGTCGGCGCGGTGGCTGAGTGATAACTGATAAACTAACTGTACTGTGTTGCGTCTACGATTACCTCGCCGAACAAGTATTTGTATTAGGTACCTACTGGTGGTTGTTCCGCGTATGTTTGTGTATGTCAGATTTGTGTTTGTAATGTTTAATAAATGTACAATTATCGCTGACGATACATTGAGAACCTTCCCTTTTTTGAAGTCGTTTAAAAAACCAATTACCCGGTTATACAGAAACTTTATCATCAACTTGATCCGGTCCACGTAGAAGAAGTTCCAGTTCTCATCTCTGTAGAAAACGTCGCCAGTTTTCAGCCAGCCGTCTAAGGTGAAGGCCTCCTTCGTGGCTTCAATGTTGTTGTAATATCCCTAGAAATTAAATAAATAGAATGAATAATGTCTTAGGTTTTTGCGATTACCTACTACACAACTTTGCAGCAGTTTGCGGCACTTTGCAGCTATAGATGGGTAATCCACTGGATGTTTTTGGTAAACACCCGATAAACGCCCAAAGGGAATTGCTCAAACTCGGTTAACCGTGGACAAGCTGCTCATTTAAAAGTATTTTTACCTAAAAATATAATTAATTATAAAAACTATATATATGTAGCCCTCGTTGCAGGAAATTCTATGTAAAAAAGTTGTATTATTAAGTATTTAAACCATTTACGGGATGTAAATGGTTTCAAACGGTTACAACGGTTCAAACGGTTCAAATGGTTACAAAGCGCGCCATTTTTGGTTACAGACCCGTGTCATTTATGATCAAAGAGTGAATAATCAACAATGTGTTTTTAGTTTTTTGCACATGTAGGTACCTAATTGGAACATTATATTGAACAAAGTAGGCATCTGCCGAGCTTCGAATCCACAACCTAGGACTTGTAAGTCGGAGCCACCACTGCCCTCAACTACCAACCCACCTCACCTCATATTTGTGGTCCTAATAAATTGGTCCTCTTACTTTAAATGGACACGGTCCTTTGATCCACAGCTCTCCCGGCACATTCGACTCGTAAATATCTTCCTCTGTCTCGATGTTTATAATCTATATTTAACCAACAGAAAATAAAATTTTAGCCATGATTGATCAATAGTCGAGATAGGTATTTTTTAGAATATTTTACGGATTTCATGGGCTTACCCTAATGAAAACCTTAGTAATAGAAATGCTTCATTATAATGTTCCTATGATCTGAAATTATAACTTATGTCTACAGCATAGCTTTCTAAGTGTGCGAGACATGGACATTGACTAAGTTATGACATCAAAAGATTAGAAGCTCTTGGAATGTGAAAGAATGAAAGACAAAATATTTATTTGGCACAACTCAGGAAGACACACAGATCAAATAAATAGAAAATAATGATAATGAAATAGTTGCTATTTGCGCCATTGTTATGTGGTGCTGGAGAAGAATATAAGGGATCAGCTGGACAGAAAGAAAGACTAACGAAGAGGAAATGGTAGTTAGTAAAAAGTTAGTCGGATGTAGTAGTTGGGGTGGTCAAACGAACTGGTAGTACTCCTCACCCGATATCGGAAGCATCCGATCGGCTTGCCACAGGAGCCGGGCGCGGGATTGTCTCCGAGAAACGCGAGACCGATCAGCTCGCTCAGTCCGTATATATTTAGTACCTCTGTGTTTGGTGATACAATCTGAAAGCAATCGTTCCCAAATATTATAAATGCGAAAGTGTGTTTGTTGGTTTGTCCTCCTTTCACGCAGCACCGGAGTTTTTTTGCATAATGGTAGTTTATGGTCCGGAAAGTGACCTTTTATCCCGGTAGTTATTATGAATGATTGAACCTGCTAATGAATCCCTTTCCGTGACTGTACGTTCCCGTGGGATAGATAATTTTCGACCTCAATGCGGGCGAAGCTGCGTGCAAAATCTAGTAGACAATAATAATACAGTACCTATCAAAATTATCCTGGCTGGCTTGGGCGCCTTGCTGGCGCTGGTTCCCAGTTCTCTCGTGTCGATACGAGGAAGCAGTCAAATAGTAAATAGAATGGCTAAATACCCAGGCTGTGTTGGACGTATATACATTTAAGTATAGCTACTTGAGATGCACAGTCTCGTGCTGTACGAGATAAACGGTCGTTTGCCGAAGGCGTCTGAGTAGCCCGACAGTGTTTACAGCTAGTCGACTCAGTCTTACACTGAGTCGGTTGCCACCTTCGCCGCTTGCACGGTTCACTTGTAAGAGAGCCATACAATTTAACAGCTTTTTTCAAACTACAATGATAGTCATTATCTTTGTCATTACTAACCTTTAGTTCATCAATGAGGCTCTGTGGTACCGTGACTCCAGCGAGCATGAGAAATTCAAAACATGTGAGGTCACACTTGTGACGGATATCAGGTTTAAGAAGTGTGGTCATCATTGTGGCTGTGAAGATCGAGTAGCTTGGCTGCAAGAAAATGATATGTGAAAATATATATGATATACAAATAAATTATTCTACATTATTCACAGTTTTTGCGCGAAAACGTCCTCGGCTTTACGCATTTCTCATTCCTATGCATTGCACTGAGGTTGAAGATGGTCCCGACAGTCCACTAGGTACGATAGAAACGGGTTTGTCAACGGAAGAATAAACCAAATGACAGATTGTAGAAAGATGACCGTTTTATGCATACAATGAAGAGAAGAAAATTTTTTATTCTCTTCAGTAGACAAAACTCTGATAAGCCAAGCACGAGTTGCCGCGCGCTCGGGTAGAAGAGGCAAGAAAACGGCACCGGGTGGCAGCGGCGGGGTTCGGGGGTTGAGGCACGCCCATACTCCACCTCCCCCGTCCCGTACAAATCAACACCCCCTAAAAGGCAGTCGGTAGCGCGTTATTACAAAAAAAACCGGCCAAGTGCGAGTCGTACTCGCGCACCGAGGGTTCCGTATCATTTTTGGACGTATAAAGTGAAAAAAACCGGAACGCATAACTAAGATTGTTTGTGAAGGAATTTTGATGATTTTGAAAAAACTGTTGTAGTTAGGAACATCGTTATATTTTTGGTGCAATATTTGGATCAATTCCTATCAACTCATTATTTAAGATTTTTCACTCCGCAAACTTCTGAGATAAGGGGGAATGGTATTTTTTCAGACATTTTTCATCATATGTCGAAAACTGTGAGACATAAAATTAAATAAAAATATATTTTGAAATATGTAGATCAAGCCCTATAAGCAAGATATATCACATGACTTAGTAACCCCACTTTGAAATTTTTGACCCCCACTCCGGCCCCTTTTGCAATGAAAATAATTTTTTTTTTTTACATTTTTCATTTTCAATAAAGCTGGACAAGCATTCTTTATAACTGTTCCAAATTTCAAGTCGATAGCATTAGTAGTTGCTGAAATAAGCAGGTGTGACAGACAGACAGACAGACAGACAGACGAAGTCGCACCATAAGGGTTCCTTTTTTACCATTTTGGTACGGAACCCTAAAAACAGCTGTTTTTTAACCTACCAAAAATAAAAGTAGTTTCCTAGTAATTATTTTGCTCAATGTTACTTACTATTATTAGTTACACGTACAGAATGCGTAGGTGTCGGCTTGGCGATGTGTCTTTTTACACCCTGTATGTCTTACCTTAAACTTGTTAATAAGATAACATGCGTATTCCTGTGTCACATTTATCGAGCTCTGCAGCCGCGTGTACCGCAGTATTGGCGCCCTGATGAAACTGCTCATGACTGTCGACCATTGCAGTGACGATACGATCAGAACGAGTCGAGTCGGTGTAGGGAAACTATTGAATTTGAGCCTGGGGAAATTAAAAGAGGCGATATAAAGCTGGTTTTAGCTATCCGGGAGACCCGTACGGGCCGCCCGTATCAACGTGAGGCGCTAGCTAGAACATCGTTTCACAGCGACGCGATTTGGTCCGTTCCGTACGTTTTTTGTATTGAGTCTCCCCTGCACGAGCGGCCCGTACGGATCTCCCAGGCAGCCTAAGACCCTGGTTTTGTAAATGTTATGCCCACTGCACATGCTCACACTCGCATTGGTCTTCACGAGTCGCGTGCGAGTGGCAGCATACAAGGCCGGCCGGTTAAAAAAATCTGAAGCCTTGCTCATACTACTTGTACTAGACCCCGCAGATTGTCAGATTCTTGCCAGGCCGTAACTTCTGCTTGTAATGCACGCCAACCGGACATCAGGTCTGATAAGAATGTCGAAAGGCGCGCTTTCCATACATTTTGTACTAGACGCAAACCATCAAAAAGTTTCAGTAGCAAGCATAGATTAGGCTTCTTTTTCTGTAAACTTTGCTTGCGCGATGTAGGATTCTCGTGACTTATAGTAGTGACATTTACAGTAATGTATAGTAGTGACATTTACAACTGCTTCACTGCTGGCTGTCTAGCTAGGTATGTAATAGTTCTGTGTTACCAGTAGGTGTAGGTACAATATGTTTCAGGTCAGTGTTCGTGTTTGTAAACGCACCCACAATACGGGAGATTTTCCAAGGATTTATTTAAAAAAAGAATGGCCGTTAAAACCAACATACAAGAACATTACTTACCAAGCATAAGGCATCACGATGGCGAAGTACTTATGGGAGTGAGCGACCGCTTTCGGTCGTACCACTCGTGGCTGTCAGGAACGCTATTGTGTGTTCAGGGTTGAAGTCTGCACACCTGGAGATATGCATGAGAATAAAGTTTTTGCCCAGCACTAGGATGATATAGGCAGATTAGCAATTATATTTCCATTATACATAGACATTAGACACATTACCAACATTAGGTAGGTAGGTAAGTACCTAATTAAAATCGGTTCATAATCGGGGAAGATATTACGTAATTAGAATGAAAACATTAAAAAAAAAATTCAAAAAAAATAGTCGAGTTGATAACCTCCTCTTTTTTGAAATCGGTAAAAAATTTTTTTTTTTGAGAAATTAAAGAAAACAATTGGTTGAGTTTTAAGATTTTTCAGTGAGTTTACGACAATTTCCACTTCAGGTTCTGGCTGTCATACGGCACCGCGACGTTGAGATGATGAATGCGCACAATAATTATGTTGATTACATTTGGACGCATTTTAATTTAATTACCTAGTATTTTTTTCCAAATAGGTTTTTTACACAAAAAACTACATATTTGCAAAAAAATACTAGGTAAGTACAATACAAACTGATTAAGGGCAGGTTGCTTCAAACCATCTGTATTCGTAAGTCAGTACGTAACTTGGAGTAATGTACGTAATCGTTAAGTCAGTATGAAATTGTCGCACAAGCCGCCATATTTGACGGTTACAGATACGTAACTGTAAGTTGAAACAACATGGCCTAAATATCTGCATTTAATTTGGAAGCACCATAAATAGACACGCTAAAAATGACTGACTGGAATAAAATGAATTTGTCCAATGCACTAGGTACCTCCCGTACTAACAGATTAACATCACTTACTTAAAATCTTCCACTGGCGTGTCATCCTCATACTTTTCCATCAAATCCGTGAAATTGCAGAAATCGTCTCCCTTATCGAAGGTGATTATGTGAGCGTCAATATTCAAGTTGAACAAGCACAACTGTGCTTTAGACGCTACGTCGTGTTGGCAGAATATAATCGCAGGTTTTATAAAAGCAAAGATTTGTTGTAATTCATCTGAAAGTTGAGAACATAAGGTGTCGTGCGTTTATGTCTTTTTTATGGGCTTTTATACAAAACTGCGAATCGGCGCGATGCGAATTCGCAACGCAGAAAACTGCGACGCGAATTGACGCGACGCGATTTCGTGCGACAGGGGTCTCTTCAACGATTCGGATGACCATGGATTGCGCGATGCGAATCAATTCGCAAGCTCTTGCGATGCGTTTTACGATGCGACATCGCATCGCAGTTTTGTGTATGTGTATACATAAGTAAGTACTTTAAGTACTACTTTAAGTACTACCAAATCATCAATCTCATGTCAAGTGCAAGTGATATGATTGGCCAATATTATTTCAGTAAACTGTTATTGGTTTACCTATCTATTCTGTACCGACTCGCCGCGTGACATCACCGCGAGAACTGCCGATTTGTTTGCGAACGTTCGAGGGAGAATGTCACGGTGAGATTCGGTGTTGGTACAGAATAGATAGGCAGTTGCTTTAGGTACCAGGCTTTCAGAAACGGGGGGTTGCTTACGTGTTGTATTATAAGTCATATCTATGCCAATAACGATAATTCCGAGATACAGCGCAGCATACAGTGGTACAGTAACATCCAAATGATTGGGAGCCATCAGCACCATCACGTCTCCATACCGCAGTCCTAGTTTACGGAGTCTTTCAGCACATCGCACTGATCTCTCCAACACCGAGCCACATGTTTCTGACTCGCCCGTTGCTCCATCAATCTGTGAACATATTTTACTTGATATAATTTTATTTGTTATTTTTGCGGTTGATTATCTCAAAACCGAATATCTCAAGCACTACACAACATAATTATCTTATTCAAACCAATTTTCATTGGTTTGTTTCTTTAATTTTCTATTCCCTTTATTTTTTCAGAATTTTTCAACGCATAGTTAAAAAAAAAAAACCAACCGAATGCAAAACCTCCTCCTTTTTGGAAGTCGGTTAAAAAGGGAAACACTACCACAGAAGTACTATTATAATTATGTTACCAAATATTTACCTTAATAAAAAAGTTATGTAAGAAACCTTCATGTTATTATCAAAGGCCTATCCAACGATGAACAAGGGGTGCGTTCTCAGTTTCATGTATAGTATGGAGTGGCCCCCAAATTTTTGTTTCGGATAGTCGGCAAGACGAAATTATATGGATTCTATTTTTGCTTTTTGTCTATCAAAACGCTAAAACAGTCATGTCACGACCCGTATGGCGAAATGTGAGCGTGAGCTTCGGGGAATACAGGTGTGATGTTATGATGATGATGGCGAAAAGGTTAATAATTCCAGTGGCTATATTTTACCTGTAACACAAAATCTGATGCATCCTTGAGACTCCGCAGGATGATCTTGCCGAGGTGGTATCGGTCCGATGGGATGCCCGACTCTGCCACCACGCGAGAGGTCAGTTCCTGCATATACCAGTGAACAGAATCGTTGACCATTCTCCGTAGAGTCATTTTTAGTTTTGGAGTTTTTCAACCTTAATTGAAGCGATTCTTGTCACCTGAAACAAAACTAGTTACGTGTGAATTTGATTCGGTCCTCAAGTTTCTGATGAAATGAAGAACGTGGAACGCATGCTATAAATAAAACAGTGAGATGCGCCCACATTTTTCATTTTATCAGAAATCAGTTTATACTTTTTAGTCCGTTTTAAAAATGAGTTAAAAAAATACAACAGAATCAATACATTAATTATTTGAATTAAAAAAAGAAACACGTTTAACGGACTAAAAAGTATAAAATAATCACATCGCACTAATATTATAAATGCGAAAGTTTGTGCGTGTGTGTGTGTGTGTGTGTGTGTATGTTTGTTACTTCTTCACGCTGAAACGGCTGGACGGATTTGGATGAAATTTGGCACACAGATAGACTATAGTCTGGAATAACACATAGGCTACCTTTTATCCCGAAACGTGGGGTACATCTTACTACTTTTGCACACGCCCCACGTTTTTCATTTTACTTATTAATTACTCGTAGAAATTATTTGTTTTTTGGTACCTACTTAATATTTTTATTACTTTTACTCCATATTAATGTCATAAAAATTACCTACATAGGTATACCAGCTTAGTCCGATGCCAGCAAGTGCTTGAAAAGTTTGTTGAAAAATTTGCATTTGTACCGAACAGACAAAAAAGCGAGTTAATAAAAACGAGGTAAATAAAAATGTTGTTTCTTTGCAGTAGGTTTATTGATATGTTTAATTATTTTTTGTAAATTACGCCTGTGAAGGTAGTACCGTACCTTGAGGGGCTCGTGGCTAAATGACAGCCGCGCTGATCGATCGATCTGCGAGGTTAAGCTGCGCTTGCCGCGGTCAGTCCTTGGATGGGTGACCGTTCTTTACACATCGAGACCCCTCCGTGCCTCGGAGAGCACGTTAAGCAGTCGGTCCCAGTTGTCATGGAATATCTTTGACAATCGTTACGGGTAGTCAGAAGCCCTAAAAGTCTGACAGCTGGTCTAACATTCGAATACCGGTATTACCCATTAATTGGGTTGTGGAGGTCAGATGGCAGTCGCTCCACGTAAAATATTGATATTCAGCCGAAAGTAGTTAGACTGGAAGCCGACCCCAATATAATTTGGGAAAAGGCTAGGCAGATGAGATGAAGGTAGTACCGTACCTACAAGAAAAACCGTCTCGAAAGATCAGTTTATAGCAGTAACAGGAAGGTACTCGTGGGTTACCTACTTACTGTATGTCAGCGTTGTATCAATGACCCACTTTGATGACACTGGCGTACCACTTTTGTTTTCCCACAGAAAGTTTTCTTGAATTCACACACTATTATTAGGGTCCTACCCGTCATACTCGAAACATTTTAATTTAAAATTATTTGACACAAAAAGTTAGATACACTTAAAAAGTTTAGGTGTAAGTAGTTTTTACGTAACTTACTATTATTATTAGAAACTAGCGTAATGGATGTTGAAAATTGTATTTTTAATTAATTAATTTTTATTTAAATTAATTTATTTAAAAAAAATACTCACAATTATTTTTTTTTCTCGCGTGTAAAGCGTCTTTACCACCTACGAGTATAGATGTGCCTCTTAAAATGTTTCGAGTACGGAGGGTCGGACCCTATTATATACATAGCTATATTATTATTATTTATTACATAACATTTAAGAGGCCTGTTACATTTTGTCACCTCTGTTGCTCGCACAAAACCTTATTTTTAAGAATGTTGCATTTTTTTATATTTAATCTTTTAATGTTTTAGATATTAATATTAATAGGTACCTAAATAATAAAAACATATTTCTACTGTGATATATAATTGAGTTCAATAACTATGTATTAGGATTTATTTTTGAGATAGTTAACTTCAACTCATAAGTTATTAATAACTAAGTTTTTAATTAAAATTAATATTATTATCTAAAACATTACAAGATTAATTTGTTTTAAAAAGGCATCTTTTCATTTAGGAAGTGACTCCGCGACCGCCGCCGTGTCCTGAATTTGCAGCCGGCACCGGTTGCTAAATTGGCAACCGGCGCTGACATTGGAAAAAAGCGGGAAATGGGGTTGGCAATTTGGCACAATTAAAAAAACATTTCATGTTTCATTTGAGTAACATACCTAATTAGGATCCAAGAGCGAGCGCGCTCGGGAACTTGGACACCCCGACACGGACAGGTTAGGTTCGAAGGCGTTGACGGGGAAGCCGCCGTCAACCCCTTCGTGTTAGGTTACTTTTAACCTTGCAGACAGGTCGGCCACCTCCCTCCCCCTTGTAAGTCCAAAAAAGTTATAATTTATTTTACATTGACACTGTAATTTAAAAGTCAGTCTAAGGTAGATAATTCAACTTAAAACACAGCAACATTAATCTGCTGCTACGGTAGTTTGCAATTATTTTCGTCTGGTATCACTGCTACTCCAAGGCTACTCCGGTTCCCAACGGCGTTATTATTGGGAGCCGGCGCCGGCTGCGGAGGCGCTTCCTTTCATTTAACATTCTTAAAATATATGGTTCTGTGCGAGCGAGAGAGGTGCCGAATGCGAGAGCCCTCTTAATAGGCATAGATCCTGCGTGTTCTACAAATAGACCCTTTTCAAATGACACTTGTTTAAAATTGGACCGGTTCCAATCGAACGGGTTATTAATACCTACAATAATAAGTTATGATATGATGGATAAATCAACTTTTACCACGTTTTTATTTTGTTTTTGGTTGTCCAAAATACTTGATATTTTTTTACATCTAAACTGGAGCAAACTATCTAATTGCAACAACTTCTTTTTCTTCTGGCCTTATCCCATCTCTATTTGGGGTCGGCTCTCCTAATAATATTTATCTCCAAAGATGTCTTTTCTAGGTCGTCGTTGGGTCAATTCTCTATATCTTTCCTAACTACAGAATATCCACGTAAGTCGGGGTCTTCCGCGCTGTTTTGGTCCTGACTTGTAGTCAAGTAAGTCATGTGACCTACCGGCCTCCTCATTACATAGCCATCGCAGTCGTGTTTCTGCTAATTTATCGTGTAAGTATCGGTCGTACTTTGAAAGTTCCTCTGTCAGACCTCCGGCAGACCAGCTGAGCATTCTCATTTCGGCGGTGTAGTTTCTCAGCTTGTTGTTTCCCGAGGGGCCAGCATTCCGCTCCGTAGGTACCTACGTTATTGCGGGTCTTGTTGCGGTTTTGTACACTGTGCCTTTAACGCGTATAACTAATTGCATTGCGTATAACAATGCTAATAATAAACTAGATATTAAATATCAAATAAACGAAATATTGCAGATACATTTTCACAAATTTTCTATTTTTAGAGTTCCGTACCAAAATGGTAAATTAAAAAAACCCGACTGCCAAAAAACAACTAAAAAGTTCAAAACAAGAGCACTTTTCAAGCAGTCTGATGCAGTTGGTGGCAATTATTTGTGTTAAATCTTAGATTTTATGCCACCAACTGCATCAGACTGCTTGAAAAGTGCTCTTGTTTTGAACTTTTTAGTTGTTTTTTGGCAGTCGGGTTTTTTAAATTTTTAATTTACTATTTTTATTTTTCACTTTTTAGTTTTTAATGTATGTTTTCGTAATCTTATTTTCGAGCCCTTCATTTTGATACCCCACATGATAGGTTTTGAGGATAAGTAAGAATTAGCGAGAATGATTGCTTTGTTGAACAACTTTAAATCGTTATATATCCTAAACTATTATTTAAAATGAAAAATGATAAAAGGAACCTAAAGATGATTTTAAAATACCTATTCAACGACACCCCACTTGACATAGTTCATCAACTTTTTTGTGTGTGTGAATTTTGATTACTGTTATGTCTTTAGTGACACTTGCAAGGTTAAGACGAATCGATTGACGTAAGAATTATCAAAATCGGCCTACGCATTTGGTCTCTAGAACGCCACATAGAAACAAACATACATACATACATACATACATACATACATACATAGACTGATAAACACATTACCCTCCTTTGCGTCTCGCAGTCGGGTAAAAAGGAACCCTTATGGTGCGACTTCGTCTGACTGTCTGTCTGTCTGTCACACCTGCTTATTTCAGCAACTACATAAGCTATCGACTTGAATTTTGGAACAGTTATAAAAAATGCTTGTTCAACTTTATTGCAAATGAAAAAAGTCCAAAAATATTTTTATTTTCATTGCAAAAGGAAGGAGTGGGGGTCCAAAATTTTAAAGTGGGGTTACTAGGTCAAGTGACATATCATATGAAAGGGCTTAATCTGCACATTTTAAAATATATTTTCATTTTATTTTATGTCTCACAGTTTTCGACATATGATGAAAAATGTCCAAAAAAATACCATTCCCCTCCCTTATCCCGAAGTTTGCGGGGCGAAAAATCTGAAATAATTAGGGTTGATAGAAGTTGACCCAAATAATGCACCAAAAATAAAACGATGTTCCTAACTAGTACAGTTTTTTCAAAATAATCAAAATTCCTTCACAAACAAACTTAGTTATGCTTTTTACCATTTTGGTACGGAACCCTAAAAACGGTCATAACAAAGCATGGCTGGGCACAGCTAGTCATCAATAATAATATTATAATATTTTTTTTAAAACAAAACTGGATTTAATTTAGCTTCCGTATGGTCAAACCGGATAGATTTACTTTTAATAATATCTATAATGTTACACAACACATATAAACATACCTAATAATTACCTACGCAGTTTAACCAAACTGGGTAGATAAATAATAAATTACCATGCGTAATGAGTACATTATAATAAGGATACCTTTCCATCAGAGATGTGCTAAGCTATGCAGCTAAGTATGTGTATGATTTCCACTTTTCCACCAATAAGTACCTATCGTTCATAGCTTAGGTTAGCACTGGTAGATATGGGTTTGACGAGGCTATGTTTTTACCCGACTTAATAAATCAACATTTTAATATCGAGGGTATAGCCGTGGTCGCATGCCACCGTATTACGGACTCCAATGGGGTATGCGACCTCGGCTATACCCTGGATAGTAAAATGTTGGTTTATTAAGTTTTTCACAACACTGAATTCCATAAGTATATAGCTACCTCGCACATCTATGGTGGAATGGGAGCATATAAAATATTTGTGTCTGTACTGTACAATACTGTAGGTACATCCCTAGATCCCTACTCATATTATAAAAGCGAAAGTAGGTAGGTATTTGTTGGTTTATCCTTTCAATTCAGCAGCGGATCAACATGATTTTTTCCAAAGCGACAGTATATGCCGAAGAGTAGGTAACAATGACTTTTTATCCCGGTTGTAGGTCTCTGTGAGATCATTTGGAACCTCCACGCGTGCGAAGCCGCGGGTAAAAGGCTAGATCAGGGATGACGAACTTTTTTACGATTGCGTGCCATAACAACTTGAAAAAAATAATATCGGCTATGCTGTGCCCAAGAATCTTATAGCTGTGCCCTTAGATCATAGAAAAAGGAGAATGCCATCATAGCAAATTAGTACGGGAACCACTGTTGCCACTTTTAGAATAGTTTGCGACACAATTACAAGCGCTCCTTGTGAATAGGTACACTCGACGCCAATTACGGTCGACCGCTTTTCACCCTTGTTCTTAGTAATAGGGCGAAAAGTGGTCGACCGTAAATGGCGTCGAGTGTACCTACTTAACACAATTACAAGCGCTCCTTGTGAATAAGTACTATAAAGATCGCACACACCCTCAATCTACTAATACAGCAGTATTAGATTGAGGGTGTGCGGAATTTTAATTCGTCACTCATCACCAGTGGTCGGAATAGATAATGCTAATTCACCTAAACTTCGGGGAACAGACGAAAACTGGAGACTTCCATAAGACAACATCAATCAATTTAGGAAACAAAAAAATAAAAATAGAGTTTCTTTATTTATTTTCTTTAAATTGGTAGACCGTGCACAATACGTAGGTAATATTTTACAATATTTGTTGCTATGCCGTGCAGATTAATACGGGTACCTACTTGCTATCACTAAGTACATAATCACAAAATAATCATAAGAACCCTAGGATTACGAGTTAGTCATATTATTATCAACTTAATGTATGTCTGTTGTACGATAGCATTTTTTATTTGCGTCATTAAAATGCACGGCATTGCACTTTAATAGTATTGTAAACGCCTTGTAATCAATAAAAGCTGGATTTTTATTGCGGCAACATTTTGCAATATAGTGGCAACGTCTTGCAACATTACAGCGTGCCACGGTGCCACACGATGTTGCAAGATACGTGTGACGGGTAACACCGTGCGTCATGCAGATTTACACGCCGCATGAGTATGTGGCTTGGCACGTTGCAATGTTCCAAGATGTTGCCATAATGTAAATCCGGCTGACAATTTATTAATCTATAGGTATACCAGCAGGGATCTTGATCACAGATCGCGCATGTACATTTTTGGCCCAATAGACAATGGATAGTTGACAATACGTAATAGAGAATAGTCCAATAGACGACGAGCATCGACTGACGAACCAATCGCGTGCTTCTTCATTCCGCCAAAGAGACCGAAAAACCAGCTAATGCGCAGGTGACGTTTGTGATCATATCTGGTGCCGCTAGTTATACCTACTAATAGATATTATGAAGCTGAAGAGTTTGTTTGTTTGTTTGAATGCGCTAATCTGTAGAACTACCAGTCGGATTTGAAAAGTTCTTTTTGTATATGATAGCGAAATTCATGAGGAATAGGTAGTATAGGCTATTTAACATCACGCTACGGCCCTTAGGAGCCAAGCAGCGGGGGTAAAACCGCGGGGAACAGTTAGTATAAGCTCCACACTGCCTCATAATGTAAATAATTGTAATTAAATCCAATCTATTCAATTGTAATGTATGTCTACTAACACTAGTTTTTAAGATAATTGTTACTAACTCTCTATGGGCTTGACCTGAAATAAATGTTTATTCATTCATTCATTCATAATATAAATTTCTATATTATAGTGATGCTTGTTATCACTATTGTTATGATAGCTTGTCATTTCATTGCTTTGTACCGGCGTAGCTACCGGAGGGCTAGACGGGGCAGTGCCCTGGGGCCCCCAAGCTCAGGGGGCCCCTCGGACGACTTACAAACTATAAATTGAACTAGTGAAAATTTCTCCCACATTCGGAATATAAATAAACCAGATTCCAGGAACTGAAATTTTATTATGGAGTCGACTGTATTACGACGAATCTGGATTACGACGAATCTGGAGTAGATACATACGACGAATACGGAACAAACGATTTCAAAAAGTTTTGTTGGGGCCCTAGTGTATTTTTTGCCCCAGGGCTTTTGCTTATCTAGCTACGCCACTGATTAGTACATGAAAGAGACTGCATGACATGTAGTGTCTACGATAGACCATGCATGATAGGTTTGGATAACTCTGAGATTAATCTAGAACCGTTTCTGAAGCTAGATTTACACTCGAGCAACATTGTTTGTGGTACCTATAGAGCGTTTCACGAAATCCCTTCTACGCTACGTTGGCCCCACTGTCTGTCACTCCTGTTTATGTCTTAACGATTTATGTTCTTTGTAGATTTATGTGTTAAAGTAAAAAGTAAGCCTAGTGGTTTAACCATGTACCTTCCATGGCGAATGGTTCGAGTTCGATCCCGAGGCACGCACCGCTGACTTTTCGAATTCATGTGCGTATTAGAAATTAGTTATCACTTGCTTTAACGGTGAAGGAAAACATCGTGAGGAAACCTGCATGCCTGAGAGTTCTCCATAAAGTTCTTGAAGATGTGTGAAGTCTGCCAACCCGCACTTGGCCAGCGTGGTGGACTATGACCTATCCCCTCTCAATCTGAGAGGAGGCCCGTGCCCAGCAGTGGGACAGTTTATAAACAGGGCTGATATTATTATTATGTGTTAAAGTAATATTATTGAAACATTTATAACACATACATCTACAAAAAAACAATTTTCTTTTATCACTTTTTAGTATCCTAGGCATATGCCTACCTACAACACTAAAAGGTGATGAACGAGAATTGGTACTGAAAAAATATTTCCGACACCGTTAAAAACGTTGTAACATATCAACATTCACGGTAGCCAACATAGCGTCAGCGTTCAGTGAAACGCTCTTTATAGATTGGTGGATCAGGTTAAAGTCTGTCAAAACACACTACACTACACTTATCTGTCAAAAACGTCAGAATATATTGGCATTCCAAAAAAATATGCTGATATAGTTAAAGCCAGTCAAGAAAATCCTCAATCACCAAAAATGGATTTTCAAGTAATTTTTCAGAGAAAGTAAATTTTTGATCAGACTATACTAACAGACTTGATTAAATAATAAAAAAAAAACAAGTCAGAACCAGCTGTCTTATAATTTTAACCTACATCGACCACCCGTATAGTAAAAACAATAAAAATAACATTAACTAAAGTACAATTAATCTTTGACTACTTCATAGATTCTGATACATTTCTCGTCCCAACCATCGGCTGTCGTTATCTGAAACAAAAACGCACAATAAGTAAACAAAACATTTCAAAGTCATTCAAAAATCAAACAACTGACACGGGCGAGACTTGAACCCGCTACCTGTGTCGTACGGTGGCGTCACTCTAACCACTGAACCACCGTGTCATACCAGCATCAGTTGAATAACAATGAAATAAGCCTGACATAGCTTTGACATAATATTATTTAAAATCACAAAAATACGGGGCGTAAGTGACAGCGAGCATAATGAAAACTGAAACTATGGTTTAAGTATAAGTATCGGCAGGGATGTTGATCACAGATAGCGCATGTACATTTTTGGCCCAATAGGGCCAATAGACAATAGACAGGTGACAATATGTAATAGAGAATAGCCCAATAGACGACGACCATCGACTGACGAACCAATCGCGTGCAGCCTCGGCGCCTCCCGTCTTCTTCATTCCGCCAAAAGACCCAAAAACCAGCTAATACGCAGGTGGCGTTTGTGATCATAACTGATGCCGCTAGTTATACCTACCTATATCCTATTCTGAACTCCTCAGCGTTAAAATTTTTCGTCGGACGAATAGTTTTTTTTATGAGACAATGGCTTTGCGCAGTTCACATAGTCTGGAGACACTACTGAGGCCAAAGAGCGGCAATGCATGGCTTTCGCTAGCTCCTGTTAGCCCTGCGCTGTGCTCTGGACATGTCTTAACAGTGTTATCAGTATCACTAAGCTGACTAAGCTATCTTATCACTAATCGACTGCCGCTGTAAACCAGGGGCCTATTTTATGTAACTACCTACTCTGCAAGTCTGCACTTCAATTTCCGAACTCTTCAATTGAATCATGTTTTATGTACTTACACACATTTTGCAGATTGAAAATTTTAATTTGAAAGAGTAAAGAGTGAGCTCGTACATTCGAAAAGCCAATAATTTTTCATAAAACACTTTCGCTCCACACTCTGCAATATTTGAAAAGTGAAGAGAAGAGCGCAGAGTGCAGACTTGCAGTGGTTTCATCAAATAGGCCCCTGCGCTGTGGCTCTGCTCCGTGTATGGCTCAAAGGCTCACAGCATCACGCTGAGCGATGCCCGTTTTGCGCGGATGTAACGCATAGTTTCCCTACAGTTTTTTCTTTCCTCTATAGGCATTATTGTTACATTTTTTTTATTTTTGTGCGTCATATCGACGCAAATAAAAGTTTTTTTCTTTCTTTTCTTTCTTCTCTCTATCTATTCGTACTATAGGTACCACGTCATCTCCAAAATCAGCCATGTTCAATTGTTCACTGCCAGGTTATGACACAAGAGATACCTACGTATTTTCGATAAGACTGTTATCTAGTCCAGATAATGTATAAAAAAAACTGTGATTCATCAGTTCATCACGTAATAACTGCTGAATTATAACAGAATATATTTTAATCGTAGCGACAAAGTACCTACAACCATTAAAATTCTAACCATGTTTGTCGATCGAACTACAACGAATCCATTTACCGCAGCCAGGCTCTTAATAACCCATGATTATAACTATAATATTATACTATTATATATATAACTACATGATTATTAATTCCATCCAAGGCTGAAGTCTTAGAACTATTTAGTACTCCATAACCAATAAAGCCACAGACTTATTAGCCTCGGGACACGAAACGGTCGATTTCGTCTTTACTCCCTCTTGCTACGAAAGGACATTTTCTAAAATTGTAATAGGCTTGCGTTTGACCGCCATCTCGCTTGATTTTCAGCGATGATGCGGTTTACGATGGAGCACGCTTGCTTGCTTGCAAGTTGAAGACACCCAGATTGTAACTATCGGAGAACACCCATTTAGGCAGTACATTCCACTGTTTGGCGGTTCTCACAATACTGTCTGCGATATAGTATTGTCAGTTTGACTTAGACCGAGATAAATAGACGTTACTTAAATGGCACGTACTTTGGCTAAGCAGTATCGTTGTCACTGTCGCGCAACTTACAAGCAAGACGGGAACATAGCTTAGCCAAAGCACGTGCTAACTAGTGTTTATTTATCTCGGCCTTAGTGTTAGACGGTGACAGCGCTAGATAAGCAATAGGTATACACTCATCCCTCAAAAGTTTTCCAGTTGAATTTTATAAATTTTTTACGCGTCTCGCGTTCTACAATTTTATGATCTTTGACTAAGTCTAGTACCTATCTCGTGGTTAACGGTTCCAAGATTTGCCTTGAATGGAATAAATAATGATCAGACAGTTATAATTATGGGGATAGGTACTTACCACTGTTAAGAGCTCTGGTGTGAAAGTCCGCACATGTGTCGATTTTCGCCCATTGTCCTCAGTTTGAATTTGTGTCACGCAGTCTCCTTCAGCAACCATGATGGATTTGACCTGGAAAATAAAGGGTCAAATTTTAATGAAAGTTTTTTTTTTTATTTTGTAGTAAATTCCTTGTCACGGATTATTATAATATTACGTATAGATGCCTCATCAGTCATCTCGTACAAAGAAACGTGACCACCGCAGTATTATATTATCTGTGCCACCGCTATCCTCGGGCTATAAATTGTTGTGTTTATAGGATTTTTAGGGTTGCGTACCAAAATGGAAAAAAAAGAACCCTTATGGTGCGACTTCGTCTGTCTGTCTGTCTGTCTGTCACACCTGCTTATTTCAGCAACTACTAAAGCTATCGACTTGAAATTTGGAACAGTTATAAAAAATGCTTGTCCTATTTTATTGCAAATGAAAAAAGTCATATTTTTATTTTCATTGCAAAAGGGGCCGGAGTGGGGGTCCGAAATTTTAAAGTGGGGTTACTAGGTCAAGTGACATATCATATGAAAGCGCTTGATTTGCACATTTCAAAATATATTTTCTTTTTATTTTATGTCTCACAGTTTTCGACATATGATGTAAAATGTCTGAAAAAATACCATTCCCCCCCCCCTTATCTCCGAAGTTTGCGGAACGAAAAATCTGAAATAATTAGAGTTGATAGCAATTGACCCAAATATTGCACCAAAAATAAAACGATGTTCCTAACTATTACAGTTTTTTCAAAATCATCAAAATTCCTTGACAAACTAACTTAGTTATGCGGTCCGGTTTTTTTCACTTTATAAGTACGTCCAAAACTGATACGGTGCGCGAGTAAGACTCGCACTTGGCCGGTTTTTAAAGGGTAGGTAAGCACCTTACCTAGTATTGTACACTATGTTTTTTCCAACAAAATATACTAGTTTCCTATCAAAAATACTAATTGCACATAAAAATTCGCCCTTACGTTACGATAAAATAAAGGAATGGAGTCCCCACCTTAACCCCATCGGGCCTCTCCTCGACGAACTCCTCGTTGAACTTGAAGGTGAAGATCATATTCCTAAACGTGGTGGTCATGGTGAAGGTGTAGGTGTCGCCATCTTTCGTCAGCACAGCGACGGGAGTGACTGCGCACGCGGTTTTACGGGATATCAGGCCGACTCCTGGAATGTCGAGGGAAATTGATAAGTTTTTTTTATTTTCGAGGTCTCGCGAGATCTCGATCGAGATTGCATTCCCTAGTAATAGGCAATCTGAAACTACCTAATAGGCTTGCGTTTGACCACCATCTCGCCATGTTACGCAGTCTATACGGAGGTATCCATTAATTACGTTTAGGGGGGGAGGAGGTTGAGCAAAAGCATACCCAATCTCACGTGGGGGAGGGGTGGTCTCGGCAAATCTCACGTATTCTTTTTTGTTGAGGCTAATCTCGCGATATCTCACCAAGGGAGGAGAGGGGGTCGAAAAATCGTCGAAAAATCTGCATGCTTGCCTAGAAAAAACCGATACATTCGCGACTTGAAGACACCCAGATTGTAACTATCGGGGAACACCCCCTCCGGCAGCGCATTCCACTGTTTGGCGGTTTTCATAATGTAAGTGGAATCAAAGCGCTTCGTTCGGGTATTTGGTCCGAAAGTCCGAAGACTTAAAAATGAAGATATCATTAATATTCGAATTATAGAAACATGTTAAATAGGTAATAAAATAGAACTTTAAATACATTTATTAAGATTAACACAAATTATTCGATAAACTACAAAATATTTACATATATTTCAAAAATAACTTGAAAACCAGTTGAATTTTATTATTTCCTGCATCTAATTGAATATTTCAAATCAACTAAGTATTTAGCATTATCTATTGACGTGTATAGGTATTCCGTGGTATAAACATTAATGGCAGATCTTTAATATACTTATTACGTAAGTTTGTATAATAGGGGCATTGTTTAGTCAAGGCTAAACAAGAATACCTAACCATTAACCAACCAACAAAGTGTTGAATAGAACTAGATTAACCTGACTTTGTTGTATGAGATTTTTCATACAGCATAATTAATTTGCTCAGTTCGACTTCAGATTGGTATCAATCCAAATTATCGAAATCTAAGCAAGCTTCAAGCGTTTTATATTTTTAGTTGTTACACCCCGTTCACACTTATTAATTGTGTTACACCCCAATAATTGGGTTGTGCACGTCAGATGGCAGTCGCTCCACGTAAAATATTGATATTCAGCCGCAACCAGTTAGACTGGAAGCCGACCCCAATCTAGTTTGGGAAAAGGCTAGGCGGGAGATGATGATGACCCCGTTCACACTTGTCGGGTGTCGGATCCGTTTTTACGGTTACGGAACCGTAAAAACGGATCCGACACCCGTCAAACAAAGTGATCCTATAAGGGTTCCGTTTTTCCTTTGAGGTACGGACCTCAAAGGAAAAACGAAACCCTTATAGGATCACTTTGTTGTCCGTTCACCAGACCATAAGAAGAGCCATCTATGGCGCCTCTAGAATTATGCTGTGAGCGCGATCTATGATCAAGATATGATGTATCTACTATGATGTAATAGCCTCATAGATGGCGCTATTGCATATTTCAGAACCCTTAGGGCGCGAGTCGTACTCGCACTTGTCCGGTTTTTTTTTAATAGGAGATCGCCGCCTTTATACAAACCAGTCAAAAAATGGTGTCGGGAAGAATGTGAACAGCTTCATACAAAATGTTCTGCCACTAGAGCACTCGACATCCGATAAGTGTGAACGGAGTGTAACACCTTAATGTAAAACAAATAAAAATAGGGTTAGGTTAGGTAGGTACGCTAAAAATATAACGTGTGGGCATGGATTATAAAAATGCTGCGATTTGACTAAGCGTCGAATCTATAGATCTATACTTTACTTACGTGCGATTTTTTTAAATCACTTCCCGAAATCCAATTATGTTAAAACTTAACAAAATAATTACAATTTGTTCCCGTTGTCCCCATTGCTTTGGAAACAACGGGAACAACGTTTAATCATTTTATTCAAGTCCCGTTGTCCCCATCAATAGGGACAGAGTAATGGGAAATAATTTATTCAAGTCCCACTGTCCCCATCCCCATTATTGGGTACAACGGGAAAACACACCACTGTAGTTCTGATGATAATACAATGTCACATAGCTGATCTGATGATGAAATGTAGGACCATTATGCGGGAATTATATTACGAAACTAGCGTTGTAAAACTTATATCTAGTCTAACAACAGCTTGAAACATGGTCCACCCGTGATACTGATGGAGGCCTAAAACTTTAGAAAGATTGTGTAGCTGTGTACACACGGCTACACATCAAGCTATACATTCCCAGTTTACACTGACCTCTCACTGTAAGGAAATCCTATACAATGCGAGATCAGCTTATACTGGAAATGTATAGCTTGATCTGTAGCCGTGCGTACATAACAATGTGTTCGCTTTGTAGATTGGCCAATTTTGATATAATTACTTAATACTTTAACCCCAATTACGATCATGTAAGAGTCAGGACTATACTTAGGGCGGGTTGTTTCAAACCATCTGTATTCGTAAGTCAGTACGTAATCGTTAAGTCAGTATGAAATTGTCGTACAAGCCGCCATATTTGACGGTTACAGATACGTAACTGTAAGTTGAAACAACATGGTCTTAGTTGTTGAGTTTCACAACACTAGTTAGTAGTTTCGTAATCCAATTCCGGCTGGTGCGAGACTTTCATGTTTTCAAAAATATCAAGTCGTTTTATGTAAATGACCTGTACCTACCTAGACTATCTAGTTCATTTAATTTTGTTTGAAATTATAACTTGTTAATTATACATTCTAACAAATTAAATGTATCTGCATCATAATTAATTTGAAACTAAAAGTCCAACAGTCCAAATGCTAATTACTACTGGAATTATACTTACAAATTATCTACCACGCGTATACGAATTTAGGTAAAAAAAAATGGTGTATCACTATAATAATTCAAAATTGTTATGTAGGTAGGTGTCGTCATTTGAGACGCGAATAAAGATTTTTTCTAACCGGCTTCAAAAAGGAGGAGGTTTTCAATTCAACCATTTTTGGTAGGTACCTACCTACGTTTGTTAGGCGATATCTTTGCCGATTATGAACCATTATAATTATTGTTTTTTCATTTCGTAAAGGAAGCTCGCGCGGTCGCCCGTAGAGTAGGTTTTTAACCAGCTTCAAAAAACGATAAATTTAGTTCAGTTTGCCTATGTCGATGATTTAATTATTCACAGCAAAAAGTTGTATGAACTCACGTTATTACTGTAGGTAATCACCTGTATTTATGTCACTAAAAATAGAAAAATAAAATAACAAAACAAAAAGTTTAAATTGCCTTAAAAGTATTTTATCGGTCTTCAATAACATATACATATTTATATTTTTGATATTTACCCAGTTGGGTAAATATCAAAAATATTATATGTATTATATATCAATAATATTATATTTTTAAAAATAACCCTTCTTGGCAGTTGCCAAGAAGGGTTATTTTTAAAAATATAATATTAAGGAGATGTTTGGAAGGATAAAGGAAAAGCCCTCGCCCAGCGGTGAGACATAAACTAGATAAACAAATGAAAAACAAAAAAAAAATACTCACCAATAAACTTCAAATACTCCTCAAAATTATCCGAAGACTTCAATTTGTATTTCACATTAATATATTTGTCTATGCTCGCCATTTTGTAAGACTGTGTTCAAACGCAGTCAGCTGCCTACTAAACCCGTCAATAGCCGTTCTTAGCAATCAATTTGCTGCTCTGGAAATAAAATAATATAGACATCCGTTAGCGTCTGAAAGTTTTCACACTAGAAGGTTAATTTACGCTAGCCTCGTTAGTTACTCGCCCTCTAGAAAGTAGACTTATCTTGATGTGTTTAGTTCAATAGCTGTTTTTTAGGTTGCCAAAGGGACTATTATTATGCCCCGTCTGTCCGTTTGTCACTAGGCTGTATAAGAACCGTAAGGGCTAGCCAATTGAAATTCACAGAATACGTATATCTTCGGCCCCTTTCATTGTAAGTAATAATATTAATAAAAAGTCAAAACGTGATTCCAACTCGCACTTGGCCGGTTTTTATAATATCTACATTTTATTTTAATTAGACATTAGGTAAGTATCTAAATTTATTTTAATTAGGTACAGCGAACGTGTTAGGTGGCCTGTGGACGACCGAAATTGCGCAATGATATTTTAGATCTGTGACACCAAGATTATCTTTACTACGTTTTGAAATAAAGAGGTAATATTTAGAAGAATAAAAAGATTTCGAAAATTGCAACCCTAGCAGGCAAAACGACGACTTGAAGTTTGTTTTATTATTTTTTAAATCATTGCCTCGCATTTTTCCTGTGTCGTGACTTTGATTTTCACACTTAGAACCGAAACAAATAAGTATTTGTTGCGTGCGGGAATCGAACCCGCGATACGTTGCGCAGCAATCAATCGCTCAGCCACTGCGATAACCGTGCCGTTAGTTTTATGGGAACCAAGTTAAGTGCAATAGCAAATTTACACAATATTATGAGGTGTGTGTTCTCTAGATACGCTACAGTTTGAATAACCCTTCAAAGCCAATATTTCAGTACGTCAAATAAACATAATTACCTATTACCTACTGTTATAAGTACGTAATCTAGCTGTAACCTTGACTGTTAACGCTGCGCGTCCACTAGATCGGCAATTCCGCGTCAGACGTCGTCATTTAAAACAAGATCAACCGATAATGTCATCCGCAGTGAACTCACTATACTCCATAAAGCGCAGGCCGCACCGCCAGCTCACAAGCGAGCGAGCGAGCCGGGCGAGGCTTTTCATACGCTGACGTAGCTTATCTCTGTAGTTTGCGGTGTTAATCGAAGTATGAAAATAGGTGAAACGATGCCTCGCTCGGCTCGCTCGCTATGCGAATATACAGTCAACTGTCATGCGTCGATGCGAAAACAGTAAGTAATAGACGCACACCACATCGGCAATTAGTAAATGCGATGCTCTGTACGCTCTATACGCTCCAATACCGTCCAAGTGGACGCACAGCTTTAAAGGTCGTTATATTATGGTGCGCCACAACACTCGTGATTATTCAATTTTATTAAGTATAAATGTAGATTTTTGCGAATTTTAAACATGTTAAAACCATGATAAGCATTAATGTTATTAAATAAATAAGAGATTTGAACCCGCGACCACGTGGCATGCCACGGTGAGGCAGAGATCGCGGGTTCAAACCCCGCCTGTGGCAGTTGTTTTTGAAAATCTCTTGTATATTTAATAACATATTCAATTTTATTTTATTTAGATAAAATATAGTCAGCAGCCAATTAAAGCAGATGAGTCCTTGAGTGGAGACCGCGGCTTCATCAAAATTCCTTTACCAACAAACCTAGTTATGCGGTCCATTTTTTTTACTTTTATACGTCCAAGAACGACGCGGATCACTCGCCGCGCGAGTAAGTTTCGCACTTGACCGGTTTTTTTTAATGTCAAAATACCGGTTACCAACGTGTTCATCGGCTTTTCCTGTTCACTGAATATTACAAATGCCAAAAAATATCAGAAATTGCTAAATTTTAAGAGCTGGCTTCATTGGATCTAGGCTAGTGAGGTTTAGGTTCGATCCCTAGGTCAGGAAAAGTGTTATTATTATTATTACTGAGTATTTCTGTCAGGAAACCCTCAGTAGCAGCTCAGTAAATGGCTGCAGTAAAAGTCTGCTATTACAATTGTCATAATCGTATCAGAATGGTCTCATAATGACATCGTTTTGACCAATGATCAAAGAACTAGCCCCGTTGGCTTAGAGTTCTTTGGCCAAAACCTAAGTTAAAACCTTCGCGAAGGTTTTAACTTAGGTTTTGGCAGTTATGTCATTATGACACCATTATTACACAAAGTTGCAATAGCAGACTTAGGACCCTGTTATGGGGACCTATACTATACGTAGCAGCACATCGATATCTTTATCACAAAACAAACTAAAATCAACACAATGTGATGTGTTGGATACTTAACTACGTATTTTTATGATTCTTCAAAAACGATAAGGGGCGATGCAGACGACAGACTTTTTGTGCGATCGAGTCTGCAGCGCTTTGCAGCGCTCGAACAATCTGCGAAACTTAGTGAACAGATTGTTCGAGCGCTTCAAGGCGCGGCAGACTCGATCACACAAAAAGTCTGTCGTCTGCGTCGCCCCTAAGTGATGATGTTTACCTCGCTAACTACCTAGGTATTCTATGTCATAAACTAATAAATATACAGTAGGTACCTATTATTTACACTTTTCCAGTTCTGCAACGCACCTGCTATTTTAATTTATTATTATTTAAACACACTTAGTAATTAATATGCATAATTGTACGAGTATAAAACATTCCTAGAACCCATAATAATATCGTGGATTCGTGACGCGGCGCGGGTCAGGAATCATTTTAATAAAAAGAAAGTTAAACCCGCCTTCAAAAAGATCACAATAATGTTGTGTGAAACAGTTTCGCAAGCCGATGCCTTAGGTTTTTGGTTTGATTCTGCACCGATTTTGGTGGTTTTGACAGATTCTTTCTTTTTTAATTTTCTGTTTTGAGTGACATAAACACACGCGATTACAGCAATAGCGTAAATTCATTACCACTACCTGAATCTACATAGGTAGGTACCAGTGGCGAAGGGTAAATTTTTGTAAGGGGTAACCCGGAGCTACAAATGCTTACCTGGCCACGAAAAGCTAGTTATGAATATTTGACAATAGAAGGCAATACTGCCTGTGCTATTTTTCAAAGGGAAGCCGGTAGGAATCGTATTGTGGGACCCTTCGCCACTGGTAGGTACCACTTTTTGTAGTGAATGAATACATAGGGTAGTTTTTAGTTGGTAAATATGATTGTTGTAAATTATATTTACTAGCTAAAAACGACACTATTTACGTAAACTTATTCAAAAAGAAAATCTTCCAAATTAACTTTAAATAATACACACTATTCTAATCCATTGTTATAGTTATAATAATAATACAAAAAATACTCACTTATCGAGAGTTCCAATCAAAAATCAAAACCACTAGTATTTAAGTACATAGGTATATTTTCATATTTTTTTCCTCCATAAATCGTACACACTAATATATTACTCAAATGCTACTAATAAAATTGTTTACGCAACACGTCAGTGTAGTAAGACGGTATGATTTATAATAAAGCAGTTTCTACACCGCTGCGCACGCGTGACAGAAGGGGTCTATGATAACAAATAAAACAGTACGACTTTACTCCATGAGCTGTATAATAAGACTGGCTTACACTCCTGTACCACAGTTCTTATATGAAAGTTTGTTTACAATATGCTTATTCTATACATAGCTATATCTAGTTGTGGCTTGTGGCTGTCACGGCCTTCCTGCCCAGGCTTCGTTCTCGAAGCCCAACTCCTGAAACTTCCATCCATTATTGAATTACCTGTAATAAGAAATATTTTAATAACTTGGCAAATTTAATGCCCACATTGGCATTTTTGATTTTTGTGCCCACATTGGCAATTTTTGATTTAGTGCCCTCACTGGCAAATATTGATTTAGTGCCCTCACTGGCAAATTTTTATTTACTGCCCTCACTGGCAAATTTTGATTTACTGCCCTCACTGGCAAATTTTGATTTACTGGTATGAAGTTATTGGCTAATTTGAACATAGTCAGGCCCTAATAACTCCAAACTCAGCGGTTTTTATTTACTAGTATGAAGTTATTGGCTAATTTGAACACTGTCATGCCCTAATAACTCCAAACTCAGCGGTCCTCGCTCACTTATCGTATAGGTAAGTAGCTCGCGCCTTAACTCAGCGGTCCACGCTCACTCATCGTATGAGTAGCTCGCGCCACAATAATATTTTTTTGCAGTCCTAGCACTCTTATTATTAGATAAGATGCTAGCGCACTCAGCGATCCCAGCACACTTTTTATAAAAGCTGCTTACGCCTTTCAATTTTTTTATACTCACACATTGTTGATTTTAATTTTAGTGATGATCCACCATTATTAATGGCTGTCACGGATCCATCATTATTGTCTGTCGGCTATCACCGTATTTTCTGCAGCCTCTCGATTCCACAATCGATTCCACTATCTTAGTCTATCTTTCTCACTCAAATAATACCTCTATTTGAAATGTTTAATTTTCAATGTTTTTAACTTTATATCTTTCTTATGGTAAACATTTTTCAATAGTGTACGGTCCATTGTATCTCGGATCCAATTTTTCCAATCGTGTTCGTTGTTGCTGAACGTAACAGAATCAGCCGTATTTTTGTAGAATATGCTCGACCATTCTGACCCGCAACTCTCTTCACAGCTAAATATTTGATACTGTGGCTAAATATCTTTCAGCTTGCCCATTAGCTCTACAAGCTCCAGTGGCGATAAAATGTATTTCAATAGCCATATGTTTCAATAGTTCTTTGGTTTGTCTGCTCGAAAAGTTCGTTCCCTTATCAGTAAGTTATGATTCGCTTTGCAGTATTGTTGGTAATTTTTCTATAGGATGTAACAGTCCATGTTTTGATTCACTTGATTGCTTTGATATAATTATGATGCAGTAGCTGACGTTTTTTCGTACAAAAGGTGTCATTCCAGGAAACCAGTATTTTGTTTTCATTGACTCCACAGTTTTATCTACTTGAATGTGACATTGTTCCTCATGAAATAATTTAGCTATGTTGATCTTAATTTTCTCTCATTATTTTCTTGAATTATTCTTATCAGGATACTATCTTGCATCGTATATTCTTTCAAACTATTAGAATTTTCATGTATTCTCCTCATTATATCAACCGCTTCCTAATTCTATTTTTGAGTAGCCTCTAATCTGATTATCAGTCTTTAATGGTTATTTTATTAAAGCTCGGTAATCCACACATAATCTGTCACTTGAGTCCTTTTTTTCTTACTAAATAAACTGGTGACTCAGAAGGCGGTGATGACTCTCGAATTATGTTATTGTTTAAGAGTTCCAACACAATAGAGCGCACTTTTTCCCTTTCAGAGAACGACATTCTGTACAGTTAATAAACAACGGGTTCATTTGTCGTAGTTCAAATAGTCATGAGTTGACGGTCTTGATTTCACTTATGTTAATATTTAGAGCGATAAGACTTGAATGTTTGTTTAACAGTTCTCGTAGTTCATAATGAATTTGACTTGGCACTTTTATCAAAGCTTTGGTTATGAAGTCCTCTTTATTGTAAACAATCTCAAGAGCTTGAATTTTATCTTGCCTTTTTATGATTGTGCCGCCCGTGGTGGTTATAAACATATTATCGTTTTTATTTATTGCTTCTCTAGCAATACGGTATTTCTTTGTCTTGAACTATGTGAAAAGTTGATTCCTTAAAAAAATATTTCCTAATTAAATTATTACAATCATCTATGTTCTCATTACAAATCTTCTCGGCTAACTCTTTGTTTTATCCAACAATTCTCGGCCAAATGTCCGTTCTTTAAACAAAATGAGCACTTGTCATTTCTCTTGTTCATAGTCTTATTCTCGCCCTTGGTGATAGCAATCTTCTGCGGTAGGTTATGTAAACTAGTACGACAATCACGTTGTAGGTGTCCAATACGATTACAGCGATAGCAACGCTCCTCCTCTGTTATAATCTTGGATTTCTTTGATGTAGACGGCAACTCGGTTTCAGTTTCAGTGTTTTTCTTCTGCGGCATTGGGATGTAACGGGCTAATTTCTCAAATAACCCGCTAATAGTTTCAGCGCTACTTGCAATCGATTTTGCATGGGGATCAGTGATACCTCCGGTTATCAGTTCCAATATTTCACTTTCACGAAATTGCAGTCTCAATTGCTTTAGAATTCTATGTTTTTTTGCTGCATACATAGAAACTGTTGCGAATTTATCACTTGTCATATTTGCTGCCGTTTGAAAATCCCGGTACAAATCGCGACATTTAGGAAAAGTAATCTGAAGATCTTCTTTCAACACTGGCCATGTTCTTTTTTCTGGTGTCCATTCTTTGTATAACTCTCGTGCTGGACCAGCTAAGAAAGGAACACATCTGGCGATGGTCTCGATGTCATCCCATTTATGTTTCAAGGCCAGGGTATCTACCTGTGCACTCCATTCACTTGCTTCAATAGCACCGACACTAGGGTCAAATGTAGGCAAAGCTATAGCCTTACTAGTACTTGTCTCTGAACTAATAAAGTATTTCTCGTTATTAACACTTATCACTGAATGTTCACATAAAACTGATTGTTTACTTATATCACTTCTTTTACGTTTATTGTTCATCTTTTTATTGTTCATTGTGGGTTTGGGTATTTAAACTATATTATAATTAGTTTAGTATTAATCCCACTTCTGATGACAGAAGGGGTCTATGATAACAAATAAAACAGTACGACTTTACTCCATGAGCTGTATAATAAGACTGGCTTACACTCCTGTACCACAGTTCTTATATGAAAGTTTGTTTACAATATGCTTATTCTATACATAGCTATATCTAGTTGTGGCTTGTGGCTGTCACGCGCATGTAGATCGCGCCACAAAGTAACCTCTTTGTGTTATGAACCTAATCGTCACGAATATACTATGCGATCAAAATATTCTATTCTATTCTATTTTTGTTTATGGCAAGCAATACCGGTGTCGACAATTCTGCCAATGTCAGATGTGAAATGGAAATTCGTGTGTATAAAGATGCGATCAAAATAAGAATTGGATTGAACTTTACGTTTGACGTTTGAACTGTCACACTTTGACAGTTTCATTGCATTGTCAGCTGAGTCGCACCCATTGACCTATATGTCCCTAGACAAGCAGTTCCGAACAAAAATCGCGCCTCACACGCGGGTACTTGTCTGGTGCTCACCGCATCAAAGAAAATGTAAGGCTTGTGTTGTGCCCGCACAACACTTGAGTGTGAGTGTGACATGTTTAATGTTCGGAACTGCTTGTCTACTACACTAAATATAGAAGAAGAGCTTTTTTGTTTGTTTGTTAAACGCGCCAATCTCTGCAACTACCAATCGGCTTGGTAAAAATCTTTTTGCTTTCGATAGCCTAATTCTTGAGGTGGGTTATATAGGCTATTTAAGCCTAATCTAAGGCCAGTTTTATTTTGATTTTGACCTAATGGTACAGTTACTGACAAGTCGGTTAAAACTTCAGTTTAAAAAAAATACAACACAATCTATACGTTAGTTAGTCATTTTTCTTATCATTACGGAAATATTGGAGGGTTATAATTTTATCTGTCTGTGTATGTTCATCTGTACCGTCATCATAGCTCCTAAACGACTTTTTTTGGGTTTTTTGGTTACAGAGCTCGTTTGGGTACCACTACAATTAATTTGCGCAATTTAATGAGTATTGCGATGGTAACTTGCACGGTAATGTTTTTATTATGTAAGTTCCTTGTAGCCTCATAGCTTGCACCATCCGAATGATGAAGCAAAAGTTAGTTTATGGTAGCCACTTCACAGACACGTTGGGTATCGATATCTAATCATAATAGAAAAATAATTGTTTAACTGAATAATCAATCTACAGAAAATAATTAAAAATTGTTACCGTTGTCCCCATTGCTCTGTCCATATTGTACTAATATACGAATTTCCAAAAAACATAACACTAATAATAGGGACAGCGGGATAAACCATTAAAAAAAATGTTCCCGATGTCCCCATTGCTCTGTCCCTATTTTATTTGCTTATGTTATACGAATTTCCAAAAATCATAACACTAAAGTTGTTTATTTAATTTTGTCCCAAGAAATTTAATTGTTTTTCAAAAAATAAAAAGTGGCCCCGAGACTCATTTGAGTGTTTTTATGAATTAGTCCCTGACCTAGTATTTTTCTGTATTAGTCCCTGACCTTTGTGCTTTTAGTCTAGACTAGACATAATTATTACTTAAACTGATAATATTTTTCCGGTATAACACGAGTATCGTACATTATTTAAGAGGGCAACGACCTAAAAAAATGTTCTTATAAAATGTAAGATTTTGTTTGCCTGACTGAATTTCGCCTAAATGACTACTTTCTTCGTTCAATCAAAGCTGGTGGATTTGATACTTTGATTGATACTGAATTAAAACCACATATAGAACTAAAAAAAAATGCGTAGGTACACTTCTTTCCAGCATTTGATGTGGTACCTACTACTTACTACTAAGTATCAGTAGCTAAAAGTCAAGAGTTTGAGGTACTTGTTACGTCATTCTCGATTTTTTTATGTTTTGTCCTTGTCAACGACTTTTGTCGTTGACTGTACATACAGCTATTCCGCAGGTGAACGAAAGAGACTTTTTATTCCAAATTGTTCACATAATTATGTAAATTATTATTTATTATCGCCGGGGTAAACAAAAAGCAATACACCAAAATACGAATATACGTTAGCTACCACTTAAAAATAAAACTTTATCTATTGTTAGTAGGAACCTACGTACCTACATTGATTACTTGAAGCCATAAACATGACCCATGACAAAACGAGATTTATCGCTATCTAAGGCAATTGTGTTGTTGCAACTTTAATTGCGGAAATTGCATTGCTTGAAGCCATATAACTCGTGCTGGGTTAGAGATCAAAACCATGACATAACTATTTACTATAGAAATGGCCTGCAGGCACCTCAGAGTCTGGACCTAAATATTACAAAGAGAAGAGTAATCCAACAATAATAACTAAAACGCAATTATTTGTAATATTTATTGTACCGGCTTGCCATCACCCTTCGCCACTGGTGTGAAGTAAAAGCTTGTGCAGAAAATACGTTTTCCGCGGGTATGTATTTTCCGCCGTACGGGTACGCGCGTAAATCGCACCGAATCGCACGTGTACTCAACAAGGTGCCTCATTAGATAACATTACCGTGCCTCGAGTATCTGGACTCGCGTGCATTCATGTAAATAATTATAAGTGCTGTACTTTATTGTCAATAGTGACGCGTCACTATAAACTATAAAGTACAGCAATTGTTCTTTCAAAAGTAGTTGTTTTTTACGAAACTTTATTAGCGGACTTACCTAAACGTCAAGCCGGCCATTCTAGCGTGCCGCAGATATAAATTCAGTAGTGTATTAAGGGCTTTAAGCTCAGATCATAGAAAAAAGGAGATATGCCATCATAGCAAATTAGTGCGGGAAGGTACCACTGTCGCCACTTTTATAACAGTTTGCGACACAATTACAATTTAGCGCTCCGACTCCGACACATATAAAAATCCGCACACTCAATCTATCACTGTTATTCGTCACTCATCAAGTCATCACTAACACTAAACTGAAACACTGTATTTATATCATGGAGCGCGTTCGGTAAAAAAATGCGGCAAACATGCCGCATTTTTTTTATATTATAGGAGGCAAACGAGCAGACGGATCACGTGATGGTAAGTGATTACCGCCGCCCATGGACACTTGCAACACCAGATGAGTCACAAGTGCGTTGCCGGCCTTTAAAAAACTTCTCTTGCCTTGGGCATTGTTGAGCGCAGTTTTGCCAAAACACAACAATGGATTTATCAACTGCGCCATCATGGGCAGAAACAAATCGTGTAATTGTGTAGTGAAACAATGTTTGGAATACCTACCTAAGTGTTTTTTTTTTGAGTAAGAGTTTTTACGTAAGTAATGTTTTTACGACTAGCTTTACGTGCACAATGATGTGGAAGGAATGTACCTACTATTGGCTCTTAGTATCTCACCAACGAGCGTTTGTAAGTTCGTATCGGTACGCAGAAACCGCCTTATCTGGGCAATCTCTTAGTAGAATCACTATAAGACCTATTTCTGCTTACATTTTCTGAGAATTTTAGACGGCCCGCGTTTATTAGGTAACTGGCAATGTCCTTATACCTTACTTTTACAAGAAAAACAAAATGGCCAAGTACAGCAACGTTGTTAAGCGTAGAATGTTGTCTGACTAGATTACCTGGAACCAGTCATGCACACCCATTTACCTACTTTGTACCTACATAAGGTTGCCAGATAAAAGCATAACATTTCCTGCACATTTCTGGGGCTACGAATGGAGTTGGAGTCTATGTCAACTCCAACTATGGGACGGTCCGTCCCACAGTTGGAGTTGAGTCCGTCCCGTTACGCGGAGCTCCTATTTAGTAATTAGTGAACTCGGGACCAGACGCAAAAACATTCCAGGACTTTCCCAGATTTCCCTTCCATCTGGCAATCTTATTTGTAATAGAATTAGGGTACGAACGCACAGATAGGTGGCTTGCTTAGCGCCAAGAGCCTAGATAGTCACCTAGCGACAAGCTTAGTAAAACAAAAAACGAAACGCGCGCAAAACGCCTCCTCTGGACAGGCTCTAAGGGGACCGATGGATTGGCGTTCTCTGCTAGGTATATTTACTTGCGAATGCATTACCTATTTATTTAAGGGTTGTCCTGTGAGGAGTACCTTGTTAATATAGGCAGGCACTCTCACTATGAACTGTGCCAGCGGATTTTACGCATAAAACGCCTATCAACGTGTTGCTATTAGATATTAGCTAGGCGTTCAAATAAAAGAAACAGATAAGGACGATGCCTGGAGTCCCGACTAATTCTTAAAAATAAATCAAGGCTGCAAATTAAGTGGAATAAGAGAAATTATTACACCATCTGGCTATGCCCATTGCTTAAATGCCCATGATCGTGGTACATACCTACCTACCTACCTACTATGTACCTAGACTAACTCTGTGTCTATACTTACCGATACCTAGGTACTATAATCAACTTCAGAATAAAATAGGGACAGTAAATAATAGAAATTAAATAAGAGATATTGGGTTTCTAAACAAAAATAAACAATTAAATTCTAATAGGATAACATTTATTTAATATGTGTCTAATATAATAACAACTAATTACTAATACGAAATACAAATAACCTCTAAAAGTATAATTATCTACGATATAATAATAAATACCTACAGTTTCGTAAAATCAGTAGGTACTTATCTAAAGTAGTTAGTCATTAGTGCGCATCTTTTAGCCACAAAAGTTACCGTGTAACAGTTAGTTGTTAGTCATTATCATTATAGTTCAGTGCGCATCTTTTAACAATAGGTACCTAAAAGTTACCGTGCAACTGCAACAGCTAAGTAGTTGATGCGCATCTTTTAGCAATAAAAGTTACCGTGAACCCGCGTAGTGGGGGAAAGTTTGCGCACTACTCTTTCGTGCAAAATAATAATTGCGAGTTTTTTGTCGGAGAAAGCGAGGCGTAAGGACTAACTGACCAACCAATCATTCCCGTCGAAATCATCATCATCATCTTTTTTACACGACTTCCCAAACATAGGAGTGTTTTCGCATGTTTTTCGCAATGGATTAATGATGAACTTTAACATTTCAAGGTAAGGGTGGCATAATAAAACTTGCGCCATTAGATACCACTAAATACTGATATACCTACTGTAATATCTATGAACGCTAAAGAGTTTGTTTGTGTAAACGCGCTAATCTCTGGAACTGCTAGACGAATTTGAGAAATTATTTTTGCATTTGATAGCCCAATTCTCGAAGATATAATCTTCCTCAAGAGTTGCTATTTAACATCACGCTACGACCCTTAGGAGACGAGCAAGAGGAGAAAACCGCAGAGCACAACTAATAGCTTAATAATGAAGTCGGTTAAAAATAATAATAACTCTATTATATTTTTCTACTTACGATTAAATACCTTATAATCATTAATTCAGTGCGATGTGCTGTGCAGGTTTCACTTAAAGTGAAGAAAGGAATTTTAATAAAATTGAAATCGAATCAAGTTACAAACATTGACAGTTGACAGATTAAACCGTGAATATACCATAGTTTTTCTAATAAAATACTACCTACTTGTTAGGCCTACCGCACATTGGGCGTGCGCGTGCCTCGAGCGTGCGAACGACGCGAACGCCGCGTGCGAGCCACAACGTGGCGTGAGCGTCGCGTTTGAGCAGATATCAGCATCATGCTAAACGAAACATGTGCTAATAATTATAAATAATCACTAATCAGATCTATTCTCTAGGCATTTCTAGAGCCATTTGTTTTAGTTTCCTCCTGTGAACTTTGGTAGATGCGGTCATCGGTATAGCGTCCACGAAGATCACGCCGCCTCGGAGTTGCTTCGCGTCTGAGAGGGAATCTGTAAGAATTAATATCACATTTGTACTTGTACTAGTTGTACTTAGACCATTCTAAGGACCATCTAAGGACCTGGCAATGCCGGGCGAACCCCTGTTTCAAAGTACACTGACCACGACACGACATAACCGATGAGGCCATAACCATTAAATCATGCGCGACAGCCAAAGAGTAAAATAATAGCGACAGCTGTCATTTTGTATTTTCATTTTGAAAATGATTAAATTGTATAGGTTCCTCTCATCCTCTTGTACCACATAAAAGGCGGTCTGCTACTCTGGTCAAATCTGCGAAACTATGGAATTTCCTATACATACTATACTTACGTATATTTCGTTATATTTTGACGGTGAACCTTACCTCTAACCAGGTCCTTGATCTCGTCAGCAGTGGGTTCAGCCCCCGGTCGCGGCACCACGCACGCGACGGGCAGGTCACCGCACTCGGCGTCCGGAACGCCCGTTACCGCGACGTCTAACACGCCCGGGTGCTGGCGGATCACTGATTCTATTTCCACTGGCGATATCTAGGTGATATAGAATAGTAGGCGTTTAGTAAATAAATAGAAACGTTTTCCCTGAAAAACCTTAATTAAGCAAAAACTCACGATAATTTTAAAAAAAGATCCTATGTCCCAGGTTTCCTATGTCCAGCGTCGTAACTAGCCTTTAATGCGCCCGGTGCTAGCTTCTGGTAACTAGGTACATACTTTAAAAAATGTTCTAATCTGATAGTAGGGCGCTGCTACACCCGTATTACTAGTAAACTACCGTGCATGATCCAAGTATTCTATGTATGTTACTAACTATACCATGCATGACCCAAAACTTGGTCCCTGGTCTGGTCGATTCAGGATCTATGCCCTGTGTTGGACACTTGGGTTAAAAAAAACACTACCCTCCTTTTAGATTTCGCCACAGTCGCGTAAAAATGCGGTCATCGGATCTCTTCATTCATGATCTACCTTTATTAATGCCTTCCTAAGTATTTCTAACCCTTTCTAATTCTTTGTAACCCATAATTACATTACATAATTAGCTTCTAAGACGACTTACCTCATCGAATACATACCTGATAACTCTTGTACTTTAGCAGCAATTTGATCCTCTCCACAAAGAAGAAGTTCCAGTTCTCGTCTCTGTAGAAAGTGTCGCCAGTTTTGAACCAGCGGTCTTCGGCGAAGGTCTCTTCTGTCGCCTCGATGTTATTGTAGTATTCCTATTGAATAATATTATTATTGTGATAATGATTGGCCTCTTGTGCAGAGATAGCCTAGTGGCTTTGCCTCCCACGGCTAATGGTTCGAGTTCAATCCCGAGGCACGCACCGCCAACTTTTCCAAGTCATGTGCGTATTAGAAATTGATTATCACGTTGTGCAGCGTTGCCTCACCGCGTTGTCGCTGCGTCATTTTGTACGGCTGCCTAAATAATCAAGATTTAAGGAACCTTTCCACCGAGCACATAATAATATAATTATCTAGCTATTTGATCCTAATACTCCTTTAATTACCTTGAAAATACTTGGTCCTTTGATCCACAACTCTCCTGGCACGTTGGGTTCGTAAATATCTTCTTGTGTCTCAACGTTTATAATCTATAACCAACAGAAAATATTAATAATTATATTTTTAGCAACTACAAGTCTCTAAGATATTTGCTATGATATTTTATAAGCATATATCATCGTCATCTCAGATCATAGAAACAAGAAACAACAACAAACAACAACTCCCTTGTTTCTATGATCTGAGATCGTCATTAACGTCATCAAGAGAAGACGAAGTGGTATTCCTAAATCATGAATTCAAACATCATCTTAGATCATAGAAACAAGGGAGATGTGCCAAGGCGCTACTGAGTTTGATGCTTTGACATGATCAATGTGATCATGTTACCGACGGACCGAACTCGATCGATGATTTTTATGGGTCCAGTGTTTTAGTTTAGTGTGGCCCGCCAGACAATACCACCAGGTCTGGTAGCAAAATCCTCCCTTTTCAATGAAGGGACATTCCACCTCGTTCCTCCATTCCCCAAATCTCCTTGTTTCTATGGTCTGAGGTTCAATACAATGATGAGTGAATTCCTTACCCGGTATTGGAAGCATCCCATAGGTTTGCCACAAGACCCTGGCGCAGGGTTGTCTCCGTGAAATGCAACGCCACCCAGCTCACTCATGCCGTAAACGTTCAGGACCTCTGTGTCTGCCGATATAATCTAGAAGTAATAATAATTTCTAAATAAAGTTTCCAAATTAAACTTCAACTTAAAGCTTCGTTCGCTCGCTTTGCTCGCTCATTCAAGCCCCCGTCATCACCTTCGAACCTAACCTGTCCATGTAGGGGTGCCCCAAGTTCGCGAGCTCGTTTCGCTCGCTCTTGGACCCTAATATTATTTTTTTGATAACCTATTTTCACAGCCCGCCAATCCCTATAATATTAGGCTTTTTTTCATAGAATTTATTTATTTTTATTTATTTATTTATTTATTTTACGATTTTTTTGCGACCTTACATTCAGGATAAAGAAAAAATATTATGGGACCGACACTGAAATATGAAAAAAAAATCAGCTGTTCCCTACAAAAATGCACTACAACACGATCAAAATGTATGGAACAGCTGATTTTTTTTTTCATATTTCAGTGTCGGTCCCATAATAAAATTTGATCATATTCATGAGTAATTTCACCTCCTAAAATATCCGCACTGGTTTTAATTTTACCCTGTATCTGTGTTCATCAGTTGCGCGTAGTTTATTAATATTTGCATTTGTTTACAAAATATCATGCATCTGATAATTTATATGGTTTTGAGGTCATCACTATCTCTTGTCAATAAGCATTGTTTCCATTAATTATTAATTTACTTTAAATAATATTACAATGTATCATCAAGTTATCAGGCATATCAGGCAAGTTATATTTGAAGAAACAGCTGTTAGTCACTTTTTTATTGCCACACATAAAGGTCGTCGTCCATTTAATGCCTCAGCACCAGATCAACACCGCCTCGCCTCACAATAGTGTTGAACGTGGTGTTAACCCGTTGTCAACTGTATTCACTTAAATGTTTGATATTTAAGTAGGTACTGTGGTCCGCACAGCTTAAAGTCCATTTTTCAATACTCTATCGTGAGGAGTGGGAATGCTGATCTTATCAAACTAGTAATCCAATTTGTTTGTCAGGAGTTTGAAGGATCTGAGTTTGTGTTTAAAGCTACCAAGACTTTGCATTTTTCAAATATAAGAAGACAGTTCGACAAGACACCAAGATATCTAATGCTGAATTTGGGCCACCCTACTATCTAAAAAAGTCACTATTACAATTAACAAAGCTTGACAAATATAGTTTGGTGACGACACCATAGTATAATTAGCACACAAGAGGACGCTGTTCAACATTGTATAATCCTTAAGACATAAGTCGCCTTTTACACCATAAGGCGTGTCGAATCTACCAGTTTATCAATACCTGTTCTAGTACGAACCTTCAATTGATCAATCAGCTCCTGTGGCACAGCACTGCCGCCTAACATGAGGAGTTCCAAGCTTGTGAAGTCACATCGATCACGGTCATCAGGGTTTATCAGTGTTGTCATCATGGTTGGGCTGAAGATGGTGTAGGTTGGCTGCAAGAAATGTCTTGATGACGGCAGGTTTCATCATTCTGCTTAGATAAGGCGATGAATGTTACTTTAAGTTAAAGGTAACTAGTTTCCTATAGAATTCAGCAGTGTTATTCTCTCAGGATACGCCCTTGTGTGCAGCGCTGCCGCAGCGGTATAACTATAATTTAGTATTCACTAAGCTGCAAATAGCTGCACTAACGCCATATCAATGGCTAGCAGCACTCAAGGCATGACGGCCGTGAGTTAGAACTGCTCAACGTCGGGCAAATTGACGACGACAATTGGCTACACACTCTTTCAATCTTGACGACGAGCTCGTCATCAACACTGCCAAAAAATTGTCTCTAGCAAGCCTATTGTTCGGATGAAGAGTTCGGCTATCCGTAACTATATTTAGTATCTATTAAAATAATTTCTTGACAGAGAAAACTTTCAAAATCTTACCCTATAAGTGTTTATCAGATCATAAGCGTGCTCCTGCGTCATCGTCTGCGATGTTTGAAGCCTTGAGAACCTCAGGATGGGTGATATGATGAAGTTTATGATGGCCGTCAGCCATTGCAGCGGTGAACCAATCAGGGCGAGGCGCGTTGGTGTTGGGAATGTTGTGAATCTAGACCTAATGGGAAGTTAGGAAAAATAATTACGTATAGGTACCAGCAGGAATTATGATCACAGATCGTGCATGTACATTTTCGGCCTAACAGACAATAGAAAGTTGACAATACGTAATAGAGAATAGTCCATTAGACGACGAACATCTACTAACTGACGAACCAATCGCGTACAGTCTCGGTGCTCCCCGTCTTCTTCATTCCGCCAAAGAGACTGAAATCGGCTAATGCGCTGATGATTTGTGATCATACCTGGTATCGCTAGTTATACGTCATGAATTACCAACTTAATTCTAAGGAATATATCGTGGTTTCCGAAGTCATTTGTCATTGAAAGACTCCGAGAATAATAAAAACTGAACCTATAGGCGAAGCAAATCTCGCAAGCCCTTACACCACATTCTGCACATCTGTAAAGTCTGCAGCTGTTTGCTTGGCTACTGTGACAGCAAAATTAACAGTTCTTACCACACATACGGCGTAACGATAGCGAAGTTCTTGTGGGTGACAGCAGCAGCTTTGGGCAGGCCGGTTGTACCACTCGTTGCTATTAGGAACGCTGGTGAGTCTTCAGGATCAAAGTCTGCGCACCTGGAAATGTACTAGATAGAAATCGCTATACGTGTACCTGGTTTGCACCTTATGCCTATTGAAAGGCGAAATCTCATAATTTTTTTGATAAGGTAAAGTATACTTCGAAATCTTCACAATGAAAATTAGCTCAAATTACTTGTTCAAAAGCTGTAGAACTCGAGGTCATATAGAACAAAAACACCACACATGGATGGGTAAGCGTAAAGATAGGCTGTTTAAAAACCTATAGAAAACTAGCGCTATGAACAAAAAGGCAACAATTGAAAAGACAAAAATCTTTGAAAAACTACAATAGGCAGATCCTACTGTTATAAGAATATCCTTACTTGAACTCTTCAACGGGCGAGTCATCACCATACTGCTCCATAAAATCCTTGAAGCTGCAGAGGTAGTCCCCCTTATCGAAGCTAACTATCTGAGCGTTTAAGTTCAGGTTGTTCAAGGTCAGCTGCACATCTGAGGCTCTGTCACTTTGGCAGAATATGAGCTTTGGTTTTGAAGAAGCGAAGGTGTTCTGCAGTTCATCTAGAAAGCAGGAGTCAAGTTAAAAGTAGGAGTGTTGTTGATTCCCAATACGTTTTTGGGGATGGAGGAACGGGTGGAAAGTTCCTTCACTGAAAAGGGAGGATCTTCCGACCAAATCTGATGGTATTGTATGGTGAGCCCCGACGGTACATGTCGGGTATCTGATATGCATAGCATTCTGAAAACGATGTAGTGCAATGTAGAATTCATGACGTCAGAATTATGTATTGTAGTGACTTTTACAACTGCATCACTGCTGGCTGCTATGTAGGTAGGTAGTTCTCAATGTTACCAGTAGGTGTTGCTACACATTAAAGTTACACATTAGTATAGGTACCGGCGTGAGCCATGAGCACAGTTCGCATATGTACATTTTCGGCCTAATAGACAATCACACAACGACTAACAAACCAAACACGTGCAGCCTTGGCGCCCCTCGTCTTCTTTATTCCGCCAAAGAGACCGAAAAATCAACTAATGTGTAGGTGACGTTTGTGCTCAAGACAGCCGGTACCTTTACTTGACAACAAAATACATACTTGTAGTCAAAGTCCTATCAACAGCTCCAACGATAACTCCAAGATACAGAGCAGCATACAACGGTATAGCTACATCTAAATGGTTGGGAGCCATCAGGATCATGACGTCTCCATGCCCAAGACCTAGGTTCTTCATGCAGTTCGCACAGCGCACTGTCCTTTCTAGAGCTGAGGCGTATGTTTCTGACTCGCCTGATGCTCCATCAATCTGAGAAAAAGCTTCACTATATAGAAGTCAATACAGTGAACTCACCTAACCTTATCATAGCTTTAGTGCCCGGTTTATATGTCCAGGAATGGATCGTTTTTACATTAATCGTAACACTTCGTGCTTGATATAAACAGCTATGTTATTCTCTAATAGACAATCCTAGCGTGTAGCCAATCACCGTCGTCAACTTGTTGAGTTGAGAGTTGCTCCGCTGTTGAGTAGGTAGTTTAACTCATGGCCGTCACGGCCTTGAGCGCTCATCATTGATCATATTTAGATCATGGTGCTATGCAGCTTTCATAGCTTAATAAATTCCAATCTGTAGTTCCACCGCTGCAACAGTGCTGGGCCCCAAGTCTGCTATGCAATTATTGTCACAATCGTGTCAGAATGGTCTCTCAATGACATCGATTTGACCAATGACGAAAGAGATAGTGTTACTCTAAGCCAATGAGCGCTTAGGTTATGACCGTTATGGTGTCATTATGACACCATGCGTACACAATTGCAATAGCAGAATTGGGGCCCTGCACACAAGGCTGTATTTCCTAAGAGGATAGCACTGCTGGTCTTATTACATTTTCATAACGCTTCCAAAGGATAAAAGGACATGCACTTATTAGATGCTAATCTGTAAAGTTAACTTTAATATTTCCAAAATGACGGATCTGATCATCTAATTACGGCTGGCAATTCATTGGATCCTGATCCAATGAATCAAAACAAAAAGTACATCAACTTTTAGCTAATCTTTATCATCACGAAATCAATAGCTACACTTCACTTCTTCACACTTCACAATTGGCGAGACATCATGAAACTATAATTGCGACTTTGCATTACCTGCAATATAAAATCCGGGTCATCCTTGAAGCTTTGCAGAAGAATCTTGCCAAGGTGATATCGGTCCGTAGGTATGCCTGACTCTGCTACTATTCGGGAAGTTAGTTCCCCCATGAACCAGTGGACAGAATCATTGGCCATCCTGCGTAGAGTCATTTTTGGTCCTTTGAGTTTAGCCCTGGTCCGTAAAGATTTGTTAAAACCTTAAACAAAACAAAAATTTTGTCGTTGATGTTGACCTAGTTGAGCAGTGGTAGCCCAGTGGTAGCGGCCCCGACCTAGACGTATGTCGTGGGATATCTAGCAGGCATTTGTATCATCACCACTGCTCTAAATGGTAAAGGAAAACATCGTGAGGAAACCGGTATGTCCTAGACCAAAAATCGATGACATATGCTGTCCACCAACCCGCACTGGGCCCGCGTGGTGGACTACGGCCCACTCCCTCTCACAGAGAGGAGGGCTGTAACTGCCTGTGACCCAGCAGACGGAACAATAGAGGCTGATTATGCAATATGCTATTTTGCTAGTTGATCTACAGTCATCATAACTATAGCAGTCAATGTGAACTGCTCAATAATGGCTGCTTTAACTGAAATTAAATTATTATGGTTGCCGTCAATATGGCCACCACTTTTGGTACATGTATCGGTAACTACAGGCAATTGTTTTGATTCTTCATGATCCATGAAGCCTGAATCCAGGGATGGATTAAATGTAACAGCGCCCCTAGATTGCTACATCGTTGACGCCCCTTTGGCTGCTACATTAAGTCACCTGCCAGCCTAGCATGACCACGATAGAAACGTGTGTAACAGAAGAATAGACAAAGTGACAGATTGTAGACAGATTTCAACCGTTTTATGCATACAATGAAGAGGAGGAATGTTCTATTTTTTAGTAGACAAAATTCTGATAAACCAAGCAAAAAATACTATTTAATTACTTCCCGTTTTAAATTATTATGTCATCCAAAAAGCATTATCTAGTGGCTATAGATTTTTTTATCACTTAATTCTAATTCGAAAAGTGGTCTTGTTTTTATTTTTATCTGGGACTCATTATTAAAATTCATAAGCATAGCATAAAGCATAGCATAAACGGCCTATAATGTTCCCACTGCTGGGACACAGGCCTCCTCTGTGAGAGGGAGGGGGCCGTAGTCCACCACGCGGGCCCAGTGCGGGTTGGTGGACGTCGCATGTCTTCGAATTTTTGGTTCTAGGACATGCCGGTTTCCTCACGATGTTTTCCTTCACCGTTAAAGCAAGTGATAATTAATCTCTTATACGCACATGACTTCGAAAAGTCAGCGGTGCGTGCCTCGGGATCGAACTCGAACCATTCGCCGTGGAAGGCACATGGTTAAACCACTAGGCTATCACTGCACACATTAACATTCATTACGTATTATTTCTTATAGTAAAATCTGTAGGTGTGTTTATCTCAATGAAGTCAGAGACACTTTATCTGTAGTTCATTAATAACAATCCAAGATATCGGAATTGTAGGAATAGGAAGTGTACATTGCACAGAATATTATTATTGACAATAATTATATTACAATACGTTTTTGTGACGTCAAACAATAGTTATTGTTGGATTTTGAATTGTATGACTCTTTTAGATAGAGTTCTAAGTCCAAGCAAAGTTTTTTTGCAATATCGGGTTTATACTAATTTATTTCAAAAGCGTACGGGAAAATTATGCGATCTTTCATGTGTGTATAAATATAATGTCTAGACGAGACGAGCAGACTTTGACTAATGTTGATTACTTATCGCTGATTAGTGATTATGCACTCGAATCGTCGTCATATATTTTGTTCATCTAAATGCTAAATGGCGATTTCATGATTATTCTTTAAAACATCAATCACACTAGATATTCTGTAAACTGGGGACAACTTCAAAATTGTTATCATAAATTATAATTTAATTTAATAATAATTAATTGTTTAATTTAATTATAAATAGGTAGGTTATTATTTATTTAAATGTCATGATAAACAACTAATGCAGGCGAGACACGGTAGCTCAGTGGTTAAAGCGACTCCACGGTTTGGCAGAGGTCGCGGGTTCAAATTCTGCCCGTGTCAGTTGTTTTTGAAATCCCTTTTATATTCAATAACAACTTCATAGATTAATCTAATGTCTGCAAAGCTGAAATCTGCTAGAAGAATACTTGACTTGTAATTAACCAGTAGGTACGATACAAGAAAAACAAAAAGCTACTAAGTACAGCAAAAATCGTATTTTAACTACATGCAATTATTTTTTTTATAGAATAGTCGATAACTTATTACGAGGCTAAATTAAAAGACAGTGGGCAACTTTGTATGGGAGTTGGTCCAAGAGCCGCCTCGATTAAGATATATGCCAAATGAAAGGGTATAATGTAGTCTTCAAGTATGCAGATGGGCATCAGAATCTGTCCGAGTGATTCTGAGTAATGCTACGTTTTTATGGTTCATAGATTATATTGGTTTTCACGACTTAGTATTCGGATTTTAACAAATGAGGTATCATAACATTTGTCTTTATAGGTACCGCGAGTGACATTGGCTATGTGGATTAAAAAAAAACCAACACAGTGCATTAACCTTTCGTGTGCAACAATTTTGTACAATGTACCTAATTTTGTCTCGCGTGGATTCACGTTCTGGATATTAAGGCCCCGGTATACGCCAACGGCCTTGAGTGATTTGGGCGGTATAGCTTGAGTGTTCTGCGCTGAGCTCAAGCAACGCGACATACATCCACCGAGCAATACGACTCGCCTATCAAGGAGCGCGCTGTGCAGAATTAGACGTATTATTACTTTTTAGTATCTAAAACATAAAATAAAAAAAAAGTAACAGGTATTATTATAGGTAGTAACATAGTCTTTTCACACAAAACAAATCATGAAAATATCTTAAGCGGTTTGAAAGTAATTACGTTTTTATGTTTTGGGTAGACACGAATTCATGAATTTATTTCATTAAGTATTTTACAACAATAGTTAAATATTCACAGGTACGATTGATGTATATATGTTCTAGTTTAACATAAAAAAATTGCACAACTAACCTGCATTATTTGACGGCGAAATAAGAGATTTAAAACTGGCCGTTACCATTTACCTTCGCCTTAATATGGGTTAAGGATATTTTTTTTTAATGAAGTCGTCATTGATGCCAGTGGTGATCGATGACGGAGGCAGTCTTTTACTATCCTTTGTTGAGTTGTGACGTGAGATTCCTATTTTTTTTTGTCTACTGACTTAGTGTAGGTAGGTAGGTACTGTCTGATTTTCGAATGACTGGCTTTTGATTTTGGACACCGAGACACAAGACACCGTCACTTTCTAGAAAGTGCGATAAACCGCTTTGGGTATCATGCTTACCAAGTTGACCACTGACGATGATGTACCACAGCACCTTGGCTGGGATGGGGCTAATGTTTTCCAGTGCGCTATTTAGTAATCCTGATAACAATAATACGATAGTGAATTGCGGTGATGGAATCTACGTACAGTCCACACGAGTTTTTAAATCTTTGCCGTATACTTGTCCATATAATGAATCAATAGAAAAAAAAAGAGAAAAGCACAACTCAACAAAGGATAGTGAAAGACTGTCTCAGTAATCAGTCATCAATTACCATTTCACTAAAAAATCTAATATTATTTTCATTGGCTAAAATCCACCATGTTTTTTTTTTATCTACATAATTATAGCTAATGTCATGCTCGTGGTACCAAGACAAATGTAATGATACCTTAATTGTTAAAATCCGAATATTAAATCATGAAAATCAATAATAAACTATGAACCTTAAAAAACTTAATATAACTCAGAATTACCCGGACAGATTCTGATGCCAGTTTGCTTATTTGAAGACTACGTTATGCCCTTTCATTTGGCATATGTCTTATCTTTGGCCGCTCTTGGACCGGATTCGCTCACTATCCTTTGGAGTTTTTTTTTATTATGATTACTTAATTAGTAATTAGGTACCTACTTTAAATAGTTCAGGGCCATGACACGTATACATATATTCATTATAAAGTTATTAGGTTAACTAGTAACTAATAGGTAGTTATTAGACTATTAGTACCTACCTACGATAGCTTATGGGGTTTTTCTTGCAACTAATTAGAAACCCGATGTCCGGGGATTGTAGGTACCAATATATGCGATTGGACAAAATAAGTCATAGCTTTAATTATATAATTAACTAGCTTCTGCCCGCGTTTTTGGGATAAAAAGTAGCCTATGTGTTATTCTGATGTATAAGCTATATTACTGTAAAGTTTCATCAAAATCCGTTCAGTAGTTTTTGCGTGAAAGAGTAACAAACATCCATACATCCATCCATCCTCACAAACTTTCACATTTATAATATTAGTAGGATAGGATTTATTGTCTGCGTGAAAATGGATAAAAAATAAATAAAATAAAATAAAAAGATGGCTTATGTGCTTCTCCAGGTCTCAGGCTACTTTTAAGTCAAATTTTATGCAAATCGTCCAGCCGTTTCAGTTAAAATAAAATAACAAACACATTTTGATATAAAAAATGAAAATCATAAGCACGAATTGTGGCTGCCCGCAGCTCTAGATTTTTATATTTTTTATGGTTCGATCTTATCCTTAAGGTTAACTACCTAAAAATGAACATCGCCGTGACTTAGAGCACTTTTTGCATAAAAGTCTGGCGGACTTAGACCTTAGTTGTGTAAGAAGAGTCTCGTTGGAAACTTTTTGGCACAATATTCACCATAGTCGCATGCTCATAAGATAGCAGGCATTTCCTTACGTATGTAAAACTATACATAAGTATACGTATAGTCAATATTCTGTTTATTAACTGTATGAACGATGATGCGGTCTACGTGACTTGAAGATACCCAGATTGTAACTGTTGGGAAACACCCACTCGGGCAGCGCATTCCACTGCTTGGCGGTTTACCGGCATCGGCATCGGGAACAGGGTCCAAACTATGCGGTCAGGGCTCCAAAGAGGAAACTCCTAACAATACGGGCCGTGCCCAGACGGCGAATTCTCGATAATCCTACTAATATCCTACTTATCCTACCTACTATCCTACTAATATTATAAATGCGAAAATTTGTGTGTGTGTGTGTGTGTGTGTGTGTGTGTGTGTGTGTGTGTGTGTGTATGTTTGTTACTTCTTCACGCTGAAACGGCTGGACGGATTTGGATGAAATTTGGCACACAGATAGATTATAGTCCGGAATAACACATAGGCTACCTTTTATCCCGAAAAACACGGGCGAAGCCGTGGGCGGAAGCTATAGTCCTACTATAAATGCGAAAGTTTGTGAGGATGGATGGATGTATGGATGTTTGTTACTCTTTCACGCAAACACTACTAAACGGATTTTGATGAAACTTTACAATAATATAGCTTATACATCAGAAAAACGCGGGCGAAGCCGCGGGCATAAGCTAGTTACTAATAATTTAGTCATTTCAAGATCTAATCTCATTTCGGTCAACCTGTTAGTCATAACTAACAGGTTGACCGAACTCAGTTTTGTCATCATTATGCACAAAAAAGTGCCAGTTTAGAATGTTAGCAGAATATTTGCTTCGGTTTTGATAAAGTTTTGGTCAATTTTCGATTTCATTACGAAAAAAGGTTCGCGCATTCTTTTATTTGATGACACTGGACTAGATCGGACTATGTTTTGAAGCTAGTTTTTTGACAATTTCATATCGTGCGTGACACTGTATGTATCATGCAATATACCCCGGCAATATTGTAATGAAATTAGTTGATGGTACATGTTCTACTGAGTTGCACGACTTACCTAGAATTCAACTCACGGCTATACAATTGCAGCAAAATATTGTCAAAAAACTATTATCAATCCCTTGATCCAACTACATAACGAAAGCCTTTATATAAGTCGGGGCTTTTATTTTTATTACCACTAACACTTTTTAATCAAAACCGACAACCTTAACCCGGAAACTTTGCGAACTAGGCACTTACTGCTATAGAACACCTTCAAATTCCCACGAAAAGAAAAATCACAAACGACAAACTTTACAAAGAAAATAATTCACGTCACAAATTCTGGTCCTTTTATACTTGACAACCGTTTTAACTGAACCACAGTTCTATAATGATATTAGTTAGCATAAAGATGTGTTATCCATTATGAGTTCAGTACAATTATGTCTCGTCATTCTGTGTGCAAGTAGACAAAATTAAATATACCTCATTATATAAGTTACAACTGCTGATAAAGTGACAGATACACTGGGTGAGAAACAGTGAGAGGATTTTATTGACTTTGAATTGTGTTATAAGTTTGACGCCTATGTCTGTCTGTCTGTGGCATCGTAGCTCCCAAACGGGTAGTCAGGTTTCAGCGCGGTTTTTTTATGAAAGTTTAACGCGATGGTTCTTAGCTATATTTAATGAAAATCTGTTCAGGTGTTATTAAATATTATTGTCCAGGTGTTTAATAGTTATGAGCTCTTTTCCGAGTTGGTGTAAAAAATTCATAGATATAATAAAATCTAAATAAATAATAAAAAATAAATAAAATTTTAAATCTCAAGTTTAATTAGGTTAAGTTAAAGCTACAAATAAAACTTTTTAAAACAGCGCTTGACGGAAAATCCGTCCCATAAAAAAAAAACTAAAACTAATAGTTTCAAATTGTGACTTTTAAAGTTTTAACTAGGTACCTATCTATTTTGTTTGACTATTGAACCTTTGTCGCATTTATTATTTATTTATTTTTATAAGGATGGAGTGTCGGGGATTTAGTTTTAGTTCTTTGGGGTACATAAACTCGCAGATTTCAATATAGGTACTTACTCATAATATATATTATTGTTTATTTAAAAAAAATCTTATATTACCTGTTTCGTTTAAGTAGGTATGTGTGTTTGTTCTGCATTTTTTGTTCTTTGAATCCTGTCAAGTCATTACACATTACAAGTGCAGATGGAAGTTTTCCTTACCTAACACAAGTTTCAAAACATGCACTTACCTGGTAAACTTATTGGCACTTAGTTTTGTTTTTCTTACGTATTGTTTTACATAATAAAAGGTACTTTGGTTAAGGAAAATGAGTTTCTGGCAATGTTTTTGTACAGATACATATTGCTCTTAATTTTTTTAAAGAACTTTAATATAGCCCGGTATTCGACCAACTAATTCACAAGTACACATAGAGCATATCAATTCACCAGGAATAAAGTAACACTGCACAATTCATATTGCTATTTTAATACGTACGGGCTCTGACAATTTGATACTCCTTCAATTGACTGTAAGGACACAGACACAAATGATTTATTAAGAACCACAGTTAAAGGCGTGAGAATTTTTTTTTGTAAACGTGTTGCAATGGTGTAACAAATTGATGTCAATGAGCTTCCATTAAAACTTTAGAGTGTACTAGCTTCTACCCGCGGCTTCGCCCGCGTTTTTGGGATAAAAAGTAGCCTATGTGTATTCTGATGTCTAAGCTATATTAGCCGTTCAGTAGTTTTTGCGTGAAAGAGTAACATACATCCATCCATACAAACTTTCACATTTATAATATTAGTAGAATAATCATATTTTTCAGGTATCTTCCAGTCTTTCAATCTGCTAACTTGTATAATTATATGATTTTAAAACATACATAATTAAGTTTGTACGGAACCCTCAGGTCCCAAGTGCTCGCACTTGTCCGGCTTTTTATTTCACAATTACTATAATAAATAACATTATATTAATATTTTTTTTTTATTATAAATAGCATTAGAATAGTGTACCATCAACTTTACTCACTGGAAACGATCGAAACGCCGTTCTTGTTCAAATATGTAGTGGATTTATAAATAATTTCGTAGATAATGACCCCTCTTTGAGCCACAAAATTGCTGGTTGTGCTTGACAATTGTGACTCAGGGACATTTGTATTAAATTTAACCTTGTAACTGCTAATGTTTACTGAAGGTTTGCAAGTGCAATTTGAAAAATACAGTGATAAAAGTATGATGCTGAAAAAAGTAGTGAGAAACCAATTTTCGAAATAAAGATTCGTCGCGATTTATTATTATAGGCAAAAACGGAGACCTTATTGGGCCTGTCCGTCTGTTCATCCGTGTGTCATAGCTATTTTATTCGTAGACTATTAGCACTTTGACTATTTATCCAGAATTAGATAGGTTTCATTCTTGAGAAAGTCTCGGGCAAAGCTTGGTCGCCCAGGTACCTACTATCCATATACTTATAACTCAATGTCATTGTTTTATTTATAGGTTGTATCGCTTTTAAAATTGACACACATTTACCGCTCTATAAATGTTTAATAATGGAAAACCTTAAAGTTTTCCTTTCCTTCGTTTTTTTATCGAAACCATAATCTGTTAATGGGTCAATAAAAACAAGGTGCATTTTTTGTCAATTTTGGTGGCGAAATTTTCTCTTCAGTTTTCGTGAAAAAAAGAACCTGGTATAGGAGTAGAAGGTCCTAGCTATAAGGATCTTTGGGAGGTCTGAGAATATCTCGATAACTTTTGAAGATATTTGAGTTCAAAGTCTAGTGTGACCACCAACATTGAAAATCGTCCGCCAAACTTGCAAGTACCCACCAAAATTGAAAATCAGTGGCACCAAAATTTCTCTGTCACAGTTTTCAATCTTACAAATTAAGGCCCCGGTATACGCCAACGGCCTTGAGTGATTTGGGCGGTATAGCTTGAGTGTTCTGCGCTGAGCTCAAGCAACGCGACATACATCCACCGAGCAATACGACTCGCCTATCAAGGAGCGCGCTGTGCAGAATTAGACGTATTATTACTTTTTAGTATCTAAAATATAAAATAAAAAAAAAGTAACAGGCAATATTATAGGTAGTAACATAGTCTTTTCACACAAAACAAATCATGAAAATATCTTAAGCGATTTGAAAGTAATTACGTTTTTATGTTTTGGGTAGACACGAATTCATGAATTTATTTCATTAAGTATTTTACTACAATAGTTAAATATTCACAGGTACGATTGATGTATATAAATGTTCTAGTTTAACATAAAAAAATTGCACAACTAACCTGCATTATTTGACGGCGAAATAAGAGATTTAAAACTGGCCGTTACCATTTACCTTCGCCTTAAGGAGGCGGCCTACTGTCGTTATGTCATGAATGGAACATGATGATAATATGAGAGTATATTGTTTGTAAATCATGTATTATTATATATCCATTACAGGCAAATTATAGAGTAAGTACAAAAGTAATACAACCAGAAGTACGGAATGAATATGTTTATGTTTGATTATATTGTTGCTGATAATAGGTAGGTAGCAGTGGTGAAGGTTCAGTTTTTGTAAGAGGTAAGCCGGGCTACTAAATAATAAAAGTAGGCAATACTGCTTGTGCTATTTTCAAAGAGAAGCCGGTAGGAATAGTATTGTAGGGACCCTTCGCCACTGGTAGGTAGTAGTTATCTATTTTACTTTTTATTATTGGTATTATATATTATGATATTGTTATTGTAAAAATTTACATCTTTCTCGGGACTTACCTAAGTCTCTATCATCCCATACTGCATTTTTTTTGGTCGTCGATAGTTGATTATTTCGTCCTCTGATTTAATTGTTTTGCACACGCTACGGACAGCATCAGCTATGATGGCTTGTATTACACGAACGTTTTATGTTAATTGAACATGCGTGATCCTATAAATAGCGAGTAAACTAGGTAGTACTTATCTTGCCTTACTACGAAACATGGTTGGACTATAGTTGACTATACCACGGGGTCTCATGAGGAACAAAGTAACATTTGTTGAAATAACTCATAATAGATGGCGTTATATGTATCGATTTGTTATTGAAGTTTGTGTAAAATTGAGAACATGAAAAAATACATCATGAAAAATATTGGTTCAAATTTCGAAAAATACTTTAAACACGGAAAAATGTATAACCCGAAAATAGCCCGCGCTAAATCGGTCACATTTCTTTGTATGAGATGAGGTATCTGTACGTATAGTATTATATTATCTGTGACTATACTAACAGCCGTAAGATCAATCGTAGCTTAACCACAGAAGAGAGTTTAATCTCCCGTCTTCGATTGTTTTCTAAAGCGCAGGCCACAGCGCCAGCTAGCGGGCGGGCGGGCTAGGCGGGCGAGGCATTTCACACACTGACGATAAGTTCGCGGTGTGAACCGAAGTATGAAGAGAGGTGAAACGATGCCTCGCCCGGCTCGCTAGCTCGCTCGCTAGCTGGCGGTGTGGCCTGCTCTTAAGGCGAATCACACACCGCCCCGCGCTACGCTGCGGGTTGCGTGGGCGACAGAACAAAAGCCACGCGCGTGAATGGGTTTTCAGTGTGTTGCACCATGCGTGATTTCTATACAAATACAGGTACTTACAAACAACGGAAGATCACGCACTCTCGCGCTATGCTGCGTGATGCGGTGCAGTGTGCGAATCGCCTAATACAAAAACCCAAAGAAACAATCGAAGACGGCAGATTAAACTCTGGTTTAAACTACAATTGATAGTAGGTACTCGCACTAGTCGCACTATAAACCAACCTTTGTAGAGTTTTAAAGTTCCATGGTTATTGACGTTAGTAGAATAAACTATGTCGGGACCAGGTACATGGTGTAAATCCCGACATAGTTTATTCTACTAACGCTAATAACCATGGAACTTTAAAACAATACATTGTTAACCGGTACGGGCCGGATACAGCAAAATTAATCAAAGACCTTGAAACAGGTACCTACAATATGGTGTAAATCCCGACATAGTTTATTCTACTAACCTTTGTAGATCTTTCATTTGTTATTAAATATATAAGACATTTCAAAAACAACTGACAAAGGCCGGGTTTGAACCCGTGACATCTTCCGTACCGTGGCATTGCTCTAACCAACTGAGCTACGGTGTCTTCGCCTAAATAAGTTGAAATTTGAAATTCTTTTTATTACGCCTCTTCTGAGAATTGGTGACATTTATCGGAGACTAATTACAGACTCCAACTCATTAGACTAATATTAGTCTCCGATAGATGTCACCAATGCTCAGAAGAGGCGTAATACAAAGGATTTCAAATGACTTGCTCAGTTTAGGCGTCGCGTCGCAGAAGTAGAGCACGAATACGAGTGTTGAGCATTATCTAATTACTCAATATTTTTTTTATCGCCTGATCAAACAATTAAAGTAGGTTATAATTTGCTATTAATTTAATTGTCGGATGCAATTATATTTTGCGTGCGTTCCATCGAAGATCCAGCGCTCCCCTACTATTCTGAAGATGGCCACCGATCGATCAGCGCTACAGAAGTTCAGAAGCCAACACAATACGAATAACCCTCCTTCTGGCGCTGTCGGGTAAAAACACGACATTTTCTCTTTTATTTATTACTAGCTGTTCCCCGCGGTTTCACCCCCGTTGCTTGGCTCCCAAGGGTCGTAGCGTGATGTTAAATAGCCTATACTATTCCTAATAAACCTGGCTATCATATACAAAAAGATTTTTTCAAATCCGACTGTTACCAGTCGGATTTGAAAAAATCCGACTGATTCCAGAGATTAGCGCGTTCAAACAAACAAACAAACTCTTTAGCTTTATAATACATATTAGTACCTATAGATTATTTTTGGTTGATTGTTATTTCACGTTTACCGATATCTGTGTTTACGTTGATATCTATTACTCGATGTAGTCATAACTTCGAGCAATATTTAAAAGATAGATTATGATAAAAATTGTAAATTATCTCTGACTGTGGAAAACTACACTTATTTAATTTAGCAATCAATTGCACCTAGATAGCATAGACTATATTAAACACGGGACGCGATACAAACGTAAAATTTTGATATTTAGATCCTAACATTTGACGACGAGGAAGGTGGTATACCTATTGCTAATCATAATTTTATGTATAGCGCTGTCACTGTCTAACACTGTGAGTCAACACTAACAAAACTTTAACTCAGACTGTAGTGTTGTTGGCAAGAGTGGTAAAGGCGAAAATCTTAGAGGAATAACTAACATAGCAAAAAAAAAGGTAAACACTGCCATACATAATTATTTAATTAGGTATGCAGTTTTTTTTCTTACGGAACATCCTATGAGTTAGAAAGAGTGCTCTATAGATTTTCCCCTCTTGCTTTTATTTCTCTCTATCTCTCATCACGGGTAGAGCGTGGTTCGCGTGGTAACCGGCTGTGGCTACAATTGACGTATGAGTACACTCCCTCTATTTCTCATAAGGTTCCGATCCTGGAAGTAATTACCCACTCGATGCGGAGGTAATAAGGCTGGTTAAAAACTAACCTAACATTAAAAAAACTTGCGAATTCTAAAAAGTAAGTACCATCTTCAAACTGAAAATCATTAATTCATTAACTTTTTGTGCAATTAATTGCGATTAATAGACTATTATTGTCATCTGATAACATTATAAAGGGGAGAGGGGTAAAATGAGTTTCACTAATAGGTCATAGTGGTACCTATAACAAGAGTGAAGGTTTGGGAACCGCTGCTCTAAGGCCGTGTTTTGTCCCGTGGTTAACAATGTCTACGTATATAGGTAATCTACAGGGACTATAAACCTTTAGAACGAATTATAACATTTAGCAAGGCCACGTAGTGCGAACTGGTCGTGTTATTATAATAGGTATAAGAAGAAGTAGCTTTTGTTTATTTTAGCCTTTTTGTGTTATTTTGTTTTGATAATTGAATGATTACTAACTTAGTACAGTTTTAAAGGAAGTGGTGGTACTGTTAGTGAGGATTCAAATAAGCGGTTTAGCTATAATTACTTCACTGATTGTTCGCGCGTAAAGTGAACGTAGACATCAAGGGTTCCATTTCTCATTTAAAAATAGCTAAAAATTTTTTCAGAAATATCAACAATCATGGCCAAACACGCTTTTGACGCAGTACATTGGTACTTGAGCGAGGTCGGATCCCGCTTGGTGGCGAAGACAGGGATCCCTTCAGACAGACATCATATAGGCAAGCTCATACTGCAGGGCTTGAAAGATGACCCCGATTTTGTCATGCAGGTATGAAAAAAGCTGAAGAGCTTGCAGCTTTCTCTCTCTTTCACTCTCTAACCGTGTTACTTCTATACTAATATTATAAAGCTGAAGAGTTTGTTTGTTTGAGCGCTAATCTCTGAAACTACCAGTCGGATTCAAAAAACATTTTTTCTACATGATAGCCAAATTCATGAGGAATAGTACAGGCTATTTAACATCACGCTACGAGCCTTAGGAGCCGAGCAACGGGGGTAAAACGCGGGGAACATCTAGTACTTCCATATTTGGTGGAGTGCCTAAGTGCCTATACGCCTGCATTTCAGCCAATGTAGCCACTTGGTGGGCTCAAGCAATATGAGTTGTAGTATCGACACGAGACGAAGACGAAGAAGCGTGTCACATCAACAATTGTATTAGGACTAGCATAGTAAACATCCGGTAGGTGAGCGGGCCTTTCAAACCAACCAGTTAAATAATACATTACCAAAAATTACTATTGGTATGTAAAAGAAAACGTTTTTATAATAACCTCAATTTTTTTCTACAGATTGATGGTGCGACGGGAGAATCAGAAACCAACGGTTCGGCTTTAGACAGGAGTATCCGATGCGCTATCTCTCTCACCAACATGGGACTGAAGACAGGCGACGTCATGGTTCTGATGGGACCGAACCACATAAATTTCTGCGTACCCCACAATGCAGCGCTGTATCTTGGGATTATGGTGGCATCTATAGATGCTACGCTGGGTGTCAGTAAGTACATTTTATGCTAGTTGTTTTAGCTCAGAATTATGCCAGGAACGTAGATTTTTGTTTTTTCTGGTTTTGCTATGGAAGTAGTCTCATCTATGGCTTTTACATTTAAATCTTGAGCGTGGTAAAACAAGACCTAGATTCGTGTCAAAAAAATGGACAACATACATTAGCAAACCGTTACTGTAAAGACGGTATTGCAATCATCAATCTTCCCGTTGTTCTTGTCGACCCATTCTTCTGTCAAAATAATCATTATAGAGATTGACACCGAGGATTTACACGTTTCAGATGAATTAAAAGAACTGTTCCACATAAACCACCCGAATATAATTTTCGGTCAAAGCGAAAAGACGAAGGATATAGAGAAAGCGCTGACTTTGTCTAAAGTAGACGCTAAAATTGTGACCTTTGATGAGGATAGTAACTATACTACACTGGCACAGCTCCTGGAAAATAAAGATGAGAAAGCAATTGAAGATTTTCGGTAAGTAGGTACCCTAGTAAACTGTATGTTCATGAAATAATTTGGGAAGCTGGTCATAACATTGTCATAAGATAAATTTCTTAATATAATCATTTTAGAAAACTATGGATATTAGATTTTCTCAATCATTTCTGATACCTCAGGACCTCAGGACTTCAGGACCATAGAATTCTGACATCGAAAACTTTTGCCACAACGTTAATGACAGCCTTAGAAAAACCCCATCTATGTTTATCTGTTGTATGGCCAGCACCACTTCATCAACTCAATCTCTATACTTCCAGACCAACAGACTTCGATCCAGGGAACACTATAGCTTACCTGACTTCAACCAGTGGAACCACAGGAGTGCCAAAGACAGCTATGCTTACACACAAGAACTTAGTCATCGGAGTGCCTTACATGTGGTAAACAATCCACTCGCCCATTACTGCGGCACTACGATTTTCTAAAATTATACAGCCTTTCTCTTTGACTCATGACTTTTCTAGTAAAAATAGACAATAAATAATTCTTCTCTATTTTTCCAACAATGCTACATAGTCTACTCCGGCACTCTAAAACATATTATTTCTTTAGGACATGTTTTTCCAAGTTTCCAACACCAACAAGGCTGGTGATAGTGACAGCGCCTGCGCAGTGGCTGTCGGCTGGCTTCCACTACCTCTTATCACCGATCCTGAAGTATACGCGGCTGCAGACATCAGCATCTGTCACTCCAGAACATTTTGCGGAACTTGTTGATAAATATAAGGTAGGAATTTCATAAATTCCGTGCAAATCCCAGCCATATTTTTCTTCTACATTATGTAATATAATTTTTTTTCCTACAGCCTACCTACATCGCTATTAGCCCTAATTTGATGACGACCATGCTGATAACTGCTAAATGTGACTTCACCTGCTTCGAGCATGTTTTATTAGGGGGCAGCGTTACATCGCAAGAGCTCGTCGATGAAGTCAAGGTAATCTTTTATAGCAATTCGCTGACTGACACGGTCCTTCAAAAATTACGAACCAAGATGGACCAGAAGTGCCTTGTTGGTCCTGGTGAGCGTAGGGTCCTAGGTTCGATCCCGAGGTCAGGCAAAGTGTTACTGGGTTTTTCTATTTAAAAATCTCAGTAGCTGCTCGGACCCTGGATTTGTACGCACGGCTACAGATCAAGCTATACATTTCCAGTATAAGCTGATCTCGCATTGTATAGGATTTCCTTACAGTGAGAGTAAACTGGGAATGTATAGCTTGATGTGTAGCCGCCTTGTTAATGGCAATGGGTCGCTCCCTATTAAATGGAAGTTCAGGGGTCCAGACTAGTCCAGAGAGAGAAACTTCTTTACTATACTCAATGAGTATCGATTTCTGGATTTTTTATCCATATGTTTATTTTGTAGCAAGTGGTGAAAACTGAACATGTATACGTTGTGTATGGCATGAGTGAGCTAAGTGGGCTTGTCGTGCAGCACGAGTTCCAGTCGGTGCCAGGTTCATGCGGTAGACCGGTTGGTTGCGTCGATGTAAGAGTAAGTATTATCCTGAGATTTAATGCTTTCTTATTCTCCTTGAGTTTTTCTTTGTACATCCTACGCCACCCATCAGTGCAGTGGCTTGTTTTTCGAAAAATCTGATAAAAAATTAACAACAAGGAAGATTCATCTCATAAACTCCAAATGGTATTTATTCAAGTACCTAGTGATGTTAATTTTAAACAATTTATTAATATTTTTAAACCCTGAATTCTCCTAGCTGTTGTCAATTTTTCTTATATGGGCTTTAAATATAGATACACCTACACCCACCGATACCCACACATATCATTGTATGCGGTGATTTTAATATTAATTTATTAGAAAATTCTGGATCTTGCATTAAAATTATAAGTTTATTCCAGTCATACAATCTTGTTAACCTATTTCTGGAGCCCACTAGAATAACTACCTCTACTGCCACTTGCTTAGATAATATTTATACCGATGTTATACCTTACCAAAAAAAAATTATTAATTTACTGGACTCAGATCATTGTGGACAGATGATCACTATTCAAAATCAAAATAAAGCTGTGGTCAAAAAGGATATCACTGTTAACCCTAAAACTGCAGGCCGCCTGAAAACATTCCGTACTAAGCTCATTAATAAATTACCTTATTTATCAAGTAATGATGATCCTAATAAATTATATGATGATCTTTTTAACATGTACTGTACACAATTTAATTCTACTTTTATTCCAAAGACAATTAAAGTTAACAACACTGCATCCTTCAGTGAATGGGCTACCATTGGTATACATAAAAGTAGAAAACGGCTTTATGAACTGTACAATGAAAGGATATATGTAAACACACCCGAATTCAATTTATATGTCAAAAATTATTCAAAATTATTTAAAAAAGTTTGTTGCATGGCCAAATCGCGTTACTTAAGTACAAAGATAAAATCCAGTAATAATATAATAAAAACGACTTGGAATATTATTAACAGTGAAACGGGTAGGTCTAGTAATCGAGATAGTGAATATAGCCTTAATATTGATGACAGTGTAATTAAAACGGATTTACAAGTAGCCACAGCATTCGAAAATGTCTTTTCAAAGGTTCCTGTTGTAACTACTAAATCTTTGAACTCATCACCTGCTGTTGCAGAGACTTTGCTTAAAGAAAATGTTAAAAATTGCGATTCGGAATTCCATTTTCAACATGTTAGCTGTAGAGACATAATCAAAACTTTTCACACTTTAAATGTAAAAAAAACAGCAGATCTGTGGGGTAATTCGGTGGACGTTGCTAAGTCTATTATTGACATTGTAGCACCTACTCTAGCCTCTATTTTTAATAGTTGTATTGATTGTGGTAAGTTTCCTGATCTAATGAAAAGTAGTAAAATAATACCTCTATTTAAATCGGGTAGCACATCAGACCCTACAAATTATAGACCAATTTCAGTGCTGCCTACATTTAGTAAAATTTTCGAAAAACTTATTTTAGAGCAGATGCAAAAATTCTTTAATAAAAATAAATTATTACATAACAAACAGTTTGGCTTTACGAGGGGTCGTTCAACAACTGACGCCGGTGTTGAACTTTTAGGACATATTTTTGATTCATGGGAGAATTCACACGATGCTTTGGGTATTTTTTGTGACTTGTCTAAGGCATTCGATTGTGTTCTTCATGAAACATTAATCAGGAAACTGTACCACTATGGCATAAGGAACTCATCTTTGGATCTTCTTACTTCATACTTAAGTGATAGGATTCAGAAGGTGGATGTGAATGGTAAAAGATCACCCGGGTCTGTAGTAACAATGGGAGTACCACAGGGCTCAATTCTTGGCCCTTTTTTGTTTCTTATTTATATAAATGACTTACCCTTCCTTATAAGGGACAATCATGAGATAGTACTGTTTGCAGATGACACTTCACTTTTGTTTAAACTTAAACGTCAGCAGCTGGTTACTGACGATGTAAATAGCGCTATCTCAAAAATAGTGCACTGGTTCAATGTTAACAACTTACTTTTGAATGAAAAGAAAACTAAATGTATTAAGTTTACGACACCTAACGTTAGACAGGTGAAAACTAGTGTACTAGTGAAGGGTGAGGAGCTGAATCTTGTGGATACCACAGTATTCTTAGGTATAACATTGGATGCTAAGCTTCAGTGGGGACCACACATAGATAAGTTGTCGAAAAAGCTTAGCTCTGCAGCATACGCCGTTAGAAAGATTCGCGATTTAACTGATCTTGAGACTGCCCGTTTAGTATACTTCAGTTATTTTCATAGTGTCATGTCGTACGGTATTCTGTTGTGGGGACATGCCGCCGACATACAGACTGTTTTCATTTTGCAGAAAAGAGCTATTCGATCAATTTATAAGTTAAGTCCCAGACATTCACTCAGAGAGAAATTTAAAGATATTAATATAATGACTGTTCCATCTCAGTACATTTATGAAAATCTATTGTATACACATAAAAATATTAATCTCTTCACTAAATATAGTGATATTCATAATATTAATACTAGAAACAAACATAGACTTGTTGTTCCTGCCACGAGGCTCCAGAAAATAAGTGGCACATTTAAATGCCAAAGTATACGCTTTTACAATAAAATCCCTAGCCATATTCAAAAATTAAGCCTTAATAAATTCAAATCATTAATAAAGCGAAAACTTTGTCATAAAGCTTTTTATAGTGTTAAAGATTATATGGAGGACAAAAAGGCTTGGGATTGAGCTGTTCCAATACATACATGGGCCAATACTACTATTGACATAACCACTAAATTATTGCTCTTTTATTTGATTTTATATATTTTTTCTATATACACTTTGACATTAAATGTTTCCTTTTGAAACAATTTATATACAAAATGACATTGAATGTGATAATAATGATGTAATATATTGATTATAATTATTGTAAATGTGAGTACTATGTGGGTTATGTTACTGTTATAGATCTCAAGCTCAGTCTGACAGTTTGAGTACCTACTTTAGGGGGCCTACCCAAATGTCCTTTCTGATGGTAATGTTCGTCGGGTCGTTGAGCTCCCCAAGTCTGGGTTGAGCTACCACGATACCCGGCACATGCGTGCACAGTCAGGTCAGGTCCACTCAAATCTGTATGGCTCTTTCCTCTAAAGGCCATTTCAGACTAACCTGCATGGTTCTTACACAATTTATCTTAATTGTCTGGACTTTAAAAGAGACATCAACCTTTGAGTTTGTTTCGGTGTTTCTTCTCAAAGGTAGTCATATAGGAAACACCGAACTCATCTAGCTTAAAAAAATGTTTTGACGTGTAAAAGTGTTATTTTTAACCTATTTACAAAATAAATATCATTTATCATTTATCATTTATCATTATCACCTGAAACTTGGTACATTAAGAGCTGGTTTCCCGAAAGGCATTTTACAGAAGAATAATTAATATTGGCAATATTCCACCGGAACATCGAGATAAACACCTCCTCAAAACAAATTATTTGATAATATGTTTCAGATAGTGAATCCTACAACCAATGAAGACGTTACTGAACCTAACATCCCAGGGGAATTATGGTTCAGAGGCCCAACTGTGTTCAAAGTAAGGTTTTAATAAAAATAAAAAAAAGGATCTGATGATAGCCCATTCGATGATAATTACATTGCGTCTCTCAAAAACAAATTTAAAATGTCTTCTGTAGATACCAGTAGATTCACGTGCATCCAATCTTATTAAATAGCAATGCTACTTGGTAATTAATAGGTGGTAGTAGTACTGCTCCGGAAGAATTCTTCCACTAGAAGCTCTAGATTATCACGATCTTGGCTAGATAGTTAATTTAATTCTTTAACTCACATTTTTCTGCACGACAAGTTCTGGGTCTTGATTTTGTACCAAAAATGATCTTTGATGAGTGTAATTGCAAGAGTTGGTTCTGGACAACTAGATTAGGTATGAAATATTTATTTATCTCGATTTTTCAGGGATACCACAACAACCCTGAAGTGACCAAAGAGACGTTAACAGAAGACGGCTGGCTCAAGTCTGGTGACATTTTCTACAGGGATCACTCTTGGAACCTGTTCTTTTTGGAACGATACAAGTCTTTGTTGAAGTACAGAAATCACCAGGTGAGTTAATCATTGGTCTTCGACCATCACAATTGAAGCTGAGGGGCTTACAGCAACCGAGATTTCCAAGGTCACCGTGAATTATGTTTTAATAATTACAGGTGTCTCCAGTAGAAATCGAGTCGGTGATAATGAAGCACCGTGGAGTATCTCAAGTAGCAGTGACAGGTATACCTGACAAGGAGTGCGGGGACCTTGTAGTGGCATGCGTTGTTCCAAAACCTGGATGTAGCCCTACAGCACAGCAGATCAAGGACCTGGTTAAAGGTAAGGCCTCCTTGAACGTAAGCACTATTGCAATGAGAAGACAGATAAGTAACAAAAGTTTAAATGTCTCTCCAGATTCACTGACAGATTCCAAGCAATTAAGAGGGGGCGTGATCTTTATGAAGGAACTACCAACGACCAGTACATCTAAGATTAACAAGCAGAAACTTAAAGAATTGGTGCTTACTATGCCAAGAAAATAATATAGAATCAACAAGGTCTTAAAAGGTCATTGATAGATAAATAAGTACATAAAAAAATTCAAATAAGAAATAAATTAATAGCTCCCAAAAAAGACGTTTTCCTTTAAACAAAACTCTAATCCTTTTACAAATAAACACCGAATGAAGTTATGACTTTATAGCAGTCCGAAACCTTTGGGTATGCAGATGCATACCCAAAGGTTCCGGACTTTAGCAGATTGTTTGCCTCGCGCCTAACCAGTTTGCAAGATTTGTGCATATAAGAACAAGTTTATGATTATTAAATAATTATTAAAAAAACATTATTTTAAATTTCAAGTCCGAAGAATGTTAGTAGGTACATACCTAAGTGTAAGATAGGAAAAGGTGATTGACTTTACAGCGCAAGAGTGGATAGCAGGGTTTCTTCATACTTAGCGATAACATACGCTCGTTATGCAAAAACTAGTGCTCTCACCGTAAGGCCGGGGCCGCACTGAGGCCCTAGACAAGTTACTTTTCAGTTAGCGTTAGCGTCAAACGCTACGGATAAAATGTATGGAAACGACATTTGTGAGTCACGTGACTTTTCCGCAGGTAATGTCATTACCATACATTGTGTGCTTATCGTTTGGCGTGAACGCTTACAGAAAAGCAACTTGTCTAGAGCCTCAGGTACGACTGTTATTCGATATTAAGCTACGGCCGCACTGGTACGGCGATAGCGACGCGACGGCGATTTCGTGAACAAATAAATGTGGCTTGTCGTTTCTGCAGTGCGGCCTCCGACCATAATTATGTTTCTATGAGTTTGTTTTCACGAAATCGCCGTCGCGTCGCTATCGCCGTACCAGTGCGGCCGTAGCTTAATATCGAATAACAGTCTGATGTTTCCCGATACACTAAAGTAAGGTAAAGTTTGATGATGGCTAAAAAAATACCCAGAGTCGACACAAATTTCTTATGTGTGGTCTGAGTAGGCTTATTTTGTACATTAAAAAAATGTTTTCATTTAAGTTTTCGAAAAACTGTGGGATTGACTTCGACTTTTGTCTAAAAATGCTTACTAATAATAGTATGATATTTTCAATGTGAGAGCAATTGTTTCATAACTGTGTCAGAATGGTCTCTTAACAACACAATTAAGCTTAAATACAGACTAAACTGTTGCCCGAGACTCCATCCGCGTGGACTACAATAAATAGACCAGTTCAAATGACCTTCGCAGTGTACGGTGGCTAGAACTACCAAGAGGTCAAGCTGTAACTTCCATACCCCACGGATTTCAAGGTTTTCATTTTGGTACCATCAAATGTCTATTAAAGCTAACCCGTTGGTAAACATTTCATTGCTGTCGATTCTGGGTTTTCAGTGTATGGATTTTTAGCCATCTTCTTTAGATATACCTTTTTATTATGATAATAAAAATAAAACTAGATGTTACTTGTGAGTGATTTTGAATTTGATAGAACCATACAACGGTACCTAAACATTAAAATAAAAATTAAATTTTCAGACTATACTATCTTATAACTTTTGTTTAAATTTCAGTGCTGAATATTTTGGGATTTTTAAAACAAAATTTTAAAAGTCGAATTAATAAAATCCGTGTGGCCAAGAATGAGTCATAGGGGCTGAAGAGATAGCAAATGACTCCTTCTTTCGGCCAGTTCAATTTGGCAAACGATGACCAAACACTGTATTACGAAAATTTAGATTTATAAAATAAAATTTTAGCGAGCTGTATTTGTTGTAGGTATAATTCTTTTAAATAATTAAAGAGTTTATTTTGCATGCTTCTCTCTATGACAATAAACTTCTCATTAACAGTTTCTAATTCCGATACTAATATCGTAATTCCGATATTGGGACCTAATATCGAAAATGAATTCCGATATTGAAAACCCACCGATATTACATACCCTTGTACCTAATGACTGCACTTAGGTATAATACAATAAATACAATAATTATGTACAATCTCTTAGATTACCTAATTGTTTATTACTTTAGATATGATACAAACTTTTACAACGTACAAAATGCAATTGGAAACGCTGCATCGAACGTAATACTGGTACATTACCAATTTTACTGTAAGTATTTTAAAATATTTAAATTGATTTTTTTTAAGAGCAGTGGTGATGTCATAAATTGTACAAAGGATAAATCCCCTTACTTATAAACGCCTCTTAACTTTTTACTAATTGTTTAGCAACTTATTAGGAAAAATCTCACCTTTAAGTATACTACTATTTCGCGTTACGGCGCTGGTAAATGCTAACGGCCGTAAATTTCAAGTTTTAAATCTGTTATTTCGCCGTCAAATAATGCAGGTTAGTTGTGCAATTTTTTATGTTAAACTAGAACATAATATGCATTAATCTTGCCTGTGAATATTTAACTATTGTAATAAAATACTTCATGAAATAAATTCATGAATTACTGTCTACCCAAAACATAAAAACACTATACCGTCCTTTTGGGCTTCGCCGCAGTCGGGTAAAAACAGAATTACTTTCAAACCGCTTAAGATATTTTCGTGATTTTTCTTGTATGAAAAGACTATTTTACTGCCTGTTATTTTTTTAACTTTATATTTTCGATGCTAAAAAGTAATAATACGTCTAATTCGGCACAGCGCGCTCCTTGATAGGCGAGTCGTATTGCTCGGTGGACGTATGTCGCGTTGCGTGAGCTCAGCACATAACACTCAAGCTACACCGCCCAAATCACTCAAGGCCGTATGCGGATATCAGCGCCTTAAGAGGTCGCTACGTAATACGCGGTTTAAACCTTGCTAAGCTGTCGACTTTGTGAAAGAAAACACTTCCTCTCACAGAGAGCAGCATAAGTTCCAGCTGTAGGAACATTGTGATTGACTGATAAGTGTTAAAACACGGTAATTCACGGTATGACCCCCCTCCCCAATCTTTGGCTGCAACCGCACACTGTGTAGGTATGATAAGTATAATCTGAAAATCTAATACTTTGCCCGGCTAGGATCAACCCTAGGACCCCAAACTCAGTAGGTATTTGCGTTTGTGACTACTACCTACACCGAGGCAGTCTTTAGTCCCTAAAACCAGTTTTAATTATACGCCTCATATAGGTACTCTTATAAGCATAATAAATAGGTAGGTAATATAAGTTTCCGATAGATGTCGCCAAACGCTCGTAAGAGGCGTATGCAAAGATATTTCAAAGTTCGAGTGAACCGAGCGTGTTGCGGTACCTCAGTTAGCTCAAGCAATGCCACGGTTCGCCAGAGGTCGCGGGTTCAAATTCCGCTCGTGACATTCGATTTTTGAAAAATCTCTTTAAAAATAACACTAGTTTTAATATTTTCAGAACGAAAATCAAAATGGTGAAATCAGCTTATAACGCGGTACATTTTTATATGAGTGAGATAGGATCTCGTTTGGTGGCAAAGACCGGGATCCCTACAGACAGACATCATATTGGCAAGCTTATACTGCACAGTTTGAAAGATGACCCCGATTTTGTGTTGCAGGTATTTCCTTGTAATAAAATATGTTTTTATGTACAAGGTAGGTACTCTATAAATAAAGAGATCTTTAATTGTATCTACATAGATATTATAACTATTATTATCTTATATAATACATACACTATTTATAAGCTAAAAGAAAATATAAATAAAATTAAAATTTAAGCATCAAAATATTCGTCCGCATCGCTGTCAACGGGTAACGTGCCCAGAAGGCTGGCCGCATTGCCACGTTGAATGGCAATGCTGATTCTTTGACCGAAGAACAGGCCAGCCCTCTGGTCACGTGAAGAGTCGACTAGCCTTTTGGAGATATCACGGAAAAGAAGTCGAGCACTCGGACCCCATGGCCCCAGTGTTTCAACCCCAAACGGTTCAAAAATATAATTACCGACAAGATTATTGTATTTGCGCCGTTTGAGGTTGAGCCGCTGCTCGGCAGCACAGCCCGCCGTGCTAGGAAGATGGAAAAACTATACTAAACTCTATTAATAGAATTAAAAGACATGACAATTCAAACTTCCAATGATTAATTCTACGGTAATATAAGTTTTATGTTGAAAAAAAAATTTCAAAACATGCTTTTAAAATGACCACTTCCCAGCTCCATTATGAGACCCTGGACATCATCTAGAATCTAGATCTACAGTATTTATCAAGACAAATCCAACGAGCCCAAATACAACGGAGTTACGTTGAGAAGTTCCTATAGTCACCTCCCGGCTCCATCATGAGACCACTTCCATGGTACCATATTATTGCATTGTCACAGAAGTGACATATGCGTTCCAAAGGATGGCAGGCGCCCATAGAACGCTGGGCTTCAGATTGTGTATGTCGGTACAGATATGAAATTAGTTTGGTATGATCGAGTATTTCAAGAGTATTTAAATTCATTGTTTATTTGCTTTTGTACGTAATTGGGTTAAAGAGAAATCTTCGTATTTGTGACAGTGAGGTTAAGTATGGTGTGAATGATCCAATGAAGTACAGCCAGCCCGACTAATGAGTTCTCAATTCAAAGGTTTTAGTTGCTGTCCACATGATATTCTGTGGAGGCACGCGCCAGCCAGCATGCACCCGTTTTTGTTTTATTGGTTTTTTCAAAATGTCAACAGCATAATCATTTTATTTCATAATTATTTCGAATTTTGATTCCAATTCTTAATCTCTAAGATAAATTAGGCAAAGAACAATTAAAATATATTTTTATTTTAGGTTAAGCTTTTATTACTGTACCATATCAAGCCCAAAACTACCAACGTCCTTTCCACTCAATCGGTTGGGGGGAACTGGTCTAAAATTCAGTTGCAAGATTTGGCCCCCCACTAACAGGACAAGTTAAATAAAAGCTTATAAAAAAATATTATAAATACAATAGTGACTATTGCTTGTATATGTGCTTGTCCACTTATTACGTACCTATTCATTAGTTAACCGCTAAACTGATTATGGTAATCGAGATAACTTAAATCCTGGGGAAGGATACAGCTTGGGACATTTACATGAGAATTTATTTTGCGTAGTATTTAGCACTACTGCAATATAAGAAACCAAATCTTCAGCTTCAGATCTGCATGATCTAATTCCCTCCTGCCCTTTTTAGGGTTCCGTACCAAAATGGTAAAAAACGAACCCTTATGGTGCGACTTCGTCTGTCTGTCTGTCTGTCACACCTGATTATTTCAGCAACTACTTATGCTATCGACTTGAAATTTGGAACAGTTATAAAGAATGCATGTTCAACTTTATTGCAAATGAAAAAAGTCCAAAAATATTTTTATTTTCATTGCAAAAGGGGCTGAAGTGGGGTCCGAAATTTTAAAGTGGGGTTACTAGGCCAAGTGACATATCATATGAAAGGACTTGATCTGCACTGATCTGATTTCAAAATATATTTTCATTTTATTTTATGTCTCACAGTTTTCGACATATGGTGAAAAATTTCCAAAAAAATACCATTCCCCCCCCCTTATCTCCGAAGTTTACGGGGCGAAAAATCTGAAATAATTACAGTTGATAGGAGTTAACCCAAATATGGCACCAAAAATAAAACAATGTTCCTAACTAGTACAGTTTTTTCAAAATCATCAAAATTGCTTCACAAACAAAATTAGTTATGCGGTCCGGATTTTTTCACTTTATACGTCCAAAAATGATACGGAACCCTCGGTGCGTGAGTACGACTCGCACTTGGCCGGTTTTTTTTTCTATCGGACGGCCAGAAGCACGAAAAAGCGCCATCGGTTGATGTACCAAAAACCCGAACGAAGCGCTTTGATTTCACTTTCATTGTGAAAACCGCAAAACAATGGAATTCGCTGCCGGAGTGGGTGTTCCCCGACAGTTACAATCTGGGTATCTTCAAGTCGAGAGTGAATCGGTTTCTTCTAGGCAAGCGTGCTCCATCGTAGACCGCATCATCACTTAACATCAGGCGAGATGGCGGTCAAACGCGAGCCTATTATTTAATAAAACAATAAAATAAAATACAAAGTCATTTTAGTAAGTCATTTTCAGCGTTGCAAATAATGTCGTTATATGTATTGCAGCTGGCTAAAGATATAATGTTTGATATAGATGAAGATAATTAGGATATCTAAAAATATTTTTTGTAGTAATTCTTCAAACAAGAGAGCAAAATCGAAATTCAGTGTCATTACCTACACAGATCGATGGAGCAACAGGAGAATCAGAAACCAATGGTTCGGCTTTAGACAGGAGTATCCGATGCGCTCTCTTTCTCACCAATATGGGACTGAAGAAAGGCGACGTCATGGTACTGATGGGACCAAACCACTTAAATTACTGTATACCCCACAGTGCAGCACTGTTTCTTGGGATTATGGTGGCATCTATTGACGCTACTTTGAAAGTCAGTGAGTATATAATTTTATTTTTAAAAAATAAATATTAACTGTTAAAACGATGAACATCAGCATAACGTTTGCTTCAAAAATAAATTGAAGTATTTAGATAAATAGTATATTAATTAGAGAAAAACAAGAGTTAAAAAAGATGTAAAATAAGAAGAATTTTCAAAGGTGAATATTCCGTCCATATTGATCAGCTAATACTAATAGGCTAGAATATAATCGTTTCAGATGAACTTGAACAACTTTTCCACACAAATCGTCCGAAGATCATTTTCTGTCAAAGCAAAAAGACGATAGATATAGAAAAGGCGCTGACCCTGTCTAAAGTAGATGCTAAAATCGTGACCTTTGATGAGGATAGTAACCATACTACACTGGCACAACTCCTAAAAAATAAAGATGATGAGGCAGTGAAAAACTTTCGGTGCGTAGATATGTTTTGATATTTTCTCTACGTTAAATTCAACTCTAATAAAACAGAGGTAATTCATTTTGAATTTACCCATGTTTTATTAAGTCAAGGTATTTAGGAATTCGATCCAAATAAAATGGGAGCAAGACCTGACCATGCTCCTTACAGAAATATTTTTATGACATTCACAAAAATCTACAATATAACAATAAATTAAAACAATCTCTTTACAGACCAACAGACTTCGATTCAGAGGACACGGTAGCTTACCTGACGTCTACCAGCGGAACCACAGGAGTGCCAAAGACAGCTATGCTTACACACAAGAACTTGTCAACCTCGGTGCCTTTTGTATGGTAAATAAATGTCAACAGTTAGAACTGATGAAGAATTTCTTAATGAGATTTTTGAAAAGCATGCGTCTATTATGGTCAAGTTTCTTACCCTTGTAGGCGATCGATGGAAATCGGTGTAGTTTGCATCCATTAGGCATTTTCACACCACGTACGGCAGTCACGCTTCATTTTATAACCCATTCGGTCATACCCAGATTACTTTCGCAAACGGACCCTCAGTAACAGCAATACAAAGAAATATCCTTTCTCTCTTTAGGATAAACCTATCAAAGTTTCCCACACCAACAAGGCTGGGGATAGTGATATCGCCAGCGCAGTGGATGTCAGCTGGCTTCAACTACCTCTTCTCCTCCATCTTCAAGTATACGCGGCTGCAGACATCAGCACCTGTCACTCCAGAACATTTCTCGGAACTCGTTAATAAATATAGGGTGAGAATGCAATTAAACAGTTTAGTTATTTGAATATATCTGATTTACGATTCAGAAAACGTATTATACAATACTGTTTTGTTACTGCTGCTTATTATATAGGAAACTTATGTAACTACCATTATCATTCCGTCAGCTAAGCATGATGATTTTAGCAATATTATCGTTCAATAAACTGTTACAACAAACTTTAACAATCGCGGTTTATCGTTGGAGAACATCTTCTTCACATTAAACTTTAGTGTTTCAACACGCAATACGTTTATTCTAACAGAATATTGCTGTATGTTATTTTATATTAACTCTTCACAGCCCACCTATGTCCTCTGTAGCCCTGTTCTGATGACGAACTTGGCTGAACGTGCTAAATGTGACTTTAGCAGCTTCGAGCATATAACTCTTGCAGGCAGCTTTGTGTCGCAAGAGCTTGTGGATCAAATGAAGGTAAATAGGATGTAAGAGATGCCTTAGTAACCGGTTTATCAATAGATTTTGGACCAGAGTTTTTCCACACCCGATTCAAAAATTTTCCAAACATCGAGAAAAGTCATTAAAGTTTGAAGATGTTTTTTGATTGGCGTAGTTGAGAAACCCTATTATCCGTTGTACGTGTTGAACACGTCTTATCTGTCTGTTTGTTTGTCTGTTCAGTAAAAATGCAATCGATTTCAAACTAACTTCCCGATTTTCTAGAGACTTGAAACTTTAAATATAGCTCAGAATTGGATGACAATGCAATTTAACTCGTTTTAAAGACGTGCTATATAATAAATATTTTTAGTAATAATAAAAATATCAAAAGTTATTTTGGTTTTGCAGAAATTGACAAAAACAGAAGAAATATACGTTAGTTATGGTATGAGTGAATTGGGTGGGCCTGCTTTCGTTCACGACTTCCCACCAGCGCTAGGGTCTTGTGGTAGACCGGTTGGTTCCTTAGAGTCCAAAGTAAGTACCTATTCGTCCTTGGATTTGAGGAGCTTCCTCAAAGGCGACTGACAAAAAGAAGATAGAAAATAAAAATTATGACCTTGCACTATCCGGGCCATATCCAAGAATATTCGTATATTATAATATTCACCTGTTTCAGTTAGTAAATCCTGCGACCAATGAAGAAATTACTGAACCCAATGTCTCAGGAGAATTATGGTTTAGAGGCCCAAATGTGTTCAAAGTAAGATTGAAATCAGTAATATGTTTAGGAGATGTGTATGTATTGGTTTTTACATCTCAAACTTTCTAGGGGTACCACAACAACCCTGAGGTGACAAGAGAAGCTTTAACAGAAGACGGCTGGTTCAAGTCTGGTGATATTTTCTACAGGGATGAGTGCTGGAATGTGTTCTATGTGGAACGGCTTAAATCGTTATTGAAGTACAAAAACCACCAGGTGAGATAATTTGTATTGTATGTACATATTATTATGGCTATGATGTCAAGCTACACATTTCCATCATAAGCTGGCCTCGCATTATACGGAAAGCTTACTCGATGCGAGGCCAGCTTATACTGGATATTGTAGCTTGATATGAGCTGTACTTACTAACTACCTCACACGAAAATGGAAAAGCTTAACCTTTAGTTTGTATACCCGAATTGCAAGTCTATCTATGCGATTCTACTGCGGTACTCTGTATTGATTTCATGCTTGGTTCATTAAAATAAGTTGGTGAAGTTATGCATCCATTACTTAATAGTGTTCTTTTGACAAATAACAAAAGAAGTATGTAAGAATAATAAACAAATAATGCCATAATTTGGCTTTAAAAAGCCAACGCCTAATTAATTTTGTTTTCTTCTTGGTCGTCGAGTAGGCAAAAAATAATATTTTCTTTGTTAATTTAATCAACAGCTAAGCTACAACTATACTTAAAACAACATTTAATTATATTATTATTGTAATTGAAACTGCAGGTATCTCCAATAGAAATCGAAATGGTAATAACGAAGCACCCTGGAGTGATGCATGTGGCAGTGACAGGGATACCTGACAAGGAGTGCGGGGACCTGGTAGTGGCGTGCGTTGTTCCAAAACCTGGATGCAGCCCTACAGCACAGGAGATTAAGGACTTAGTAAAGGGTAAGAACTGCTGAGAGATACTTTTTGTAAGTAAGTACGGTACTAACATTTTGCATCGTACAGAACTTGGAAGCTCGCCAGATATTCAGCTATCATTGTCATTTCTTAGACAAGTTGCCAATATTAAATAGTTCCATCTATCTATCCATTTAAAGAAAAAAAATAAAAAGGAAAAAAGAAAGCAAGAAATGTTAATTTAACCCAGTAATGCCCGAATTTGTATTTTTTTAGTTTTTAATGTTTTTTTTTATAAATTAGGGTTCATTATAGGGTACGTAAATGAAATATACAATTTTGGTTTGAATAAATATATTGCAAAATAGAAAAAAACTATGTGTCCATGTGGACACGCTAAGCATTATCAGTAGCAAAAAAGTATTTGTAGTTAAATTGTAAAAGTGTGATTTTATATGATAAAAGCAAGAAACACATAAGCCCACATTGCATTTTATGAATTCAATTCTACCTGCTGAAAATTTGTTTTTACACGATGGCCCCACATATTGCCCTTTTTTTTTTTGGACGTAGTGATCAGTCCTTTCATATCTCGATGAACCTGTTAGTGCAGATGTCGCAGTACTAGGTTTTCCTGGACTTTTGACAACCGTCCGATGTTTGTTTAGGTACTGTAAAGCTGTCTTCAGACTACACTATACTATATAGCATTATAGCATATAGCTCATAGCACAACAATATCGCGCACCATACATTGTTATGGACACGTTCACACTGTGCTATACTATATATTATTGGCTTTGTATACTGCGCTATGCTATAAGGTATATCGTATACTATATAGTATAGCGTAGTCTGAAGACAGCTTTAGACAATCTCTTACGAAAATCGAATAGGAAAACGTTAGCTCCAGTCATTTCTGGAGTAGCCATGCGTTATGAACGCTTGCATCTAACATCCATGTCATCAGGGACCAGTACTATATTTCTTTCCTCTTATATGAATTCTCCCACAAAGGTCATCAAAACGTCTATTGGCATTTTTATTCCGAAAACGCATCTCTGTCTCAACAAACAACTGACAATCATTCAAATTTTCTGCCCTTCCACTATTACCTTCGCCAGGAGAGTCCTTATTACTCAAAATAGCTGGCTCCGAGGGTTATAAAAAGAGATTCAGGCATTGGCTGATCTACGCCATCATCTTTTTTATACAAATAGGTAATAAAGAACTTGATTTAGTGTACACGTTTCCTTGAATTTATCGAAATCAAAGCAGCTGAAATATAACAATTGCTTTGATAAAAAGCTACGACAAATTCTTAGCGTGTCCATATGGACACATCGAATTTATTGTGAAAAAAACAAACTAAAATGAAAGCAGAGTTTTGTTTTCCCGTTACGTCATCCAAGGGTATTTATAAAAATATCATATATCATAAAAATAACATAGGTAAATAACAAGACATAGACATAATATTACCTACTCTCATCTGGGATCCATTTTTTCACCTGTTCGCAAGTTTATTGAACATACAATGCAAATATTTCCAAAATAATGGCAAATATCAGCAGCATAATAAAGTTTACAGAAACTATAGGCTTTATTGAATACGCTATAAGAATTACTTTGCCAAAAAAGAAAGCTAGGTTAGCTTACCAAATATTTAATTTTACCACTAAATACGTGTCCATTTGGACACGCTAGGCATTACTGGGTTAAGATTCATTACAGCGATTTTACAGATAAACTGATAAGAGAACGCATAACAACCTCACTTTTAAGAAGACAGTGATCATATTTAGTAGATTAACTGCCGGAGTGTAACAAACAAATCTCAAAATCTCTTTCCAGATTCGCTCGCGGACTCCAAACAACTAAGAGGAGGCGTGATCTTCATGGAAGAGCTACCACTAACCAGCTCATCGAAGATACAGAGGCAGAAACTTAAAGATTTGGTCATCACTCTGCCAAGAGAATAAAATGCAAATGAGACGTTTATAGATGTGTTAATAATATATTTTACAAATTCAAGAGGCTTTTTATTGAATTTATATTTTTATGTTCTATGCGTGTTGGATACAGTTACTGACTACTGTAAGTGTACATTAGTGTTGCCGAACTATCAATAGTTCCACTATCGATAGTTTTCATCTAAAAAACGGCCATATTATCAATAGTATCTATACTATCGAGAGTATTGCTTTATAAAAAATCGATACTATATCGACAGTCCAAAACTATCGATAGTATTTGTACTACATAAATATTGATACTAATCAATACTACTGATCAATCCTGTACATATATATCTCTCATATTGGAGAGCCGTCTAATATGTTTTAAGACAAGTTCCTACTTTAATAATAATTAATACTCAGCTTTTGAAAATAATTATCATTTGATTGCAACTCAAAGGCCAGATCCATAGTCTCCAGGGCCTTATCTTGGCCTTATCTGTGACAGAATTTGTATGTATTACAATGACGTAGTATTCTTCTATGAGAATGTCGCGAGCCAGTAAAAGGTGAAACGGTACTGAAGGTGTGCCAGTACTGCTTAAAAATACCTATTAGGCTACATTACGCGATGAAATGCTTAGAAACATCAGAATAGTGCAACAATCTTATCGCGATAACAGGTAGCAGACGCTATAATTGTATAAAATACTTAACTAAAAAAAAAAACCTAGTATTAAAGGATTATAATCTGTTTTACTTATAGCAACACTGCATGATAAAAGTGATAAAAAATTATGATTAAATTGCCTATCCAATATAACAATAAACACGGATCATCGCTTATATAAATTTTCTACATTGCTATCAGAGTGAGATTGAGACGGAGTAACATTTCTGTTTTATTCTCATTATCAATCCATTGTCTGGATTTTAGCCCAATTTATAACAATAGGCTCGCCCCTGTGTCGGATCCTGATATTAGGTAATTTGATATCCATGATCCAGATATCACTTTGGGGAGGGTGGAGGGGCAATGAGCTAGAAATCAAAATGAATCAAGTCACGAATCTAGTCTGAAATCTGTCAGAACCTAAGCCTGGGGGAAGGGCTTCAGCCCCCGGCATTAAATTAATATCAAAACCGGAGATTTTTATTAATGTGGGTGTACTGCACTTCTATTTACCCTCTGGAATGATAACAGGCGTAATGTGTACGCATATCTAAAAATGGTACAATATTTTGTTAGTGTTTTAACTCAGCATGACTGCGCCCAAAATTTATTACTTTATACACACTTTAGATATGATACAGACTTTATAACCAAATAAAATGTATTTGGTAATGTAGGTGTAGCATTGCTTAAAGCAGTTGTTTTCATTAAGTACGTATTTGTAGTACTTATAATAATACTGTTACAATTACATAAAATTTTTCACGATTTTATTATAATAAATAGTAAGTGATAATGAAGGATTTAATAAGTTTGAACCATACCAACATACCTACTCGTTGATTAAGGATGAAAATTGTCGAGCAGGTGGTGTGCAAAAGATTCCTAATCAAACAGAAAGCAAAGCAGAGACGCAAAGTTTCAAGATTTCATTTTCACATTCTGTAGAACAGCAACTTTAATCAATTCAGTTTTCAGATCTTACTGCAATCAATATGTTGAAATACGCTTCCGACGCAGTGCATTGGTATATGAGAGAGGTAGAATCCCGCTTAATGGCAAAGACAGGGATCCCTTCAGACAGACATCATATTGGCAAGCTCATGCTACAAGGCATGAAAGATAACCCTGATTTTGTTATACAGGTATTTACTATTAAAGTTCATTTCTTATAAAATATTTACGTGTTCGAAACTTATAACCTTACTATTCAATAGATCGATGGAGCGACTGGAGAATCAGAAACCAATGGCTCAGTTTTGGACAGGAGTATTCGATGCGCTATCTCTCTTACCAACATGGGACTGAAGAAAGGCGACGTCATGGTGCTGATGGGACCGAACCACTTAGATTACTGCATACCTCATAATGCGGCGCTATTTCTTGGGATTATGGTAGCATCTATCGACGCTACTTTGGGAGTCAGTAAGTATCGAACACGTTAAAATACAGCCAAATAAGAGAAAATCAAAATAAAACACACAAAAAAAAGTAAGTATCTCACCTTCATAAAAATATAATTTGTAGAAATGACTACGTTTCAGATGAATTGAAAGACTTGTTCGACACAAACCACCCGAATATAATTTTTAGTCAAAGCAAAAAGACGACAGATATAGAGAAGGCGCTGACCTTGTATAAAGTAGATGCTAAAATTGTGACCTTTGATGAGGACAGTAACTACACAACATTGGCACAACTCCTGGAAAATAATGATGATGAGGCAGTGAAAAGCTTTCAGTGAGTAACTTTTTGAATTCGGCCAAAGTATGAAAAGTTTACTGCTGATAGAGATAACAAAGACCTCCTAGACTTCTACTCTGACCGTGCGATTAGCATCAAATAGTCATAGCTAGCTTCCATCAATTGTATTTAAGCTTAATCTTTATACACTTCCAGACCAACAGACTTCAATCCAGAGGTCACAGTAGCTTACCTAACATCTACCAGTGGAACCACAGGAATGCCAAAGACAGCCATGCTTACACACAAGAACTTAGCCACCGGAGTGCCGTATATGTGGTAAATAAATACACTATCACTTCCCATCCTTATCACGCACTACGCCTTCCTGAATTCTCGTACATTATGGCAGAATTATCATCTCTGAAACAACATTCGATAGGCCACTAAAATCAAATATTTTCTTCTAATTTTAGGTCAAACTTTGCAAAGTTTCCGACGCCAACAAAGCTGGTGATAGTGGTATCGCCAGCGCAATGGCTATCGGCTGGTTTCCACTACCTCTTTGCTCCGATCCTGAAATATACGCGGCTGCAGACATCAGCATCTGTAACTCTGGAACATTTCACGGAACTTGTTAATAAATATAGGGTAAGAATTTAACGAACCCGTGAAAACTTTTTTGTTCCATTCGTTACACATTTAAATTTTTCACACGGTTTCTGCTAACCTGATCAAATTACAGAACCTGCTGGCAAATCTCATATCTTTTATTAGCCAAAAAACATTCACTGCTGGTCATAGGCCTTCCCCAGGCATCACCATATCGATGGATCCTGCATTGCCAGAATCCAACAGATGATTCATAATTGAAGACTCATGTCACTGGTTGACCGAAACATTAACAACCAATGAAATTATTAGACATAGACCAAGGATTCAACGTTCTCTTCTACTTATATTAATATGGATTTCTTACTCTACAGCCTAGTTACATCTTTATGAGTCCTACTCTGATGACGACCATGATAACAAATGCTACATGTGACTTCACCTGCTTCGAGCACATTATACTAGGGGGCAGCGCTGCGTCTCAAGAGCTCGTCGCGGAAGTAAAGGTAAATCCATATTATGATGCAGTTTAGAATGGCTGGTAGACAACGCACGGCCTGAACTACGAAAGATACACCAGTAGAATCGGATTTTCTAAAAATCCAACCCTGAGCGGGTATTAATGGGTGTTGAAGTTGTTAGGGAACACAGTCGCTGGAGACCGTTAGTATGATAAGTTAGTAAGAAATGTCGTACTCATCCGCGAAAGTAGTGCCACTATGCTTATTTCTGCCGCTATGCAGGATTTCCGTATAATGGTATGAAGTGTTTGGTGTAATTACAGGCACATGACACATTTTAAATTTTTGTCCCTGGAATAGACGCACCTACCATGGTTCTCACATATCCATAGGCGGCAGTGAAGAGTTACCATCAGGTGGCCCGCCTAATGAAAATAAACTAATACTATTCTAATTATTTTTGCAGCAAATTACGAAAACAGAAGAGGTATACGTTCTATATGGCATGAGTGAATTGAGTGGCTTCATTCTCCAGCACGATGCTCCTCCGGTACCAGGGTCCTGTGGTAGACCTATTGGTTGCGTAGAAGTAAGGGTAAGTAATATGCAAAAAGTATACTTTTTTTCAAAAACATAATGTTAGCAGTTAGCACCGAGCCCTAAAACATGTAATTTCATCTGTTTCAGATGGTGAATCCTACAACTAATGAAGACATTACTGAACCCAACATTCCAGGGGAATTATGGTTCCGAGGCCCAACTGTGTTCAAAGTAAGATTTGAGTTTTTTTTACTTAATTAGCTTAATAAATTGAGTGACTGAGCTACTTGAACTCCATCCACTCCATCTTCTAGATTCAACTCCATTACCACGCAGTTTGCTTTCACCAAGTATGAGCCTTACACGTCATTGCATTGCATTCCTTTCAAAGGCATAGTCGGTACTTATATTTTCCAGTTTGTTGGCCCTCAAGTGGATAAATACTTCTATTTGCACTGAAGGTATTGCTAGATCTGTATCACTTATGCACAAAGTTGTCTTCAGTGACAACACAGCTCAAAGTTGGAGCTGTGCTGGAGCCCCGAATTCTGTGGTAATATGTTGGAATAGTACAGTTGCGTTTATCTTGCGCTTTTGGCGGAGTGGTGCAGGTTTGCGTGCGCGTCGTATTGTCTCAGGAGCAAGGTTCAAAATTGCTTAAAGTAAGTAAATTAAGGATCTGAGCTTAAAATTTGTGTCGGGTATTGTAAGGTTTCGGTCAACCGGATCGAGTCGGATCTGGGAGAGGACTCCGTCCCGCATTGGGCAAATATTAATTTCCATCTGAATGTTTTTGAATGTTTTCAGGGATACCACAACAACCCTGAAGTGACAAAAGAGGCGTTAACAGAAGACGGCTGGCTCAAATCTGGTGATATTCTCTACAGGGATCACTCTTGGAACCTGTTCTTTGTTGATCGCTACAAGTTATTGTTAAAATACAGAAATCACCAGGTGAGTGTGGAAACCTAGCTGTGACTACTATAGGCTGGTGCTGATGATAATCGCCTGGATGCATCATCATCCGCCTAGCCTCTTCCCAAACTAGGTTGGGGTTGGCTTCCACTCTAACCAGATGAATATCAATATTTAATATAGGGCGACTGCCATTTGAACTCCACAACTCAATTACTGGATAATACCGGTATTCGAAAGTAAGATATTCGGGCTTCTGACTACTCGTAACGACTATCATAAGTATTCATATAACAACTGGAACCGGCAGTTTAACGTGCCGTACAGTTTTTGTCTCAAAACCACTTTTGCAGGTGTCTCCAATGGAAATCGAAATGGTAATAATGAAGCATCCTGGAGTATTTCACGTAGCGGTTACAGGTATACCTGACAAGGAGTGCGGGGACCTTGTAGTGGCGTGCGTTGCTCCAAAACCTGGATTCAACCCTACAGCACAGGAGATCAAGGACCTGGTTAAAGGTGAAAGCTGCTAAGGCCTTCTACTTAACCCTTTCCATGTGACTGGCGTATTATTACGTCCTATCTAAGGAAGAAAAAGAAAAGAAAGCACAAAAAAGACACAAACATAATAATTAGGTATTTATAGCAAAAGAGAAAACAAAACAATACAAAAGAACCTGATGAATTAAGATGGATTACCTAATGGCCGGTTGCAATAACCTATCTATTGGCTCATTTCCCTACTAGAGGTCGAATTTAGACCTAAGCTAAATAGACGTAATGTCAAAATTCTATCTGTAGTAAGCAAAACGACGGATCTATATTTTAAAAATCGGCTATAAAACTGTTTACTACAAGCTGGGCGTATTATTCCGTTGCAATAAAATGGCCGCCCTATGCGAGCAGATCACGGAGGAGGGAAGAGCAGATCTATTAGAAAGACGCCTCTACTCTACGATGGTTCGACACACCCTGTGTGAAACAGAGAAAAACGGTTTTATGTAGGACCTCAGATCATATATTTAGAAACAAGGAGATATGCCATCATAGCAGATTAGTACGGGAACAACTGTCGCCACTTTTAGAACAGTTTTTGACACCATTAGGTACAAGCAACATTAAAAATTCTGCACACCCTCAATCTAATACTGTTAATCATCACTCAACACTACCACTAAACTAAAACACTGTAAGTATTTATATCATCGATCGTGTTCGGTTCATCGCCAGCGTGTACGTTTTAATTACGGTCAATGTGACCATATCAAAGCGTCAAACTCAATAGCGCCTTGGCACATCTCTTTTGTTTCTATGATCTGAAGGTAGGACGTAATATTAGGCCAGCCTCATTTAAACTGGAATGCCTAGCCCAGAATAATTTTGATACGTACCTGCCTGATTTTTTTTGTATTGCCAGAATCGCTGACCGACTCCAAGCAACTAAGAGGAGGTGTCATTTTCATGAACGAGCTGCCAACGACCAGCACATCTAAGATTAACAGACGGAAACTTAAGGAACTAGTCCTCACTATGTCAAGAGAATGAATCGAGACCCGCAGCAGCGGGTCAGACAAAATTTGAAATAAATAAATAAGTAAAATGTTTTAAAAAGACGTTATTAAAAGTATAAAAAGAAGGTTTTTTTTTTATTGCCCCACGAATTAAGTATATAGTAAATACGAATACAATAGTAAAGATAAAATAAAGGTGCTTTTTCACCGGCGAGGCGGTGAGGTGAGACCGGGTGAGATGGGGAAAAACGAGAATTGAATGGCAAATAAAACATTAAAAAAAAGTTAAAACCGCCTTCAAAAAAAGATCAAAATAATATGTGAAAAACTATTTCGGAAGTCGTTGCCTTTGATTTTTGTTTTAGTTTGATTCGGCATCGATTCCGAAATAGTTTTTTCACATATTATTTTGATCTTTTTTTGAAGGCGGTTTTAACATTTTTTAAAAGTGTTTTTATTTTTCTATTTGTAGTGACATTGATTTTTGAAAAAATGATTTTTCTTATATGCACAATAATTGATTAAGGTTTTGAGATGCTTTCCCTTTGACACCACACTTGTAGCTTGTATCAATAAGTCAGGCCGTCACACTTAACACGTATCGTTCTATATCTTGAAAACTGCTGAACCGATTTTGATGAAACTTGCACTATTCCCTAAGTTGAAGTAAATTTAATCCTCGTATCGGTCAGCGAACAACGCCCTGATTTCTCACCACTGTTTGTGATAGAACTAATGTTGTAAAAATATGTAGGGTATGCATTGATCTAGGGACATCCCTAGACAAACAGTTCTGAACAAAAATCATGCCCCACACGCGGGTATTATCTGTTGCTCACCGCATCAAACGTCAAAGTGAATGTGAGGCTTGTGTTGTGCCCGCACAACACTTGAGTATGACATGTTTAATGTTCGGAACTGCTTCTCTAGACATCATATAGGTCAATGAGGGTATGGTTAAAAGTGTTTTCTTTATTCTCCAATTTCTTACCCCGGTAGCCACTCTGGCTACCTTGTGACAAGAAACATCTGAGAACTTGACCAGACCCACTGTCTACGCCATCTATCGTCTATCATACGCAATGGGAGGTGACAGGTGGAGCGGCGATGAAGACGGCGGCGTCATCTATTGGCAAATTCAGGCAACCGATACATCCGTTCATTCGTGTGATCATTCACTCTTTTTCTTCTTCCAAAGACACAGCACAACCATTGTATTGTAAACGATATTCATTAATTATTAAACGTCTTGTCTAACAAAATAACCGTATCTTCATTCTGAAAGAACAAACCTGATCCTGCACACCCACGGATTGAACCCAGAACCACACGCTTGTGATCACTTGACCAGCAAGACAGATAGGTAAAGGAAAAATAATCTCTAGGCAAAAACAAGGTGTTATCATAAGAAACATCTGAACATCATAATATTAATAAGGTTTTATCACGGTAAGTACCTAGGTACCAATAATAAACAAATGAGAAGCACAAAAATATGGATAACTGCATTTAAAGACAATAATACCAATACAATACTTGTAAGCGACACCGCGAGATAAGTTTTTACTGCACATATTTACAATGTTTAGGTATAATAATGTTATTATCAATCGTTCATATACGAAGATTGCTTTTATTGATAATTGCAATATTGTAAGCAATCTTCATATTATAGTGTGCGTCAATCGCAATGCATTTAACGCAGCAAAGGCCTGTATCTAGAGCAGCGGTTCCCAAATTCGACTGGACTGCGACCCACCTAACAAAACCTTCCGAATTCGGGACTCACCTCGTGGCTGTCATGGAGAAGAAAAGGGTCATAACGATATGAGTAAAGGACTGTTCAAAACATTCAGTTACAATCGAAATATTAATGCAAGAAGTGCTATTTCAATGAGATAATGAGAAGGATGTACCTATTTCGTTCCTATTTTTTGTCTTTATAGCTTTAGCATCAACTTCAATTTCAGTTACTTTTAATCGAAATGAGTGATACGTTCTGTTAGCCCGGTCGGCGGTCGGTCGATGTATCGTCCTATTTTTCAAGATCCACCTAATATTCGCTCGTGGGTCGCGACCCATAGTTTGGGAAATGCTGATCTAGAGGATACCTATTATTATTTATCTACGCATTATCTGGGGTCTTGGAGAAATACATCTAAAAAATTATGTTCACAATAACAGCTTATGATTATGTACATAATTTTAATTTAGGTAGGGGCTTTAGATCTTTAGATAGGTATCTACCTATGCCAAAAATAGTCAAAATTATTTAAACACATTTGGCGGCGTTGCGTCGTACTTAGCACTAGTGTTTAAAATATCAATATTGTAAGTACTTATTGTTTGAACTTTTATCTACATAACCGGCTTATAATGTTCCCAGTCCCACAGCTGGGACTCAGGCCTCCTCTCTGTGAGAGGGAGGGGAGCGTTAATCCGTAATCCACCACGCAGGCCCTGTGCGGTTTGGTGTTTTTAGGGTTCCGTACCAAAATGGTAAAAAAGGAACCCTTATGGTGCGACTTCGTCTGTCTGTCTGTCTGTCTGTCTGTCTGTCACACCTGCTTATTTCAGCAACTACTTATGCTATCGACTTGAAATTTGGAACAGTTATAAAGAATAATTGTTCAACTTTATTGCAAATGAAAAAAATCCATAAATATTTTTATTTTCATTGCAAAAGAGGCCGGAGTGGGGGTCCAAAATTTTAAAGTGGGGATACTAGGTCAAGTGACGTATCATATGAAAGGGCTTGATCTGCACATTTCAAAATATATTTTTATTTTATTTTATGTCTCACAGTTTTCAACATATGATGAAAAATGTCCCAAAAATTACCATTCCCCCCCCCCCCTTATCTCCGAAGTTTGCGGAGCGAAAAATCTGAAATAATTAGGGTTGATAGGAATTGACCCAAATATGGCACCAAAAATAAAACGATGTTCCTAACTAGTACAGTTTTTTGAAAATCATCAAAATTCCTTCACAAACAAACTTAGTTATGCGGTCCGGATTTTTTCACTTTATACGTCCAAATATGATACGGAACCCTCGGTGCGCGAGTACGACTCGCGCTTGGCCGGTTTTTTTGGTTCTAGGGACAGCTTACGACGATTTCCTACACCGTTTTGAGAGCGTTTTTAAATTTTTTATTTAGGATTTTGTTATTATTACTACCTATAGAATAATAATAACATACCAATCTATATCTATATTAATATTAAAAGCTGAAGAGTTTAATTGGTTGTTTGAACGCGCTAATTTCTGAAACTACCAGTCGGATTCTAAAATTCTTTTTGTGTAGGTATATGATAGCCAGATTTATGAGGAATAGTATAATTACGCTATTTAACATCAAGCTACGACCCTTAGAAGCCGAGCAACGGGGGTGAAACCGCGGTGAACAGCTAGTTATCAATTTTTATCAAAATGCAAGCCAGCATTGCATGGATGGAGCCGTAAAATACTCGACAATGTGCGAAACTACATATCAACGAACGTTTGCGGGATGAGGGAGGGAGGAGGGAGGGAGGGAAGAGGGTAGGGGGTTCACATTGCGAAATTTAAACCCAAAACCACCCGCTGCCAAAAAGGTTTGAGAACTTGTGACAGACGGACACACCAGGTCCATACATTTTTTCGTGCTGTCCATTATTTTTTTCATTCTGACGTCTGGAATTCTAATCCTATGGTTTCAGAACAAACCAAGTTCACGATGGTGAAACCAGCTTATAACGCAGTACACTTGTACATGGACGAGGTCGGATCTAGTTTAGTGGCAAAGACCGGGATCTCTTCAGACAGACATCACATTGGCAAGCTTATACTACACAGCTTGAAAGATGACCCTGATTTTGTGTTACAGGTATTTCCTATTAATATTATTTTTGAATATTTTGTACGTCATTTCTTTGCACGGCGGAGCCCTTGGCCCTACGCACGCCGCTCCAAGGTTCAGAACTCTGTGGAGTCCTGACCTTTGGGAAATGTGCATGGGGCCGAAGCCAACACCTAGAAGCCCTTTATGACAACTTTAATAAAATGTAATTGTGGCATAGACGGCGATTATCCCTCTATGCACTAAAGGAATGCAGCACCCAAAGACAAACCCCAGCTTGTGCAGGACTATTGCAAAACTTGGCGAAAAACTACATGGGCTATTGTGATGAGGTGGTAGTTGGTTATGGGGAACTATTGTAACCTATGGCGCCTGAAGAAACAATATTATAGACACACGTAAAAATGGCAGACGGAGACTTGCCAACTCACTAACCCCCCAAAAATTGTTGATTGGGTCGCAACAAGAACGTGAGCGGCTGAAGGGTTCGAAGAGGCTTCGCTAGACTTTAAACTCAGATCACATATTCAATAGATAATTAATATTGTCATTATCAGAATCGATTGTATCAAAAGAAATGAAAGACCATCTCCCGTTATTGCCACTCATCAATTTAATCGTAATCGTCATAATCTTGATGTTTTCTTCAACCATATTTCACTATACTCCCAAGATCAAGGCAGTCAAGTACAACTTATGTTATTATGAGCTTAACACTGAGATGCAGAACTTACAGGTCATAATCGGCCTATAATGTTCCCACTGCTGGGACACAGGCCTCCTTTCTGTGAGAGGGAGTGGGTAGAACAGGTCATTAAGTTTTAAAGGATACTTTAACGATAGAAATTGAATTATTAAAGTCTCCATTAAAATTTAATTATCTTTCTGCAACTGATTGCAGAATGATAATTAAATTATTCAATTTCTATCATTAAAGTATCCTTTACAACTTTCTTACTTACCTACAGCCTATCAAAATGATTTTAATAGGCTGTTATTATTATTCTCAACCAGCGTACATAGAAATAGAGCAATTCTTCCTCATGTCAACCAGTCACACACAATATTAGGTATAGTAATAGCTAATGTGAAATTTGGGAGCAATTATTATGATCAAGTTTTCCAAAATCAAGCTATCTGAGGAATCTGATAAGTTTTACATAACTGTGGAAACATAAAATAGGGGTAAATAAATTGTTGATGGATTAACGATGGAATATTTAGATGAAGCAGTATCTAAGATAAAGATAATTAATATCTAAAACATAATTTTTATGTAACTATATCCTTCTAAGAAGAAAGCAACATCCACATTCTATCATTACACAGATCGATGGAGCGACAGGAGAATCGGAAACCAATGGCTCGGCTTTAGACAGAAGTATCCGATGCGCTATCTCTCTTGCCAACATGGGACTGAAGAAAGGTGACGTCATGGTGATAATGGCACCAAACCACTTAGATTTCTGCATACCCCACAACGCAGCGTTGTTTCTTGGTATTATGGTGGCGTGTATCGATGCTACTTTATATGTCAGTAAGTATAATTTGTTTGTTCTACAAATGGGTCTGTTTCTGTGAAAGTTAGAAGAACATGAATAATATGTGATTTTTTCAACATGATAGGCTGCAGCATCATACGGTGCTATACTATAATTATAGTATTGGCTTTGTATGGTGCGCTATACTATATAGCATACGCTGTACTATATAGTATAGCGTAGTCTGAAGACAGCTTAATTAACAATCGCTGTAATTGACTATGGCTGTAGGTAATTGTCAAATTTTATATATCGGCCCGGACGACAATTTCATACTGACTTACATAGGCAAGAAACAACCCATCCCTAGTGTTAGAATTTCCTGATAAAAGCAAGACATCATAAGAAGATTTTCTCTGCTTTTGTAATTTTATGTACGCAACAGCAAAAAAGTTTCACGTTTTAGATGAACTTGAACAACTGTTCCACACCAATCGTCCGAAGATAATTTTCTGCCAAAGCGAAAAGACGACGGACATAGAGAAGGCACTGACCTTGTCCAAAGTAGATTCTAAAATTGTGTCCTTTGATGAGGATAGTAACCATACTACACTGGCACAACTCCTGGAAAACAAAGCTGATGAGGCGGTGAACAGCTTTCAGTAAGTAATGAATGTAATGTTCATCCTGAGGATGCGCTGTGTTGAGACCGGGAGACCTGCTTGTCCCCTAAGCTGTCGGCTCAGCGAATACTCATTTTAAAGGGTCAGTAACGCGTATGTGATACTTAGGGGCTATTTCACCAACCTATCATTATCTGTTCATTAAGCTAATGTGATCTTTAAACTATTCAATACCGAAAAATTGCGTTTCACCACCTGCCAATAGTGTTAATGACAACATTATTGAAGTGAAATTTACTAATAGTCACCTTTAGCTTATAGCTCACCTTTAGCTATTGATAGGTTGGTGAAATAGCCCCTTATAGTGTTGCAAGTTTTTCATACACGTTAACCGCTTGTATTGCCATTAGGCGGATCGTACCTGTCTGCCACCATCCTCGTATAAAAAAGTAACTTTTTAGATTATAGCAAATAAGATTTTACGGCTTCATTTCCAACCTCTTTCATTCCCTAATTTTAATTAAATGTAATATATATAATAATATTAACTTCCAGACCAACAGACTTTGATCCTGGGAACACAGTAGCTTACCTGACATCTACCAGTGGAACCACAGGAGTGCCAAAGACAGCCATGCTTACACACAAGAACTTGGCAATCTCAGTACCCTATGTTTGGTAAATATGCGATGCGATACGATAAAATGTAGTTACACGTATGATGTTGAAACGTGACCAAAGGGCAATAATTATATAATCAACAACATGTTAAATAGAAAGAGACAATAACACATATAGGCAACTTTTACTAGGTGTGAGAAGACCCCGAAAACGCGGAAAAAAAACGTGTGGGGTCAGGGGACCCCCGTCAGGAACGAAGTTCCAAAATTTTCCGAGAATTTTATCTAACTAGCTAACCAAAGGTTTATCCTTTATCGAATATAAGAATCGAGTCACGCAAAATTTGATTAGGTATGAAGCAATGTCACAAAATTATTCAATTACTCCTTCGCGCGTTGATTTACATCGTGTTATCTCTGAAACTATTTGTCTGTATAAAATACTTTAAACCCTAAAAATCATCTCCATTAAATATTTGAGACGATGAAACTACTTATTTGGAAAGTTAAACATTGCTTAATTACCCGACTGCGCGACGCAAAGGAGGGTAATGTGTTTATCAGTCTATGTATGTATGTATGTTTGTTTCTATGTGGCGTTCTAGAGACCAAATGCGTAGGCCGATTTTGATAATTCTTACGTCAATCGATTCGTCTTAACCTTGCGAGTGTCACTAAAGACATAACAGTAATCAAAATTCACCACAGCGACAACCAGACGCCATATAAAAAAAAGTTGATGAACTATGTCAAATAGGGTGTCGTTGAATAGGTATTTTAAAATCATCTTTAGGTTCCTTTTATCATTTTTCATTTTAAATAATAGTTTAGGAAATATAACGATTTAAATTTGTTTAACAAAGCAATTATTCTCGCCACGATATTAACTCCCTCAATGAAATGACTAGATTGCGAAATTTACCATCTCATAACGAAGTCAATGAATCGTAACTAAAAAGTATAAAATAAAAAATAATAATTTAAAGAAAAACAAAAAACCCGACTGCGTAAAAACTAATTTTACAAAATACGTAAAAACTAAAAAGAAAGAAACAAGCCCAGTAGTTTAGAATTCTGCTAAGTAATACTAAATAACTACACAATTGAAATAGTTTTATAATCGATACACACATAAAACAAATCATAAATTCTAATGTTACCAATCAAATCTTCCCAAGGGGGACTGTGAGTCGTTCTGTTCTGCATTAGAATTTATGATTTGTTTTATGTGTGTATCGATTATTTATTTTGTAAAATTAGTTTTTACGCAGTCGGGTTTTTTGTTTTTCTTTAAATTATTTTATTAATATTTTTAAAACATTAAAACAGATTTTGTGATTAAATATAAAAGTTAGATGTATAGTAACCGGATGTTTTTTATAGACCTATTTAAGGCCAACGGTTTTGTAATACATTGTTTTCACATATACCAAACGACTTGGGCAGTGTACGCGTAAATAACCCTTTTTACCCGACTGCGAGACGCAAAGGAGGGTAATGTGTTTATCAGTCTATGTATGTATGTATGTATGTATGTATGTATGTATGTATGTATGTATGTATGTATGTATGTTTGTTTCTATGTGGCGTTCTAGAGACCAAATGCGTAGGCCGATTTTGATAATTCTTACGTCAATCCATTCGTCTTAACCTTGCAAGTGTCACTAAAGACATAACAGTAATCAAAATTCACCACAGCGACAACCAGACGCCATATTGTCAAAATGAAAAAAAAAAAAGTTGATGAACTATGTCAAGTGGGGTGTCGTTGAATAGGTATTTTAAAAGGTTTTAGGTTCCTTTTATCATTTTTCATTTTAAATAATAGTTTAGGATATATAACGATTTAAAGTTGTTCAACAAAGCAATCATTCTCGCTAATTCTTACTTATCCTCAAAACCTATCATGTGGGGTATCAAAATGAAGGGCTCGAAAAGAAGATTACGAAAACATACATTAAAAACTAAAAAGTGAAAAATAAAAATAGTAAATTAAAAATTAAAAAAACCCGACTGCCAAAAAACAACTAAAAAGTTCAAAACAAGAGCACTTTTCAAGCAGTCTGATGCAGTTGGTGGCATAAAATCTAAGATTTAACACAAATAATTGCCACCAACTGCATCAGACTGCTTGAAAAGTGCTCTTGTTTTGAACTTTTTAGTTGTTTTTTGGCAGTCGGGTTTTTTTAATTTTTAATTTACTATTTTTATTTCCGACTTCCTTAATAAAAACCGTGACAGCTCGGCTAATATACATAACACATTTATAAATTATACACAAAAACCTTTCTCGGAAATGTGTTTTTGACCTAATCGATATAGACCGAAGCCCGCGTGCTAATTTGTTGAATAGGTATAAAAGCGAAATGGCAGAAAACGTGATCGCCGTCATCGCTTACTCCCAGTTCACTCGTACGTAACCTGCGTAAAGGAACTCCGTTCCAAAAATTTGCTGTTCCATACATTTTGTCGATACCTATATGTGAGCATAAATGTTTCATACAATTGTGTTCACATAAATCGAAAAACTTAAACCCCCGCAAATGACGTTCAGTTACAACAAAAAACATTTTTTTTCTCCAGGATAGGCCTCTCAAAGTTTCCAAAACCAACAAGGCTGGGGATAATTATATCGCCAGCGCAGTGGCTGTCAGCTGGCTTCCACTACCTCTTCTCCTCGATCCTCAAGTATCCGCGGCTGCAGACATCAGCACCTGTCACTCCAGAACATTTCGCGGATCTTGTTAATAAATATAGGGTGAGAATTCAATGAAATTGGTTCCTTCAAAATCCTGTCTGAGAAGAGCTGCTCCAGATTTGAGCGAGATATTACACTGTGCCCTGCATTATAATATCTCGCTCAAATCTGGAGCAGCCCGACTAAGGAATTAGCTCCACCTTACAGAATACCACAGCCAAATAACGCAACTCTTCGGTAGTAGGTACTATTGTGTTCCTTTGGTGAGTAAAGGTCGCCAAAGCTACTGAGCATACGCTGTGTTAAAAACGCTGTCCTGCTTGTCCTCTAAGTTGTCGGCACAGCGAATCCTCATTTTATAGAGTTGGAACGGTGCAAGTGATACTCAGTGTTGCAAGCGTTTCAAAGGGTTCGGTAACTGCTTATCATCAGGCGGCCGTACGTTTGCTAGCATAAAAATAAATAAATCCTCGACATCTTGTAGAAAAAGAATTCAATTACCAATAAAGTCTTCGTTTGTGCCAATAACACACATACTTGATACTACTATCATTCCTGAACACGTGTGGCAATTTTAGCATTATTCAAAGCAGGTATTAGGAAACCCATGTTCAGCATTGGTTTCAATAGATCGCCAATAGACCGCTACTATCCATGTGTGTGTGTACTATCCATCAATACCCGGTTTTGTCAACATTGTCTTCCTTAACTCTTAACTCCCTTTCTCTTTACTCGAAGCTTTAGTAGTCTTTTTCGAGCAGCGCTAATTAGTTGACCTGTTCGCAAAGACATATATAAATACATTAATACATTTATTCCAGTTAATAGTACATATTTTTGATGTGTTTGTAATCCACAGCCTACCTACGTCCTCTGCAGCCCCGTTCTGATGACAAACTTAGCAGAACATGCAAAATGTGACTTTTCCAGCTTCGAGTACATGACCTTAGGAGGCAGTTTTGTGTCGCAAGAGCTTATTGATCAAATGAAGGTAAATAAAAAGTATCTAGCAAAATTACCAAATTGTGGGCACAAATATTATGGTTAGCATCAAATAAAAACCCAGAGCTGAATGTGCACCTAGCCTATTAGAGCCATGCTAAACGGGCGGTTCTCCGCTTGCAAACTGCAGCAGACATTTATTACATACAACTTGTACGGTGCATACTTACACTATACGGTTTCCCTCTGGGATTCTCAGGTGCAAGGAAATCAACCGCAGCCGACAGCGGCTAACTGTATCTTCAAATTAAACGATGGCGGTTTCCCGCGATTACTTCATTCTGCGCTAAAGCGTCTGCAAGAATGGTAGTTTTGAGCTCGTCAGACACGTGTTATAACCGCCCGTGACTAATGGGCTTAACAGAAGACCACAATCCATGTAGTTTGATTGTCTTGAACCTCTCGTGTACACGACCTTTAGCAAAGATCGTTTTTTAGCGGTCTTCACCCATTTGCTGGTGGACTGCAAACTCTGATCTAATCAATGTTCCTTTTATTTATTCACCTGGAACAATTAATTTGACAATACGTTGCAACTTTTTATATTCTTCATTTTATTTTGCAGAAACTGACGAAAACAGAAGAAATATACATTATGTATGGTATGAGTGAGCTGGGGGGACCAGCCTTCTTTCACGACTTTCTACCAGCACCAGGGTCCTGCGGTAGACCTCTTGGTTCCTTAGAAGCCAAAGTAAGTATTCATCTTGTGGTTTTAAGCTTTTCTAAAGTCATCCTAACCTATGTGTTGCGACCTGCCTTTGACCGCAGCAGCTTTGACTAATGCATGGTGAGGTACCCATTCTACTTACTGTAGCGCAGGTCTGATCCTTATAGCAATCCTAGGTGGGCCTATATCCAGCAGTAGTCAGTCTTTCGGCTGAAATTGAGGCAGTCGGCTGTCAAACGCAAGTCTATGACAAAACAAAATGATGATGCATCTAATGAGGATTTTATTTTAATGATCCTGAGCATATCATGGAAAAAACAAGATAAAAAATATCATAATATTAACTTCTTTCAGATAGTTAACCCTGCAACCAATGAAGAAATTACTGAACCTAACGCTCCAGGAGAATTATGGTTCAGAGGCCCAAATGTCTTCCAAGTAAGACATAGTAAATGTTTTTTTTAAGTAGAACGCGAGACATGATATTACTTTACATCTAAACCTTTCCAGGGTTACCACAACAACCCTGAGGTGACAAGAGAGACGTTGACAGAAGACGGCTGGCTCAAGTCTGGTGATATTTTCTACAGGGATGAGTGCTGGAATGTGTTCTATGTGGAACGGCTTAAGTCGTTGTTGAAGTACAAAAACCACCAGGTGAGCTGAATCGTGATGACTTAAAGACGCTGTTCCATCTGCGTAGGATATATGTGCACACATCTACGCGTGTATTAACCCATATCATGCCATTCATGACCAATCGGAGCGTATTTAATTCCGGGCACTCGGGGAAGCGGACAACGTTCAAGCGGTAGACTAGATTTAATTGCGGGCACCCCGGTGCCCAGACGACACAGTATGAGTCGTCATAAGATATTGCACCCGTGCATAGTCATTTAGCAGTGGCGGTCCGAGGGGGGGAGTCGTGGGGGTCATGCCCCCCCTCAAAATCGTACAAAAATGTGCGAAACACGGTAATTCGCGGTATAGCGTGGCGGCACTAATCGGTATGACCCCTTAACCAAAGTTTTCGGCTGCGGTATGACCCCCAAAGTCGTCGGCTGCGACCGCGCCTTCATAGCTGTGCGCAGCAATGGAATAGCGGCTCACGTAGGTATTTGACAAAAAAGGAGAAAAGTCAGTTTTCTTTGTATATGAACACTAAATACTTATCCTTGCATGTCGCAATAAACTGCAGAAAGTGTTAAGTAGAAGGTGGAGTTCGCGTTGCCTACAGGCTGGTCTATTTCGTGTCAAGTTTTCTCCAAGAAATCCATTACTAAAGCTGGAAATAGGTAGACAATTTGCTGACACACCCTACAATCCAAAGAAGGTTCAGTAAATATTATCAAGAAATATTTTAAGGCAAAACACAATTGCAGGTGTCTCCAATAGAAATCGAGATGGTGATAATGAAACATCCTGGAGTGATGCACGTGGCGGTGACAGGGATACCTGACAAAGAGTGCGGGGACCTGGTAGTGGCGTGCGTTGTTTCAAAACCTGGATCTAACCCTACAGCACAGGAGATTAAGGACCTGGTGAAAGGTAAAAACATTTGTTGTAACATTTGGTGTACGCACCACTCGCCCCTGAGCGCCTAAGTGTATCCAATCGCTCCCTTGAAAATTAGATACTCAAACTCGCCACCGATTGTTAATAGATTAAAAGTACAGTCATTTGCCTCCAGAGATCACACAAGGCCAAGTAAGGCCCGCAGAAAGATGAATTCATTATGAAATCCACTCAAATCTGTATGGCTCTTTCCTCTAAAGGCCATTCCAGACTCACCTGCATGGTCCTTGCATAGTTTCATTTTAATTTGTCTGGACTTTAAAAGAGACTGACCTTTGAGTTTGTTTCGGTATTTCTTCTCAAAGGTAGTCAGATAGGAAACACCGACCTCATCTAGTTTAAAAATCAAAACAATTCTTGACGTGTAAAAGTGTTACCTGTAACCTATACAGAATAAATATCATTTCATTTCATTTCAAATGATAAATGATATTTTTCTTTTGCCTTCCTTCCTTCACCAAGCCTATTTAAAAATTTGTACTACAAAATGTTATCGACCGCAAGTTTACGGGTCCGTTGTAAATGAGCTCTATTTCCTTTTTTCACGGAATAGGTCGAACTTCCAATCAAGTCAACCTCTTTAGACGCACTTTGTCAGTATGGAGTATCTATGTCACAAGTAGTATGATCTATCTAGTACCTGGGTTCCTAACCAGCCGGCCTAGCATGACCACGATAGAAACGGGTTTTGTCTACATAGAAATAGACAAAGTGACAGATTGTAGAAACATTTCTACGTTTTATGAATGAAACGGTAGAAATGTTTCTACAATCTGTCACTTTGTCTATTTCTATGTAGACAAAACCCGTTTCTATCGCGGTCATGCTAGGCCGGCTGGGGGTAAAACAGCTATTCTGCGGGGGTAGTACGATTATCAATATAATGTTATAATAATAATATATATAATATAATATAATAGTTATAATAATAATCATTAAAAACTAAACATTAAAAATACGCGAATGCAAAACAATACCAATTTTCACACTGATCATTAATTCATGAACTGCAATTTGTTGTGCAATTTATTGTGATCAATGAAGACTTTTTCATGTGATAACATTTCAAAGGCAGGGGGGAGGGGAACATGAGGGGTAAAATGAGTTTCTCTAATAGGTCATAGGCTCAGATCATAAAAACAAGGAGATATGCCATCATAGCAAATTAGTACGGGAACAACTGTCGCCACTTTTAGAACATTTTTCGACACAATTATCTACAAGCGCTCTTTGAGAATAAAAAGATCTCCCACACATTAAAAAATCCGCACATCCTCAATCTGACACTGTTAATCGTCACTTAACACTAGCACTAAACTAAAACACTGTATGTATATCATCGATCGTGTTCGGTTCGTTGCCAGCGTGTACTTTTTATATACGGTCAATGTGACCGTATGAAAGCGTCAAGCTCAATAGCGCCTTGGCACATCTCCCTTGTTTCTATGATCTGAGGACAAAGGGGTAGCAAGATTGAAAAGGTTAGGAACCAATGATCTAGTACCTAGCTAGAAAACCCCGTGTCACAAGTTCCTGGTGATACCTCTGCCTGTCTATTATTCTGTACCAACACGCCGCCTGAGTTCACCGCGAGAACTGCCAATTTGTTTGCGAACGTTGGAGGGAGAATGTCACGGTGAGATTCTCCCTTGAACGTTCGCAAACACATTCGCAGTGATATTACGCGGCGAGTTGGTACAGAATATCATCAGGCAAAAGTATCATCAGGAACTTGGCAGACAGGCTGGTGATACATAACTCTGATTTTAGAAAATCATCATAATAATTAATTACTATGTTCTCTTCTCAGAATCGCTGACCGACACCAAACAACTAAGAGGGGGCGTGATTTTCGTGGATCAACTACCAATCACCAGCTCATCGAAGATTAACAGGCAGAAACTTCTAGAACTAGTGGTCACCTCGCCAAGAGAATAACATTTTAAAGTATGACCCCTAGATTTTTGAGAATAAATTACAGTATAATATTATACATAATTACCAGGTACCTATTTCCAAATAAAAATGTATTTTTTTTTTCATTGAAATAGCATTTTAATTTGTGGTTACATCACATCTTCTATGAAAAGGATCTTGTTACACATAATTATGATTTTTTAAACACTCAAGTAGGAAAAAAATATGTCTTCAAATTCTCATGAAAATCAATTCTGTAATTACACCGGCGCCGGCGGGCGGTTGTAGAAAGGTAGGGTACCTACTTCAAACCCAACAAAGCTGGTTGGCGGCAAAAATAAGTATGAAAAACCTTATTAGTAAAGATAATGGCTTTTAAATTGTACAATCTTTTAAAGGGGATGGACTGTATTCCGAGATACAGGTTACCACCTAGTTCGGATGCAGAGGTTCCCAAATCAAGTTACGAAGTAGTCTAAGTCTTTAAATTGAGTCATGTTTATTTGCTTTGTAACTGTGTGTGTAATTTTGGTGAAATAAATTTATTATTATATTATTATTAATACTTATCGCCTCCAAAAAATTCACAAAGGTAGGTAATGTTGAGTGAAATACTGAAATAGTTTCAGTTTTTTGGTTTGATTCGGCACCGACTTCTGAAACTGTGTCACACAATATTAATAAGTACCGTACCGTATACCAACTTATGTACCTATATTATGATCTTTTTAGGGTTCCGTACCAAAATGGTAAAAAAGGAACCCTTATGGTGCGACTTCGTCTGTCTGTCTGTCACACCGGCTTATTTCAGCAACTACTAATGCTATTAACTTGAAAGGACGTCGGCAGTTTTAGGCTTGATATGGTACAGTAATAAAAGCTTAACCAAAAATAAAAATATATTTTAATTGTTCTTTGCCTAATTTATCTTAGAGATTAAGAATTGGAATCAAAAATCGAAATAAATAAGAAATAAAATGATTATGCCATTGACATTTTGAAAAAACCACTAAAACAAAAACGGGTGCATGCTGGCTGGCGCGTGCTTCCACAGAATATCATGGTGACAGCAACTAAAACCTTTGAATTGAGAACTCATTAGTCCGGCTGTACTTCACTGGATCATTCACACCATACTTAACCTCACTGTCAGAAATACGAAGATTTCTCTTTAACCCAATTACGTACAAAAACAAATAAAAAATGAATTTAAATACTCTTGAAATACTCGATCACACCAAACTAATTTCATATCTGTACCGACTTACACAATCTGAGGCCCAGCGTTCTATGGGCGTCTGCCAGTGCCCTTTGGAATAGTTATAAAGAATGCTTGTCCAACTTTATTGCAAATGAAAAAATTAAAAAATATATTTATTTTCATTGCAAAAGGGGCCGGAGTGGGGGTCCAAAATTTCAAAGTGGGGTTACTGGGTCAAATGACATATCATATGAAAGGGCTTGATCTGCACATTTCAAAATATATTTTCATTTAATTTTATGTCTCACAGTGTTCGACATAATGATGAAAAATGTCTGAAAAAATACCATTCCCCCCCCCCTTATCTCCGAAGTTTGCGGAGTGAAAAATCCGAGTTGATAGGAATTGACTCAAATATGGCACCAAAAATAAAACGATGGTCCTAACTAGTACAGTTTTTTCAAAATTATCAAAATTCTTTCACAACAAACTTAGTTTTGCGATCCGGTTTTTTTCACTTTATACGTCCAAAACTGATGCGGAACCCTCGGTGCGCGAGTACGACTCGCACTTGGCCGGTTTTTTGAATAATAAAATAACTTTTTTTTATTTTTTCTTTTGGGTGACACACGTTATTAGGTAGGTACAGCAATAGCAGTACCACTAACTAAACCTACATAGGTACCACTTTTTTCTGTGAATGAATACACCATCTGAACTAAATATCGTTTGAAGCTGGTTATATAACTAATCGACCAAGGTTAATATTTATTTAACCGATGTTCGATTGGTCGTTGACTCTGACCTTCGGACGTTTATGCGATGGAATAATTACGAGTAGGTAAGTACCTATTAAGGAAGTTGAGATAGATTAGGTAACTAGTTGAACAATAAAACGTTATCTATTCTTTGGTAGAATAGAGATAAAATATAGAGATAGAATTGGTCATGCTAAGTTAGCAGTTTATAACCAAAATCTACATACTTAGCCAGAATCGCAGGCATAAGCTAGTTTTTAGGGTTCCGTATCAAAATGGTAACAAAGGAACCCTTATGGTGCGACTTCGTCTGTCTGTCTGTCTGTCACACCTGTTTATTTCAGCAACTACTAATGCTATCGACTTGAAATTTGGAACAGTTATAAAGAATGCTTGTCCAACTATATTGCAAATGAAAAAAGTCAAAAAATATTTTTATTTTCATTTCAAAAGGGGCCGGAGTGGGGGTCCAAAATTTCAAAGTGGGGTTACTAGGTCAAGTGACATATCATAAGAAAGGGCTTGATCTGCACATTTCAAAAAATATTTTCATTTTATTTTATGTCTCACAGTTTTCGACATATGATGAAAAATGTCTGAAAAAATACCATTCCCCCCCTTATCTCCGAAGTTTGCGGAGCGAAAAATCTGAAATAATTAGGGTTAATAGGAATTGATCCAAATATGGCACCAAAAATTTTTGCGTAAAAAACTGTACTAGTTAGCTAGTACGGTTTTTTCAAAATCATCAAAATCCCTTCACAAACAAACTTAGTTATGCGGTCCGGTTTTTTTCACTTTATACGTCCAAAAATGATACGGAACCCTCGGTGCGCGAGTACGACTCGCACTTGGCCGGTTTTTTTTAAGAACTGTTGATAATATCATTAACTTATTATCAGTAGCAGGAATTTAAACTAAATACAATTTATGTTTGCCTTCAGACGTTGCCTACTTTACAACGAGATTACGTCTACTTGATAAGACACAAACTGATGTCAAAATCGCGTGTTTGAAGATAGGTAATAGAAATTAAAAGTGTCTGTCTTCGTAAACTTATATTCGCCCGTTACCAAAACCCTAATACGAGTACCCTACCCATTTTTAGTAGGTAGGTATGTGTTTTTCAGGGCAAATGTTTGCAACAGCTGAATCAATTTCGACGGGACTTTCCCAGGCAGTTAGAGAAAATTGTAAGGACTGATCTAGGCTACGTTTTATCCCGAAGGTATTTAGGGTTCCCGCGTAAAAAAATAAAAACTATTGAAATATCAGGATTATAAATGGGCAATCCACCGGGTTTTTTGGTAAACACCCGATAAACACCCGTTAAACCCCCATAACACCCATTTATTGGGTGTTTATAAGGCTCGACCGAGATCTCGGTCTCGGTCTCGGTCTCGGCATTCTCGGCCACAAATTCAACCGAGAAATTTGTCTCGGTTCTCGGCTAGTTATAGCCGAGATTCTCGGTCATGGCCGAGATTGTAACTTTGTTCGGATTGGCATTCAAATTTTGCCGCGCGCGGCCACGCGCCGCAGCGCGAAGTCGATTGGTGTAAGTGCATGAGAGAGCTGAATTCTGATTGGTTGAAGTCTCGGTTGCCGAACTTCGGCCGACCGCCTTCGCTCCGTTCGTGCAGTATTCGAAATAATAATTTGTTGTTTATGTTTACAATAGTAACATGATGAAAGTTTGTTAATGCAGTAAATTAAAATAAGTTCTTTTTTAAGGATTGTGTTGCTAGTTGCTGTGATTTCTTGTTGTTGATACTTGTAAATTGATTAATTACACTGGTTTGGTGAAAGCAAGATCATTACTAACCTACCTACTTAAAGTTTTGCGGTGGAATATAGAGTGGGTAAGTGGTTTTAGGAATAATATACGTAAATTAAATAAATATATTTTACAGATTGATAGGGTTTTGTGACTTAATGCGTATGTATTTTGCTGATATTACGTAAGGTACAATTAAGATACTAAACATAAACAAACATGTTTCGTTTGTCGATAGGTACCTACAGCAATTGCAAAGCTTTTTGCTAAAATCAAATACCTACGTTACCTATTTAGCAAAGCTGGACAATTGTATGACGAGAGGCGCCACTCTTTGAAAGGCGAAAATGCCGAGAAATTGCTTTTTTTATGTTATAATATGATGTTATTTAACTTTGATTATAAATAAATTAAATAGTTAGTGCTGTATTAAAAAGTTAATTTTTTTTTCACGCTATGTCTATTCTCGGCTCTCGGTCTCGGCCGAGATAGTATTATATTCTCGGTCTCGGTCTCGGTCTCGGCCGAGAACGAAAAACCCATCTCGGTCGAGCCTTAGGTGTTTACCAAAGAAAAGCCGGTGGATTGCCCATCAATCAGAATTTTACGCGGATGAAATCACACTTGATAATAAATGTAGCAGGCCTAATAAATACTTTAGGAGTGTGTGTCATATGTTTAAAGTTGTGAATGTGTGAGTGTGAATCTGTTGACCGCATGGAGAATCAGTCGCAAACTCGCGAGGCTCGCGAGTGATGAAGTGGTCGGGATATCTATTATTAGTTCTACATAAAATTCTTTATTAGATAGGTAATTCAGTTTTGCAGTGCGTAATCATAAGTAACATTTTAGTTTTAATTGTAATATTGTATCTAATAATTTCGTTTGAATTATGGCGGAGTTTTCTTTTAAAAATGAAATCATCGATAATTACCTAAGTGAGTTTACTTCGCAAATAGTTTCTGAGACTGGAATACCTAGTGATAAGTACCATCTCGGTAAAATTGTTTTGCGGAGTATCAAGGATGATCCTGACTTTGTTATGCAGGTAACAATTTACATCTTTATTAATGCCTACCCACATAAGTTTTTTATCGTATATGTATAAGTATAGCATCGTTTTACCAAGAAAGAAAACGTTGCCTAATAACTATGTAGGTACTGCTTTCAATTTGTTCATTTTTCAAAATACGGGGATTTTCGGTATCAAAGTTTGGCTAAAACCGGGATCCCGGATTTTTTAAAGATTTTATTTTATTTTAACTTTATTGGCTCACCGACAATTGTTTACACTTAAAATACCTACCACAAAATGTTGTTTCCTCTCACAAAGAGGAGTTATAATAATACAGCGAGGCCGCACACGTCAGGTAATCCGGTCCGGTAATCGGACTGGTTACCGTGCTGGTTACTCCGTGTGTGTGCTACCCCGATCATGAGTTTTGTTGACGTGTAGTTTCGTTAACGTAAGCATATTTTGAATTGAAAATACACGTTTCTTACACAATATTTATATAAATTAAATACTTCATTAACTTCTCTGTATTTTTTAAAATGTGCAAATTGAATAAAATTTTATCAAAATGTTCCAGGACTGCTGTATTTTAAATTCAAAATATGCTTACGTTAACGAAACTATACGTCAAAAAAACTCATGATACTCTCTAGTACCTACCTAAATAGTATGTAATTGACACCCGGATACGACAGCCGGGTCTGGTAATCGGACTGGGTTACCTGACTTGTGCGGCCTCCCATAACAGTGGAAAAATTATAGGCTGATTAAGATGAAAACAACCTGCCTCTTTCTGGCTGACGAGAAGACTATTTATTCCAACAGATTGATGGAGCAACTGGGGAATCAGAAACCAACGGATCGATGTTAAGAAGAAGCGTACAATGCGCCACCAGCTTCAGGAACATGGGATTAAAAATCGGTGACGTCATGGTTCTGATGGCACCTAACCACCTGGACCAAGCTGTTCCATTATATGCTGCTCTGTATCTTGGAATCATAACCGCAGCTATTGACAGGACCCTTGGAGTTAGTAAGTAGATGATTTTTTGTGGCCCAGCTAGGGCTGCTATTTGTCCGTTTTCCGGGATTCGACCTAGTTTGCGAAGGCTTCCGGAGGACGTCCGGGGGGGTTCTCAAAAATTGTCCGGATAAAAGTCTCACGCCCGTCGCGTTACCAATTTCTTTCGATTTCTATTCCAGTAATTTGTTCTACGTTCACACACAAATAATTATGACTTTAGTACGAATACAAACAGCTTCTTTTTTTTTTTTTTTTAATACTTCCAAGGGCGTCCAGCGAAAAAATCCAGTTTTGTATAAACATGCAGAGGTTTATTTTTAATTTTGACCAGTGTCGAGGTGATGGCAGCCCTAGGCCCTAGGTCATCACCTAAGGATATCTGTAATGTCAGTCCCGGCACCATCGCAGGTTTGTTATCTATCCTAGGGACAAAGTTGAAATGTCTCATGCACTTATCTGTAGGTAATTATACCGCCACTTTTTCAAAGTAAAACATAGCAATGCTTCTTAGTATCAGAATAATTATATAAATTTTATTTACCTATCTTCTATACTCTATTATAAAATTGTAAAAATGCCGTCTGTACATTGAAGATATTCTAGAAAAAACAGTCGGGATAGGGTTACTGGGACGTAACCTTACCCAATTTTTTTTTTTTTTAATTTTTGTCTGTTTGTCTGTTTGTGCGCGCATCACGCAAAAAGTACTGAACGGATTTTGATGTGGTTTTCACAGTTCGATAGCTTAGGGTCGAACTTAAAATCTAAGCCACGTTTTATCTGATTCCGCTGAAAAAAACCAGAGATACAGCTTGACCTCTTGGTAGTACTAGCCACGCTACACTACGGAGGTCATTTAAACTGGTCAGTTCATTGTAGTCCACGCCAAAAGTCTAGTTTATTTATAAAACACGTTAACAACATCTTAACAGCTAACGCCAAAGCGATGTTTAACTTAAGACTATAAAACATATGAATTGAACGATAAAATTAATCATACACTATTTTCTATGAACTTTTGTGCCATCTCTGTGAACTAGGAAATTAAAGCAAACACCTTTATACGAAACACTGGTGCCGATTCTGTTATTTACCAACTAAACTAATTTAGTCTCATTACGTCTCTTTCTATTAAAAAATATGAGAAAAGGATAGAAGATATTTAATCCAGTCAAATTATTCCACTTGAATAGTTTTGTTGTCAATTTAGTCGTAATCGCAATTTCCCGTAAATGACAAGGGCGTAGACTAATTTGACAGTTCTAAATATTTTCTGGCTTTTTTCAATGTTCTTTGTAAGAAAGAGATGTAGTGTGATTAAAATTAGTTTAGTGCGACGTTCAACAGAATCAGCACCACTATGTATTTTTTTACATTAACAATAATTATAGTACCCACACTTTGGTAGACAGAAATAACTAGAAACTCAGGGGTGAGTAGTTCGCTGCAAATACGGGTCTTCAGGTCTTCAGGTAATGTGGCTGGAGAACTTAACTGGTGGTCAGTCGCTGGATCAAGACGCGCCACCTCGCGACGCTTTATATAGCCGTAGACCCCGCTCATCGGCTCAGACGGGGCGGCTACCAACAACACCGTCACAGTTATTACTGTGACGGTGTACCGTCCGACCGAGTACCTATCACATGGGCGTTGCCGACCCTTTAAAATGACGATTCGCTGAGTCGACAGCTTAGGGGTGCAGATATTAATCTGTGGGGTGCAGCAGGACCCCCCCCTGTCAACACAGCGTATCCTCAAGAGCTCTGGCGACCTTACTCACCACAGAAACACAACACTAACGAAGAGTAACGTTATTTGGCTATGGTAGGTATTTTGGTGGTATTTTCCCAGTCGGGGCAGTCGGGCTTCTCCACATTTAAGCAAAATATTCCGCTGTGCCCTGACTTTTTTAGCTAGCTAGGTAATATTACAGTATTTTTCAAGTGTATTTTTGTTACCAGATGAATTGAAAGATACCTTCAACATTAGCAAGCCCAAAGTCATATTCTGCCAAAGCGAAAAGGTGCAAGATGTCCAAAAAGCCGTAGGTCTGTTGGGTCTGGACGCCAAAATCATCAGTTTTGATAAAAGTCCAGACACCATGACCTTTTCTGAAATGATGGAGAAACATGGAGAAGTAACGGACGTCAAAGATTTTAAGTAAGGATACAAACTTTGAGTCTATTAGCCTCGGTAAAAAACTACCCATAGAAATATACCTACAGGAAGATTTTAATCACTTCTCTTCATTTTTAACATCGATCGGTAGAGTTTTTCTACCATCTGTTAATTTTGTCTAAGACTAAAGAAAATAACAGATTGTAGAAATAATTTAAATAGATACGTGTTCATGTGCTGGATATCTCTACCCGTGTCGTCCGCTTTGGCAACCGAGTTTCGCAACGAAGGCAAGATGTAGGTTCCTAATCTCATGTATTTTCACATTTCCAGGCCCGCAGACTTTGACCCTGAGGAGACGATAGCTTATGTGATATCGACAAGCGGCACCACAGGGCTGCCCAAAGCTGCTATCCTGACATATCAAAATATGGTGTCTAGTGGGACTTACATATGGTATTTATTGTAACAACAATGTACAAATAAAAAAATCTACCTACTATCCGTCCAGGTTTTCAGATTGGATTCCGGTTTCAGCCTAATCAGATAAGGCTGAATATATTTTACACTAGCTGTTCCCCGCGGTTTCACCCCCGTTGCTCGGCTCCTAAGGGTCGTAGCGTGATGTTAAATAACTTATGCTATTCCTCATGAATCAAGCTATCATACACAAAAATAATTTTTCGAATCCGACTGGTAGTAGGTACCAGAGATCAGCGCGTTCAAACAAACAATCAAACTCTAGCTTTATAATATTAGTATAAGTAGATGGAGCGACTGCCATCTGACCTCCACAACCCAATTACTGGGTAATACCGGTCTAAGGCAGGGACGTGACTGCGCCCCCAGGCAAGCACATCGTCTGCGCCCCTCTGGCAGCCACATTCAGTCAGCGGGGGGGGGGGGGGTATATTATTAGGGTTCCGTACCAAAATGGTAAAAAAGGAACCTGTATGGTGCGACTTCGTCTGTCTGTCTGTCTGTCTGTCTGTCACACCTGGTTATTTCAGCAACTACTAATGCTATCGACTTGAAATTTGGAACAGTTATAAAAATGCTTTCCCAACTTTATTGCAAATAAAAAAAGTAAAAAAATATTTTTATTTTCTTTGCAAAAGGAGCCGGAGTGGGGTTACTAGGTCAAGTGGCATATCATATGAAAGGGCTTGCTCTGCACATTTCAAAATATATTTTCATTTTATTTTATGTTTCACAGTTTTCGACTTATGATGAAAAATGACTGAAAAAATACCATTCCCCCCCTTATCTCCGAAGTTTGCGGAGCTAAAAATCTGAAATAATTAGAGTTGATAGGAATTGACCCAAATATTGCACCAAAAATAAAACGATGTTCCTAACTAAGTAGTACAGTTTTTTCAAAATCATCAAAATTCCTTCACAAACAAACTCACACACAAACAAACTCCAAAATGATACGGAACCCTCGGTGCGCGAGTACGACTCGCACTTGGCCGGTTTTTTTTATTTAGCTGACAATTACATGCCAGTTGTCAGAATTTTGGGCTTCCGACTGCTAGCTTCTAGCTTCCTGGGCTACTCGTAACGACTGTACTATGACAAATTCCTTCGAATTACGCAGAGTCCTCCAACCATTTTGCGATATCTCTTGAGGCGGATACAGACATTCCGAGGCATGTGCCGCGCACGCCTCGCAACGCACGCTTCGATATATGTACCTACATTTGCACATGCGGCATGCCTCACCTCGCATATAAACGTCCACGTATTGCGAAGCATGCGATGAGCGCCATGCACTGCGCATGCCTCGCATGTCTGTAGACAAATTTATTACTCTATTGTTTATTTTCTAGTGGTTTCGCAACGAAGCTACCACCAACTAAGTCGGCACTGCTCGTGGCTCCGTTACAATGGCAGTCATCTCTTCTCAATTATATCATGTCACCGTACTTCAAGTACACAAGGATACAAACCTCACAGGACCTCACTCCCGACCACGTTCTAGGAATGATAAAAACATATGAGGTGAGTTTTTATGGTAATCAATCTCGTTGAAAAAAACCGGCCAAGTCCGAGCAGGACTCGTGCCCTGAGGGTTCCACACAAACTTAATATTATGAATGTAGACCTATTACTAGGTATAATAACTACTATTACTATGTATCTATACTAATATTATAAAGAGGAAAGATTTTTTTGTTTGTTTGTACCGAATAGGCTCCAAAACTACTGGACCGATTTCAAAAATTCTTTCACTAATAGAAAGGTACATTATCACTGAGTAACATAGGCTACTTTTTATCCCGAAAAAATACACAGTTCCTGTGGGACACGCGGACGAAGTCGCGGGCGAAGTGCTAGTCATAAATAAAATAAAATAATCCACTAGAAATATTCTGCACGAACTTAATTATGTATCTATGTAGGTATTACCTACTAGGTATAATAAATAAAATATTCCACTAGAAATATTCTGCACGAACTTAATTATGTACCTCTGTAGGTATTACCTACTAGGTATAATGAATAAAATAAAATATTCCACTAGAAATAAACAATATCGCCATTTATGAGCGAGGATTTACGACGGACAGATGGACGACAAAGTGATCCTATAACGGTTCCGTTTTTCCTTTTGAGGTACGGAACCCTAAAAATCGGCCAAATGCGTGTCGGACCACGCCCGTGGGCGGGATTTGAACCCGCAACTTATACCGTACCGTGGCGTCGATCTAACCGCTGAGTTACCGTGTCCCATCCGCATCATTCGAAATTTAAATCGCCTAGAATACGTTATTTTTCCGTTTATTTTTCCAGCCAACATTCATGATAATCAGTCCTACCATGATGACTACATTGCTAAAGGCAGCTAAACAAGAAAAATGTGATATGTCCAGCTTCGAAGTTCTATACATTGGAGGAAGTGCTGTGCCTAGGAACCTAGTGGAAGAATTGAGGGTATGTACAAGCAGTCTTTAATAAATAACTAGCTGTTCCCCGCGGTTTTACCCACGTTGCTCGGCTCCTAAGGGTCGTAGCGTGATTTTAAACAGCCTATTATATTCCTCTTGAATTTGGCTATTACATATAAAAATAATTTTTCGAATCCAACTGGTAGTTCCAGAGATTAGCGCGTTCCAACAAACAAACTCTTCAGCTTTGTAATATGTATTAGTATACTTAGGCCCGAGTTCACCGACAAGATCTTGTCGGTGAACAACTCCGATAAATTAAAAACGGACGTCTAACATATCTTTTTCTATAGAAAAAGTTACGTTAAACGGCTGTTTTCAATATAACGGACCACAGTCCGTTATATTGAAAACAGCTTATAACAGAATCCGTTATATTGAAAACAGCATATTATTTTTAGGGACTTCATCTAAGGGCCAAGTTCCCCGACAAGATCTTGTCGGGGAACTTGGCCCTTAGATGAAGTCCCTAAAAATAATATAATAAGAGATTTCAAAAATTAACTGACGCGGGCGGGACTTCTGCCGAACCGTGGCATCACTGTAACCAACTGAGCCACCGCGTCTTACCCACATCAGTCGAAATTTGGAATCTCTTTGAGCTCCCTAAAGAGAAAAATAAGAATGATTTGAGATTGAGAGTAATTGTCTGCTACTTTCAGAATCTAATACCGAAAGCATTAGTGGTTGATGTGTATGGTATGAGTGAGTTGGGGTCAACCGCATTCCTGAATCTGGACTCCCCTGTTGGCACTTGTGGGAAACCATTTGCTCACATTCAGTACAAGGCACGTAATACGTATCTTTTAGCATTTATCTACTAAAACTCTAATCAGTAATGATTCAATAGGTAAGTACCTACCTCCTCAATTCTTGCGTTCCATACTCAGATCATAGAAACAAGGGAGAAGTGCCAAGGCGCTATTGAGCTTGACGCTTTAGTTTGGTCACATTGGCCATAATTAAACGCTGGCGACGGACCGAATGCGATCGATGATTTAAATACAGTGTTCTAGTTTAGTGCTAGTGATGAGTGACGAATATAACAGCGTTAGATTGAGGGTGTGCGTAATTTTTAAGGCCAGGATATCCGAAATCAACGTATTTTTGATTCAATGGTAAACAGTCAAATATTCTTTGTTTTGATCAGATAAAAATATATGTTGTAGTTTCATAAACATTCTTGATTATTCTATGGTTCAAAACACGATATGTACAACTTCACTCGATCTTAAAATATTACGAAAACAGGGATTTTTTTATCGTTTTTCAGGTCATACGTGAAGTATATCAAACTTATAGTCATCAAAATTATGTCAAAAAATAGTCAATAACGTTTAGAAGATTATTCTATGGTTACTTTTTCTCAAAACAGTTTTAATTTTTTTTAATACAATATTATTTAACAAAAGGGATGAGCGCGAGCGCGCGGCTCGCTTTAGTAGCCCGCGAGGCCTCTCCGAGGTAGGACCTGTGTTCCTTTTGCTGGCTCGCTGCGTTCGAATAATAAATCGACCGAAATATCAGTTTATCGTTATTCCGTGATCGCAATAGTTTGAAAAATCTGTCTGTAAATAATATTGTAGTTTCTAGTACCTATTAATAATTAAATTGTAAATATTAGGTTAAGTAGTAAGTAAATAGTTAATATAGTGATCTAGTAGGTATTTACCTATTTAAGAATATAAAAATAAAATATGGGGAATAAAAACAGAAAAAAGAAAAAAAATCAAAATTTGAACTACGGAAGCTTAAAAAAAAACCAGCCAAGTGCGAGTCGTACTCGTGCACTAAGTTTGTTTGTAAAGGAATTTTGATGATATTGAAAAAACTGTACTAGTTAGGATATACAATAAAATTGGACAAACATTCTTTATAATTGTTCCAAATTTGAAGTCGATAGCATTAGTAGTTTCTGAAATAACCAGCTGTGACAGACAGACGGACAGACAGACGAATTCGCACCATAAGGGTTCCTTTTTTACCATTTTGGTACCCTAAAAACATAAGGTAAGTTTGATTACTAGTAGGTACCTAACCTATTTATAACTACCTACCTACCTTCAATCAACAATATAATAGGTATTATTGCTGATCGTAACTATCCTTGACACGACAGAGCAATATTGTAGTTGTATTTATTGACTACCTACCTACTTGCTTTCGTCACAGTACTAGCTAAGCCTATCTATAGCTGGGTACCAGTGGCGAAGGGTCAATTTTTGTAAGAGGTAAGCCGGAGCTAGAAATGCTTCTACCTGGCCACGAAAAGCTAATTATAAATATTTGACAATAAATAGTCATACTGCCTGTGCTACTTTTCAAAGGAAAGTCGGTAAGAATCGTATTGTGGGGACCCTTCGCCACTGCTGGGTACTCACTTAGCAGTGTAGCATGTAATGTATCAGATACGGTATCAAGTGAGTACCTAAGTAGGCACGAGCCCGCTGCGAGCCGCATGCGCTTGGCCCGTCGAGTGGCGGTATCACTGCGAACCAGGGACTTGAAAACGAAATGAATTTCGTTCCGTTACACTAAATGTTCCCTCATAACATTCCAAAGTTTGTAACGATTAGTATCGTTACAAACCGAAAAATAACAATACGTTATAAAAAAATAACGTTACAAAATAACATTTTCGTGGCACAATATTATAAGTAATGTTATGCTTACATTCGCTATAATAACGTTATAGGTAAAACGTTACAGATTCACTTGTAACGTTATTCATAAGAAGTTTTCTTTCTCATTGACCACCACGGCGCCGCGGCCGTCGCACCCCGTAGGTATAAGTCACCGTCGTATTCAAGAGAGAGTGCGTAGGGTAGGTGCGCCTGTTTGCCGACCACCGCCTATTTTCGACCATTTGACGGCACGTAGCTACAGAACTCCGAAAAATTGCAAAACTAAGCCGATTCTTTTTTAAAACTGTGTTTCCGTAGAAACTTTAACCCGGCGTCATGGGTGTTGGGTCTGTGAGACCCGGCACATTTTATTTTGCTTGAATTTCGGTTACTTACTACCTTTCCGACGTTGCTGTTGTTCTCAGTAGCTGGAGGTATTGAGTTGTTCTAAGCGTCGCAGGCGACACATTGGTTGTGCGACAGCCGCACTGCGAGTTACACGTGCGCAAAGTTGAAAAAGGTCACTAAGACCCACCCCCGCACGTAGTGTAACAATTTTGCGCCATTTTTCACATATTACTTTTACCATCCTATGCTGACTGTATCAATGATAATGATGCGGAGTGTTTAGATATCCTAGTTTCCTATTAAAATGTGCTATTAAAACATTAAGACCGATTGTTTATTACTATCATACGATATTTTTCTTTTATTTATTTACATGAATACCTAAAAAAATAAACCCGAACAAATTTGATCTTTTTAATTTATGAAGTACTAGATTATTTCATATTTAATAAGCGGGTCTGTATGACCCACCCCCTACGTCCATGTTACACTTTTTCACCCCCATGACGCCGGGTTAATATATTAGTAGTTTATACACAAGCACTCAAAGTAATTTGTACGCATCTTACATCGAAAGTAATTAAATCATTCTGTGGCTCCGAACGAACGCGAATAAACGGGTCGTTTTCTAATAAAAAATAGTGCGCGTCGTAACATTAATAGTAAGTTTGTAATGTTTTCTAGCACTTTTTAGTTTGTTTGTTGGTTAAACAACTTTGTTAAACATGTATTGAATATGAAAAACGACATTGTTACTTCCAATTTTGATATTATAATCATAAAATAAAGCGGTCGAGAAACAGAACGACGGTTTTAAATTGTCTAGTTTTCGACCGGATGGTCGAAAATAGGCATAATATGGTCTACCTAGGCTGTTTAAGATATGTAATAAAATAATGTATGGAAATTAATAAAATTAAATTCATGAGTTTGAATCTAAAGCACGCAATAAACATTTTGAAGGCCAGTTTTCGTCCACATTATTATTATGATTTAATTAATTACAGGTGCCCAAAATATCACGATGTCGAGAATTGGACACGCACTAGAGATAAAGCCAATTTTCGACCGCAGTTTTTTCTTACAAAATTAATAATATTTAATGCTCAAATTAGACTTATTTATTGGTAAATAATAATACCTATCTACTTATGTGTTTATTTAACAGGAAGAAGGAGTTTAACAAGACTGGCAAGTGGCAAGTCCTGCAAAAAGTTCTTGAGAGGGCTCGATTTGACCACATTGGTCGAATAGGCAACAAACATGGTTTCGTACCTTGCGAGTAGTAAAGCGTGTTGGTCCCTAGCTAAATCAGTCGAATCGAACTTCTGCCACCCCTCACTACCTACTGAAACCTGATGGGACGCTGGCTCACACCGCTAAGGAGAAAGCAAACTTGTTTGCGGAGTCTTCACGTCTAGATGCTGGTAGTGCCATACCTCGAACTCCGCCTGGCAGCACGACATTTATGTCGGAAATTAGCATTCGCCAAATGGAGGCTGGCAAAACGCTTCGCAATCTTAACGTGAACAAGGCCTGTGGCCCAAATGGTATCCCAGTCATAGTTCTAAGGACATATGCGCTTGAGTTGTCTCCTGTGCTGACACGCCTCTTTTGTGTCTCACATGAAACTGGTCAAGTGCCGAAATCATGGAAGCTTGCCAACGTGCAACCCGTGCCTGAAACAGGCAGCTGTGCCGACCCTGCTAACTACAGGCCCATCTCGGTCACGTCCATAGTCTGAAAGAGCATGGAACGTGTCTTCAACAGCAGGTTTCTGGCGAAACAAGAAACTAATGACCTTCTCAGTGACCTGTAATATGAATTCTGCAGAAACCAGTCTACTGGATACCTTCTAGCGTACGCCCGCCGTTCTTCTGGACATCTCAAAGGGTTTTGACGGGTTTGGCATGACGACCTTATACACAAGCTTTTGTCCACCGCTTTCATTGCGTGGATACTGGATACCTATCGGATTTCTTGAAGAATCGTTCGATTCGAGTAATCAGTGAGGACTGCTTGCCCGATCGAATGGCTATTAATGCCGTTGTCCCCCAGGGGTCAGTGCTCCCTGCGACGCTCTTCTTGCTGCATAGCAATGATCTACTAAAGCCTCAAAATATTAACATTTCAATTAGGGCGATTCCGACGTGGTCAAGTTAAATGCAGCTAAGACTTAGGCCTATCTGTTCTCTGCCAAAAGGAGGCCATTCCAGCCCACTTCTACTTTTCGAGACGTATCATACCGATAGCTAACCATCTTGAGCTTCTGGGCCACCTGGACCTATATTGAGGCCAAGGCTCAATTGGCAGCTAAAAAGCTGGGTATCATCTCAATGGTGCGGCGGTACTTCACGTCTGGTCAGTTGCTTTTATTTTACTAGGCACAAGTTCGTTTGTGCATGAAAAACTGCGCGTAACTATGGGATGGCTCAGCCAAGTACCAGCTTGAGGCGTTAGAGTTGGAGTCCTTTGAGAAAGGTGCCAAAAGCTCATCAACAACAAATTCCTTTTTCAGACTAACCTCCAAAGTCTTGAACATCGACGCAAAGTTTCGAGTCTATCGGTTTTTTTATCGCATACGTTTCAGAGAGTGTGCTTCGTATCAACATGATTTAATTCTTTCCTGCCCTTCTTTCTATCGGACGATCAGAAGCACGAAAATGCGACATAACTTCATGGTTGCCATATCAATAACCCGAACCAAGCGCTTTGATTCCACTTTCATTGTGAAAACCACCCAAATAGTGGAGTGCGCTGCCGAAGTGGGTGTTCCCCATTAGTTATAATCTGGGTGTCGTCAAATAGCGAGTGAATCGATTTCTTCTAGGCAAGCGTGCTTCATCGTAGACCGCATCATCGCGAATTCTTAAGAAGTTTTATGTCATTTTAATTAAATTCGACGAATTATTAAATTCTAGCTGTGCCCTGCGGTTTCACCCCCGTTGCTTGTTTTCGAAGGATAGTTGGGTTTCTACCCATGAATTTTGCTATCATATACAAAAAGATCGAACTCGACTAGTAGTTCCAGAGATTAGCGAGTTCAAACAAACAAACTCTTCAGCTTTATTAAATTAGTATAGATGAATTGATATATGATACATGAATTTTTAGATGATTTTGTCATTTGAATTATAAAGAGAGGTTGATAATTTACTCGTTCAATTTTGTATGCTTACTTTTCTCCACTGAATGCTTTACTTTCAGTAATTTCAGTAAGTGGTGGAAAACTGGGTACTAGGTGGTCGAAAACTGAATTTTCCGGTCAAAAACTGGGAGAAACGGCATTTTGAGACATTTAATTATTTTTTATTATTGCTGGTTATTTTAAAAATAACCAGCATTCTAAATTAACTAAGACTTTAACTTAAATGAAAGAGTATATTAAGAATACATTACTTAATATTATTTTTTGTACTTGTTAGCAGAAATATTATTTTTTGAATTTTGATTTGACAACTCCACTAATTGGTCGAGAACAGGCACAATTACTCTATATTATTTGAAGAAAGTTTGCAGAGGTATTCCGGTTTCGCAGTCGCGTTGGTGGTAAAATAACATAGGTACTATTTTTCAATATGCAACTGACATGATGACTTGATCAATAATAATTCGTAGTAATATATAGGATAGTAGGTATTTAGGCACCTGAAGAGTTTTATTACAACCTGGAACTTCACACTTCGACGATTGTTTGTCATCGCTCAATGAAAAATCTCTGTATACAAAATTTTTTTTCTTACGGCTCATGATTTAATAAACTCAAATTATACGATTGAAATCAGATGTAAATAAAAATAAACACGGCGAAATGCTAGGTTGCCGTTGTTGCCAATACTGCGTTCGGGGAGTCGCCGCAGATCTCAAGGTCAAGGCTAGCTGGCAACGTTGCGTATCGAAATGAATGATATCGAAATGAATAAACGTTATTAAATTATATCGTTATATTAATAACGTTATTATATCGTTATATTAATAATATCGTTATTAAATAGTTGTAGATTTCGTTCCGTTTGTAAGTATCGTTATATACAAAGAATTAATTATGTTACGTTTCTGGTGGAACGGTACAAATTATCGTTACTGGAACGAATCGTAACGTTATTTTGAATAACGTTTCAAGTCCCTGCTGCGAACACAAAGGCGGCTCGCAGTGTGATCCGGCAGCTCGTAGCTAGATACGCGGTGGATCGTGGACGAGCCGTACCCACTTGCAGGTTGATACAGTATCTGATACGTTACATGCTACACTGCTAAGTGAGTACCCAGCTTATTATTATTAGGTATCTACAGATTTCAAGCAAAGTCCCCATAGTCCCCTTAGTCCTCATCGTCCCCATTGCCCCCATAGTCCCCATCGTCCCCGTAGTCCCCTTAGTCCCCATAGTCCCCAAAGTCCCCTCAGTCCCCATAGTCCCCTTAGTCCCCACAGTTCCCTTAATCCCCATAGTCCCCTTGTCCCCATAGTCCCCTTAGTCCCCATTGTCCTATAGTCCCCATAGACCCCTTAGTCTCTATCGTCCCCATAGTCCCCTTAGTCCCAGTCCCCTTAGTCCCAGTCCCTTTAGTCCCAGTCCTCTTAGTCCCCTTAGCCCCCTTTCCCCCTTACAAAAACACTACAGTTCATTGGTTATTAGTCAGATTCAATAAGTGCGCCGCACTATTGAATTTGAAACATCTAAAGAGGATTAAAAACTCATTACTGCCCGCTAAAAGTTTCTTATAGAAAACACTACCTTTGGACGCACTTAAAGGCGAACCAAGTCGTCCTTTTCGAATAGATGGGATGAAAAATATTTGACAATAGTAGGCAATACTGCCCATGCTATTTTTTAAAGGGTAGCCGGTAGGAATCGTATTGTAGGGACCCTTCGCCACTGTAAGATAGATATAGATAGTGTAATATCCACCATAGCCGCATAGCTAGCCATAATCCATAGACCATACTCATAAATAAAAGAAGAGAGATTCGTCGAAAATAATAAAAAAAACAATTATTATTAATAAAATAAATTGTGTAAGGTGCTATATAAATGTATTTACAACGTTTTACATAAACCTAGCTACAAACGAAACCCCAATTTTTGAGGGCTTCGTTTCTTAACGAACGAAATTAATGTTAATATTTTGAGGCTGGTAGAATTTATACTGTGACGCAAAATTTTTGTTCAGCGGGGTCAGCGAGTTCATTTGAACTGCGCTTCCGCGTAATTCGCCGCGCGGGGAGGAAGGGAGCGCTAAATGCCTATCGCACTCGGATATCGTGGCCTTAATGTGTGGGAGATCTTTATATTCACAAGGAGCGCGTGTAATTGTGTCGCAAACTGTTCTAAAAGTAGCGACAGTTTTTCCCGTAGGTAGGTACTAATGTACGCTATGCTATGATGGCATTATCTCCTTTTTTCTATGATCTGTTAGATAGATAGGTTCCATACTATAATTTTATAACAGGTTATAAATTATCTCGATAATAGACATTATCATAATTCATAATATCAGAAACTAAAAAGTAATGGATACGATAAGAATTATGTAAGTAGGTGTCTGTAGGAGTGTAGGACTGTAGGTAGGTAGGTAATACGGTACCGGACTATTTTTTTTTTATTGTGAATCTGTAAACTATTTGAAAAAAGATAATTAACACCAAAAAAACCAATGAAACATCTACAAAATTGGCAAAGTTATAAGCGTTTTAAAATTATTTGCTTGACACGGACGGCACGTAACACCACCTATGTCCGCTTCGCGCGACAAAGACGGAGCGATACTCCCTCCAAAAACTTTTAAAGCGTCTATGTTTTCCATTTTGTGATACTTAATTTGTTTTGTTTTTTTTTTACTTTTTTGTTATTCCTATTCCTTCTTTGGAATAAAATAATTTATTTGTACTTTTTTAATAGTAGTCCACTACCGTATTGCACCAATAAAAAAATAATCTATTCAGATAAAATTATACCTAACCGTTTTATTACGTACCTACTTCTAATACCTACTGGTTTCGTTACATTCGGTAGGTACCTATTAGGTAGGGTTTACTTTTATAATAGGTATTCGCTCACCTAGCAATAAATACAGCAGCAATAAGCATTTAATACGCATTATTATAATTTAAGCATTAGTATAGAAGTAGGTATAGATTTGTTTATGTACTTTTCTTATGTACAATCACACAAAAACCGCTCCTCCCCCCTGAATCAATCCTGTGTCCGCGCCTGCTTCGAAGCAGAAGTAGGTAGATAAGATGGTAGTGGACTTGAGGCACTAATCTATGACTTACTTGACTAGTACCTAAGTGTAACGTAGTAAGGACCCTCAGATCATAGAAACAAGGAGATGTGCCAAGGCGCTATCGAACTTGACCCTGATCTTGAGCAAATTGCTCATATTAAAAACGTACGCGCTGGCGACGAACCGAACACGATCGATGGTATAAATACAGTGTTTTAGTTTAGTGCTAGTGTTGAGTGACGATTAACAGTGTTAGATTGAGGGTGTGCGGAATGTTCAATGCGTGGGAGATCTTTTTATTCACAAGGAGCGCTTAATTATGCGCGTAATTGTGTCGAAAAATGTACTAAAAGTGGCGTCAGTTGTTCCGGTACTAATTTGCTATGATGGCATATCTCCTTGTTTCTATGATCTGAGTAAGGACCTAAACTTAATTGATAAAATAATATTTTCAGCTGGTGAGCATAGAAACTGGCGAGGAAGTGAACGAGCCCAACAAACGTGGAGAGTTGTGGATAAAAGCACCCGGTGGTATTAAGGTAAACCAGGCGCAGATACAGGGGCAGGGGGGGGGGGGGGTAAGCACCAAATTCCCCCCGTGTATCTGCATCATGACCTTGAATCATGGATAACAAACTAAAACCTATTCGTTTAGGACGAATTTTCTAATAAAATGGTCCCCACCTGTCCCCCACAGTCCACACCTGACGATGCGCAGAGCGGCTCCGCTCGTGCTTGGCTCGTCTAACTTAGACGCCCCTTTATAACATCGCAGTCCAAAAACCATCCGATTTTCCCGCTGGCCAGCTGTGCATGCTTGGAAATCAAAGTCCAAGGCCATCAATCTATCTGGACTGATCTGATACCAAGCTCTTCAGAATTTCGCCCGTGTAGGTACCTACCTACAGTCGACGTTTACCTAAATAAGGTTCAAAATACACAGAAACAGATACCTAGGTTTAACTAGCTCGGCTCCAGATAGATATGATTACAAACGTCACCTGCGCATTTGCTGGTTTTTCAGTATCTTTGGTGGAATGAAGAAGACGGGGGGCGCCGAGGCTGCACGCGATTGGTTCGTCAGTCGATGCTCGTCGTCTATTGGACTATTCTCTATTACGTATTGTCAACTGTCTATTGGGCCAAAAATATACATGCGCGATCTGTGATCAAGATCCCTGCCGGTACTTATAGATACCTACTACGACACGCACGATTTCAGTCTAGTCCTACATTGCTCGTATACTTGTTGATTTTAAATTCTAGGGCTATTACAATAACCCCGAAGCCACGGCAGAGGTGCTGTCCAAGGATGGGTGGTTCGTGACCGGTGACATGATGTACAGAGATGAGAACTGGAACTTCTATTTTGTTGAACGCATCAAGCTGCTGCTGAAGTATAGGAATCATCAGGTAAGTGATACTTCTATTTCCCCAATTGTGGTGATCGTCATGTCAAAGAATACGTCACATGTATGACTTGAGCGTCAATTCCTCTTTCATTGTGAGAACCGTCAAACAGTGGTATGCGCTGCCCGAGTGCGTGGGTCCCGATAGACTATCTGGGTGTTGTCGAGTGGCGAGTGAATCAGTTTCTTCTAGGCAAGCGTGCTCCATCTAAGACCGCATCATCGCTTAACATCAGGCGAGATGGCGGTCAAACGCAAGCCAAGGATTTCTTCAAGGGGATGGACAGCAGTGTCTACTTGCTTATAGCAGGCAGACTCTGATCACCGGTCCGAATGATGATGCACGGATAGGTCCTCCGCAAGGTTAACCGACAATTAATTAAGGGAAGATTGCGGGAATCTGTTGAAGCGGGTAGCACAGAACTAGTCCTTGTGGAGATTCTTGGGAAGTCTACGTTTAGCAGTTGACATCTTTTGGGTAAAATAGATGTCTTCTTTCTCAATACTGGCCAAAAGTCCTCTATTCTGTCCACTTTTTCCGGCAATTTGCGACTCAAGATTGTCTTCTTTGCTATTCTAGATATCTCCAGTAGAAATAGAAGCAGTGATACGTCAGCATCCCGACGTTGTAGACGTGGCGGTGACCAGTATACCGGACGAGGAGTGCGGCGACCTGCCCGTGGCTTGCGTCATCCCGCGACCAGGGGCTGAAGTCACCGCGGAGGACATCCAGAACTTGGTTAAAGGTAAGACCTGGACGTCGAAATACCTTAGCAATTTCGTTGTGCCCAGTGCCGTAACTAGGACGGTGCCCAGGCACAGGGCACAAGCCCTAGGCCCCAAGTCTGCTATTGCTATTGTCATAATCGTGTCAGAATGGTCTCATAATGACATCGTTACCTATAAATTGTTGGTTTTGACCAATGACCAAAGAGATAGTCTTACTCTAAGCCAATGACCGAAGGTTTTGACTTAGGTTTTGACAGTTAAGATGTCATTATGACATGAGACCATTCTTACATAATTGTAATAGCAGACTTGGGACTCTGGAGGGGCGCAGAAATGACCAGACTAGGACCAAGAAGGGTGCAGTTATAGAAGCATGTTGTCATTCTGCTTATAAATTACCATCGTAGATATAATATGTAGAATGTTATAACAAAATCCAGCTAACATGAGGTTTGATAGAAGATTAAATGATCGGACTTATCAGGCCTGCAGCACGCTTAGCGTGACCACGATAGAAAGGAGTTTCGTCTACAGAAGAATAGAATAATGACAGTTTGTATAAAGACTTCCATCGTTTTACAAGAATGTTTCTATTCTTCAGAAGACAAAAGTCTGGTACGCCAAGCACGGGTCGCCGCATGCTCGGGCAGTAGAGATAACGAGTTGGATAGAAAGAACGTTGTCTATTATTTGGTAGAATAGAGAATAGAATTGGTCGTGCTAAGCCAGCAGGAACTGTGTCAGTCGAAAGATAGTTTGCAGGCAACCGCGGTCCCAGCCGACGATTTGGGGGGGGGGGGTCATACCGCAGCCGAAGACTTTGGGGGGGGTCATACCGTTAATGCCGACGTTCTATACCGTGAATTACCGTGTTTGGCGCATTTTCGTACGATTTTGGGGGGTCATGACCCCATGACCCCCCCCCCCCCTGGGACCGCGCCTGTTTGCAGGAACTTGTACCTAGCTCAAAGCTGAGAGCCGACCAGATTTTTAGATTCAAGAGTCTACAACTAGGCTAGACGACCACGTTTCGGGAAGGTGTATCCATGTGACATATTTTTAGTCAGTTCTGTAACAGGTAACTGTTACAGCGCGACTGAAAAGATGTCACATCTGTAACATTGTATTTTCAGAAAACCTGACAGACTCCAAGCAACTGAGAGGCGGTGTTATTTTCCTGAACGAACTACCGCTTACTTCTTCAACTAAGGTGCACAGACGAAAGCTGAAGGAAATTGTAATTGCAAAGATGACAGCACAGCTTGCAATATAGTTTTGATGAAATTGATGGTTGTTTTATTGATTTCACGATTTGAATGCGTTTGCACACGTCAGACTATTAGGATGCCATGGCAGCGACGCCAGCAGCACCGCCAATCAAAACATACAAAGTGTATGTTTTGATTGGCGGCAAACTAGCTTCCGCCCGCGGCTTTGCCCGCGTTTTCCGGGATAAAAGGTAGCCTGTGTTATTCTGATGTATACCTAAGCTATGTTACTGTAAACTTTCATCAAAATCCGTTCAGTAGTTTTAGCGTGAAAGAGAAAAACATCCATACATCCTCACAAACTTTCGCGTTTTTAATATTAGAAGGAAGTAGGATTAGTAGGATGGGATTTACAAATGGCGTCGCTGCCATGGCATCCTGATGAGATATGGCCCTTAGTGACAAACTTTTGAATACCTACTGAATGAATGATTTGTTTCCGAATTATAAGGCAATATTGATGGCCACAGGAGATGATTTAGTAAACGATTTCGGTGTTACGCAATTTGAAATGTATCAATTTGACCCCATATAATTATAGCCATAAACGGACGACTTGAACGATACCTGCGTAATTAGCCTACAGTCCCACTAAAAGCAATAAAAATATCTTCTGCTAAACAAGGATTTCTATGTAGACCGCATTTATCAAAACAAAAACTATTTTTTTCAAAAATAGATTTTTTTATTAATAATAATTAAAATTGGGGCGTATACCCTCATAAGTTCTGGGATTCAACGTCAATCCATAACAATTAACTAACGGACATTAAACACTTCATTTCGTCAAATTTAACATTAAATAATACCTACTGTTAGACGTCAAATCTTTATAACTGTGCTGTAGTTCGACAGGTTCACTGACCCACGGAGCGCTTGCTTTTGGAGATTCTGAAAGGAAATAAAAGTTATTAGGGCCAGTCTCCGGACTCGCACAAACCACTAATAAAGAGCTTTTCATGCAAGAACTCCCTTCGACGCTATGTTGGCTGCCCTGAATATCAATATTTTACAACGTTTTTAACGGTTTTGGAAGATTACTTTCAGTACCAATTCTCGTTCACCACTTTTTAATGTCCTAGGCATTACTTTAAATCTACAAAAAACATAAAACATTGACCTAATATAGGAAGACAGACAGGGGAGCCAACATAGCGTCGAAGAGACTTCATATGTGAAACACTCTTTAGATATCCCTGTTGACAATTGACTGAAAATGTGACAGATCTTGTATGAAATCATCTCTGTCAAATAATTTAAATTTAGATAAATCAAATAACAATGTATAGTACACTAACTTACTGGGAGTACACAACAAGCAGTACTACTGACTGATTATTTGCATTGTGGCAGCGGGTTCGCACTCTTTAACTCAAGCGAGGTGCATAAAAGTGTGGCGTTGTTTTTGTGACTTTTTGGAGTACCCACACATTATAATAATTAAAATAAATTGTAATCAAAACAATATAGGTACCTACTTACTATCTTAATACAAACTTGTAAGTAATTATTTAAAGTCTGATTGTCGAAGTTTGATTACTAAGTTAAACATAAGTTTTAAATTATTGTTCTCATATTAAGTGAAATGTAATAGTTTCTTTATGAGAATAAAGTCTTTAACCAGAAACTTATATAGGTGGTGAAACCAGCCCTTAAGGCTGCGCAAGCCGGTTATTTTTCCACATACAAACGTAGAATGTTCATAACTTCACTGTTTGATGTCACACGTCCAAGACATGATATCGATTTCTCTCGTCATTATCTAGCCTTATTGCTAAATAGAACAGTAAAAAAAATATTTATTGGGAAGTAACAAGCCCCAAAATCTTCATATTTCGATGAGCTCTTATAAAAAGAGTTCATCTTTTCTTCTTCTCTTAAGAAATAACTCTATCGGGTACCATCAACCAATTACACCTCAAAAAAAAACCGGCCAAGTGCGAGTCGAACTCGCGCACGACGGGTTCCGTACCTACCATTATCGATAAAAACGGCGATAAAATCACGTTTGTTGTATGGGAGCCCAATTTTTTTTATTTTATTCTGTTTTTTAGTATTTGTTGTTATAGCGGCAACAGATATACATCATCTGTGAAAAATTCAACTGTCTAACTATCACGGTTCAAGAGATACAGCCTGGTGACAGACGGACGGACGGACAGTGGAGTCTTAGTAATAGGGTCCCGTTTTACCCTTTGGGTATGGAGCCCTAACTAGTGGAGCCCTACCTTTTTAAACATATTGGCCATCAACAAATTAGTCTTCTTGATGTTTTCTTTCCTCTTTTCTTCTTTCTTCTGAACTACTTCTGGCAACGTTTTGTATATATTTTCAGAGTGCTTCTTCATTTCGCGTTCATTAATGAATTTAGGGGCGGCTGCAATGTTAGGAAATTAAGTATTAAAACCTGCTTTTCCCGTATCTTCTAGTAGGTAGGTACTTAGGGTGCCTTTCCACCAGAGATGTACTATGCAGCTATGCTACGAAAATGTAAAAGCTAAGCTACGAAACTTTGTGACCGTTTCCACTGATGCTATGCTATGCACGCATGCATCCATAGCTCGGAATCTATAGCACGCATCAACAGTACGCATCCTTCCATATAAAAAACGTAGCATAGCTGAATCAGTTTCCACCAGTGTTATGCTATGTGGACCAATGAATATGATTGGTGGTTTTGGAACGGGCATCTATGGTCCATTTCAATAGAACTTGTAAACTTTGTAAACAAACTCTCTATACAAATTCATCAAATTTTGACAGTTGGCTATACTGACATTGTTTACAAAGTTAACAAATTCAATTGAAATGGACCCTAGCTTCATCATTCTGACTAACTACTAACTAAGACTACTTGACAATTCAAAAGTATCTGTAAGTGGCAGTCCGAGGGGGGTCGTACAGGTCATGACCCCCCCCCCCCAATCGTATGAAAATGAGCGAAACACGGGTAATTCACGGTATAGCAGATCGGCGTTAATCGGTATGACCCCCCAGTCTACGTCTGCGGTATGACCCCCCCCCCCAAAGCCTTCGGCTGAGACCGCGCCTGGTAAGTGTCTAATTGTAATAAATGCTTTGACTTTGAAGTAGAATTTCAGTGTCCTTACGTCTTTTCCGTCGCAAGTCTAGTCCTATCTGCTGGGCCAATAGTCGCAGCTCGTCGGAGCTGAGGTTCGTTAGGTCTGGCTGTTGTTCCAGGTGCTGTGACAGCAGGTCCTGTTTGGTGGCGCGTTCGTTTGCCCTGCAAGTCGAGACATGAACAATATGAAGACTTGAAACATTTTTTACAGTTACACTAGATGTAAGGTTAAACGAGGGAGATATTGATTGAGGTTTTCAGTATTAGATACTGATTAGATTAACTTGGGACCAACCTTGAAAACACGAAAGAAGTAAAACTTAAAAAAAGAAATTAAAATTGTATTTTCTAATATTCTATGCAACGGATTACATGAAGCGCTGTTATCCGTCGAGCGAAATTAAAACGCAGCGCTTCAGACATTACATTTTGTCGACTGATATGGATATTTTTGTATGGAACAGTTGATAACTGTTCCATACAAAAATATCCATATCAGTCGTGACTGAAGTCAGTATCGTGTCAGTAATGACTAAAGCGCTGCGTTTTAATTTCGCTCGACGGATAACAGCGCTTCATGTAATCCCGGTAATCCGTTGCATAGAATATTGGAAAATACAATTTTGTAGAGCGCCCGAAACGCAGCGCATAATATGCTTGTTTCTATAAAAATAATCCATAACAGAGAAGAATTAGATCAGTGGACGGTAATAAATCTTCTTGCGATACTACATTACATTATACAAAAAGGTACCATTTTCAGTATCAAATACTTTATTTATGTAGATAATAATTAAGAACTCACCAAATCTCTTGTGTACCAAATTAGTGTAACAAGGATCGAAACACGGGTCGCAAGGATTTATACCCGGGTTGCAAGAATTAATACACGGTTTGCAAGGATTCTGATCACAAGGGTTACAAGGTCTGCACGGCATGCATGGGTTGACGGTTTCGCACGGATTGCACGAAACGCAATGCTTGCTTTTGTAAGGAATGCAAGGCTCAACCGAATCGCAACGTTTGTAGCACACACCTACAATAAGGTTTAATTAAGTTACGAGAGATAAATTAATCTTAAACTAAGTATAATTTCCAATGTTACGCAAATCTACGCCTAATAACAGCTCATTTACGGTTTAATTTACAATGACAAAGTTAAGGTACCTCCACAATACACAGGGGCAGACGCCACATTTCCCATACATCTGGGTTTGTGTACAACAACCATTTTCAAACTCGGAGCATACCGTCGTTGAGTTCTGAAGTGAGAAAATTTGGTGAGTTCTTAATGTCGCGATGTGTTTTGACGAATAGAGGGATGATCTAACACGAGTGACATGTGTCAAGTTTAGAGGGTTTTGTCGGGTCTTGTTTAACATGCCCAGGACCGGATTAACCATGTAGGGACGTAACCTAGGGAATGTAATTCTCGGGGCCCCTTTATCCGCCGCAAAGAAATCGAAAATCGTTCTATAATAATCTGCTAAATTCTGCTTAATTATAAATTTATAATTGATATAAGTAACTACGAAATTTTAGTCCGAAAACTTACTAATGCGAGTAAGAAAACACGACTTCTGTGAGAAAGTTTACTATTCGATATTCAGCGACCGCATTTTCAGTTCAAGCGTCAATTGGTATAGCACTTACGCACTGCGTTCGACCCGAATTAAAAAAAAGCCGTGCGAAATCTATGATGACAACTCAAAGTTGACTATTTCGTAACGTCTATTCTTGGGTTCGGATCGGACGCCGTGTAAGCGTGTGAATTTCACTGTATTAAAAACGTGTTTGTGAATATCAAGATTCCTTACCTCCTTTCACTGACAAACTTCAAACAGTTCTGTCTTTGCTCAGAATTCTCCACAAAATCAGGCCGGTTCTGCTCCAAGTACTCTCTAACAGTGGCCAGCTCAATCCTCCTCGCATACTCGTCAGAAGTCTCACTCTCATTGGGACAACTCCTTGACCTGTTTCTACTACAACGGGGACTAACGTGGCTACGACTAGGCGATACATGCCCAGTTTTATGTGTACCTTCGTTCTTCCCACTGTCCTTGCGTTTCGGGACTTTCACAATGATATTCTTAAGAGGACGACCCTTTTTCTCGCAAACTGTCTCCTCACTTAGCATGCTTTCCGAAGTCTGTATGATCAAGTTGTATGCAATACATTTCTTCTGCAGCTTCTCAAATGTCTTGGATCGCTTGCATTTGTGACTTCTGCAAGCACAGTGATGCACTTTCTTGCATTTTTCGCAGTTGACTGAGGTGCTGCTAGAGACTTCGCATTTCCTGCCCCTACATTTGATCTTTTGATGGTATTTTTCGCATTCCTTCTTGATTTTGTTGAGGACTTTGCATGCGGCAGAATCCGAGGATGTCGTAGGCAGTTCTGAGGAGCAGGGTAGGTCGGAAGACTCGGCGCCTACTCGGTTGTTCTTACAAGTTTTCTCAGACGAATTTTGAACACTTTTATCGACAAGTTTCTCTGAAAAATCGCCGTCAGAAGCTTTATTCCTTTTGGTCTTGTTAGAACTTGATTTGGTGTCAGAGCTAGTGCTGCAATATGTCTTAGGTTCGGGATCTGTACTATCATCAGTCTCCAGCAGGTAATTGAGAACAGTCATTATTTCTGAAAAACATTTCTTCTTTTTAATCTTTACCATATCTTTTTTTGAATAGCGTCGAGTGATATCCTGTATCATTTCTATGATTGGTCCTTTGTTAGAGTTTCTTGGACAACAGACTTTGTAACAGCATGTTTCTGTTTGTCGCTGTGTATCTTTTGGTCCTTTATTTGAAGTCTTAACACTATCTTCTTGTATCTTCTCTTCTGATATAATATCCGTTTGGCAACCTACGCAGGAACCCTTATCCGTTTTAGTTTCGGTCTCAGTTTCAACTCCAATAGTTTTCGTCCTTATATCCGATGTAGCTATTTCTGCGTTTCTAGATTTTTCGACTGCAGATTGTTTTTCTTCATGAGGCAAATCTATTTGGATTCCTATGTTTGTTCTGTCAGTTTTAATAGAATTTTCTTTTTTGCTACTTTTGGTACTATCGGTCTTAGTTGGTACATCCTTACATTCTTCTGTTTTACTTAGAACATTATCGTCACGCTGTTCGACCTGACAAGCGTGCTCGCAAGTTAGAACGTCGGTCGATGGTGGGTTTTCACCATCCATATTTGTCTGATTTTCATTCGTTTCGGCATCTTTTGTCTTAATTAAATCGGTTTGGATACAAGAAGATATCGATAACTTTTCTGTATCTGTGTTCGATCGTTTAAACGGCGGTTTATCTTTCACTGCATCGATTTTCGGATACGTATTATAATTAGAAACATCTGTGAAATGTTTTTTAGACAAACTAGATTTTCTTGTAGAAACACAGGCTTCCTTCGTGCAGATATTGTTACCGCCGTCAATACAGCTGGTGCTTGAACACTGTGCCGATTTTAATTCTTCATTAACTGATGTCGCTTCGTCCATAATAGGAATCTTTTCAGTGCCAACGGCTTGGTTTACTTGCTCAGCTTTCTTAGTAATTTCAGCTCTTCCTAAGTTAACTGTGAGAGTCATATTTGTGCCTTGAATCGGGAGTGTAATGTCGTTTCCAGCCGCCAGTGCTGATTGTTCGTAGCGTGCCTCATTTTCTTCATCTCTTCCTTTAGCTTTGACTTTTTCTCTATTTACGCTTCCTTCTGATTGAATCAGCAGCTTCTCTGACTTGCTGTTGGTACTTACGTCGCTATAAGTTTTTCCTCCTTCAGAGTCAGAACTATGTATTGAAACCTTTTTGTGTTTTTCCGAGATCAATTTCGCACAATCGCAGTCGTTGATAATGTTGATATCAGATAATGTTGGATCGGCAATTTGGGGATTGATACTAATTTCAGTCTGAAGACATCTAGTAGCCTCATGTACAAAATTTTTTTTCGCTGAAGTTCCACGAAGGTTTAAAACTTCGGAACCGGAAGGAGAGAAATTCTTCATTCCTAAGCACATATTGACCACCATATTGGTTTGGGATGACTTCGAATGCCTCCTAGCATTTGAAGTGTTGTCAGAACTACTGCTTTCTGTACCAGTGTTCATTTGGCAGGGAAGTTGTATCAGTTCTATTTTATCATCTGTGACAGCCATACAAGTTTCTACGCATTGTACGCCTGTATTGTATAATCTCACAGGATCTTGAAGCTGTACTCCTCGGTTGGTCAATCTGGAGCATTTGTATATCATGAAATTGTCACCAACATCTGAGGAAGATACTTGCTTCCCGTTACAAAGGCACACGTACTTAATTTCGCCCGTCACATTGTCTGGGACAACGCGAGTGTTCCTAGGAGATTCTGGCTTACATATTTTACTGTCACATGGCATTATTACACACCCCTTTGGTTTCGTTTGGCATGGCTTTTCATGGGTTGTTCCTTCACATGGTTTTATATTTACCTGCACAGAACTGTCAGTGTAACCCACCTTTGAATTTAAATAGTGATGTGGACAGCAACAATAATGGCTCCGACTAGGACCCGCTTCTCCTTTCTCTTTTTCAGCCTGCAGCTTCTTCTTCAAGTTTGGCCGTTTCGGGTATTCCGATTGATTTGAGGAAAGAGTGAATACGGAGTGGCTTCTTTGGTTTCTTGTTGCATTCAACCTCTCAAAGTTCATATTGGAGGAAGAGCCGCCTTCTAATTTACTGGCATCACCTGATCCATCATCATGATTATTCCTTGTTAAGTCTTTCATCAAATCTTTCAGTCTGCTGTTGATTTTGGACTCCTGACGTTTTGGTACTTTGAATGCGGTTTCAGAACTAACCAGTTTTTGCTTTAAGAACATTTCTTTGTCTTTTAAGTGTCTTTTGTACGCCTCTTCACGCCTTAGAGCGTCTAGATATTTTAAATACAGCTCTTCAGAGGATGTTTTGGGAAACGCATTTTCTGAAGATGTCTTTTCTCTGCTAGAGACATCAGATTCCGTATGAGAAGTTATAGTCTTCATTAAATTAGTATTAACTTTTTCGCTACTGCCACTGAACAGATTTGGGGCACTTTGCGATGTAGAAGCAACTACATTTGGGTTGAATTTCTCGTTCCTTAAAATAGACTTCTTTGGCTTTTTAATTAAACTGTCCTCTGTGTTATTAGCATCCGATGTACTTGTTGTAGTATTATTTTCTTTAATGCCTAGCTTCTTGCTATTATAACTGAGTCCAGACAGAAATTCTGTAGTAGTTTCATCATCTCTATATTTTGAACTGACCAATCTATGTACTATGTCTTTGATTAATTTCTTCTTTGTATTACTATCGTCATAACGCTTTTGTAGAGTAACTTTTAATAGGTCAACACATTTCTCTAGGTCTTTGGTAAGTGAGTGCTTTGATCCTTTGCTTGAATCTGTGGTAAGAGGGCCACTGGACTCTAAACTGGACTTATTCCCAGCAGTGCTATTGTCTGGTCTGGTTTCATTATCTTTCATTGGATTCTGATTATACATATGTCCAGGCATGTATTCAAAACTTTCTGCTTCTGACAACTGCTCCCCACTCTTCTCTTGAGGGGTTACGTCTTTATTTGCTACAATCTGCTTTTTAGTTCTCAATTTTCTTCTGAAGTTTATGGATTTCTTTCTTCTTAACCTTTTGCGTAATGTGTTTAAGCTGATCATTACAGGAATCTTCTGATTGTATGGATTAATAGTTTTCGGTGTTTCATCCATAGATGGTTTTTCTTTTGTCAATGAAGTTTGTATTTCTTTGTCCAGTCCCATATATGGAATTGCCTCAGTGTCTACTGCTGCTTTTTCAGGAGATACACTGACATCTTTCTTAACGTTATCAACTGTGATGCCACCATCTCTTTCAACATTAAAAGATATATGTTTAGTAAGATTCACATTGATAGATGGTGCCTGATTTGTATCAGTATGTGGTACATTTACTTCAACAAAATCAACATCTTTTTTGTATATCTTTGTTGTTTTCTTTCCTAAGCCTTTCTTTGGTTTAGATTTACTGTCATTTTCATCTAGAGGTGTAGAATGTGAGGTAGGGGCCCCGATGTCCTGTTTCGTATCATTGTTTGAGTATTGTTGTTGTAAAGCAAGTCTTTCTAGGGTACTAAGACTGGATGCCGAATTTTTACGGTCACTTTCATTAGCATAGCCTACATCCGCAAGGGAGTCCCATTCTAATTTTCTTTGAGAAGTAATACTACTTGTTGGAGAGAGTGGTTTATGTGCTGATAAGTCTAACAGTGCATCTAACGCTGAAATATCAAGAATTATGATGATTAGAAAATATTTGCAATGTTTTACATGTAATTCTTTAAGGTGTAAACAGTGTGATATGGCAAGTAAATGGATGTTATGATTTATCGAGTTGACCATGAATCTAGCAATGAAACATTTATCATAACAACAATTTTGTAGAACTGAATGAGAAACAGGTACTATGTTTCAATTTGGACCAACTAGATTAAACTAAACAAAAGCTAAAAACATCTGAGGCATTATTTTGCCGTATCCACACACGCCCAGCGAGCAAGCCACTAGGCCTACTAGCTTTGTTTGCAACAGCCTTCAAATGAAGAACAAAAAATTAATATACATGAAAATGGGAAGCAGGTCGCCGGTAAATTCGCCGCCATGTATACCTAGATGCTCTGTCAAAATGGTGTGAGTTTTTGCATGACAGTAGATGAGACATAATAGAAGTTTGATTTTTGTTATATGTCTATGTTTGTTTAGTGTTGTATTAAATTACCTCAAATTCTACCCTGCATTATTCAACATTTGTAATTAAGTGCGAATTAATAATTATACATCCTAGCCAGTCATGCTTCCCAGACATGAGATACCTACTGTTATTGTTATTTGCAATAAAAGTAATGAAAAACATTTATGTTGATACTTTGATAAAATAATTCATTGAGCTACATGTAAGTCTGGATTATAATGTCTGAAAATATCTAACACATTTTTAATTGTGTCTACATAATGTTGCTTCAAAGGTTACATAGAAAAATAAAGGTGACAGACAGCATAAACTTACATTTCTGTGAATTATTATCATCAAAATTAAAAGATTCTTCATCAGTATGTCTTGATACATCAGCAGGCACTTCCTCAATGATGATTGGTGGAGATTCTGTGTGGGGGGAGTCAGTCTTAGTTTTTGATTCATCATCCTGGAATACACAAAATAGCATGTAATAAAAACATTGCAGTCAGGTAATTCCATGTGATTTAGTAATAGTATAGTATAGCTCTTTGTGAAAGAGCTTGTCCAGGGAATACTACCACCATACCAATATCTGCTGCCAAGTAGCATCGCTGCGCTTCGGTTTGAAGGGTATGGGCGCCTGTGTAATCACAGGCACAAGAGACATTTCAAAGTCGTAAGGCGACTCTCTGACCCCAATTTGTCCCTAGGGATAACACATCTGCAATGCCTCTGCCATCGGTGGCAATGACTGCTTAACATCAGGTGAGCCACCTACTTGATTGCCCATGTAAACTCTGCTATGATCATAGCACCATACTGTAGATCAGTGTCTCCATGTGTAAATCGAAAATTACCATGTTGCAAGGGTAAAAATATGGTGTTTCTAGACAAAATTACGGTGCATAAGCTAAAGTTACCGTGTAAATTACCGTGTAATTTTTCAAAGAAAAACAACATTAAGAACCAAATCAAGTCTGAATATAATTTATTTAAGTACTAAGAAAATTAAAAATAACATGAAACATGCAAAATTTTACATAATATAATATTCTGACTCTTGAAATTTTAAACTGAAAAACCTCTACAACTTTATAATTATGATTATTTGACTTTTTGTGTGAGTTGAGATAGACATTTAGATATTCAGGGATTCCCGGCAACCAAGAGTAGTTTCGCTGACTGAGATTTGTTATAAGGTTTTACTGAGTGTAAAATGATGGAATATTCACAACATATGTAATTTCTAATGGTAATACAGTGACATATGACTGACACAGTCAGGGTAATATCTTTTTACCTTCACGGTAGATTAGGATCAGATTACGGTGCATCACGGTAATTACCGTGTACATGGAGACACTGCTGTAGATAGAATTAATTTACCTACTGACCCACTGACCTACTTATTTACAAAACATAGTTACCACACTAACTTTTAATTGAAATAGTTATTCAGACATATAACTAATAAACAACAATACCTACTATCAATTTACTATACAGCTAGGTAGAGTGTTTGAAAATAATAGGTTTCCAAAACTATGGTTTCTCAGCTCAGCCATAAATAAAGGAAAAGTTTTTTTTTATGTTTAACAATATTGTAAGTAATGGTAAGTTTACCTGTGAACTGGTAGGTTCAGGCAGTGAACACCTTATCGAGATTCGACAAACTTCGTGCGAAGAATCACTCTTCCTATCGCCAGAATCCGAAGAATCGTTTTCACTTTTCATCTTACGCCAAAACAAACCACTGGTGTCTTTAATATCACTTTGAGCTGTCGATAACGAGAAGTATTGCTCCAAATCCCGTTTCCTACCAAACTTTTTGTAGTAATCGAGTATTGTGGAATTTACAGCGCCACGGGAATCAATATCATCTGAAATTCCCACAGCACGTGTTTTGTCAACGTCATCTCTTTCCATAATTCATTAAAGTAACTAAATAAAGTCTCTATCGTTTATTTTAATGTAAACATCGCAATTTATTGTATTTTCTTTGAGTAACGGCTTTGAAATTTACAATTTTTCAAAAATTGTTTGACGTTTTCAAACAAAACAAAAGATGACATTTTCCACAGAGTACAATAAATTGTCCGTATTTATGCAAAATGGAACCACAGGACTTTTGTTACTTTTTTTGAAGAAAACTAATAAATGAATATTCTTCAAAAAAAAGGAAAAAATAACATTTCAAAAAAAAGTAAAAAATAACATCGTGTGGTTCCATTTTGCATAAATACGGACAATTAGGACATATGACATTTTCTATTCATGTAGCTAGCTTGGAATCTAGGTTTTTGAGTTCGATAACGTACTTTGGGACTTTGTGCACTACAAATGAAAAAACGTGCTATAAACGTGTAGTTCACAAACAGCCTCACTTGCACGAAGATAATTTTTTAAAGGAGGCATCAACCATAATTTTATTTCTATCGTTAAAGTCTCTTTTAAAACTTAAAGACCTTTTCTGCAACTCAGCGTCAGTCTCAGTGAAATCATAAAGATACCCAAATGGACGTGGACGAAAAAGCGTGGCAAATTAAAAAAAACGCACTAAGTATCAAAACTATATCTGGTAAAATAACACTATAAAGAATGTTGCCATGTAAAAAGTTTCGATTAAATCTCAGGCTCAGCTTTCGTTTGCCAGACTATACGAATTAATAAAATAACAATTTGGGAGTGCCTCCGCAGCCGGGGCGGCGGCTCCCAAAAATAACACCGTCGAGAACCGGTGTAGCCTTGGAGTAGCAGTGATACTAGACGAAAATAATTGCAAACTACCGTAGCAGCAGATTAATGTTGTCGTGTTTTAAGTTAAATTATCTACCTTAGACTGACTTTTAAATTACAGTGTCAAAATTCAATGTAAAACAAAATACAACTTTTTTAACCTAACACGAAGGGGTTGACGGGGGCTTCGCCTTCGTTCGCTCGCTTTGCTCGCTCACTGAAGCCCCCGTCAACCCCTTCGAACCTAACCTGTCCGTGTCGGGGTGTCCAAGTTCCCAAGCTCGCTTCGCTCGCTCTTGGACCCTAGAGTTATGTACCTATGTTACTCAAATGAAACATGAAGTGTTTTTTGAATTATGCCAAATTGCCAACCCCATTTCCCGCTTTTTTTCCAAAGTCAGCGCCGGCTGCCAATTTAGCAACCGCCGCCGGCTGCAAATTCAGGTCACGGCGGCGGTCGCAGAGTCACTTCCTAACATGGACGTATTACACCTAGTTCACATGACAGCGCTTAACGCGCGTTTTGCTAACGCGCGTAACATTTTGGTACTGAAAATGTTACGAGCGCATGTGAACGGCCTGAATAAAATGTACATATAGTTGTAAATGCGCGTTAGCAAAACGCGCGTTAAGCGGTTGTCATGTGAACATGGTCTTATACCTTCCTAACAATTTATTTAAATTAATCATATTTTTACATCCAGTGAAATAGAACGTAAAATGTCAATTTGACAAATTGAGTGACATTGACATTAATGATATTTAAAAAAATTATGACATTTTAATAATGATTTCATGATTTGATTTGTAAATTGTGAAGGCTCTGTGAAGGGGAGTTTCTTGTTGATAATTCACGTAAACTCAGATAATAAATAACTTACAAAATGTCTAGACAGACATCCAGACTCGACGCCAAAAAAGTTGTAAGTTGACACATCAACCATAAACTTACGACAAACATTTTTCGACGTAAGCACTAAACATGTTATTTTTTATAGAATTCCGAGCTTCTTACGCTCACTTATGGCGCTCTGGTGTCGCAAATGTTGAAAGAGACTGAAAATGCAGAGGACGTAAACAAGCAGTTGGAACGGATTGGCTACAACATGGGCGTAAGGCTTATTGAAGATTTTCTGGCTAGGACAACGTCAACCAGATGTCTGGAGATGAGAGAAACCGCTGATAAGATACAGCAGGCTTTTAGGTTCGTGTAAATTCAAGTTATTAAAGTATTGCTGGCTTAGGCTTGTTTATATGACAATTATGACAAACAGGAGTATGGCCCACCGCTCACCTAATGGTAAGTGATTACCTAAATACCTACCATAGCTTATGAAATGCTTGTTAACCCTTTAAAATGAAGATTTGGTGTGCCAACAGCTTAGAAGGCAAGCAGATCTGCCACCGTCAACACAGCACATCTTCAGGAACTCTGGCAATCTTAAAATCTGTATAAATATTTATTGCAGCCAGCCACTTATCTGTTTACAAAGAATATATGTCTTAATCAATATTCACCAGTTAAAAGTCTCAGTAGCCCTATATTTTTCATTATGAACGGTCACCATGTCATTGTCATCATTGCACCACTAGACCAACAAATCAGTCAAATATAAATAAGCATTAAATGCAACACTTGGTCATTGCATTTCTTAACTACATTATTATAAAACAAAGTACCCCTGCCACATTTATTTGTCTGAATGCGATAAACTCAAAACTGGAATTTCATATGATTTTCACCAATGGATGGAGTGATTAATGAAGAAGGTTTAGGTCTGTAATTCACAAAGGTTTTGTGTAAATTGGCTGAAATACTGCCACCCTTGCGAAGCCGGGGCAGGTCGGTAGTAAGACTATACAATTAATCCCTTTAAATTAATAATTCCAGATTATACCTCAACATGCAGCCTACAGTAACAAGCTGGAGCAGTTCCGGAGATGAGTTCTCTCTGGTCTGGGACCAATGTGCGCTCAGTGAATGGGTGGAGATGCCTAGCAATGGACTGAAGTACTGCGCCCTGATACCTGGGGCCATCAGGGGAGCTTTGCAGATGGTACAGCTTGAAGTGCAATGCTGGTTTGTGCAGGTAGTTAATATTATGTTTTAGATTAGAATAATGAGTTATCAGAATATGTCCTTTGCCAAAAAAATCACGCTACGACCCTTAGGAGCCGAGCGACGGGGGTGAAACCGCGGAGAACAGCTACTTCTAAAATGCAGAACATGTTTAAAGCAACTCCATCTAGCGGAAGCTACATCAAATAACAAACGTCATAATTCTATATAAGTATCTTTACAAAATCACAGGTGGCGCTGATATCAATTTATTCATTAAAAACTATTTAAAAAAAAACACTACCCATTTGCACGGCGTATCGCAATTCAATTCTGGACATAAACCTATCTTATTGTAATAATTATAATTTATTTTTTTCAGGACCAATTAAAGGGTGACGCCGTAACAGAACTGCGTGTGAAATTCATCAAGAGATTAGAAGATGCAGTACCTGCTGGCGAAGACTAGACCTATCCTATGATAAATTATAATGCTTAAGACATTTCATTTATTTATATCTTAATGATAAAAGTATATGAAGACAAGTACTTGTTTCCGAAAGCTAGATAGGTACGCACTGTGCTGTGCTAGTTACATAGAACATTATAAGCCTAAAGCCTTGTATACACTTGAGCATGCTGCTCATTTGGCCGAGCCGCTCATTCGCCTGAGCATGCTCAAGTGGATACAAGGCTTAAGTTTGAAGCTGAGTAGCAATCGTTATAATTACATTATTGTCGTTTTAAGAATTTTATTAATAAAGCTCTGACGTTTAGTGCTAAACAAAGCTTTGTAACAATCCCAGTTTTTATCTGTGCAGGTTGTATGTCATGTCATTAGAGTACAGTGACGACGACACGCTGGGCGGATTTGATGATTCTACAGAATATGAAAGATAGTCTGGGGAACTCCTACCACGATATAGTATTTCCATCTCGCGAAGGCTGGTTGCCAAATGACTATTCGTTGCATCTCTTATTTATACATTTACAGATAAGCATATTATTATTTAATTATACGTTTTGTATGTTAGATCTGTAATCAACTTAAAAGCTAAATAAAATTAATGTTCTCAATTTTCGTATTTTTTTTTCTGAGACTGAAGATGTCTATAGAAATATTATTAGCTTAGTAATATTACCACAACAAGCATTTTTACTACAAAAATATTTGTAAGTACGCACGGCTACAGATCAAGCTATACATTTCCAGTATAAGCTGATCTCGCATTGTATAGGATTTCCTTACAGTGAGAGGTCAGTGTAAACTGGGAATGTATAGCTTGATGTGTAGCCGTGTGTTACCTATTACTGCACCTATTTACTTACAAAATATACTTAGAAGGGTAATTTCGCCCAATCAGGGAAAGGGATTCTTTAGCAGGTACACTATCATTCATAATTGGTCGTATATTCAAACTTCGAAGCAAATTGCTTCGAAGTTTGAATATATGACCAATTATATAAAAAAAAAACCTCTGTAATTGGTTTATGTTTATATATTCATTGTCTGTAATTGATTACTTTAGCTATAGCACTAACTTATTTAGCCTTATGTTTATTCGTAAGTGAAAATTGTTCTTTTGAGTAAAATAAAGAATCTTTAACCCAAAAAAATATGAATCTTAGTGTAAAGGATCCCTTTCCCTGACCGTACCTACATAGGTACTTATTACTTTAAGAAAAACTTAATTTCAAGGGACCTACGCAGATTACGCTCCTTAGCTAACAATAATTGACTCGATTTTTCACAACAACAATATCCGTAGATATCTTCACACATAAAACATAGTCTATTTGCATTGCAAACAAATTATCAATTTTCAGCTCAAATACAAAAGAATAAAGCTGAAAATTGAACAAATGCATATCAAATACCTAGGTACATAACACACGTCCTATAAATTAAAGTGGGGTTATGTAGATATGTATATTTAGATGGAAAGTGACAATTGAAAGACATCGACTGTACTCGAAGCGCGGATACTCTGCCGTGATGTAACCGATTGGATGTCTGTTACACCAAACGACGGGTTAGATTAATTGGACTCCCGCAAGCCTCAAATAATCGCTGCGATCTACTTGCGGCAGATAAAACTCGCTTGATACTCGGTCAGTAGGCGCATGTAGGTACACGGAGAAAGTTTCTCATCTTCGAGATGCGATTATCGTAAAAATATAAAAATCTTTCCTAATTTAAACTTAATTACGATATTAGCATCTGGAAGGGCGAATATCGCCTTGCCTTTGAATATTGGAAGTCCATGTAAACAACATTTTGATAAACAACTCGAATGGCGAGTCTCGCCTTCAAAACGATTCAAACCGATTTGTGCGATAGGTACTCGTATGAACTTGAAAAAATGTCATACAAGACCGTGTTTAGACGAGTCGAGAAATCGTATGAATATGTCGCCTTGCAACATGGCTTATCATGTAAAAAATCACACATGGCGATTATTACCCGACGAGTATCGCATGACATAATCGTAGGCGAGTTTTTGTTTTTCGCTTAAATGTAAACACATGAGTGCGAGAATCGCCTAAAATTGTCGCCTACAATAATCGCATGCATATTCACGCCACAAAACGTGCGAGAAACTCTCTCCATGTAAATGAGCCTTAAAGTCACTAAGAAATATTAGTCTGTCACCGAGCGAGTGAAGCGAGTTTGCTCACGGCCGGCGGCAGCGATTGCATTGGGAAAACAAGTCGGGTAAAGTCCGTTCACTCATTTACGTATGTCAGGAGCCACAAAAATATTCTTTCAGCCCCAATTCTAGTTCACTACTTTTTAGTGTCCTAGCCTAGCTTAGAGCATAATATCTAACCCTGGAGACGCTATATGACCTAGACAGAGGAGCCAACATGGCGTCGAAGGGAATTCTTATATGAAACCCGATAAACCTTATAAAAACCCGGCACATGCGTGCACAGTCAGGTCAAGTCCACTCAAATCTGTATGGCTCTTTCCTCTAAAGGCCATTTCAGACTAACCTGCATGGTTCTTACACAATGTATCTTAATTGTCTGGACTTTAAAAGAGACATCAACCTTTGAGTTTGTTTCGGTGTTTCTTCTCAAAGGTAGTCATATAGGAAACACCGAACTCATCTAGCTTAAAAAAATGTTTTGACGTGTAAAAGTGTTATTTTTAACATATTTACAAAATAAATATCATTTATCATTTATCATTAAAACGCATTCTACTCAATCGTCATTACAACCGTATCAGTTGTGACGATACGGTGTGACCGTCATCCAAGCCATGCAGTGTGCACCGTATCGTTAATTAACGATTGTCGATAGAAAACAATAGCCAAGTGCAATCACTGCGTGCTACGATTGGGAGATAGTCATTGGGATACAGGATACCTACCTAATAGGTAGATATCTATCTATATATCGGTATATCAAGCTTTCATAGTGAGATAAAGGTAGGTACTCTTCTGAGCTTTTTCAGCATCTCCCAGACATAATATTGTGTGCAAAATTTTAACTGAACCGCGGATTAGAGCTCCATTCATTGGTGCTGTTAAACGGGCTAGGTTTTTGACAATTTCTTGCTGCAATTGTATAGCCGTGAGTTGAGATCGCATTTGGCCGGGTTTTTTTTAACCACTTGTGTGCCTTTTCGTAGGTTTCTACTTATTCCGAAAATTGTACCTAGCATCTTATTCCCTCTTATCCTTTTTTCTATCGGACGGCCAGAAGCACGAAGCAGCGACATCGTTTCATGGTTACTAGTTTACCTAACTTACCAAAAACCCGGACGAAGCGCGTTGATTCCTTCATTGAGACCTTCATTGTAAGAACCGCCAAACAGTAGAATGCGCTGCCTGAGTGGGTTTTAACCTCAGATCATAGAAACAAGGAACAATCATAGAACTTTTTATTCACAAGGAGCGCTTAATTATGCGCGTAATTGTGTCGAAAAATGTACTAAAAGTGGCATCAGTTGTTCCCGTACTAATTTGCTAATGATGGCATGTCTCCTTGTTTCTATGATCTGAGGTTTTAATCAATACCTACGTACTTAGTTAAAATCTGGGTGTCTTCAAGTCGAGAGTGCATCGGTTTCTTCTAGGCAAGCATGCTCGCATCATCGCATAAGATCAGGCGAGATGACAGTCAAACGCATGCCTACTATTTAATAAGTTATTTATGTTAACATAACCCTAACTTTCGGCTTCTGTAGTCGGGTTAAAAAGACAAGAAAACATATCAAGTGTCCACTATTTCCATATCTATGTACCAGGATCGCAGAATGTACGAAGAGGTAGTTGAAACAGACAATGAGTTCGTTAGGCGTGAGTACCCTCCTTTCGAGGGTGTCACTCCAAGTTTGTTGCGAAAACCATAAAAAATATTTCTTACTATCCTTTCAATTCACAATCACATTTATTGCAAGGAAATAGAGTCTACTTTAGGACCACAATTTGGTTTTTCAACTGTAATTTTGTACTTGGAAAAACTAAAGTGCATCTCTAGATGAAAGTGCCTTCCATCTAGCTCTTTTTGATATGAAATTCTTGAAAGTAAAAAGGAAGTAGATAAGTATGTACTATGTATCCTGGGTACCTTTGTACTTATACCTACATTATACTAGCTGAGCCTCGCGGGTTCACCCACCGTTCAATAAAAAATAAAAATAAAAAAATGGTTTTTAACATTTTTAATTTATTATTTTTCACTTTTTAGGTTTTATATTAGGTACCTAAGTATACTCAGAGGCACAATTAACCGGCCACCTATGTTTAGTGTCACCACGTTTGTTTAAGTTAAATAAAGCATATCATGATGAATGTTACTTCATAAGTAGCTACTATAGCAATAAATTAAACACTTATTACTCTCACTGCTTTTCTGATTTGTGTTCCCGAAGCATTGTTACGATTTCGAAAGCAAACGTGGTGACACTAAACATAGGTGGCCGGTTAATTGTGCCTCTGAGTATATAATGTTTAATGTAAGATAATTATACAGTAGGTACCTACCTACCTATAAATTAAATAGGTAAGTACCTAACTGTAATAAATTGTGTAAAGATTTTATGAAGTCGGTTAATAACAGGTATCTAGGTATAGATTGGTCAGCCATTTATCATTTGTGCAGCTGCAGCTTTATTTAATTTTAACACGTTCACGGACAGTACCAGTTTATTATTATTATTTATTTATTTATTATAAAGGTACATATTAAGGTCTATAAAATAATATAATGTCCAACAAAACTATATATATAGTTTGTCTGTTGGATCGCAATAATAATATAATAATAATATCGCAGTTTAAATATGGACGTTATACTATACTAATGCAGAAAATGTTATACTTAATGGTAATTTAATAATTAGGAAAGTAGGTACCTATGTATACATGTTACGGCAGTGTACTAAGTAGATATTTTTTAAGTTTTTTCTTAAATATATTTTTTTGTTTTTTCTTCCCTGATTCCGTCGGGTAAATTGTTAAGTAAATATGGGATACGCTTTTGTAATGTACGGTCTCCATAGACCGAATCTGTATACTAGAATGATACAATAATAGTCTATGAGATAACAGCTTTTGCTATTCAATGACTAATTTGTCAAATAGTTTAATCGACATTTAATTTGCGATTGCATGAAATATGAACTTGTTTGTGGGCGTTATAACTGTGACACGTGATTATGTAGTCAGACTAGTTCCACTGCAACTGAACAATAGCTGTAGGTACCTACAAAGGCATCGTTTCATACTAAGGACTTACTTAAGGACCATCTAGCTATCACCATCCACCTTGGACCTCGGATCATAGGAACAAGGAGATATGATAATAATAGCAAATTAGTACGGGAACCGCTGTCGCCACTTTTAAAGCAATATTCGAAAACTATAAACGCTCGACGCTCCTTTGTAAAATATAGAAAATGCAGCACACTCTCACACACATTCAATGTAAAGCCGGGTCTCCCGCGTGTTCATTGAACATCGAACGTGTAGGGGCGTGGCCTACGCGTTTTGTTTAGCAAAAACACTCGAACACGTGACGGAAAACATGTTCGATATTCAATGAACACGAAAACACGTCGCTGGAGACACGGGACATTTGTCACTCGAGTGACTCGATCTAAACTAAAACATTGTATATAAATCATCGATCGCGTTCGGTCCGTTGGCAACATGATCACATTGATCATGTGAAAGCGTCAAGCTCAATAGCGCCTTATCAAATCTCTAGTTTCTGTGATCCGAAGTTAGGACACAAAGTAAATCAGATTATCTTAAAGTTAGGTCCGTGATATGAGTGCTAGGGGTCCACAGCCACTCAGTTCACAGTAATTCATGCATCGTTGTGTAATGCTAATGATAAATGATAAATGTGTAATGATATCTATTATTTATTTTGCAAATAGGATATTACGGTGTGAATTTTCGAACTGGGTGTGGATGGCCGAATCAGAAACTGTAAGAAATAGCGAATAACACTCAAAGGAGTCTCGGGGCCGATTTTGATATAAACAAAAACTACATCATTAGATTTTTGAAAAATAAATTTTCCTAGCCGGGGATCGAACCCGTTGATTTTGAAAAAGAACACCAAATTTTGGGAAATAATAATAATTAAGATACGGCAAATTAAACAAAGGGTTACAGTAAGTAGGTACTTTACCACAAAAACATTTATTACAGATCAGAAACTTTCAGCTCCTAATAAGACTTACAATCAAAATTATCAACAAAATGATTCCACTGAGTATCAAATTTACTGATCGCACGTGCCTTATTCTCTGGCTCTAAAGCGCTGTACTTCAAAGAGTTAAGGGCTAAAGTCTTCAACATCCTCAAGTCTGAAAGCCTGCTGGCGATACCCACAAAAGCTACGTAAAAGTCATCAGATAAAGGGTCGGCTTCCCACGCCCCAGGGTCATCACTCGACAACACCACAGGTAAATTCATGCTCAAGAATATATTCAAAGGATGATTCCTCACATCCCTAACTAGAGACAATACATTATTTGATAGCACATTCACTTCTACACCGATATCATTGCGCTCCACTTCATGTATAAGCACTGGGTGTTTCGCAAGCGCAAACGCATGTCCTATTCTTTTAGCTCCTAACAATACAGCATCTATCAAGTTCTCATCGGTTAAAGTTCCATACCAATTCGTTTCACCAGCGTGGAAGAAGAAATTTAGATCTTGTGCTTCAAGTAATTGTGGTACAAATTCGATTAACGGATTTCCTGCATCTTCTTGGCCAACCAAATCGAATCCAGCAAAGAGGTCTGGCATATCTTTCTTGATTTGTCTCGCTAATTGTATGTACGTGTCTAATACATCTCGGTCCACTTTCCTTGAAGGAGCAAAAATGAGTTTAGCGCCAATAAAATCCGGATGATCTTTGACGAATCTTTTTATGGTTTTCTTGTAAGCTTTTGCTGTTATCAACTTCTCATACACAGTGCCGTCTAACTCATAGAGATTGGGCAGTATACTCCTGACTTCTACGTACATAACATTATCATTTCTGAACAACGTGAGAGCGTCGTAAAAGTACTGTTCCCAGTTAGGTCTGTAAGTCAGTAAAGGGTACACTGTATTAAAATACTCCATAAATGTAGTCCAAGATTCTTTGATAGAAGGGTAAACCACATCAGGGTTGTCACAAACCAGGGTGAAATGTTTTCTGAGATCTGCATCGAATTTTGTTACATTGGCTGCAGCAGCCCTAACTTCACTCATAAGCTGCCAATGCGCATCACACGAAATGTTAGGAACGCTATTTGAAAACCAGAAATGGACCCGTTTATCAAAACACACGTAAAGATGCTCCATGTAGGTGATGTTCATTAGATAATCAGGTCCAATGATCCCCATATCGTGGACATGAAGAACGGCCCCTTTAGGCATACTCTTGATGATCTTGTAAACTTTGGAGTTCTGAATCTGGTTCTTGAAACTGAAGAAGTGATGTGACAAATTGAAGTGGTCCGGGTGATCAAATCCATAATCTACCTCGTTGAATTTGTGTTGCATCAGACAATTGTTAACAACATTTTCTTTATCATTTAGTGCAGTTTTCCCGCCGAGAGCTAACCGTAATTCTAGTTCAAGTAACTGTTTTCGTCTCTCGTTGTAATTATCGTCACATTTTGCGTAAACAAACAGTACTATAGTAATAATTATAAATCGCATTTTTATCACACGTTCGCCACGGTTCGGCGTCGAATCCGTACTGAGTTGGGGCGACGACCTATGACTTATGTTGTATCAAGTGCACATTTCCGTTTACAATGGTGTGATCATAAATTCATATCAATTTATTGTATTAGTAGGTACGTGTGAATCTGAACGTTATTGAAGCGCATAGTGTGTTGATAGATGATCGGATGGAATGTATACCTACATTATTCATCATGCGCAAGGTCAAATTAATTATATTAATAAATAACACATGTCTGTCATTGTTAGGGTTACCATAATTTCTAGGAACTCAACCACGCACACTAGCTTACGGCAAAAAAATCATACTTTTTGAGGGAGCACAAGTTTACAACAGCTTACCGAACGACATAAAAAAAGTGTAATAAATTAAACATTTTTAAAAACAAATTAAAATCTCATATTTATAGTCAGAATCTATAGGTATTGCTAAATGTTACTTTGAAAAGATTGTAAAATAAAATGTCATAAATTTCTATTAAACTTGTCGCACTAGACTAGAGCTAAAACTGATTTTAAGTGAACTATGTTCTTATCTATACTTATAATAAATCTGTAGAGAGGTCAATTCTGTACATGAAATATATTTTCAAAATAACTATCAGGGGGTGATTAGTGATCGATACTGATGCCAAAAATGCAATCAGTAAAATTTTTGTCTGTCTGTCTGTCTGTCTGTATGTTCCTTATAGAAACAAAAACTACTCGACGGATTTTAACGAAACTTGGTACAATTATTCTTCATACTCCTGGGCAGGTTATAGTATACTTTTCATCACGCTACAATCAATAGGAGCAGAGCAGTGAAGGGAAATGTTGGGAAAACGGGAGAAGTTACTCCATTTTTTAAGCTTCCGTCGCGTGTGCAGCCTTAATGGTTAAAGCTACATAGAAATTATGTATGACGAAAATGTTTTACATAAAATTATCTAAAAAATATCCCACAACAGCATATGTCTATCTTTTATGGTTGACTCACAATAACACGTGTAACTCCCGATAGCTTAGCAGTTCGGAGCTTTCTGATTGTATTACACACAAGGAGTTACACGCTGATGGAGTCGCGGGCACAGCTATTAATAATATTTTTCAACAGTATTGTGGATTGACATATTATATTTCCCTACTAAAATACGAAAGCTAATCTGTCTGTTACATCAAAACTATTGAACCGTGAGGAAGGACATACGCTACTTTTTTACGAAAAACGACGGAAACGCGGACGAAGTCGCGGGCAAAAGCTAGTCTATACTAATATTATAAATCTGGAGTTTATTTGTTTGACGTGCTAGTAGAAAATATAAATCAAAGATTTTCACACCCCCGCATCTTTCGCCGGCCGCTTGCGCCGCTATGTTGATCCAAGCAATGTCCCGCCAAAAGGCATACAAAATATCAGACGTTTCCTATTGTGTTGAAATTGTCGGAAATCGTGACATGTACCTAACAATACGGGACGCGGTGGTCAAATACGGTGACAGACCCATTATATTATGTACCTATACAGGAACAGGACGCATGGCAACCCTAGTCATTGCGCTTGCGATGCATGAAACTGAAACTCATTTTGTTTGGTGTAATTAGATAGGTAATATTAAACGACCAGACACGGAAGGGCATCTGGTAAAAGTTTTAGTAATAACAATAACAGTTCCTAATAGGTATTCAAAATTAGTTTATGATATCCAAATAATAACTCCAAAACTAAGTAGTAAATACAATTAATACAAACGCTCATAATCAACTGATTTTGATGCTACCGTTACGTTAATAGACACGTGTAATTAAATTACTATCAATTAAAAAAAAATTATTCGTCGAAAAGCATGTGAGAATAGGGAATAGGCATGTACTTACCTAATTCAAAACTTTTTCATTTCTCATACTCGGAAAGTAGTGTTTGTTTGATCAGAGCAGCGGGTCGAAAACGATGCTTCCCTCCCTTGGGCGGGAAAGACTCATAGTAATTGCTTCCCTCCCTAGGGCGAGAATGAATTTTAAAAATAGAACTAAAATTGGTTATTTAGTCGGCTATAATTTTTTTTACATAATTAAGAAAGATATCGATTAAAAAAAAATGCTGCGGTCTTGTGAGTGTATACGGCCAATGTGAATTAAAAAAAATACCTATTAAAGTGGGATGGCCCGCGGCGGTGACGCGGGCGGTGTGTTCCATATTTGAAATTTAAATTAAAAAAGACTATTTATGTATAATTTGGCGGGATACTAACTCTGTACCGATATTATTTGATTAAAAATGAGTTCAAGCGATTCTGAAATGTCGACCCCCAATTCCGTTAAAGAAAACTACTATTTTTTACTTTCCTTATATTTGAAATGAAAAGTAGAGTGTTTAACACGGGTGAAAGTCATCAATTCCCACTCGGACTAATAGCCGCCCTCGCTTCGCTCGTGCGTCTAAATACCTCGTATGGGAATTGATTTCTTTCCACCCTTGTATAACAATCTACTATTTTTTTTAAGACTTCATTTTAATGAAGGCTTTCCTGACCCGATATTGGATTTTTAGGTAGCAACATACCTACATACATTCCACCTAGGTACTTTATTATAATACCATCCTTTTCACTTTTTACAGAAGGTAGGTTTAAGCAGAAATAAATTTTACTAAAATATCTTACGAGTACTAATATGTTTTCAAAGCATTTTCTTTAGTCTAGTCAACACACTTGTAAGAACTTCACTTTACGAACTTAAAATTCCCACTCATTTTCGGAAACATTATACTCTACCTGAGTACCTACATACATCAATAAAAACCTTTAAAACTAAAAGAGCAAACTCTTAGACTAAGTTTCTCACAAAACCTCCGCAATTATTTAAAAACATACACGAGACGATATCAGCAAAGAAAAAAAATCTAAAACTCGGGTGTACATTACAAACGTTGGCGTCGCAAAAAGGGGGTTCGCTTTCAAATACAGAAAAAAAAGAAAGGCAAAGGCCGCCATTGCTCGCCTACTGATTTCCCAGCAAAGGGTTGGATGGATTAAGTGGCACTTTATGAGTACCGCCCTGTAGTTGAAAAAAAACATGGCTGCCACATGTTTGAGACGGGGCTGTCACCTATCCCTTTAATCTTCTAATTGCGGTGGCTCGTTAGATGTTAGACGCGTTTTAGAAATATTTTAAGTGATGCCTTAGTGTCTCCCGTGGATTAAAAAGTTGGCTTTGAAAAAAAAAACGTGAGTTGTTTTTTGTTTGGAAATTAAATATGCATGACAAATTCGAAGTCTATGTCTGATTTTGATCCAAGCGCAGTGCAAAGTCCAAACTAGCAGTACCTATAGGTATCGCAGTCAGGGGACCTTTATGAAAATGATCCACAGAACCACGGAACATAAGACAGAACTGTCCTCCGACTGTGATGAAAATTCACATCAATTCCATTCATCATCACTTTTTTTAGTTCACTTTTAGACATGACAGGCGGGTTTTTATTTTATTTTTTTATATTTGGTCTTGTTTTTCTACGTCTACGTAAAAAAAAGGTTTTTTTTCTGAATCCTCAGGACGCGAGTTCTATATAATCGCGTTTATGTCCATTTTGAGGGTTCCGTAACAAAATGGTAAAAAAGGACAGACAGATAGATATATCTGTCTGTCTGTCACACCTGCTTATTTCAGCAACTACTAACGCTATCGACTTGAAATTTGGAACAATTATAAAGAATGCTTGTCTAACTTTATTGCAAATGAAAAAAAATATTAAATATTTTTATTTTCATTGCAAAAGGGGCCGGAGTGGGGGTCTGAAATTTTAAAGTGGGGTTACTAGGTCAAGTGGCATATCATGTGAAAGGGCTTGATTTGCACATTTCAAAATATATTTTTATTTTATTGTATCTCTCACAGTTTTCGACATATGATGAAAAATGTCTGAAAAAATACCACCCCCCCCCCCCCTTATCTCCGAAGTTTGCGGAGCGAAAAATCTGAAATAATTAGAGCTGATAGGAATTGACCCAAATATTGCACTAAAAATAAAACGATGTGTGACGGAGTCATCCTTCTTTCATCATTTAGTGCTGGCAATCTTCCATTGCTGGCCACTTCATTCATCCCATTCTTCTAAATTCGGTTTAGATTTTAACTTTAAATTTCAAAATTAGAACATCTCATATTTTTTTGCATTGTTTCGGCATTCTTTGTCTGGTCTCCAACGACATCACTGGTGACCGCTGAACCGCTGTACTGTTATTATTTATTACCTACTACCTATTTATCAAGTGTGCAAAGCTATAAGCAAATAGTCTCTTTTGTAACAGTTATTTTTATACCTCTGTGTAACGTTATAAAGTGCAAATATACAACCTACGTCTCGCAATATACCTCTCCAACCAACCTGCAGTGTTTTATTTAAATAATATCAAGATTTGTGTCTGTGGAGTCTCCCTCTCATAGCTAGCCGGGGCTGAGAGGTCAGAGGAGGGAGGCCCTCCGCGACAGATGTACCTAACTAGTACAGTTTTTTCAAAATCATCAAAATTCCTTCACAAACAAACTTAGTTACTTATGCGGTCCGGTTTTTTTCACTTTATACATCCAAAACTGATACGGAACTCTCGGTGCGCGAGAAACCTACGACTCGCACTTGGCCGGTTTTTTTATTAGCTAAATACCATAACAGGAAAAAAATACGTCTGATCCGTACAAAAACTAATTTATAATAAAGCTTATCGGTGTACGTTAGTAAACGTATATCTAGTATTTTTTCCCTGTTAATTTGATTATTGCAAAGGACACGGCAGAGGCCCATAGAACGCTGGGCTTCAGATTGTTTATGTCGGTACAGATATGAAATTAGTTTGGTGTGATCGAGTATTTCAAGAGTATTTAAATTATTTTTTTATTTGTTTTTGTACGTAATTGGGTTAAAGAGAAATCTTCGTATTTATGACAGTGAGGTTAAGTATGGTGTGAATGATCTAATTAAGTACAACCCGACTAATGAGTTCTCAATTCAAAAGGTTTTAGTTGCTGTCGACATGATATTCTGTGGAGGTCTAATGAAGTACAGCCCGACTAATGAGTTCTCAATTCAAAGGTTTTAGTTGCTGTCGACATGATATTCTGTGGAGGCACGCGCCAGCCAGCATGCACCCGTTTTTGTTTTATTGATTTTTTCAAAATGTCAACGGCATAATCATTTTATTTCTTATTTATTTAGATTTTTGATTCCAATTCTTAATCTCTAAGATAAATTAGGCAAAGAACAATTAAAATATATTTTTATTTTTGGTTAAGCTTTGGTTTATTACTGTACCATATCAAGCCCAAAACTGCCAATGTCCTTTGACATTAAAAAAATAACTTCTACACGAGTTCGTATAGAAATCAAAAATAGACGGTATTCTGAAAAAAAACTTCGATAGTATCGCACGTATTAGTGTATGATGTAGACATTCGTTTTGTGCGCGATTCGACACATTGGAAATACAGGTAAATTATTCAATCTATTCTATTACATATTGAAATTATTAAATAATATCATACTGTATACATGAATATGACATTTTGATACGTAAAGAGTATTTTATTATATTGGAATTATATTCTTATTTTACATTGTGTTATGGTCAATGTTATTAAAATTATCAATAATGACTGGTTAAAAATGGTCAAGCGTTTAATTCCGGATTTATTGCAATTAATCACTTCAACCTTTATTGTAAGTAGGTACCTAGCTACACTAGCACTTTGCCCGCGACTTCGTCCGCTGGAACCACAGGAGCTATGCATTTTTGCGAGATAAAAATAAACCTGTAGCACTGAGGGATAATGTAGCTTCCTATTACCTAGTAAAAGAATTTTCGATTTTCAGAATCGGATCGTAGTTAGATTCTTACGAGAGACGTGTCGTGTGCTGCTCCGCAGCATTGTGTTGATATTAGACAAAATATACAAAAAATATAATTCAATGAAGTCGCTTAAAAATATAATTGTAACTTATTTGAAATGCTTAATAAAAGTCAAGTTGAATGTTCACACCTAGCTTCTCTCCAATTCAACTAATTTAAGTGGGCAAAAGCTTAAAAGAAAGCAAAAGGAATCTTAATTAAAATCGGAGATATCAAGAGAGAACATAAGAAATGTACAGGAGGAAATCGCCAATCACCAAAATTTGACGCTTCTCAAGTTATCTATAACATAAAAAGGGTAACAGTTTGCTGATTATGTACGGATATCTACTTGATGACAATTCTGTGCATCAATTACCTTTCTATTAAAAAAAAAATCAAGCAAATCGGTTGGATAGAACGGCCGTACGGACTCGTAATAGATTCCATAATTTATTTTAGTAGGTAATAGATTGTATAATATCATTCTCCATCTCTTTCTGATAACGTAACAATGATGGCAACAACACGGTCATGGTCAGGGTCGTACCCCTGCATTGTGGTCTCAATTCCAATCTAAGCTAACCAACCGTATCGGTTCTTGACTTATTTAAATTGTAAGCTGAATGTCATGAACTTTCATTTTACCGATAACATGTAAGATCTGTTGGTCTGTTTGTTGAATGTACATAATAATATATTTTATACCATTCCCCCTCTAAAAAGCTTATTTTATTCACTGAAAACAGTGAATAAAAAGCACTTTTACTCACTATTTTGATGTTTGAAAATGGAACACACCAATGTATTCGACCACAGATTTAAAGAACCTATGCTAGATGCGGCACGTTATTAGATTGTATGAAAACCGAACGTGTCATCTTTTTTATACCTACGATAACTTCACCCCAGCCATTTAGTGATGTGCTCAGAGTAAACAGAATTGTTTCAATCACTAAGCGTCACTGAGCTAACAGACTTTTTTTAGTACGAACAGTCGAACATGCAGGGCACGCTTGGTCGTGGCTTGCCGTATCTAGTGTAAGTGTAATCTGTGTATTCGACCTATATTGATGTGTTCTAAATTCAATTTGATTGGTCGACATTTTCGACAAGGAGTTTAGCATTAGAATAAAAACTGTTTTGTGTTCTTTGCTGTCCTTAGTAAATTGGCGCTATTTTGAATACTGTAAGTTATACGAACAGAAAGTTTAGTGTTACTTAAATCTTTAATTTTGTGTTTATTTAGTGTTGTTCTAATCGATTAAAAATGCATTCTAGTGATGAAGATGTGTTAACACCTGAGTTTGTGAAAGAGAGGGCGGCCGATATAGTGGAAAGGTGGAAAACTTGCTACCCAAAAAATCACGGCGGGTTTACATCAAAGCCAATTTAACTTTACTTTTTCTTCATTATTTATGTATATTTTCACTTAAATCTTTCTTTTTCTCGTAGTCATGGTATAAAGTATAGTATGCAACTCTTGAATAAAATGGATTTATATCGAGGGCCATGAATCGCTCGCGTCGCTCAGGATTCTAACACTTGAATCACTCGCTACGCTCGTGATTCAATCATCATGAATCACTCCCTACGGTCGTGATTCAATCGTTAGAATCCTTCACTAGCTCGTGATTCATCTATGGCCCTCGCTTTAAATCCGTCCTTTATTCACTAATTGCATAATATACTATTAACCTATCATCATCCCCATTTACACACAATACCGGCTGCGTATTCTGTATTGTATAGAATAGGTACCTAGGACCCTAGGTAAAGTATAAAATAAATATTTTTTCATACATTAGGTAGGTACCTAAACGTTTTAGGTATTCTATACATTGCCTAGGTATTGTATAGAATACCGGATTATAAAGATTGCCGGTAACAGATACACAAAATTACAGTTGTTCTTGCAGCTTTTTGCGACGAGCAGTGATAGCAGTGGTTTAACCATGTGCCTCCCACGGCGAATGGTTCTAGTTCGATTCCGAGGCACGCACCGCTGACTTTTCTAAGTCATGTGCGTATTAGAAATTAATTATCACTTGCTTTAACGGTGAAGGAAAACATCGTGAGGAAACCGGCATGTCCTAGAACCAAAAATTCGAAGACATGCGACGTCCACCAACCCGCACTGGGCCCGCGTGGTGGCCTACGGCCCACTCCCTCTCACAGAGAGGAGGCCTGTGTCCCAGCAGTGGGAACATTATAGGCCGATTATATACAAAATGAGGTGGCAAATAATATTGATTTATGTTCTTATTACTCTGACTATAGGTACTGAATTAAAATGAATTTGAATTATAGTCATATCGACTTTAATACGACACAATCATGTGCTAAATTGTAACTACATAATTCGATTGTATTTATATTTGAAGATTGCGGGTGTTAGCCAACAGTTTAGTTACTATTCATAATGCCCGGTCAATGTTAATTATTTTTGCAGTGTTCATAGTGGCTAATGTTGTTATATTGTGCCTGTTAGTATTCACAGCATTTACAACATTGACCATAACATATAAATTATCTATACCTACTAATATTATAAAGAGGAAAGATTTTTTTGTTTGTTTGTTTGTTTGTTTGTACCGAATAGGCTCCGAAACTACTGGACCGATTTAAAAAATTCTTTCACTAATAGAAAGCTACATTATCACTGAGTAACATATGCTACTTTTTATCCCGAAAAATGCACAGTTCCTGTGGGACACGCGGACGAAGTCGCGGGCGAAGTGCTAGTAATAATATATAGGTACCTACTAGTGGTCGCCCAGTGGTTGGAATTAGACCGTTATTTAAAAAAATATAATTATTTGTAACACATAATTACTTATTATAATTATAATTTATCAATTTTAGCTTTCTGCACTCCTTCTCCATAAAAAATTTAACCACACTCCTGCGTGCCCGCAATATGCATAAAAAAGGGGCACAAAGTTTTAATATCTATAGTTAAAATTTTGCTTTTCATAAGTATTATTATAAGTACCTATACCTAGTTGGTGTGATTTAGGTACAATTTTTAAAAATTATATACCAAAATCTCACAGGGTTCTCTCTTCGTACAAAAAGACAGGGAACCATAACTAAAAGTTATTTTATTTCCAAAAGTTCAAAATCACAAATAGTTTTAAAGAAGTGTATATTTTCTTATGTGGTACCTACCTAAATAATTATTGTCTAATGATGTCTCACTTACTTTTAGATTTCGCTGACTTTCTATAAAGCACAATTCCGCCTCCAAGCAAACCAGCAGAATCAAATATTGCTTACGCAAGTATGTCCAAGATATAAGTAAACATCAGTGGCACTGAGTGAATTGATTATTGCGTCATATCTCAACCTACAAATACACTTTATCTACTGAGGTATCAGTTTTGCTATACGAACCTTGCCAGATAGTAGTACGGTGTTTGATCGCGCCCGGTAACAATGTGGCCACTACCTATACTTTTATTGACTACAGTCATAATAAGTGACTCAAAAATTATCGAAAATGTGCTCGAAGAAAGAAAAGATCTACTTGAAAAAGAACTCGAAATGATGGTTGGAAGCTCAATACAGCTAAGTGACAACGAACTGAAAGCGAATGAAATAATAATGGCTCTTAAACATGAAGAAATTGAACGAGGCTTTGTATACCCAAAATATTTTAACCTGACGAAACATTTCTTCGAATACAAGGACCTAGTGAAAGAGACAAAGTTGTTCCAGATGCTACAGAGTATGCCGAAAGGGGCAATGCTCCATGCCCACGACACAGGTATATTAAGCCCCGATTATGTGCTGCAGTTAACTTACTGGGATGATTTGTGGGTTTGTGTCTCAGAAGACAATTCGTACATAGGATTCCTATTTTCCAAAACTATTCCTGTTGGTCCTTGTGGTACTAAGTGGGAACTCATAAAGGATGCAAGGAACGCCTCCGGTGACGTTGCAAAATTTGATGCGAATCTTAGAATACATTTCAGTATGGTGATTAATAATCCTAATGAGGTATACACCGATGTGAATACTGCGTGGCAAACGTTCCAGCAATATTTTATTTGTACCGAGCCCCTGCTGACGTACAAACCGGTGTGGGAAAAATATTATTACGATACATTACTGGCGTTGAGAGAAGATCACGTAATGTACTTTGAAATTAGAAGTGTTTTGCCATCATTGTACGATTTAGAAGGGAATATCTACGATCCTGTGGCTACAGCTCAAAGTTACAAACGAGTTACAGAACAATTTGTGAGTGATTATCCAGATTTCTTTGGGGCGAAACTGATATACGCTCCATTAAAACTAGTTGATAAACCAACTTTACACGAATATATTAGAATTGCCAAACGCATCCAGGCGGTAATGCCAGATTTTCTGGCAGGTTTTGACTTGGTCGGTCAAGAGGACTTAGGAGTACCATTGAAAGAGTTTCTATCTGAATTGGCAGAAGTTAGTAATGACCTAGACTTATATCTACATGCTGGTGAAACAAACTGGTACGGCACGAGTTCTGACGAGAATTTGTTCGACGCCATTGTTCTAGGTGCAAAACGAATAGGCCATGCTTTTGCTTTAATAAAACATCCTTTATTGATGGAAGAAATAAAGAAAAGAGGAATTGCTATGGAAGTCAATGTTATATCGAATTCTGTTTTAAAACTGGTCGAAGATGTAAGGAATCATCCTCTAGCAGCTTTCTTGAGTCAGAACATGCCTGTAGTGATATCAAGCGATGACCCAGGAATCTGGGAGGCTGATCCGATGACTCATGACTTTTATGTTACATTTGTTGGAGTTGCCAGTCGCCATGCGGACCTAAGGTTATTGAAACAATTAGCTTTAAATTCTCTGTATTACAGTTCTTATCCTGAAATAGACAAGTTAGTTCATGAATTTGAAATTCGTTGGACTAAATTCATAGATGCAATCGTAAAACATAATTTGTAATTTGAACTCTCTTTTTTTTGGAGTATCTGATTGTTTGTTTTTTACCGTGTTGTTACTTTTATACATAATGTTTCAGTTTCTTTTTGTGTTTTATTTTATATTGTCTTTTAAACATAGAGATGATCTGAAATCTAAACTATATTATAAATGCTAAAGTCTTCCTGTCTGTTTGTTACACGGAGGGTTTGTTACGTTTTTACCTTTTTCACGTAAAAACTACCTACTGAACAGATTTTGATGAATCTTTACAGTAATATAGCTTAGGCAAGGCATATAGGCATCAGGCATCAATAACACATAGGCTACTTTTTATCCCAAAAACGTGGGCGAAGCCGCGGGCGGAAGCTAGTTTAAAATTAATTGGATTATGTTACCCACCCGCGCTATTACTTCGTTTTCGCTTAGTTCTTTCTGACGTTTTTTCTTCATGCTCGGCTTATAAGGGTTAGAGTTATGTAAAATATCCTATGCTTTACCATTCTTCAAGAAGTTGGCTATTAGGTACCTATATATATACCTACAAGATCTTCGCTATTTTAGAGTTGGTCCATAGTAAAAATTATTCATAATGATGAGCATAGAATTATTATCCTAACAAAAACCTTGTTCGATTTCAAAGGGGACTTTGTTTGTTTGTGTTTTTGTTATAATTTATTATGCTGTACCTATTTAATAAAAATATGATAAGCTCATCATGGCTTTGACATGTTTAAAATTCATAAAAATAGACTTTAATAAGTCTCAACATAATTGATAGTATAATTAAATATAGGTATCGCAGCCGGCTTAGCACGATCAATTCTATATCTATTCTACCAAAGAATAGACAAAGTTATTTCTATCCAAATCGTTATCGCGTCTGCCCGAGCACGCGGCGACCCATGCCTGGTTTATCAGAATTTTGTCTATTGAAGAATAGAAACATTTCTTCTCTTCATTGTATGCTTGAAACGGTAGAAATATTTCTACAATCTGTCTTCTTCTGTTAACAAACCCCGTTTCTATCAATGATGTTTTACTAATAATACTTATATCATTGGTTTCTATCGTGGTCATGCTAGCTCACATAATATCTAAACCCGTTCACGGCTTGCCTATGTACTATTATTCAGCGAAGTATTTAATCCCTAATTATCATGTCCGATTCACACCTGGCACAAATTCAAGATAATCTTATCTAAAGCCTATTTAATACATTACGTGCAATCAAGTTGACTTTAGGGGGAAACCTCAAAAATTTTGTGAATATTCTAGTAAGTACATATCGCACCCTTAGTGATGTAAGGGCACAACTCGTAATTTTGGGTTTTTGAGTTTTTGTGCTAGATGGGCTCAATATCAATTGTTCTACAACCTGCCTTACACAGAAAGAGAAAAAAGACAATTTTAAAGCAACTATTGTAATTGTGTCTCTTTAATTCCGCGTCCGCTTCTTGCTGCGAGAGAGGCCCAATTTATAAAGTGCCTGTACTTGTCGAAGCAGTATCGTTAACGCGATGTGCGAATTGGAATTGTGCCTTTTTATTACATATTCTCGGGTGAGTATTACAATAATATTTTTTTAGTAATAAAAAGATCGACTTTGAGTTACGCCCTTTTATGACCAAAATGTATTAAAATTTGTTATATTAAATCTAATTAGTTCCTTATTTTACAAAAATATTTAGTTTTTTCTATGTTTATCTCGAAATAATTATTTGCACCACAAAACTGTATGCAGCATGATTGGTATTTTGCATTGTGAAAACAGGCCTAACTTGAAAGAGCTTTTTAAAAAATTTATTATAATATACTTAAATCAATTTTCTGTAGTGTTTTAGCTAATTATACCCTAGTATATTTAACCTAAATTTCCCACGTCCCAAAAATTTCAGAGCTATAGCACTTTTAATTATGATGTTATGAATAATTTTGTAATAATATCGGGTTTGCTGAATCTTTTATCGCGTTTTCCCAAAAAATTGTATTTTTGACATCATAGACCTTTACCTTGTTAAGGGTGCGATATATTTCTTTTAATTTATACAGGGGGACACTCCGTGTGAAAAATTCTAACGAGATCTCATAATTAAGTTAAAATCCATCAAGCGGTTTAGGGCCAAGTTCACCGACCAGTTAACAGTCCAATAAATTGAAAATCGCCGTTAAACATGATTTTGGCCTAAAAAAGTCTTGCTAAACGGCCGTTTTCAATTTAACGGACTGTTATATTGTCGGTGAACCTGGCTCTATACCGCGTGATGGATTTTAAGTTTAACATACCTAATTATGAGGTGTCGTTAGAGTCGCCACTGTTCAAGGCATGAATAAGATCCTGTCTATTCGTACCGACACGCCGACATGTCAATTTGTTTGCGAACGTTCGAGGGAGACGCTCACCGTGACATTCTCCCTCGAACGTTCGCAAACAAATTGGCAGTTGTCGCGGTGATACTGTAGCGAGAACTGCCGACAACAGCGAAGACTACCTACACAGCTTGACAGCTGACAGTGACAACTGGTCAAATGTCACATCATGACGACTAACGTCAAATTCCTACATCGCGCAAGTAGAGTTTGCGGCGCAATTAGCATATTGTATATAGAAAACCGACATCAACTGTGGTGGCAGTGGCCCGCCAGACCATAACACCCGGTCTAGGCCCCAAGTCTGCTAATGCAATTGTTATAATCGTGTCAGAATAGTGTCTCAATGGCATCGTTTTGACCAATGACGAAAGAGTTAGTCTTACTCTAAGCCAATGACCGCTTAGGTTTTGATAGTAATGGTGTCATTATGACACCATTCTTACACTATTCAAATAGCAGAATTGGGGCCCTGGTAGGAGGATCCTCCCTTTTCAATGGAGGGACATTCCACCTTGTCGCGGAGGGCCTCCCTCCTCCGTCCTCTCAGCCTCGGCTAGCTATCGGAGGGAGCCTCTACAGACACAAGTCTTGATGTAGGTAATAAAACACTGCAGGATGGTTGGAGAGGTATATTGCGAGACGTAGGTTGTATTTGCACTTTATAACGTTACACAGAGGTATAAAAATAACTGTTACAAAAGAGACTATTTGCTTATAGCTTTGCACACTTGATAAATAGGTAGTAGGTAATAAATAATAACAGTTATACAGCGGTTCAGCGGTCACAAGTGATGTCGTTGGAGACCAGACAAAGAATGACGAAACAATGCAAAAAAATATGAGATGTTCTAATTTTGAAATTTAAAGTTAAAATCTAAACCGAATTTAGAAGAATGTGATGAATGAAGTGGCCAGCAATAGAAGATTGCCAGCACTAAATGATGAAAGAAGGATGACTCCGTCACAACCTCGTTCCTCCATTCCCCAAAATATCACGCGGAGTGTCCGTACAAAATATCGATTACCATAACAATCGTAGCTACGTCACATCGAGATAACATCGTTATCTTTTAATGATAGCGATAAGCTTCTGATAAAATTGATGTATTACCTAGCAAACTAAGATAAAAATCTAGATAAAAGTGCTAAAGACCAATATAACTAACAATCTTCATTTACCACTTGGCAACCGATTTAAATTATTATCCGAATTAGGTAGGTACATAATTTACAACTAGCGACCCCCTGTCACGCTTCGCACTGGCGCAATCTATTCATGTGGCGACATTATCAAATCATCAAGATTTCTATGCTTTATTTATTTATTTATTTATTTATTACATACTTTATTGTACACCAAGAATACACATGAATAGAACATTCTTAACGATAACATAAGTACAATGGGCGGCCTTATCTTTCTTTGATTTCTTACAGGCAACCATAGGATGGACACCAAGTGAACTGGTGTTTAATAACTGAACTGAACTTTAATAACGTATTAAATACATTATACTCTTCCGGGATAAATTCTCTAAGGGGCTATTTCACCAACCTATCATTATTAAGCTAATGTGATCATTTAACTATTCAACAGCAAAAAATTGCTATTCACCACCTGTCAATAGTGTGTTAATGACAAGATTATTGATGTAAATTAATTTACCTACTAAAAGTCACCTTTAGCTTGAAGTCACCTTTAGTTATTGATAGGTTGGTAAAATTAGTTTCAATCTGGGTATCTTCAAGTCACGAGTGAATCGGTTTCTTCTAGGCAAGCGTGCTCCATCGTAGACCGCATCATCGCTTAACATCAGGCGAGATGGCAGTCAAGCGCAAGCCTATCATCGAATAAAAAAACCGGACAAGTGCGAGTATGCCTCGCGCCCTAAGGGTTCCGAAATATGATCATAGATGGCGCTACTGCATACTTCCAATGGCGCCATCTATGAGCAGATGGCTCCACTTATGGTCCGGTGACTGACGGCGGACAACAAATATAAATTCTCCAGGTTCTAAGCTACCTCTTTGTCAAATTTCATCTAAATCCGTTCAGCCGTTTCAGCATGAAGGAGTAACAAACATACACAAACTTTCGCATTTATATTAATAGTGTCATTTACCTTAAATAGATAGGTAATGATATTTTTTATTAATAATAATGATAAAGAATAGGTATTCAATAGTATTTAGATTTTAGATTAAATGTGTGCGTCAGTACCTAAACGTTTCACAATCCTCACATTTTTCGTAGTTTCGGTAGTTTGATAAAATATCTAGGGAAAGAACCCAATCGACCTTTCAGGATGTTGTATTCGAGAAGTTGTTCATTCACTTTTCAGTTCAGTTCATTCAGTTGTTGATCTAGTCATAGTGGAGGCAAGTGCGACAGGTCCTGAATTCGATCCCAGGTGAACAAGTTGATATTGGGAACTTTCATTAGAAAATACTTAGGCCCGGAATTAGGATCTGTGCCCGGTTATTGGCAATAGGCTCGTCTCCTACTATATGGGACTGATAATTGAATTTTAGAGTAAATGTCAGGATTTTTTCTGGCACGGTACACCAGAATTTCGCGCATGTACACTCCGCACGATCTAGCTTGGCCGGGCTGAAGTTGGCTCACCGAGACATTCGCGCATGTACAGTCGCTAAGAAAACAGTTAAAATTGGACAATAAATTTTGTTTTTTCACAAAAATATGCTTTTCAGTTATTTCTTGATTTATGTAGTAAGGGATTGTTAGCAATTTAAATTAGCAGCCGCTCGTGACTAACTTCTGCCCAGCCAAATAAAATCGTGCGGACTGTAGGTACTTACAGTTGTTTACAGTATGCGCGTAAATTCTGTTTATAATATACAAAAAATAGATACTACGACATTTGCACGAACTTCAGTAATGATCAAAATACACAAACACAGGCACTATGATGCCTCTCGGCATTTAGATTGCGCGTATGATACGTTGTTGATAGCAAAAAGGATTCTGCGTTTCTACAGTCTAATAGATATTTTTAAACCACTATTTTCTCAACAAATTAACCAGCAATTAAACCTCACATTAACCCCCATAAACAAATAAATAAAACCTGTGTGGTCTATATATCTCTGGTTATAAATCTTAGTGGCCACTGACGGCTGACACCAATTAGTGTGAACAGCTAACGATTACGAACGCAAACGGCCCGTGAACGCGTTATGTGTGAACTTAGCTTAATTAGATCAACAGCGATGCGCGGCAGTGGTATAAGTTTGAATTTGGAATTTTAAAGATAATGACCAAAATGGAAAAAAGACATGCATGACAAACTACCAAATTGTGAAAACCATATTAAAATTCGTTCGGTCCTTTTTGTGTGATGCGCGCACAAACAGACAAAAAAGAAAAAAAAAATTTTTTTTTTGCATGGTACATATCCCTATTCGATCCTGATTATTTTTTCTGGAATATCTTGAACAAATAATAGAGTAGGTATTTTAAAATATAAGTATAGATATTTATTACGGATTTCTGTAGGTATCTAATATTTAATATTTGGGATATGCACTGCTACATCGCGGCAAGTGCAACTAATTAGGGGGTCGACAGAGATGTAATGGCGCACAACTGTGAACATTCACGCTGCGATTGCGGCGCCGACACTGACGGTGACATTCACCATGCAGCAAATAAATCGCAGAAGCTCTGCATATGCATTCTTTCTTCCTTCTTTCTATTTCTGCCACTAATCAACGTTTCTGTATTCCGGTTTGAAGGGTATGGGTGCAGGTGTAATTACAGGCACATGACATGAGACATTTCAACTCTGTCTCTAGTGCGTTGTCTAGCACTTGCGATGCCTCTGGTATTGCAGCTAATGTCCTTAGACGGCAGTGACCATTTACCATCAAATGGGCCGACTGCTAGTTATTATTTCGGAGCTATAGATATGATAGAATAAGTATAAAACATATCATAAGCTACTAATATAATGTGAAAGTTCGTATATTTTGACTGTTTGTGCGTCACTCACGCTGAAATGGCTTAAGGTATTTGAGTGGAATTTGACACAGCGATAGACTATGTCCTGGATTAACACATGCGAGTAAAACATTGGTCAACAGGTACTTATCTACTTAAGTGTAGATTTTTGATCGTTTCTTTCACGCGTTGGTAAGAGTTTGCCTTCTGATTTCTCCTACTTTCTGTGGAAATACTGTTGATCCGTGAATAGAACTCACAGATAGAACTAATTGTGTTATTTATACGCAGCTATTAGAGACGTTAGTTTTAGCGTTTTAATATGCATATTTTCCTACGCCATTTTAGAGCGATAAAATCGGCATAGTTGCTCCATAATCGATTCGGCAAGTATGTTTATCGTAAAAATCAAAATATCGCCGATATATCGGTATCCGTATCGGCATCGGATGCATCTGGATGGATCCCTAGTTCTAATACATACCTACAGTCCACATGATCTTACTTGGCTGGACTGAAGTTAGTCACGAGTGGCTACTAATATACATGCCTAATTAATGATCCCCTTAATACATAAAGAAATCACTGAAAACGTATATTTTTGTGAAACAAAAATATACGTTTTTTGCCCACCTTTAACTGTTTTATTAGCGACTGTACATGCACGAATGTCTCGGTGAGCCAACTTGAACCCGCTCGAAGTTGAGTCGGAATCTGTACGATAGGTTGTTCCTTCACCGTTTTTAGAGCAATGGTGATGAAAGGAATCGTAGATGAAAGAAATCGTAGAGAATCGTAGATGAAAGAAAAAAAACGTAGATTCGATTACGCGTAGATTCGAAACCATGAACTAGAAGTACCTACCTACCTACTCTTCGCAAGTCAGGGCCGCAGTTACTAGGTATAATCTCAGTGGATCCTTATTCTGGTAAGATTGAGGTTAACTGGATATCCGTCTGTTATTCATATCTGATTGGCTAAATGCTAAAAAAATCGTATGAAGCACGGATTTCGTAAAAATCAGAGTCGCGACGAAACAACAATCGTTGCTATAAGTTATTTCGCAGGCGTAGGGGGTGCCCTTAGCGTGTGGTCGCTTAGTTTGTAGTTTTTATTTAGTTTTAAGCCTGGCTGGAGGCATTTGTAAGTCCTCACCAGAAATCCGCGTTAAGCAATGACGGCTGTTAGAAGCCAACTGCGAGAAGCCCTTAAAAAAAAAAAAAAGAATTCTCTATAATATAATTGTAGGTGTGAGAATTATGATTACCGGGACCTTTCAGGTGTTCGTGGCGCAGTAATGGATGAGCTAGCTATAGATAGCTAGCTAGAAGACTAAAGCCCCTCCAAAATCTCGTTATAGGGGGTGATAGAGGTCATGACCCCTTCCAAAATCGTAGACGATTGATACATTTAAAATATCTGATATCTAAAAAATGAAATAAAAAATAGATCCCTATTCAAAATGCGCGAAACATGGTAATTCAGGGTCGGCCAGCAGAACTAATAGGTAGGTAGCTATTGACACCCCAAAAGGCGTTTTAGATTGAATAAAATTAAAAAACCCCTAGGGGTGGCCACCGGGGTTTTGGTGAGGTAATACGTAATCCCATACAACCCGGTCTTATCAGGCTGGGCGCCTCAAGGTTTGCCCCTCAAAAAAAAGTATTGTACCTACCTATACCTACTTATACGAGCTACACGTAGATAAATGTCAGTAGGTACAATCAAAAGTGTTTAATTGCCTCTCATTCTCGTGTATAATTAGGTAGGTACCTATCGTAAAATCGTCTAATACGAATGACTCATTCATTAGCCTACATGATTAATTAGGTAATCGTACTTAAACGGGTGTATTTTCAGCAGTACGGAGTACCTACAATAAAAAACTTTTTTACTTTTTTGGTTTCGGAAGTCGGTGGCTTTGTTTTTGTTTGCTTTTTTTGCCACCGACTTCCGAAACCAAAATTACTATTTTCTTTGTAGTGGATTTTTGAAGTCGGTTATTTTTTAGTTCTTTATCTCGCGTTAGATTACTTTGACGACTTCGTTCAACAGCAAATCTTCTACGTAGTGTGTACATTTATGCATATAACTTTGTACATAGGAATGATTACATAATGTATTATATACTAAAACCTTCCTGAAAGTATGTAGATTACGTTAGTGAACCCCATCCAAATCGAATCAGTAGTTTTTGAGAAAATCGCGCACATACAAACATACATACATACATACTTACATACATACATACGGGACGAATACAGAACCTCAATTTTTGAAGTCGGTTAAAAACAACCAAAATGTGAAATACCTATGTAATTTCAGATATTTCACATTTTGGTTGTTTGGGAAAATAAAAATGATTATCTTTATGTTTCACTCAGAATACCTATTATGTTTATTATTTTTTTATCCGTGCCTATCATTATAATAAAAGTCTATAATTATAAACTTTAATAAAATACTGCCTTAATACGCACGAAAATGCCTCTTAATTTAACCGCTGATTATACAACTATCCTTATCATTTGTACCTACATATGACAATGAATAGAGATGACAAATTGACAAGAGCTGTTTAATTTAATCATCGTTTTTAACACTATAATTAAGGGGCCGGTTAAGTCCACAATTATTAATTATTATAGACTATTTACTTCCACATAAATATCTTAATTATTAGGTACCTACTTGACAAAATGGAACAGCGAAACAGCCTGGAACAGCTATTTTTTCGTGATTTCAAGGTTATTTCTTAGTTAATCAAAATAGTACCTACCTATCTATCGAATACGGTACTGAATTCTTCATTATATCCCTCTTAAATGTCACTCAGCTTAAAGATAAAAACGACACGTTTCTATTACCTACAATACCTAATTATGATTAAAACAAGGAAGCGCCTCCGCAGCCGGCGGCGGCTCCCAAAAATAACGCCGTTGGGAACTGGAGTAGCCTTGGAGTAGCAGTGATACCAGACGAAAATAATTGCAAACTACCGTAGTGCCAGCAGATTAATGTTGCCGTGTTTTAAGTTGAATTATCTACCTTAGACTGACTTTCAAATTACAGTGTCAATGTAAAACAAAATACAACTTTTTTGGACTTACAAGGGGGAGGGAGGTGATCGACGGAGCCCCGCTACGCGGGGCTCCTATTTCTGTCTGCAAGGTTAAAAGTAACCTAACACGAAGGGGTTGACGGGGGCTTCGTTCGCTCGCTTTGCTCGCTCACTGAAGCCCCCGTCAACCCCTTCGAACCTAAATTGTCCGTGTCGGGGTGTCCAAGTTCCCGAGCTCGCTTCGCTCGCTCTTGGACCCTAGTTAGGTATGTTACTCAAATGAAACATGAAATGTTTTTTTAATTAATGCCCAATTGCCAACCCCATTTCCCGCTTTTTTTCCAATGTCAGCGCCGGCTGCCAATTTAGCAACCGGCGGCGGCTGCAAATTCAGGTCACGGCGGCGGTCGCGGAGTCACTTCCTTAAAACAAACACCATTATGTTATCAAGACTCGTGCAAAGAATTTATCTATACAGCGAAAAACCCTAATAGCTTTTTATCTAAGTAGGTATTAAGTATATCTATTAGATTCCACTAATAGATTCTGACTTAACACAAATTACTTAGCATACCTAGTTGTATGGTCAACAATGTTCAATAGGGATGTTGAATATATTTTTTTTATTGTGAATCTGTAAACTATTTGAAAAAAGATAATTAACACCAAAAAAACCGATGAAACATCTACAAAATTGGCAAAGTTATAAGTTTGCTAGACACGGACGGCATGCATGATAAGTGACGTAACACCACCTATGTCCGCTTCGCGAGACAAAGACGGAGCGATACTCCCTCCAAAAACTTTAAAAGCGTCTATGTTTTCCATTTTGTGATAAATTATTTTATTTTTTTTTACTTTTTTGTTATTACTATTCCTTCTTTGGAATAAAATAATTTATTTGTACTTTTTAGGGTTCCGTACCAAAATGGTAAAAAAGGAACCCTTATGGTGCGACTTGGTCTGTCTGTCTGTCACACCTGCTTATTTCAGCAACTACTAATGCTATCGACTTGAAATTTGGAATAGTTATAAAGAATGCTTGTCCAACTTTACTGCAAATGAAAAAAATTAAAAAATATTTTTATTTTCATTGCAAAAGGGGCCGGAGTGGGGTCCAAAATTTTAAAGTGGGGTTACTGGGTCAAGTGACATATCATATAAAAGGGCTTGATCTGCACATTTCAAAATATATTTTTATTTTATTTTATGTTTCACAGTTTTCGACATGTGATGAAAAATGTCTGAAAAAATACCATCCCCCCCCCTTATCTCCGAAGTTTGCGGAGTGAAAAATCTGAAATAATTAGAGTTGATAGGAATTGACCCAAATATTGCACCAAAAATAAAACGATGTTCCTAACTAGTACCTACAGTTTTTCCAAAATCATTAAAACTCTTTCACAAACAAACTTAGTTTTGCGGTCCGGTTTTTTTCACTTTATACGTCCAAAACTGATACGGAACCCTCGGTGCGCGAGTACGACTCGCACTTGGCCGGTTTTTTAATAGTAGTCCACTACGTATTGGGCACTGTTCATTTTGACATCGCATCTAAATTAAAATTGACACAAAAATACTTACAGGGGGTAAGTATTTTTGTGTCAATTTAATTTACTTATAGAGTTAGAAGATGATTAAATTAACAGCTCTTTTGTCAAACGTCATCTCTATTCATTGTCATACAAATGACAAGGATAGTTGTATATATAATCAGTGGTTAAAGTTAAGAGGCGTCTATAAGTAAGGGGGTTAATTGTGCCCAGATAATTATCGTTTTAAAATCAAAGTGTCAACTGGTTTTTGTCGTTGATTGTCATGTCATTCATAAACTGTCCAGAACGTTCTAAAAATAAACTAAATAACAATCTTATAGGTACTTTGTTTTTTTGTTAACATTCAATAATTTATTACTATGAGTACAAAAAAATTCGTCGATAGTACCCTCTTTCATGAAGCGACTAGAACGTTCTAACGAATTAATAACATTTTTATTACCTACTTTGTTTTTTTGTTGACATTCATGAATTGAATATTACTATGAATACAAAAAAATAATCAGCTTATTTCAATAGAACACGTAGACTTTTGTAATGGGTAGAATACGTTTTGCTATGCAGTGTTTCACTCTCGATATACCAGAAAATATTATGTGCTTAAACAGGGTAAAATTAAAAACAGTGCGGATATTTTAGGAGGTGAAAGTACTCATGAATCAATCATGATCAACTAAGTAATCCAATAAGTTCCTATTATTTTTTACAAACTTAGTAATCTAAGTATGTTGTTTTAACTGTAAATAAAAATACTACACTATCGCATTAGGTACCTACTACCTAACCTGTAAAGATAGATGTAAGGGAGATTTAAATAAATAAATAAAACTGTTATTATGGGACCGACATTGAAATATGAAAAAAAAAATCAGCTGTTCCATACATTTTGATCGTGTTGTAGTGCATTTTTGTAGGGAACAGCTGATTTTTTTTTCATATTTCAGTGTCGGTCCCATAATAAAAGTTGATCATATTCATGAGTACTTTCACCTCCTAAAATATCCGCACTGGTTTTAATTTTACCCTGTATTCCTTCTCGATTTTGAAAGTAACACGGGACACTGAGTAATCCTCCTAATATTATAAACGTGAAAGTTTGTGAGGATGTATAAATGTATGGATGTATAGATGGATGTATGGATGTTTGTTACTCTTCCACGCAAAAACTACTGAACGGATTTTGATGAAACTTTACAGTAATATAGCTTATACCTCATAATAACACATAGGCTACTTTTTATCTAAAAAACGCGGGCAAAGCCGCGGGCGGAAGCTAGTAGATTATAATATTCTTCCTTTGCGTCTCAAGATGCGACAAAAATCGTGTTGAAAAAAACATCCAGAGCCAGTGAGATTCATAACCCTTTTCTGCTGTAGAACTCAGTTGCTATCTGGTTATCTTCAAGTCACGAGTGAATCGGTGTCTTCTAGGCAAGCGTGCTCCATCGTAGAGAAAAAAAAAGATAATTACCATTTGTGACTTATTAAATATGACATTGAGACTAGATCGGAACCAAATCGGAATTTGGAACATTTTTATTTACGAGAATTGAGCAGGTAAAAATAAGTCGGGCCTATAGCACAAGCATAGCATAATCGGCCTATAATGTTCCCACTGCTGGGACACAGGCCTCCTCTGTGAGAGGGAGTGGGCCGTAGTCCACCACGCGGGCCCAGTGCGGGTTGGTGGACGTCACATGTCTTCGAATTTTTGGTTCTAGGACATGCCGGTTGCCTCACGATGTTTTCCTTCACCGTTAAAGCAAGTGATAATTAATTTCTAATACGCACATGACTTCGAAAAGTCAGCGGTGCGTGCCTCGGGATCGAACTCGAACCATTCGCCGTGGGAGGCACATGGTTAATCCACTAGGCTATCACTGCACTGTAGCGGGCCTATAATATCATCTATTTGGCTCGACCTATTGAGCTGGCATATCTACATAACAATTAACAGAGGACTGGATTTCCCCTGAGCTTTGTAATTTACCTATTTATAATGTGCAAGATAAGACTTGACCACTTTTGCAAGTAGGTCACGTAGCTCACCGATGCATTATTGCACCATGTTACACAAGCTCAAATCATAGAAACAAGGAGATATGCCATCATAGCAAATTAGTACGGGGACAACTGTCGCCACTTTGAGTAATTTTTTCAACACAATTACAAGCGCCCCTCGTGAATATAAAGACCTCCCACACATTAAAAATTCCGCACACCCTCAATCTAACACTGTTAATCGTCACTCAACACTAGCACTAAACTAAAACACTGTATTTATATCATCGATCGTGTTCGGTTCGTCGCCAGCGTGTACTTTTGTAGGTACTATGCCCAATGTGCTCAAATTAAAGCATCAAGCTCAATAGCGCCTTGGCACATCTTCCTTGTTTCTATGATCTGAGTACACAAGGCAAGGCGTGAAAGAATATTTTACACTAGCTGTTCCCCGCGGTTTCACCCCCGTTGCTCGGCTCATAAGGATGGAAGCGTGATAGCATAAACTATTTCTCATGAATCTGGCTATCATATACAAAAATATTTTTTCGAATCCGACTGGTAGTTCCAGAGATTAGCACGTTCAAACAAACTTTATCGTAATTTAAAAAAATATATCCTCAGATCAATTTTTTTTCGTTTGTATCATTGTATGTAGGGCTGCCATCACCATAATTGCTGACGCCGGACAAAAACTTTAGAAACCCCGGACATTTGGGTGAAATTGAGAACTTTTCCCGGACGCCCCCAAAAAAATTTTTCGTCAAGCAGGTTTCCCCTGACACAGTGTCCGGGACACTTTTTGAAATCCCTACCAGACGCTCCCCGGATGCCCTCTAAACTAGGACAAATCCGGGGAAACCCGGACGGATGGCAGCCCTAATTGTATGGCATCTTTACCTACAACCTGATACTCAGATCATAGAAACAAGGGAGATGTGCCAAGGCGCCATCGAGCTTGATGCCTGATTTTGAGCAAATTGCTCAAGTTTTTAATTAAATAAGTTAGTATATTTTTTATTTCTAACAAAATATTTATTTTATCGATATTTATAATCAACAGACAGTTACATCACTATAATTATAATTGCTATTTACATAATTATAAAAATACTATATCACGGTTTTGTAACATCATTGCATTTAACATTATTATTACTCTGTTTTGCATATACATTAACCACAACTATTTAGGTAGGTACATCTTATCTTAAAACAGTCACAGTCATAATTACACATAATTTACGATCTACATTTTAGGGTTAAATACCTGATGATCACTGGTTACGTACTTACTTATATCTACACTTATTTGCATTCAAAAATAAAAGGATAAACAACTATTTTTAGAAAAAAAACAAATAAGACGACTGCGTAAAATTTAAATTTATACTTTATGTCACTCCTACAATCCGCCAGGGTTGCGGGAAGTTTGAAAAAGATACCGTGGCCCCTGGCAAGGCAACTGGAGGAACACGGGTGGGTTTTAGTCAGTAAAAGTCTGACACGCCCTTCCGCTCCACCCAGAGCGGAAGAAGTTATTTGATGATTTCGCATCCAAAAAAAAAAAAAAATTCACTCCTACAATCAAGACGTTTAGGCATAGAGCATGCTAAAGAAATAGCCATACATACCTAGGTACCTACACTCGAAATAGCCATACATACCTAGGTACCTACACTCGAAAAAATTATAATCTTAGGGCAGTAAGCTTAAAAAAATATTATTAGAGTATTTGTCAAAAACACGAGTAGGTATACAAAAAAATATTGATAGGGACATGCCACTTTAAAAATAGTTATCACTTATCACTAAGGCTGACTAAGGTTGTCACCTACCTACTTACTACAAATTTTAAAGTAGGTAGGTATCTATAGGAGTGATTTTTTAAAGGAGCTTATTTCCATGATAAACATTTTTTCTGTAATGGAGAAAAACCAGTTAAATCTGTGTTAAATAATAGATACTGGAAATGTGTCCTTTTGTACGAGAATTAGTTTTTTGCCTAAGTTTCCTTAAGAAATATGAACTCTTTATTGGATTTTGGACTGAAGGCTAGCTGACGACGGTATTCATAGATTTTTCTACCAAAAATGGAAATAAGCCTTTTTGAAAAATCACTCCTCTAGGTATTTACGAATATTATATAGTAGCTCTTTATGAAAGATCTCGTCCGGGGAAGTAGGTACTACAACCAACCAACCAGGGTGGACAACTACATGCTCTGGTGTTGCAGATAGCATCAGGTTCTCTGTGTTTACCTCCCAATAACATCAAAAAAAGCGAACTACACGTCTATTTAAAATTGGACATCTAGATATACTTGCCCTGACACTCGAGTGGCATAATTACCTACTTGATTATGCACTTGCATACAAACTTGATTCAGGTGTCTGTAATATTATTAAGATGCTTAAAACGAGGGTAACTATACTTATCTAGCAAATACTAATAATTATGTACATAAATCTTAGGTAACTTTTTTAAAAAGGTCGAACGACCAACAGAATCTCTTTCATAATCTTTCACACTTTCAAATTATACACTTATACAAAATTACACATCATTAATATCTGATAACGAGGCATCAAAAATAACATTTTGCACAAACTTGTCCCAGCGATTGTTGAAAACTTTGAAAAGTCTTGCTTTACCTTCGTCCTCCAACGCGCTATACGTGATAGAGTTGAGAGCAAGTTGTTTCAACAATCTCAAATCACCATGCTTACTTGCAATTCCCATGAACGCCACGAAAAAGTCATGGGAAACAGGTTCTGCGCTCCAAGCTCCTGGATCATCACTGGATAACACTACAGGAGCACCAATAGCTAAATATGAAGCTAGGGGATGGTTCCTTACATCGTGCACTAATGATAACACCACATTCGATATCACGTTCACTTCTAAGGCAATGTCTTTTTTTATCACAGCTGACATTAGACTTGGGTGCTTCGTCAAGGCGTACCCGTGTCCTATCCTCTTTGAGCCCAGAAGAATTGCATCGACTAAATTCTCATCGGCTGAGGTTCCTAACCAAGCAGTCTCTCCAGCGTGTAGATAGAAATTTATTTCATCTTTAGCTTCTGATAACACAGGAAGGAAATCTGTCAATGGTCTGCCTATGTCTTCTTGACCGACAAGATCAAATCCTGCTATCATGTCTGGCATTTCGGCTTTCAGTCTTCTTGTTAGATTTAAAGCTTCAAGCACCTGGTCAATGCTTTGAGCCCTGTGTTTTGTGATAATCAGCTTCACACCAATGAAATCTGGATGTTCTTCGATAAATTTATTTGTTACATTCTTGACGAGGTCCACTAAATATTCTTTGTTGTGTTTTGTGCCATCCAATTCGTATAAACTGTGTAAACCTGAACGAACCTCTATATACATAATGTTGTCATTGTAGAACTGCTTCAATGTTTCATACCAATACTTTTCTCTAACCGGTCTGTAGGAAATCAAAGATTTGATCGCGTAATACTTATTATTAAATCTCTCCCAAACCGTGTTGATGTCCACAAAGTTGTAATCTTCTCCATCTTCTTTGTATAGTGTGAAATAGCTCTTCAATTGCGAATCAAAAGCGATTGGATCGCCGGAAGAATTCCTGAGATCGCTAACTAGAGCCCACTTAGTGAGACAAGGTCGTTCTGGGGTCGTCTCTGAGAAATGTAATTTTAAATCATTGTCTGCATAACAAGCGTACAAGTGATCTTCATACGTCAACTGCACTAGTATATCTGCATGCAACATCAAAGAACTATGCACGTGTAACACTGCACCCTTCGGCATTCTTCTGATTATTTGATACACTCTTGAATTTTCTATATCTTTCTTGTACGAGAAGTAGTGTTTGGAAAAGTTGAAATGCTGCGGGTTCATGTATGAAGCGTTGAGTTCTTTCATCTTCCATCGCATCAAGATATTATTTGCGATCGTTTCATTTTCGTTCAAATGTTGTTTCCCGCCTACAGCTGTTAGCGTTTCTTCGTCTAATAAAGCTCTTCTTTCTTTATTGTATTTGTCTGGAATGCTCCGTGCGTCGACTGCGATAACGAGAAACACGATAGTGTAAGCGGTCAGTTTACGCATTCTGTGGGTGTTCGTTCGCACTTGGTCGGTAAGCGTTCGCGCCTCGACTGTCACTACGGAATTGAGTGGAGCGGTCGTATATATATGTCGTAAAATGTTTATTGTTGAGTGGATAAGTACTGGGGTTTAATGAACGCTTGATTTTGCAGCAAAATATCGTCGGTACTAAGCGAAATTATAGTAACTTTGGTCACTGATTGATTTCTCTGTTAGTTCTTCTATTGATATTGATATAGACTCATGCCTCCTCTTTTCTTTGGCGAATATACATATTATCAACTCTGACGCTCATTAGCATCATTAAAATCTGTTCTGGTATGGTAGCAAGTATTTTAATTACTGGTTACCCTTGGAAATATTTTAAGCATCAATAGGCCTGTTCATGTTCTTATTATTCATAACAGATACTTTAACATCGTATTAAACTCCCGTTATCAGCTGGTTGTAATAATTATGAGGTTATTTTTTAGGATCGACTGTTTTTGTTGAAGATAAGTAGTAGGCAGAAAGTATTGTTTTATCTACTGCTCTACATTTAGTATCTATTAGTTGGTTTATAAACAAACATCCGTCGTGATTCTATCATAATACAGATATATGTTATAAGGGTTCCGTATCCGAAAGGTGCCAACGGAAAATTATTACTAAGCCTACGCCGACTGTCCGTCCGTCCTTCCGTCTGGCACAGGGCTGTATCTTATGAACCGTAATAGCTAGCCAATTGAAATTTTCGCAGAATAAAGTTAAGTATGGCCGCTACCATAGTAAACACAATATTTCAACGAAATCGGAGCCATTTCCGAGAAATCAATTAAATATATCATGACGTATTTTTGTTACCTACTGTAAATGCCCGAATATTGGGTAGGTAATCTTAGAATGTACCAGCATGACTTGGCAAATGTAAGATTTGATGCATATGAGACAATTTTTCGGGCTGTTACCGAAAAGTTGAATTAGGCACATGCTAGGTTTTACCAATGACGATTAATACATTGTATGTTGGTTTTGGGGCTGCGGAAACTATTTTGTATAGGTAGTATACGTACGTATTTTGTGAGTTCCATCCACGTGTTCGGTACCCACTTGCATTTTAATGTCTCCGATGCTACGGGAAGTGTCACCCTAGACATGACTACTTTTTAATACTTACCGTGTCTCTGAGGTAAAACCTACGATTTACCGAGTAAATGCTAGCAAAATTCCAAAATTAATAATTAGTTACCACAGAATTTAAAGGTAGGTACTTAAGTAATAATTACCACAGAACATATCGGTTTTTTTTTTAAAAACCCAATAAAATTTTGCCCGATTCGGGAATCGAACCCAGGTTCCGCGTTAGTCGCGCTTGCGATTACTAGACAACGAAACATACAAAAAATATACTACGTCTTGAGTCATACTAAACCAGGGATTCCTAAACTTTTAAGATAACGGAACCCTCACCAAATACCTTTTGTTTTATGGAAATGAAATGATTACAAATCAAAATCACTATAATTTAAATAAGACCAATTACTTTTACTATAAATGTTTTAAAAGTGAAAATGAAAAAATTCGCTGAACCCTGGGACTTCTACAAGGAACCCACTTTAGGAATCGCTGATCTAAACAATTTGAACGCTTCATAAAAAGTGTCAAATTACTGAACTATTAATTTAAACACTATAAATTATATAATTATGTTCATAAAAAGTGTCAAATTACTGAACTATTAATTTAAACACTTCATTTTAATGCGCATATCCGTCATTTTGAATAATGTGTGAAAATTCCACGAAATGATTGAAATTTATTTTAGTAAGTATTCAATTATACTATAAACAAGATGATGTGAAATTAATTCTGTGTACCGTGTACGTAATAATATGTTTGGGAGGTAAGTGTCAACACGTAAACTACGGAACCGGTTTTGATAAAACTAGGTAGAGTAGTAGCACAATAAATTCTCGTTCAAAACTTTTTAGTACTTAACCTAGGCATTACTTTAACACTTATCTAAATCTAAAAAAAAAACCGGACAAGTGCGAGTACGACTCTCGCGTCCTGAGGGATCCGAAATATGTAATAGGGCCATCTATGAACAAGATGCCGGCTATTACATATATTATGTTCGCTATTACATATCGCACATCGGCAAGAAGGGTGTCACAACACATAATAATACGAATTTGAGTTATGTATGCCATCTGAAAGGCAATTACAAACTTGATCTGCTAAAAAAATTTCATAATTATAGTGCGATTCCTCGCTGAGAGATGGCATTTAATACAGAAAATTTTGAATGGAATTCTAGGATCTAAAAAAAAGAAAATCGTTATTTCCCAAAAACTACATTTTGTGACACTCTTCTTGCCGATGTGCGATATCTAGTAGCGCCATCTATGAGCAGAATCCTCCACCTATTAAGGGTCCTATAGGGGTTCCGTTTTTCCTTTTGAGGTACCTACGGAACCCTTGAAAAAACCTAAACAGAGTGACAGACGGGGAGGTCGAAGTAGGTACCTACCTACTTAGGTACATTACGAAATGGGAAAGAAAACATCACATTTGTAATTGTCAGGTAATCAGGTTTAATATCTTAACGAAGTAGGTCGTTCAACCCACCAAGATCGGCAATATACATTGAAATTGATCGCTTTACTTATAAGACTCAATCGTAAGTGAAATTCAAGGTGAATGTTACTTAACCGTGTTTACGTAAAGAGGTGTGATGTTATTAACTGTACGTTTCTAGAAACACCTGATTTTTCTGTCCTTTAACTTTTTGTGAGACGCACTTTTTTGAGGTTCCATGTAGGGTGGCTATCTAAAGAATCAAGGAACCAGGACAAGAAGCTCGAAACCACGGATTTCTTAGGTTAAAAATGCTGAAATATACGGGACATTTCTATCAAATTTTTTACTTATGTAGGTACCTACTTAATAAAGTAAGTTTTTTTTTTCTTTTAAATAAATTATTAAAGTATTGGCCTTTTTTTTCAACATGAAATATTAAAGTATTGGCATTACCACAATACAATCAGTATGATTTGGTTTGTTGTAATATTTGGAGCGAAAGGTTTACAAGATTAAATTTAAATCTTTGAAATACTAATAATTTATAAAACGGGGTCGGGCGTGCCCCCGACGCCTTTTAATTAGGATAAATCCTGGGGAACCCGGATCCTATACAACCCTATTTCCATGGTAAACCTAGGTAATCGGAACATAGTGTTGATGATATTAAAAAAAAAAACACTGAAACTTCGCTTTAGTTACAATGAAGGTACACTCGACGCCATTGACGGTTGACCACTTTTCACCCTTATTACTGAGAACATAAGGGTGAAAAGTGGTCGACCGTCAACAGTGTTGAGTGTACCTATGCGAAATCTTTCTAAAAAACTAATAACCTTGTCAGAAAGACTGAAATAAGGCGTAAGTAAATTAAAATAATCTTGTTTTTTTCTTAAGTTCCATAATACCTAACCTACGCACTGACTGACAATCTTTTGCGGTGTACGAAATAATAATAGGTAGGTGTGACAGTTTTTATGACGCGTGCGTGATGCATAATTATAATAAAGTACCTACTTAATTATAGTTATTCTAAGTATTAATAATATATGCCTAGAGTAATGACTAAGTTCAACGTTCTACTTAATTAAGTACAACATGTAAGATACCTATGCCCGCGACTTTGTCCGCGTCGAAGTCGTAAAACAATACCTACAATGTCGTTATTTTCTTTAATTAAAAAAATATCACTTACTAGCTTCCGCCTGCGGCTTCGCCCGCGTTTTTCGGGATAAAAGGTAGCCTATGTGCTATTTCATCCAAATCCGTCCATCCGTTTCAGCGTGAAGAAGTAACAAACATACACACACACACTCACATAGACACATTTTGTAGGGAACAGCAGATTTTTTTTTTCATATTTCCGTGTCGGTCCTAATAGTAAAAGTTGATCATATTCATGACTTTCACCTCCTAAAATATCCGCACTGGTTTTAATTTTACCCTGTATAGTAGGTACACCTCTAGGTTCACCGGTTTACGCTCCTAATAACCGATCTATCGGCTCTTTATCTTACTAGAGATCGATTTTTGACATTTACTTCTCTATAGAAGTAATGTCAAAAATCGATCTCTTCGACATTAGCTCTATAGCTAATGTCAAAAATCTCTCTCTAGTAGGGGAAAGAGCCCATAGATCAATTATTGGGAACGGCCATTACGCTAGGTATAGGTTGTCTGTCAGTCAGTCACTACTGTTTTATAGGTACAGATGATAAGTACAAGGGCTGAGTGATTCCTTTTCCTGGAAAAGGAATCGATTTAGCCCTTGTCCTATTTTCAATTCAATTCAATATAATTAATTATTTTTTCCTTAGGGACTTGATAACACAGAATTATTATTCATAAACTCAGAATCAGAACATACTGTTTGTCACCATTTTATGGAAATGTTTCTTGTTAGGTACTGAATAAAACCAATGTTTACTTTGGAGAAGACATTTTGAAAAATGTTCGTGGAGGGTCATTGTTTGCCGGAGAATCTTAACACCGCGATTCAGCGTATGTACAACGCCATCTAGTTATGAATTTGGAAACATCAATTTGAATGTTTGTTCTAAGTTCTAAAGACAAAATTGTACAGGTACATACTCATAGGTATATAGACTTAGCACTTATTCATAATTATACGGCGTGTAATTTTTGTCAGTCGAACGAAATACGAAAAGGGGTCGTTGTACTCATCATTATGAACAACTTTTATTATGGGACCAACGCTGAAATTGCGAAAATAAACTGTTCCATACATTTTGTTGAGTTACGAACATAAATGTATGGAACAGCTGATTTTTTTTCGCGACTTCAGTGTTGGTCCCATAGTAAAAGTTGTTCACAACGATGAGTAGGTACAACCTTTTTCGTATGTCGACTGACTAAAATTACACCCAGTATATTTCATAAGACTTAGTTGTACCCACATAAATCTAAATCTGTACCACAGCAGTGGTTCATCGCCCATACATTTGAGTGTTATTGTGGGTGTTCAATCCACGAGCCTAACCCTGCGGGGAATGAAAACGTGATATTACTTTTCAGTTTAGTAGGAACTAGGAATTACTTTTGTAAGCTGGCGCGTCAGCTACACTCACTGTCTACAGCGCCATCTACCAACGTTTCCCCGAACTAAACACACTGTTACATGATTATGTTTCTAGTGGTCACTCACGTTCCATTGTATACATGACTTGAGGCGTCGCGAGTGGCGCCACCTTGTGAAAACTTGATAAGCTACCCCGCTGAAGGCCGGCAGGCCGTGCAGTTGAGTGGTGATTCTGTACCCCTATCATGAGTTTTTTTGACGTATAGTTTCGTTAACGTAAGCATATTTTGAATTTAAAATACAGCAGTCCTGAAACATTTTGATAAAATTTTATACAATTTGCACATTTTAAAAAATACAGAGAAATTAATTAAGTATTTAATTTAAATAAATATTGTGTAACAAACATGTATTTTCAATTCAAAATATGCTTACGTTAACGATACTACACGTCAAAAAAACTCATGATCCTACTGTAGCGTAAGCAAAAACATGACTGTCGGCGTCCATAGTTCCCTTGCAATCCTAATGAAAGTGTAGAAATGACGAGTCTGTAAATTGAAGATATTTCAATTTTTTTTTTGAAAAAAACAGTCCTATCCTACTTTATCCTACTAATTACCCGACTGCGTCGAAGGAGGGTTATGTTTTTCGAGTGTATGTATGTATATTTCTTTGGCACGCTCTGTAGCCTAAACGGCTTGATGGATTTTAGCTTGAGAGGTGTTTTTAGATTCGTCTTGACTGTGAGAGTGACACTGGATATATCAAAATATTATAAAAATTAAAATGGCCAATTTTTGGCGCCATATTTCTTCTTCAATAATTTTTTTTCTCAAAACCTATCAAGTGGGGTATCAAAATGAAGGGCTCGAAAAGACGATTACGTAAACATATAAGTATAAATATATCATTTACATTAACAACTAAAAATTTAAAAATAAAAATATTTAAAAAAAAATAAAAAAAACCCGACTGCTGAAAAATAATAGAAACAAGACGACATTGCAGTCGGGACCCATAATAAGACTATTATCCGGAAAGAGCGGGTCCCGACTGCAATGTCGTCTTGTTTCTATTATTTTTCAGCAGTCGGGTTTTTTAATTTTTTTTTTCTTACTAATATTATAATGTATGGATGGATGTATGGATAGATGTAGGTATGGATGGATGTATGGATGTTTGTTACTCTTTCACGCAAAAACTACTGAACGGATTTTGATGAAACTTTACAGTAACGTAGCTGATACATCAGAATAACACATAGGCTATTTTTTATCCCAAAAACGCGGGCGAAGCCGCGGGCGGAAGCTAGTATTATAAATGCGAAAGTTTGTGAGGATGTATGTATGGATGTTTGTTACTCTTTCACGCAAAAACTACTGAATGGATTTTGATGAAACTTTACAGTAATATAGCTTATACATCAGAATAACACATAGGCTACTTTTTATCCCAAAAATGCGGGCAAAGCCGCGCGCGGAAGCTAGTAAACTATAAATAATTAAATCTAAACTAATATTATAAAGAGGAAAGATTTGATTGTTTGTATGTTTGTAATGGATAAAGTCAAAGCCAACTGGACCAATTTTAAAAATTCTTTCACCAGTAGAAAGCTAGATTATCACTTTGACACATAGGCTACTTTTTATCCCGAAAAAAATGCACAGTACCTGTAGGCCACGCGGACGAAGTCGCGGGCAAAGGGTTAGTATCTATCAGATAAAAATATTCCACGTCACATACAACACCTGATATTTTGAAATCCATCAAGCCATTTCTATTAGACTACATAAGCGTGCCAAAGAAATACACATCCAAGCATACATACACTCGTAAAATATTATCCTTCTGGGGCAATCGGGAAGTGAAACTAAACAATTAAATTCTCATTACGCATAATGAACAAAATACTTTGTCTTCATGTGCGTCATACGCCGATATGAGCGTTATCGTCGTGCTCGTGACACATTTTGCACACAACAAAAGCTTGTCAAGTGCCTAAAAATTATAAAGCACTAAGAACTCAAAAAAGAAACAAGCTTTGATAAGGTGATGTGACCAAATATTCCTTTAGATAAGGTAGGCCGCTATTATCAGAGCCTGAGTAAACATTGTTCACAGCCAAAGGTCCAACGCATTAGGATATATTAAAACTTGAAAGTTGATTCCAGCATACTAGAGAAAAGCCACTACATATATCTGGACTACACATTAATTAGCAAAATTACCAAGCACACTGTCTGTTTAAAGACTGAGTCTATCTTGACCCCTGCCTCCACTGAAGTTTTACGACTCCACATGATTACAAACAGCTGATACGATAGTGTAAAGTGTATTTAGTGTCAGCTATATATTACACAGTTCTGTAGTGACGGTCAAGGCGCCAACACATATCGACGCAGTGCCGACCACATCCAGAGACATGGATAAACTGGCCGCTTACACTATCGTGAGTCTCCTTATCGCACTCGACGCACGGAGCATTCCAGACAACTACAATAGTGAAAGAACAGCTTTATTAAACGAAGAAACGCTGACAGCTGTAGGAGGAAAACAACATTTGAACGAAAATGAAACGATAGCAAACAATATCTTGATGCGATGGAAGATGAAGGAACTCAACGCTTCATATACGAACCCGCAACATTTCAACTTTTCCAAACACTACTTTTCGTACAAGAAAGATATAGAAAAGTCGAAAGTGTATCAAATAATCAGAAGAATGCCGAAGGGTGCAGTGTTACACGTGCATAGCACCTTAATGTTACATGCAGATGTATTAGTGCAGTTGACGTATGAAGATCACTTGTTTGCTTGTTACGAAAACGATGATTTAAAATTCTATTTCTCGGAGACGACCCCAGAACTACCTTGTCTAGGCACGTGGGCTCTTGTTAGCGATCTCAGGAATTCTTCTGGTGATCCAGTTGCTTTTGATTCACGACTGAAGAGCTATTTAACGCTCTACAAAGATAACGGAGGAGATTCTAACTTTGTAGACGTTAACACAGCTTGGAGAAGATTTCAGAAGGTCTCTCACAGCATCGGATCTTTGATTTCCTACAGACCGGTTAGAGAAAAGTACTGGTATGAAACACTAAAGCAATTCTACAATGACAACATTATGTATATAGAGATCCGTGCAGGCATGTACAACTTATACGAATTAGATGGAACAAGACACGATAAGAAGTATTTAATGAACCTCACCAAGAGTGTAACTAATAAGTTTATCGAGAAGCATCCAGACTTTATCGGTGTGAAACTTATTATCGCAAAACACAGGGCTCAAAGCATTGACCAGGTACTAGAAGCTTTAAATCTAACAAGAAGACTGAAAGCCGAAATGCCAGACATGATAGCAGGGTTTGATCTTGTCGGCCAAGAAGACTTAGGCAGGCCATTGGCAGATTTCCTTCCTGTACTATCTGAAGCAAAAGACGAGATAAATTTCTATCTACATGCTGGAGAGACTGCTTGGTTAGGAACCTCAGCCGACGAGAATTTAGTCGATGCAATTCTTCTGGGCTCAAAGAGGATAGGACACGGGTATGCCTTGACGAAGCACCCGAGTCTAATGTCAGCTGTGATAAAAAAAGACATTGCCTTAGAAGTGAATGTAATATCAAATGTAGTGTTATCGTTAGTGCACGATGTAAGGAACCATCCTCTAGCTTTATATTTAGCTATGGGTCTACCTGTAGTGTTATCCAGTGATGATCCAGGAGCTTGGAGTGCAGAACCTGTTTCCCATGACTTTTTCGTGGCGTTCATGGGAATTGCAAGTAAGCATAGTGATTTGAGATTGCTGAAACAACTTGCTCTAAATTCTATCACGTATAGCGCATTGGAGGATGAAGGAAAAGCGAGACTTTTCAAAGTTTTTAACCATCGCTGGGACAAGTTTATTAAAAATGTGATTTCCGATGCATCGTTATCAGATAATAATGGTTCGTAATCTTTATAAAGTGAACTTTTAAAGTGTAAAAGACTTTTGAGATGTTTTTTGTTCGGAAATCTTCCGTCCTGTCGGGGTATTTTTTCGATTTAGATATTTGTTAGTAAATATATAGCTATTATTATAGCTTTGCAAGTAGGTAATGGATGGTGTATGGTATACAACTCTTGATTAGACTTGATTTAATCATTATTCTATAATTATTGTATGTTTGTATAAGTAATTATGTCACAATTAATACACACACACACAACGTAATTATGTTTACACGCTTTAGATATTTGCTTTACAAGTAAATAATAAAATAAAAAATATGATTTCTTTATTTATACATAAGTGGGTATCTACATCAAATTCTTTGGTTGTTTGGGTCCCTCAATGAGGCCTATTAAGGGCACTGCAGAGTCCCCGTTGGAATGTCAAGTAGGTATGTCTTATGGCATGGCATGGCTTATCCTTACAAACTGGGCCGAAGCTTAGCAATAATCTACTTAAAGTTATATTAGTAAGTCTAGTTAAGTAGTAGGTATGTAAATTATTGAATTTAAAATAAACTATTATTTATTATCTATCAGCGCATTTTATGGTGGAATATTATTTTTTTTGGTTTTCCTCATTGTCCAAAAGTTATATCGCACTCCAGTTTTGTCTTTAACAGGTTAAGTCCCGTATTTTTTTATAATAATAAACAGATAATACTTTTTTCATAAGCATCTTAATCATCTTAAACAATAAAATAAACAATCTTATCTACAATTTTACCTACTTGTAAAAGTCTTACCTAAGCCACAGATAATATAATACTATACGTACAGATGCCTCATCTCATACAAAGAAATGTGAACGATTTAGCGCGGGCTATCTTCGGGCTATACATTTTTCGGTTTTTTTTTTTTTTTTTAAGGATTTTTCAAAATTTGAACAAATATTTTTCATGATGTATTTTTTAATGTTCTCAATTTTACGCAAATATCAATAACAAATCGATACATATAACGCCATCTATTATGAGTTATTTCAACAAATGTTCCTTTGTTCCTGATGAGACCCCATGCCTAAGCTATACCAGTACCTACGTAAAGATTTGTTCGTGACTTTGTAACCCGTTGTCGGAAATTCAGAGTAGGTACCTAGGTACTTACATTGTTATGATGTTGGTGTATTTATCAATAAATAAATAAATAAGGGGGGTCTTGAATCATATTGCCATTTGTAATAGCATTCAGATTTTTGACAGTTAGGTAGTTTTAGGGTGTATTTTAACCATACAAAAAGTACTCACTATAATCCACCAAACATTGTCAATTTAACTCACGGCTTGATCCAATCTGCAGTTTGTCCATATCAGTTGTCATGCTACGAGTAACTGGCGAGGCGACACACGCTCAATTTTGCTTGATCAAAGCTTCAATAAGTCTAATGCAAACCAGACAGCTTGATCGTGTGTGGCCCATAAAAATTACTAAGCAGAGAGCTCAACACTGAATTAAACTAATAAAAGTGTGTACGCGCCATAATAATTTAATTATTAAAGTGGTGCCGTCATCCTAAAGCCCGTCACAAACGTAGCTATAATATATATTAATATATCGAGATATAGCAGTAAAAATGTATAGAAACGGTGACGTCTTAGAAATATATATTATAGCTGCGTGTGTGGTCACTCGAAAATTTATATAGAAAATATGTCGTAATATGCCTTGCTATGATTCATATTAATATATATTATAGCTACGTCTGTGACGGGCTTAATGCACATTAATTATTTCGTGTTAATTTTAAATTGTTTTTTAGAATAGATTATAGAAAAACAAGTTTGTTTACAAAATACAGGCAATAGACTTAGTATGTTTACTGTATTAGGTCTGATTTCTAAGTATAGCATGTCTTATAGTTTTAAGTTCAATAGTTTATCAGTTTATCACAAGTAATATGGATGACGTAAGAATAGATTAAGTACCTATAATTATTTAGGTATTTATGTTTCACAGTAGGTATGATTAGGTATAATTTCTTACCTAGGTTTATTGTTTACCTTTTTATGAAATTTTATATCAGTTTTGAACTATTTTTAAAAGTTTTGACTATAGGTATGTAGGTACCTACCTACCTACTTACATAATTATACCTATTCTAATATTATCAATTTAATCCAACAAGTAAGTCGATTCACAAACAATTTCAAACAAAAAATGTAGGTATTGCGATGCGACACAATATTTTCAAAACAAAGAAATAAAACTTCATGATAACATCGGATTTTACTGTTATTTATAAAATACCTAATTGTAATTATTTTCGTTAAGGCCAGAGGATTCCGCCTCTACCTGATACTAGATGTCGCTACTATATTAGACTTTTATTTGTTGGCGTGCAGCTAACGCCATCTATGAGCGAGTAGAATGAACTAGTAAACTGAAAAGTTTTGCTATGACTGATGATTTTTTTTACCAATCTTTTCGTAATTATTTCCTGGACAAGTAGTAATAAAAAATAATATAAACAGGTATTTAGAAATAATCCTATCATACACAGATGATAAAATCAACATCTTTTTTGCCCAACCAAAGAGGTTGTAGGTATACCTAGTACGTGCCTACCTCAGATCATAGAAACAAGGAGATATGCCATCATAGCAAATTAGTACGGGAACAACTGATGCCACTTTTAGTACATTTTTCGACACAATTACGCGCATAATTAAGCGCTCCTTGTGAATAAAAAGATCTCCCACGCATTGAACATGAATGCACACCCTCAATCTAACACTGTTAATCGTCACTCAACACTAGCACTAAACTAATACACTGTATTTATACCATCGATCGTGTTCGGTTCGTCGCCAGCGCGTACGTTTTTAATATGAGCAATTTGCTCAAGATCAGGCATCAAGCTCGATAGCGCCTTGGCACATCTCCTTGTTTCTATGATCTGAGGTGCCTACCTACTGCCTACCTAATCTTATTTTTCGAATAAATTATGTTCAGCAGCGTACCTACTGTTACAGACTAAAGTAAAAACAAAGTTTTACAATTCATAAAAGTACAAAACTTATCGGGACAGAATCTGAGATTTCGTCGTCCGTCTCCCAAAAAGTGCGTCACGACGCAGCAATTCTTTTGCCCAATTATAGCTCTTACACCGTTGTAATAAGGGCTGTATCAGCGCGGGTCATCTTGGGTCAAAGTCGTGACAATGACGTGACGGTTCAAGAGGATGCGTTGCGAGTTGGAACTCTGCTTACCACGAAAGCGTGAGTGATTTACGATACAGAAATGGTGATGAAATTGACGGTGTGTGACTAAAAAGTATCTCTGGTGATTATATCGTCAGTGGAAAGGTGATAGTGAACCGCCAAAATGGTACTTTTGGAAAATGAGTTTTAACGTTTTTTTAAGAAAGAAAATTATATTTCTTTCTTTTCGCGGTTATACACTTGAATCACCTTTCTACAGCATAGCATAAGCATGCATAATCGGCCTATAATTTTCCCACTACTGGGACACAGGCCTCCTCTCTTGTGAGAGGGAGTGGGCCGTACTCCACCACGCGGGCCCAGTGCGGGTTGGTGGACGTCACATGTCTTCGAATATTTGGTTCTAGGACATGCCGGTTTCCTCACGATGTTTTCCTTCACCGTTAAAGCAAGTGATTATTAATTTCTAATACGCACATGATTTCGAAAAGTCAGCGGTGCGTGCCTCGGGATCGAACTCGAACCATTCGCCGTGGGAGGCACATGGTTAAACCACTAGGCTATCACTGCATTCAACACTATTTTTTACAGACGATATTATTTTGTATTTTTTTTTTCGCACATAATAGATAGGTAGTACTCGTCTAGTGAATAACACATAGTAAGTGGGACTACATTCTCCATTCCCAAATGCGTAATATCGCAAATCGAAAGGCAAAGTTAATTCTCTAAAATAGCGATCGGAATTCTGAATCATTCGATAACAGATTTAATTTTTGTTTCTCTTCGCGAACTCGTCATTATTGAACCGTCAAATAAAATCATAGTCTTACTACGTACCTAATAAATATGTAAGGCTAAATAGCTTTCTATCGTTTAAATATTAAAACTAACTCAAATAGAATTTTCCTTTTTAAATTTTTAGAAACTGGTAAGTAGGTAAATACGAATGACAAATATCTACTGGCGATTCTGTTATCTACAAACTAAATTAATTTAGTCTCACTATATTTTCTTTCTAATGAAACATGAGAGAAGGATAGAAGATATTTAGTCCTATAAAATTAGTCCTCTTGCTTTGTCAACGTATGAAGTTTTAGTCTTAGTTTTTTCTGTTTTCGTCAATGTCATGAAAGGTTTAAGTTTAAACTTAGTGTGATTTAAATTCGTTTAGTGCGATGTACAACAGAATTTAGCACGAGTATGATGTACTTACTAATAGACATTAGAGACCTTTTTTAACAACTTTACCGAACAACAAACTTAGATCTAAAGAGAGAAGGTAACTCAAAAATTAGATTTTTAGAATTAGCTCTATTTTAGATCTAGGAGCTAATTAAAAAAAAATGAGTCTAGGTGTTGCAATATGTAGTTCTCTGGAGATTGTTTTTTGTTTAACAGCTTTTCTTACAAGACGTGGTTTCTTCGGGACTAATCGTTACTTTAATCACCTACCTAGCAATGCATTTTAGACAACTGACTTCAACAGACAGTCTCCCTCAACATTTAAGACATGCAGACATGTCCAACAGGATCAATCAATCCATGAATATAAAATAATTGTCACAGGAAACATTATTCAATTTATATCATTCATTTCATTTCGGTACCAGCCACTTATATCAAATTGTTTGGTCTGCAAGCAAATATTTTCAAAACAGGGGTCCGGCCGCCATTGTCAAATTGACCGAATGATTGTCGGGGGAACGAATGAATGAATGGATGTATTGTTGGATTAAAGTATTTTAGGGGAAACTGTACGGTTGACATTCGTTTTGGTAAGTGATATTTGTGAAAGCTCTCCATTTTTGTTGGTTGAAGCTGTTTCTTTGTGAGAAAGATCAATAATGTGCATTAAATAGTACAAAACAAAGTCGCTTTTCGTGTCTGTCTGTTTGTCCGCTTAGATCTTCTGTTTTCATCATCATTTAGAGAATTTATTTTAATGATTTTTGAGCGAATAATATGAAAATGAAAATAAGAAAAACACGGAATATTGTCTAGATTTGAAAACAAAAGCATTTCAGAAGAATATCGGAAAAAATTGAGAAATAAACATCTTTAACCGTAAAATCTTTTGGTGTTCCCACACTGCTGTTAGAAATCAAAAACAGACCAACTTTATTACGATTTATCTGGCGCTCGAGTATTCAAGCTTAACAAGCAAATGACTGGCGAAACAATAGTCAACCAAACTCAAACACAACGCTGCCTTCAACTTGACGGACAACCAAAATACGAACCTACAGCTTGAATACCCCAAACCCCATTCATCAGTGTTTTTGCTCCCAATAAAGACGGTTGTCCCCATACAATACGCTTCAGGAAGACGCCAGCGATAAATCTTCGAGGCACAGGTGAGAGCGGCGACATCAAAGGAAGCGGTACCCTTTGTAACGCCCCCCACCCCGTAAAGGCTTGTCAATATTTGCATACTAAGTAAATAAAGTTAAAAGATCCTAAATTGTGTTGATTGAGATGTTAAGATGGGAATAACTTACTAGTTTTTTAGTTGCCATGGCAACGGAGTGAAGGGAGCATCCTGTGTAATTTGTAAGGATTTGAGGTATATGAAGATTTAAAGCTATCTAGACCAGTGTTCCGCGGCACACTAGTGTACCGTGGTCATTAGTTGGTGTGCCTCGGAAAATAAGGTTATCTCATAAAGTTAAATTCACCGCGGGCTTTTGTTTCATCGCTTAAAGTTATGTTGTATTTATGTATGTAGAAATTGATTTTTCATTCATGGAAATCGGAAAATTTTTGAGGTGTAAGAAAGTACATCCAAAATGCTTGACGCTTTAGTTTGTCCACTTGATCGTGAGAAAAAAGTACACGCTGGCGACGAACCAAACACGATCGATGATATAAATAAATACAGTCTTTTAGTTTAGTGCTAGTGCTGAGTGACGATTAACAGTGGTGCCGATTCTGTTGTTTACGAACTAAACTAATTTAGTCTTATTAAGTCTTTTTCTAATAAAAAACATGAGAGAGGGATAGGAGATATTTAATCCTGTCAAATTAGTCCACTTGAATAATGTTTTGTTTTAATGTCAATTTAGTCGTAATCACAAAAAGTCATGACTATTTGCCCGTAAATGACAAAGGCATAGACTATTTTGACAGTTCTAAATATTTGCTGTCCTTTTTCAATGATATTTGTAAGAAAGAGATATAGTGTGATTAAAATTAGTTTAGTGCGATGTTCGACAGAATCAGCACCAGTGTTAGATTGAGGGTGTGCGGAATTTTTAATGTGTGGGAGATATTTTTATTCACAAGGAGCGCTTGTAATTGTGTCGAATAATAGATACTTATAAAAAAAACAATTTTTAACATTCTTGTGTCTGTCTGTTTGTTTAATAACAACCTGACCTCAGATCATAGAAAACCTTGTTTCTATGATCTGAGAACCTGACATATTATACCTCAAATCAAAGAAGGGTCACCGCGAACCATCGCGTGCTTCTCAAACGAGCCGCCTTTGACACGGAGTGACGATACAATGATCACGAAACATCATCACTAAACCACATCCTCTCAAATTGTGCCCTAATGAGACCTGATAATTGACAAAAAACGGGCCTTTTAAACCGTTTTGGGCCGATTTGTTATTTTGAGAGTAACAAATTTACGTCTACACCCTAAATTTTCACGTCTAAACCTTATCTGGAAGCTGTAAGGTCTATTTTCGAAGTGTAGTTGGTTGGTGATGAGCGTAAAAAAGTTGGGTGATTTGTAAGAAATTAATCGCTGGGCTCCCGTTTGCAACATGTCGTCGTTGTGTTGTTGTATTATAATATAAAGAGGCTGTGGTTTTCATCTGTTCTTGTGTATGCTCTTGTTAGTTTAATAATCGTAGATTTGTAAATTATGGAGCAGATTGTATGTCAAATAAAGAAAGTCCAACCGGTTGGAAAAAAAACAAAACACGGTTGCACGTGTTTTGTTTTTTTTTTGTTTCCGTTAAATGACTATTGTAAAGAAAGAAATTTTCTTTCTTTACAAGATTTTAACCCCCTTCGCTCACACATAAACGCTTCATAATGTAAACACTGATTAAATATACAACTATCCCTCTCTCTACCTATCGCGATCTATTGCTTGTCAATATAATAGTCTATAACAAACTTATGCCACAGAACCTGCTGCTCCGAACTCTGCGACTAATCCATCTCAGTCTCAGTACACCGATCATGAGTTTTTTTGACGTATAGTTTCGTTAATGAAAGCATAATTTGAATCTAAAATACGGCAGCCCTAGAACATTTTGATAAAATTTTAAACAATTTGCACATTTTAAAAAATACAGAGGAATTAATTAAGTATTTAATTTATATAAATATTGTGTAACAAACGTGTATTTTCAATTCAAAATATGCTTACGTTAACGATACTACACGTCAAAAAAACTCATGATCGGGGTACAGATCTTTCTTCGGCTCGTCGGTGCATCTAGCCCACATGCTTCAAAAGCTACTAGGTATACCACTTATATTAGCGCACCGCTTCGAATCGCACCCGTGACGTACCTATGTTTGGCCATTCACGGTCTCTAGTTCTCTAAACTCGATTTCTGCCAACGAGCATTGGTATTTAAGCAGGGACCCAAGTCTGCTAATGCAATTGTCGTAATCGTGTCAGAATGGTCTCTCAATGACATCGTTTTGACCAATGACGAAACAGATAGTCTTAATCTAAGCCAATGAGCGCTTAGGTTTTGACCGATATGGTGTCATTATCACACCATTCGTACAAAATTGCAATAGCAGAATTGGGGCCCAGATAAAGTCAACCTACTGCCACTTCAGCTTGCTGGCAACAAGCAATTATTTTAGGGAGGACATTTCTAAACGCTGTTAGATGTAAATACCAGCTTGCCACAAGACAAGACAGTCAGACATTATCCCTTATTCCCCTTAATTCTATTTTCGCATTCCCTATAATTATTCTCAAACAATATCAATAATAAAACCATCTCACAAATACGACATTTGTGTCAAAACAATTTTATTTCTTGACGACCTATTAATTTCTATAACTATGGGGTCTTTTGTGCCCCATGATAATTGTTGGCAACTGTCTCCTGTAGCTAAGGTACCTATGGACAATGGGGTCTGTTCCGTTATTCTGGTTTAAATATAAACAATAGGTGGCTAGAATTGCACCAGCTGTCGTGTGGTTGATTGACGAAGATGTCGTAGCAATTTCTATAAACAACGGATGTTTTTTTTTGTTTAGTAAGTAGTTATTATGATTGGTTTAACGAGGAACTTGTTGTACGATGATATTTAGTATTCGAATCCCTTCCAATGTACCGACAATTCACCAATCCAGAAATTGCAAAAAGGAATCAGCTGTCTCATACATTTTGTTGAGTGATATTTTTTGGAACTTTTTTCGCGATTTCAAGGTTCTTCCCGTACTAAATTGAACAAGAATCGAATATTGGACACCCTTTAATAAGTACCTGGGTTAACCAGTTTTTTTTTAATTTTTTTTATTAAATAATAGGTTCGCGTTTGATCGCCATCTCGCCTGATGTTAAGCGATGATGCGGTCTACGATGGAGCACGCTTGCCTAGAAGAAACCGATTCACTCTCGACTTGAAGATACCCAGATTGTAACTGTCGGGGAACACCCGCACTCCGGCAGCGAATTCCATTGTTTTGCGGTTTTCACAATGAAAGTGGAATCAAAGCGCTTCGTTCGGGTTTTTGGTACATCAACCATGAACCGATGGAGCTTTTACCATGTATATCTATAAAATCTCGTCAATCCCTGCTCTGCGCTGTCTGAAACGATACAGGTTTCTATGATCTGAGGTAATACCATAGAATAAAAACGGTTTTGGTAACAAGCAGTCATCATTTCCAAGATTTTCTAAAATTTTCTATAGTATCAGTAATCTCAATATTTCAGCGTACCGTGACTCATGGGGAACCATTTTTTCTATCACCAGAGTTCACCAGACCACCCTCCTCAATTCATAATCAATTTTCTGACAGAAAAAAAATTACTAATAAATTACAAAAAAATACTGCCTGCACGCGATCTTATTATGGTAAAAAACAATCCAAAGACCCACTGCTGGGGTAAAGTTTTTGTGTGACTGTAATTAGTAATTGGCACGTATCGTGTGGTTACAAGTTTGCGCTTGCGCAGCCCAAATTGCGGTTAGAATCATCATTTGCGTGAACATATGGTGAGTAACGGATCCTATTGTTTGCTTGAATTGTCTATTGGGTGTCTTTAAGTTATCGGTTAAGTTGTTTAAGAATAGTAGGTACTTAGGTGTTTCGCAAAGCACCTGTAGTTAGGACACTGCGTACTATTTTCCTAAACTAGCTGTGCCCCAGGGCTTCACCTTTAAAATTCCTAAGGGTCAATGGGTCATACGGTGATGTTTAATAGGTTAATGTTAAAGGTCGTGTTAAAATTCTGCTATACTGTTCCTCATCCACATATTATGCTACCGGGTGCAGGATAGCCTAATAGTCTACTAGTTATAATAAAACAAGTTTAAACGGATTAAATCGTGTATATTACAGATTTTTACAGAGTTTTGATCACACCGCACTACAAAACATCGAGACACAGTGAGCGATTATTGTGTGCATCGAAACGAGTACGATTCGAATAATATCGATTAAAAATAAATCTTTTGCGGGTAGATCGAGAATAATTTTTCTATAAATTAGCTGTCATGACGCCTACCACCTCAGTCGTCCTGCGACCACGAACGCTGCAAAGTGTTCGAAACGTCAGGAAAACTCTGTAAAAATCTGTAATATACGCGATTTAATCCGTTTAAACTTGTTTTATTATAATGTGTAATAATCGCGAAAACCTAAGACATTATTATAGTCTACTAGTTCCCATATTTGTGGTATGTTGTGGGTGCAGGGTGCCTTCCGAAAAAATACCTGCTTGACGCAGGTGCTAATTGGGTCTTTTCTCGGGGTTGTGTTCAGGAAATACTATAGAAACAAAAGGAGTACCTACTTCCTGAAGCATTGTATCCAGTCGAGACAGTGTCTAGTCGAGGCACTGCAGCCAAAGCAGCTCAAGTGACGTTGCCTCAACCTGAGCAAAAGACATCAGTCTCACTAGTCTCTTTGTAACAAAACATGACAAAAGTACTTAAAAAGTTATTTAGTCAAATTGTTAATGTCTTTATACATGAGATTAGACAACAGATTAAATTGAATAAGCTTTCAGGAACTAGGGAATATTGTGATCAGAGTTAGTTTCTTGCGATGTTGTGCAATAGAACATGGCATCATTGGCATCTAAAGGGAATCCGAGAAGAATCGTTTATATCAACCCCTTAGCAAGTAGATAATATATCTACCTACGTCCTGCCTAATAGCAAATCACATTTTTCCTGTAATGAGACCAAATCAGTGTATTGACTCGATAACCCACTCTTTGGAGACCCCATGCTACACACATCCACCTTATCAGTACGCAATAAGGTTCAAAATTCTATGTAAAAAGACAAAATTTGCGGTATCCTGTGGGGATTCATCTGATAGGCGCTGATTTACAAAACGAATTACGGATGGAAGCTGATGTTCGTTACTGTAACTCAATTTCATACAATTTATATGGAAATCATAATATTGAGTTTGTGTTGGATGCAGGTCAAGCATATGTTAGCCAGGTTTGTAATGAAATAGGGGTCGTGGTTAAATGACACTGACAGCCACGCTGATCTATCAGCGAAGTTAAGCTGCGCTTACCGCGGTTATTCCTTGAATAGGTGACCGTACTGACCGTCTTTTATACATCGGGGCCCCTCCGTGCCTCGGAGAGCACGTTAAACAGTCGGTCCCGGTTTTCATACGAATATCTATGACAGTCTTTTCGGGTAGTCTGAGTCAGGAGCCCGAAAGTCTGACAACTGGTTTAACTTTCGAATACCTACCGCTAAATAGGTAATTGGGTTGTGGAGGTCAGATGGCAGTCGCTCCACGTAAAATATTGATATTCAGCCGTCAGCCGCAACTAGTTAGACTGGAAGCCGATTCTAATCTAGTTTGGGAAAAGGTCCGGCAGATCTAATTTATTTCGGCTCCGACTTACAAGTCTTACGGCTCAAATACACCAAATCATAGAGAGCGCGTACACCAACACGTCCGCCATCGGCCGACAAAATCGGTCGTGTTGGTGTACGCGCTCTCTACAATTTACAAGTGTTTGATTCAATCGTCCGAGTTCGGCCGTCGTCGTCGTAGTAACACCCTTATTTCGTAGACATAAAGGCTTTTTTGACCGGCGTTAGCGGATTTCGCGTCGATAAATGTGGGGAGACCCTAAATCGAGGCCGCTACCACTGGGCTACCACTTATACTTATATGAGATAGCTTGAACCTTGAGAAAGCATTTAAGATACTTTTAATTCTGGTTCATTAAAAAATTCCCCTAGAATGTCATTGAAATCGCGAATAACAGCTAGTTTTCCATAATCACAAGGACGTGGCACAGCGGGATGGTGCGGACGAATGCGCGAGCGACTCCCGTGCGTTTTCGATCCCAGATCCATAAAATCGACGACAATTGTGACGTCCACCAACCCGCACTGGGCCCGCATTGAGTCCTAGTAGGATATTATAAGCTGATTATGCATTATGCAACTTTTCACCAATTCGCCACACAGAATAAAAATAACTCCAAAACATCAATGAACACAACAAAAACAAAATCAAGAGCTTAATTACTGCTATTTTCCCACTTCTAAAACATCACCGCAGTATAATAGTCTACGTATTTACACTCTAATATAATGGACATACAACAAATCATACAAATTGTTATACGTACTGGGGACTACTAAATAAAACCTGATAAATTATCTGATAAAGATAATTTAGCTTCTCGTTACAAGAAGTAAGAAGATCTAGATGTGACCGTCTTTTGTCAGGCCTGGCGCACCTCGTACAAGTACCTATATCGACGTGCTTTTCCGGAGAGGCCAATTCAGTGAGTTTACACCGCCGCGTCAGAAGAGATTCTTCTAGGTCTCAGGTCTGAGGAGGCCTACAGCCCAACTCCTTCTCCGTGAGAGGTCACAGAAAAAGAGTTGGGCCGTAGTCCACTATGCAGGCCCAGTGCGGGATGGCGGAATTCGAATTCGTGCTTCGAATTATTGGGTGGACATGCCACTTTCCTTACAATGTTTTTAGAACAGTGGTGATGATACAAATTGCAGGAAGTATGAGCCGGGGTGCTGACCTGTATCCTACGACTTGTAAGTCAGGGTACTGCCATTAGGCTGTCGCTGCTTTCAAAGTAGAGTCAGATGTTAATTGTTGTGTCTCAATTAAACGCATGAATTAATTAATCACTGTTTATGTTTTGGTTATCTTAATTATGGTGACTCCTTATTATTTTTTTGTCAAGATTTCATTTACCTAATAATACATAATGCCAATACAATCTGCATTGGCATTGGCACACAAAATGGTGCCTTCCAAAAAAATCATATGATAAATTGTTGGCACATCCAGTCACCAACCCAGCTTTTTCATAATTATGGTGACAATTTTTTATCAAAAATTCATATAAAGATGCATTGATACTTGACACACAAAATATAACACTAAAAAACTCATAAAATTATTGCCACATCCAGTCACCGCTTACCATGACCCCGGCTATAATATCCCGAACAAACAGCGCGCGCAAACAAGCGCAGTGTATGTCCCGAATCGACGCAATTCAATAAGGGTGGTTACAACTGATTGCAATCAACCCTCGCTACGTGAGCTTCGTGCATCCGTGTTCGGTATCAGGGGTATATTTTGACTGTTTTTGGACATGGTAATTTGTTTTATTGTTATTTAAAAACTGACACGGGCGGGATTTGATACCGCGACCTCTGCCATACCGTGGCGTCGCTCCAATCAGTGAGCGACTTAAAATTTCAACTGGTGCAGGACACGGTATCCTAAAAAGTAAAAAAAAAAAAACACGTTTCTAAACATACTCCAACTTCCTACTACCTACATTTATAATCATTACATAGTATAAAACAAAGTTGCTTCCCGCTGTCTGTCCCTATGATGCTTAGATCTTTAAAACTACGCAACGGATTTTCGCGGTTTTTTTTAATAGATAGGTAGAGTGATTCAAGAGGAAGGCATATATCGCATTGCACCCGTGCGAAGCCGGGGCGGGTCGCTAGTTTAAATTATAAACGCGAATCTTCGTCAGAATGCATCGGTGGATGTATGGATGTTTGTTACTCTTTCACGCAAAAACTACCGGACGAATGTTGATGAAACTTTACAGTACCTAAGCTAGCTACTTTTAATCCCAAAAACGCGGGCAAAGCCGCTGGCGGGGGCCAGTATGTTCATATAACAAAATCTCAAACACACACATAAACACATAAAGCTATAATATTTCAAGCTTCCATTCAAGCTGGATAGGCACTAGGCCACAATTAATGGCGCCCAGGAATATAATAAACTTCATAACTAGAAGGTTTTACTACCGACATGGGATGTTAATATGGCCGCCATAGTTAGAACATGGCGTAGTGTATGGGTTCAAGAAACTTGTACATGCGAATAAGTTTTTATTGTGTAGAAACTTCGTCACTACTCTGAAAGGTCCTACAGTTCTAAATATAATCTATAGGATCATACAAAAAAAATGATTTAAAGGAAATGGATCAGAATAATACTTATTCTTACATATAGCATAAGCATAGCATAATCGGCCTATAATGTTCCCACTGCTGGGACACAGGCCTCCTCTCTGTTAGAGGGAGTGGGCCGTAGTCCACCACGCGGGTTGGTGGACGTCACATGTCTTCTAATTTTTGGTTCCAGGACATGCCGGCTTCCTCACGATGTTTCCCTTCACCGTTAAAGCAAGGGATAATATTAATTTCTAATACGCACATGATTTCGAAAAGTCAGCGGTGCGTGCCTCGGGATCGAACTCGAACCATTCGCCGCGGGAGGCACATGGTTAAACCACTAGGCTATCACTGCTTTTTTTATTATTCTTACATATTTACACAAAAATACTTAATATTACTATTATTGTACTACTACCACAGTCTATTATACGCTCCTTACAGTCGTTCCATATGATGGTTTTCGCAGGTCAGTCATGCGGGGGGATGCGAGGAAGTTAAGTCCCCAACTATCATAAATATGCTACTATCCGAGACCTTGACACCAGGTTTGCTAAGTTTTTGAACAAGAAATTATTATAAGTAAATTATGGTCGGCGAACGAAAATCGAAGGAAAATAAACAGTATTTTATTTTTTATTATTTCTCGCGCAACTTATCAATTTAGTATCATTTTTTAAAACTTTAATATGATTCTGTTTTATTTATTTGAATCTATAGCAACTTGACACATTGCCATTTCGATATGTCATAAATTTTGACAGTTCTCTAGTCCTGTTAAATGTTTGGGAATTACACCTCTGTAACGCCTATACACTGTGTTAACATTTTTTTTGTAAAGCTAAGGCTACATAAGCTACGTTATACATGTTGACATTTTCATCGCTTTCATCCGGCGATGTAGCCACTATACCTACTCATCATTATGAACAACTTTTACTATGGGACCAACCTGGAAATCGCGAAAAAAAAATCAGCTGTTCCATACATTTTGTTGAGCAGAAATGTATGGAATATAGCTGGTTCTTTTTTCGCGATTTCCGGGTTGGTCCCATAGTAAAAGTTGTTAATAATGATGAGTATAGTGGCTACATCGCCGGATGAAAGCGATGAAAATGTCACGGTGTAGACAGTTCAGTTCAGTATTATTTTGATACTTATTATTCTACATTTACAGTACCTACACAATGCTAATAAGGAAAGTTTCTCCCCCCATCAGTTTTCACCATGAAACACTACCATTGTCACACTCGCAAGGATGCAAAAACTGGTGCCACTGTCGTCATTATCAAGTGGGCGGGCCGAGGCAAATCAAGGAAAATAAGGAAAGTATACCCTATTTTTATGTAACTAAAGTTTAAATTTTAATAGTGGTTGTTTATGTGCGTTATGTACCTATATTAATTATTATGTGTGTAAGACGTGTCGATCGCCATTTAAATTGAATGTTAAGGTGGCGACAAGATGTTAATTTTGGAGGTAAAACATTAAATAAGTATATGAAACTGGACCATTCTTTATTCCAAAATGTATATAGGTAGGTACTTAAGGTTTAAATCAAGTAGGTATTTTATTTTATGAATTTCTGTAAGAAATTATAGAAATTTATAGAAATGAAATATCAAAGCATTACCTACTTCACCCTTGATATCACCTAGGCCAAAGTGCATTTACTCATACCTTCACCTACTATCAAATCTATCAATATCCGTTGCAAAGCTGTGGAAATAATATTTTATTCCATGAAAGTAAAGAAGGTAGGCACCTTTAGGTGGGTGATCCATAAAAACTCTGACAATAAAGCGGTACCTAAGCTAAACAAATCTTCTATTATACAGGGTGGAATTTTGTATTGCCACCTGAAGGGAAAGCACTCTTAATACTGTAGATAGAGAATTTTACTCAAAGAAAACATTAATTTATTTTTGAATAGAAAGAAAACTGCATTCAAAGATTTTCAAAAATTCTATTGCCACACCCGGGAATCGAACCGACTAAAATCTGTAAAAATGACTACCTGTACTTTTATTGCATCGATCGTTAGGATCAATTATAAAGATCAAATCTCTCTAAGAAACTCGATAAATTAAATGAAAGGAAAACCATGAAATCTGGACTTATAAATTCAATGAGTCAAGTTAAAGCTTTGAAAAATTGATAATTTTCGAAAATCTTTGAATACAGGTTTGTTTCTATTCAAAAATAAAGGAATGTTTTCTTTGAGTAAAATCTATCTATATTAAGAGTAGGTACTTAATTATATATCTATATTAAGAGTACTTTTCCTTCAGGTGGCAATACAAAATTCCACCCTGTATACATACGTATAAAACAGCCTGGCTAGATTATCACGGCGAGATTCTCCCTCGAACGAATAAACAGACTGTACCGTAACTAACCGACAGAATGATAATGCACAGCCTAAACCGCTGGACCTAGAGATTTGAAATTTGGAAGAAATATTTTTTATTTATAGAATTTAAACGCTCCGCCATTTTGATTCGACAACCAATTAACACCGATGTCTACATAACACACGAAGATATAACGAAACCGCATGCTTGCGCATAAAAAGTGCATTACAGGCTATAAGCTGACGAAAAAGGTAGTGGCGTTTATTTAAATCATTAAAGCCCCTACTATGTAAAGATTTGGAGAAGGAAAGGTACCATGTAGAGTAAAAAATAAGTATCGCTTCTGGTCTTCTGGCTTCGTGAAGAAAGATGCGTACATAAACTATTTACGCCCCGGCGGCTGCCAAGGAGGCGTCGGCGGATGCCGAAGATGCCCCGGCGGCTGCCAAAGAGGCGTCGGTGGCTGCCGAAGACGCCCCGGCGGCTGCCAAAGAGGCGTCGGCGGCTGCTAAAGATGCGTCGGTGACTGCAGTTAACACTCCAGCGACACGCTGTCTACAACTTCAAGCACCGCCATTGCTTGGCTGTAACAACGGACACGTTAACGGCTGCAGTTGGGTAAAATCGCGGAATGTTCCGAAAGTGTGTTCTGGTGTGTGTAACACAGCACTTATTATAAGCCCTTACCAATATATCTATAACCACTTATAATATAACACAGCAGAACATGTAGCACACAACAAAACACTCCAAATCAGTACCTAACACACCAGAATACATTTTCGGCGATTTAACCCAGTTACCTATGTCGTCGGCAAAATGCCGCCCGTCTACAACAGGACTTATAGTAGGTAAGGGACCAAATCTAGGTCTTCAACTAAAATAGGTAACTAATAGCGTGTGAATGCAGCCACCACAGTAATTAGTATAAATGCGGCTCGACCTTAAGAACTAATTATAATGGCCGCCATTACCGATACCTAGATGCTAGAAAAAATTATCTAATTAATTAGGTATTAAAGCTTCAGTAGGTAGTATAATGATTTAAGAGCTAAGGTGATTACTGGACCGGTTGTCTGTAAATACTGGTTAGTCGCAACTAGTTAGACTGGACGACCCGACATAGTTGTGAAAAAGTTATGTGACTATACTGGACTATTTTAGTTGATAACAGTGGACCTACCACGAATGTATTTTTACGTTACCGTTAAATATCATAACTAAAGACAGTATTTATACAGGGTAAAATTAAAACCAGTGCGGATATTTTAGAAGGTGAAAGTACTCAAGAATATGATCAACTTTTATTATGGGACCGACACTAGAATATGAAAAAAAAAATCAGCTGTTCCATACCTACATTTTGATCGTGTTGTAGTGCATTTTTGTTGGGAACAGCTGAGTTTTAGATATTTCTGTGTCGGTCCCATAATAAAAGTTGATCATATTCATGAGTACTTTCACCTCCTAAAATATCCGCACTGGTTTTAATTTTACCCTGTATAATAAGGGCGACCGAAGGGATTGATACCTACTGTCTATAGATTTTGTACTTGCGAATTAAACATTTATCTTGAAGAGATTCAGTAATGAGTGACACATTACCATGGGCTCCTGGACTAACAGATTAGGTTGAATATTTTAGAAATTAAAATACTCAAGATTTTAGACACCAGCCGGCCTAGCATGACCACGATAGAAACGGGTTTTGTCTACATAGAAATAGACAAAGTGACAGATTTCATTCATAAAACGTAGAAATGTTTCTACAATCTGTCACTTTGTCTATTTCTATGTAGACAAAACCCGTTTCTATCGTGGTCATGCTAGGCCGGCAGGTGTTACACTGACATCGACATGTTTTTTGAATTACCATAATATCAAAAAGATTGCCGAAGCAAAGTAAGTAGGTAGGTACTTCAGACAAATCTGGATTTGACCACCGTAAGGGCTATTCTTGCTTGCAGCGCTTGCATAAGCATAATCGGCCTATAATGTTCCCACTGCTGGGACACAGGCCTCCTCTGTGAGAGGGAGTGGGCCGTAGTCGACCACGCGGGCCCAGTGCGGGTTGGTGGACGTCACATGTCTTCGTATTTTTGGTTCTAGGACATGCCGGTTTCCTCACGATGTTTTCCTTCACCGTTAAAGCAAGTGATAATTAATTTCTAATACGCACATGACTTCGAAAAGTCAGCGGTGCGTGCCTCGGGATCGAACTCGAACCATTCACCGTGGGAGGCACATGGTTAATCCACTAGGCTATCACTGCACCTAGCAGCACCTGCAGCGCTTGGCCGCTATAGAAACGCGTATTGTTTTAAGACTATTGTTACCTGTGCAAAATGGGCGGTAAACAGCTGTGGTCATCATGTGCACGGTATTTTGTTTTCAAAATGGTCAGATCTAGATTTGTCTGATGGTACATTATTAGGTAAACAAACAGACAATACACTCTGTATCTACCTATAGCGAGTAGGTACAAAAACATCGGTCTAGACGTCACCCCCGCTCGCCCCAAGTGTCTGGTCTGCTGAATTATTCATTGCCACCCGCGACAATGCTGCTTGTATTGCCTTAAAATTATTGCTCTAGGTTTATAGGTACCTACCTAAGATACATATCTCTGTTTAGTAACTTTCGCAGATCTCAAGTTGAATTCCTTAGGGCCATATCTCATTAGAATGCTATGGCAGCGACGCCAGTAGCGCTGCCAAATAAAACATGTCAAATTGTATTACAACCTTCTCAACCCTACCTTACCTACTTGGCGTCGACGCCAGTTTGGCGTTGCTGCCAGCCTGTAAAGTGCGGGCTGGCAGCGACGCCAAACTCGCTCAAGACGCACACATTTCTTCGACGTCCATTTTCATTGCGTGAACAAGCGATACTAATCTCGTCTGGCATCCGCTTTGGCAGGTTAGCTACGCAAGCGCTGCTGGCGTCGCTGCCATGGCATCTTATGAGATATATGGTCCGGAAGTATACCAGATGCAGTAGGCAATAAACAACTGACTATCTTTCACACAGAACCCTATCTGGGCGCCACCCAAGTCTGCTATTTTACATGATTTTGTCATTCTGAAAATGTAATCTACTAAATTCACAGTGGTCAGTCTATGGTCTCGGTAGCAATACCTATGAGTGGCAAGTGGCAGCACTAACAAAAAAAACAAAAGGAGCTAGCCGTAAATTTTACAGTTTTCTCCAATTTCTACCGTCTTCTACATTTGAGCATCAGTCCGATACGTTGTTATTATTGACCAAAAATTTTCTGTAACTGTTCCAACATTTGTACTTAGTGACTGTTTGTTACTGTTTCTATTCAGTTGCCTCAACGTAGTAAAATAATAAATTCTCGCTGAAAAATACGTTGTTATAACTGTCAATTCTAACTGTGCAAAAAATGCACACAGTTGGAAATTATTTTTTTCAGTGTAGGTACATAAATAATTCCCAGCCAGAATAGATATACAAGCAGGAATCTACTTGACTTACGAAGACACTTCTTAACAATTCGGCTCGAATTGAAATGAACCCTGCCTATCACCTCTAAGCTTGAAGTAGTGCCTTAAGCCACTTGCAACCCCATGTATGAATAATGAAACCTCATAAACACTCTTGCACCCCTAGTGAGGATGAGTCAACAGATACTGAAGACAATATGTATGTATGAATGTTTGTGGATGTATTCTCGGGAAGTGACGTGGAATAACAACATTGCGAATTGATATCGGCTAGTCGCTGACTAACAGATGAATGTTGACGAAAGTACTTTCTGTGTGGCGGCATACTATGGCTACAGGATATAATACGTGCCATAGACACGAAAGAAAAAAAAAGGGTGTAGATGGACATTGGACATATTCAAAGACAAAAAAAAAATAACAAAATAACTAAAACTAAAACAATACTAAAGTTAGGGATTAACAGGAGTTATTATGGACCCTATCCTTATTTAGGTAGGTACTTAATCGGTTATTACGAAGACAATTCCTCTTTAGATTTCCATCGGACAAATCTCACCTGTCTTAACCAACCTACGTCAGCAATTTATATTCAGAATTCGGCCATTCTAGCTTCATGAATACCTTTCCTTCCTCCATTTCTTTTACTTTCCCATATTCCTACCTCACTATACCGAACTAGCCATACATCACAACCTCAGATCATAGAAACAAGAGATGTGCCAAGGCGCTATTGAGTTTGACGCTTTGATAAATGGTCACATCGCTGGCGATGATATCAGTGTTTTAGTTTAGTGCTAGTGTTGAGTGACGATTAACAGTGTTAGCTTGAGGGTGCGCGGAATTTTTTATGTGTGGGAGATTTTTTTATTCACAAGGAGCGCTTGTAATTGTGTCGAAAACTGTTCTAAAAGAGGCGACAGTTGTTCCCGTACTAATTTGCTATGAGCCCAAATCTCCTTGTTTCTATGATCTGAGAGCACTCCCCATCCTTCTTTATCACAGTATCTTCTACCCACAAATTGCCGCGCTATAGTTGGCGTGCTCACCGATATAAATCTGCTATTGAAAGAAGTCCCGACGCCCATTCACGGGGTCTATTCAACGCGTACAGGACAAACAGACAGACAGCGCTGCGCAAACACTCCTGTAGACGGAGATCAAAGCGCGATATGATACAGAACCCGGTTTAATTTGGCGCCAACGTACGGAACGCCATTTTTTCCGTTTTCACGGTATTCCGTGTTTTTTTTTCTTTTATTTGTGGTGAAGAAAGATGAGGTGCATTGATTGGCGGATTGGTCGTTTTTGTGGGACTTTTGTAAGAATTTGAGGAATTTGGGGGGATTTCTGAGTTGTACAAGGGCACGGATACCTATAACTAGATCGGCTTTGAAAGCGATTTAGAGGTCTTACCGAATAATTATCTAGCTAGACTTTTGACTACAGTAAATTCACCGTTTTAAATGACCTTAGTAGTACCTACTACGAAGAAGTCAAGCTGTAATTCTGGTTTATCCCACCGGAATCAGATGAAATGTAGCTTAGATTTTAAGTTGGGCTTTTATAGCTATGAAACTGTTTGTCTGTGTTTTGTCTATTTGTGCGCGCATCACTCAAAAAGTACTGAACGGATTTTGATGTGGTTTCACACATAGCTACCACGCCACGTCCATAATTTTGACGTAGGTAACTGATCGGTGACGTGACTGTACCTTTAATAATTGGTACTGAATCTAGAACAAAATACACTTGAAAATACACATTCTAAATTATACAAAGTTTTCAAAAGGACTTAATTCCAACTCAATTCAAATTTTAAAACGACACCATATTGTCCGTCCGGTCCCTTGCCGAACGGTAATCGTATTCTATTTACAAACAAAGTGTCCGAGCCCTACTTTTATGGTGGTTTTACTTAGATTACATGGCTTATAGTTGTGGGACGCCATGGTATCGTAATGGTGGAGGCACACGAAGGCGTGATGGGGTTTGAGTCAAGGTTTCAGAAAAGTTTTAGCTATGTGGGTATATTACTAATGTTTTTAGGGTTCGGGTTCGGGTAGTAGCAACTACTAATGCTATCGACTTGATATTTAGAACAGTTATAAAGAATGCTTGCCAAACTTTATTGCAAATGAAAAAAGTCAACATTTTATTTATTTTCATTGCAAAAGGGGCCGGAGTGGGGGTCCAAAATTTTAAAGTGGGGTTACTAGGTCAAGTGACATAGGTATCATATGAAAGGGCTTGATTTGCACATTTCAAAATATATTTTCATTTTATTATATGTCTCACAGTTTTCGATATATGATGAAAAATGTATAAAAAAATACCATTCCCCCCCCCCTTATCTCTGAAGTTTGCGGAGCGAAAAATCTGAAATAATTAGAGTAGATAGGAATTGACCCAAATATTGCACCAAAAATAAAAAGATGTTCCTAACTAGTAGGGTTTTTTCAAAATTATCAAATTTCCTTCACAAACAAACTTAGTTATGCGGTCCGGTTTTCTGACGGCTGCCTTCAGACTGAGCTATATGCTATATAGTATAGCGTAGTCTGAAGACAGCTTTAGCGGTTATTGTAACCTATGAAACGTTTGTAACACCAGAAGCCCAATTCTCGTAAATCAAAATGGGTCCCGATAAGGTTTCGATATAATCTCAATGTTATTTATGTCAGAAATGGTATGCTCTTATCCGTTTGACGTTAATTTAGTACATTAGAACACCATTTGTGACATAAATGGCATTGAGATAATATCGATCTAAACCATTTTCGAGAAATAACTTAGAATATGGGGGGCACTTGTGTTCTGTACCCCTATCATGAGTTTTTTTGACGTATAGTTTTGTTAATGTAAGCATAATTTGAATCTAAAATACAACAGTTCTAGAACATTTTGATAAAATTTAATACAATTTGCACATTTTAAAAAATACAGAAAAATTAATTATGTATTTAATTTATATAAATATTGTATAGCAAACGTTTATTTTCAATTCAAAATATGCTTACGTTAACGATACTACACGTCAAAAAAACTTATGATCGGGGTACTGTACTTAGTTACATAATGTCGGTAGGTATTTTTGATAGAGACGCATTCATTGGTCAAGATCACAATTGCGCACGAGTGTTGTCGCCCAGTCGCCTACAAGAACCACTTTAATCAATTGTCTATAACTTTATACCTAGATGACTCTCAACTCAACTGAGTGGTCCTTAAGATGATAAGTACAGTTATACAGGATGACATACGATCGATATTTAAATACCTATATATACCTGTGTAAATGGTTTTAGATATCTAAACGACATACCTATAAACACATACATTGGTTAGTCATTTTTGGGGCATAAGCAGACATAAAACGATGGAACAAGTGAAACCAGAAGATGCCTATTTAAGTATTTGGTATTCTCTTAAAAATTTGCCATAATTAGGTACCTACTTATTTCATATTGTGTTGCAAGGTTGCAGTGCAACTAAAATATTTTTTCTTACATAATTCTGTTCAAGCATACATCGATCTAACAAGCAATAGATTAGATTTCCATACATAATATAAGCACATTAAGCACGAAAACTCAATTTGTGATGTAATCCTATACACCACCATGACGTATCTCTGCTGGTTGGGGTCGCCATGATTTAAGACAACTACTTAGGGATAATTTCGGGGGTGGTACACAAAAGTTATGCGGCGGATGAGCACTGAACTGCGATATTATTTTATTATTACAATTTAGTCTGAAGCTACAACAAACTACTGCTCGGCTACTTTGATTAAGTCTAAATATAGTACGAGGGTTACTCTTTCAAAGGTTGCTATTAACCGGACCCTATTCAGAACTCGGGCCCGCTACGAAGAAATTCCTAATCGTAAAATCGGGGGTCGAACACAGTACCCCAAGCTTAGCAGTTCTTGCTACCACTTAACCAACGGGGTCAGTCAGTCAGCATAAATATCAGTCATACTCATTACATAAAAAGACTAGAATAAACAAGAAAACATCACAAAGTACCGGGACTGTCCGGTCAAACCCACACTTTTATTCACCCTACCCGGTCAGAATTGATGGGTTGCTACACTGCGCCGGACGTCAATCTTCATAATGACCGCACGTTATTCGCTATGAATTGATTTTGATTTAGTTATTCTGGTAAATCACCGCCATTGAATGATTGGTTTCTAATTATGATGTGCGGTCGATGGGAGCGAAGAATGGGTAGATTTATTTGGATAAATAGAGTTAATTTATTTCATAAGCTGAAAAGTGAAATAGCTTAGGTTTATGAAAGGTAAGGCACAGCAAAATATCTAGCTCAAATGTAGAGCAGCCCAACTGGGGAAGTAACTCCACTTTACAGAATACCACAGCCAAAACCCTTCAGTAGTGTTGTGTTCTTGTGGTGAGTAAGGTCGCTAGAGCTCCTGAGGATGCGCTGTATTGACAGCGCTTGCTTGTCGTATGGCGTCGCCGTCGGCACAGCGTATCCTCATTTTAATGGGTCGACAAAAAAAACCTTTACGATAACCAATTTTTTTTTTCGAATTTTTCCATTTTCTCTACCAGAATACGGTAGTGGACTACTATTATTAAAAAAGTACAAATAAATTATTTTACTCCAAAGAAGGAATAGGAATAACAAAAAAGTAAAAAAAATAAAATAATATATCACAAATATAATTTTTCACAAAATGGAAAACATAGACGCTTTTAAAGTTTTTGGAGCGAGTATCGCTCCGTCTTTGTCGCGCGAAGCGGACATAGGTGGTGTTACGTCACTTATCATGCATGCCGTCCATGTCTAGCAAATCATTTTAAAACGCTTATAACTTTGCCAATTTTGTAGATGTTTCATCGGTTTTTTTGGTGTTAATTATCTTTTTTCAAATAGTTTACAGATTCACAATAAAAAAAATACATTCAACATCCCTATTGAGTTTTTTTCGAAACGATTCAGAGGTAAAAATAAATAAATCAAACAAAAAATAAAATGATAAATACCTACATGACATTGCAACCTAAACTAGGAATTAAATAAAAAAAATAAAACATCTAAGGTCTGATATAATTTCATTTCTGATCACGTTGTAAACTTCAAATAAGGGAAACAAGATTATTAATAGAGATTATTAATGGTAATAAACAGGGCCGAACTTGGGGCACCTGATTTTTTTTTCATTATATTTAAAATATTATATTTTGAGTTTTTCAATAGTTTATTTCAATTGAACAGAATGAAACGAATAGTTAAAGTCAAGTACTAGAAAATTAGAAATACCTATATGAAAAGAAATGTTTTCAAAATAGTAACTTCTGAATGTGAACTTTTTTCTTTTTGACAGATATTTATTTTATTATCTAAAAAAATCAAGTTGTGGAGGCCCCTATCCCCGGGGCTAAGCCCCTTTTGCCCTGCCCTAAATCCAGACCTGGTCACAGACCCTGAGCCCTGTCACTTGTGGAATCTTAGAGCATAACGAGTTGTCTTTGCTAACGTGATTCACATAAAATCGATGGATTTCTACACCTCAGGCTGTTGTCATAAGAAATACAAGTTACAACATACTTAAATGGGAAAATTATTACATTTTGTAAAATCTAAGAAACATTGAGGTATTTGTAACCGACTACAAAAAAGGAGGTCCTGTATTCCCGTACATGTATGTAGGTATGATTGTCCGCAATTTTCTCAAAACTTAATGAACGAATTTTGATGATTATTTCGATACCTGATTCAGACGATAGATTAGTTGGAAAGCTAGTACCTTTTATTTTTGTGAAATTACCAAAAAAATACTACTAATAAGTAAATGTTTGTAACACGCCTGCAAAAAATGTAAGTATGTAACTCTGTAAGGACTGTAATCTTTGATTCCAAATCCATAGATTCACAACGACATTATAGCACTGCCAATAAATGACACAGAATTGTGCTTAAAACTATAATCAACAATTACAACACTGAAGTCAGCGATAAATAAATAGAAAACTATACATTTCAACACTCAAACTATCACTGGACACTAATCACAAACATTTTTCAAAATATTTTCTCTAAAATCCCAAAGTCATAGACAAAACGGAAGTGACGACGGAGATGCGCGTGCGCCTGCTTCCTGCCGCGTGCTCGCCAAAATGGCGGCTGCCTGCTTCCGGTTAGAACAGGAAGTGACGCTAGAGGGTGCCGGGAGTTCGCTAACGTATAATTTATGGTAAGGGATGCTGCGACAATGGGATTATTTAGATTTGCGCAATCATTGTCGTGTGTATCCAAAGTGTGTGGAATAAACTTGTAGTTTGTAAGTGATGAGAGAGTGGTGAGAGAGTGAGTGACATTTTTGGGTGTATGAAAACGTTCAAGAAGTTATTCTTCTGGCAAAACAGATTGGAAGATTTCTAATTTACAGTAAAGATTTCCTTCACCGCCTTTGAAGCAGTTTAAGTGATGAAACATATTGTGTACGTATTGCTTTAATAACGACATTAACTGACTTAAATTCATAAAAATAAACATAAATACCCCCTAAAATAAAAAAATGCGTCGGAATTGCCCTCTAGGCACGCCACTAGTGGCTAGAAGTTTGACCTCACGACCCACAACCTCGCAAGTCAGGGCCGTTACCTAGAATCACTACTGCTCGACTTAAAGCTAAACTAAACCCTTACAGCCGTACCACAAAAAAATAAACATCTGTTCAACACATGTTCAACACGAATGCTACCAAAAATAATAGGCAATTGTTTTAGCAGTAACTTGTCTAAAACAAGTGTGTATTATTTTTGGTAGCATTCGCGTTTAACGTGTGTCTATCTTTTTTGTGGTAAGGCCGTTAAAGTCTAACCGCAGCTACACATCTTTCATCGTAACTTAACTGCTACTTACTGTACTCACATACTTCCCCCATTCAAAGAAAATATGCAAAATTATTTTTTATTATAATGTTGGTAGTAGTAATTAGCCGTCATGGCCGATATGTTACCAAGATCATGAGAAGAAGTACGTGTAATTATCAATGAATTTGAACTAACTTATTCTATTAGGACCATTATAACGCTATTAGTTATAATTTTTGTTGTTTTTATAGTTTAGGGGCCAGTGGCATTGTTGTAGAATTGTGCTTGGGAATATTTTTGTTCGATAATTGTTTTGTTATTTGAGACGCGTGTTGTTGCACTATTTTCTCTGGTAGTATCGTGGGAGCGTTTATAAACTCAATTTTCACATAGTTCACACCTTCACAAAAACTCAAACCGGGATCATGCCGTTAAATATTTTTCTAACTGTGAATGCTTTTATTAAAGCTCTTTTTTTAATTAAAATAATAATTATGACACTTTAATATAATAAGGACTGGCAGTTGAATTAACTTGTAAAGATCTTGTAACTTGGACATTAATTTTCTTCTAGGAACTTTTCTTTCTATCCTATATTATAATATACCCTTTAAAATGAAACCGACAGAAATGGAGAAAGGTCTAATCATAAAAAATAAACAACTTTGCTGTTGTATTTTTTTTATTATTATTTGCACTGCACATTTCAATAGTCATTCATTTAGAGTTTTGGTATATATAACATAAATCAAAACTGGGTTCGACTATCGATTCTTTTCAAAGTTAAAATCATCGACATTAAGTCCACGAATATTTTTATTTTCTTTCTTTCTATTGCTACATCAGTTTAACCGTGTCAACCTGTAAAGTAATGTATAAATACTCCGAAAATTAAAAAAAAACTTTAATAACATGCAGAACCCACTTATTTTGTTCTACATTCAGATCTTTTTACTGCGGGGCTGAATTTTTCGCCCCGTACCCACGTTCCTTGAAGCGAGACTAATATATTTTCTACCAACCATGATATGTACTGCTAAGTGTTACACTTCCATAACGCAAGGGTCTGGTTACAGTCAATTATGACCGTCATTTCATGGTAACATTATAATTTTCTCAGTAGAATTACTGAGCGACCTATCTATCATCCGAATCTATGTATCAATAAAATATTTAAAAAAACCTGACATGGGCGTTTTGAACCCGCGACCTCGCGAACCGTGCGGGCAGGAAACGGTAGCTAGTCAGAGCAACGCCACAGAGGTATGGAAATCTATGGCGGAGAGAAAGAAACGTGGAAATCTAGAGCGGAGAGAGAGTAAGACAAATGTGGAAATCTACGGTTGAGAGATATGGAAATCTATGGCAGAGAGAAAGCGGTGTGGAAACCTGTCGCGGAAAGAGGGAGATTTGGAAATCTATGGTGGAGAGAGAGCGAAAAAGATGTGAAAATTTATGTCGGAGAAAAAGAGATCTTTATCGCAAATGAAAAAAGTCAAATAATATTTTTTTTTTTTCATTGCAAAAAGGGCCGGAGTGGGGTCCGAAATTTTAATGTGGGGTTACTAGGTCAAATGACATATCATATGAAAGGGCTTGATTTACACATTTCAAAAAATATTTGTATGTTATTTTATATCTCACAGTTTTCGATATATGATGAAAAATGTCTGAAAAAATACCATTCCCTTATCTCCGAAGTTTGCGGAGCAAAAAATCTGAAATAATTACAGTTAATAGGAATTGACCCAAATATTGCACCAAAAATAAAACGATGTTCCTTACTATTACAGTTTTTTCAAAATCATAAAAAATCCTTGACAAACAAACTTAGTTATGCGGTCCGGTTTTTTTCACTTTATACGTCCAAAACTGATACGGAACCCTCGGTGCGTGAGTACGACTCGCACTTGGCCGGTTTTTTTATTGTTAGAAAGCTGCTGTAAATGTCATTTGGACACGTTCTTGGGTGGCTCTAAGGAGTTTGTGTATCGCTTAAGTTGTTGTGAACATTAGTTTCGCTTGAATAACTTATAGGGCGCTAGATAAAATATCAATCAACTCGACTTCCTAGAAGCATGTGTTTAGGTTAATGTAACTTTAAAGAACTATATGTTTGAAGTAACATATATTTTATGACATTAAAAAAGCCGGACAAGTGCGAATAGGACCAGCCACGACTCGCGCCCTGAGAGTCCAGAAATATGCAATAGCGCTGTCTGCGAACAAGATGCCAATATTACATGCTTCTAGTGGCGCCATCATATCAGATGCCTTCACTCGTTAAGGGTCTTGCCTCGGACAGACGGACAACATATTGATCCTTTAAGGATCCTGTACGGAACCTTAAAAATAATACATTTTCCTGGCTACGCCCTTGGCTCTGCTTGCTAATTATATCAGGCCTGTCATAAATTGAATCAGGCTCAAAATGCTCACTTAGCCGACCATTAATTGGGTCTCCCATAAACCTAAATAAAAACAAAAGAAATCATCATAAAATCCTTTTATAACTACTTTACGCCACTTAACAATAGCGACTATAAAATGATGTTAACAACATACCCCGCAAATTCCAATTAAAATAAATCTCAATTAATAATCTCGATTGCAGTCCGTACGAATTCAACAATACAATTTAAAAAAATCATTGTAAAGGACATCCTTATTACCATAATTAAAATCGACTAAACTGATTTATGAGGTCTATATACCCACATCACTTGAGTCTTTTAATTGGCAGGATCTTAGTGCTCGATTTTATGCACAGGAAATACTCCATTCAGCCTAAAGATTGTTTTTATTAGGTTGGTAGCACAAAGGTATAAAGTACAAAGAGCCATATGATATGACAGATTTATTGTGAGTTCCAATGCGTAGTCAAATTAGACGGATATATCCATCTCCCTTTTAAAGTTTTTTGTGTGATTAAGAATGTTTTTGATGAGACCGATGAATAGTAATGTATTCCTTAGTCGATTATTTATTTTCGGGAAGCTGATGTCAGTTTTTCGGCAGACATTTTGTATGTTGGAATTAATTGCACGTTTTGAACGATAAGTCGGTACGTTTTTGTTATGTAAATTTTCGTTTTTAGAGTACAGTACGGGAATCGCTTTTTAATAAGGCTTAAGTTGGTAGTAAATAATTATAAGAAGTTTTCAGACCACTGCGTTAAATTACTTCCATGTTTATCCATTCTTAAATCCAAGAAACTTTATTCTTACAATCATTAATGAGGAAAATTATGCCAATGAAAATGGATAAACATAAATCACATTTGAAACACGCAGCTATCAAAAATATTTCAAGCCATATTTTATTAAAATAATAATGTCCGTATGGATTGAGGAGCCACTTTTTGTAGCGTTATTAATAATTTATTATTAGCGTTATTAGCGTTATATTATAGCGTTATTATTAATAATATTAATAGGTGTTAAAAAATGCTTGTAATTTATAGAGCATTTCACATAAGAATTTCCTTCGACGCTATGTTGGCTCCCCTGCCTGCCGCTCCTGTCTAGATCTTAGCGTTTTATATATTTTTTGTAGATTTATGTGGTAAAGTAATGCCTAGGACACTAAAAAGTAGTGAAAGAGAATTGATACTGAAAAAAAAACTTCCAACACTGTTAAAAACGCTATAACATATTGACATTCAGGGCAGCTAACTTAAAGTCGGATGGAGTTCTTAAGTGAAACACATATTTTTTCTATAAAACCTATGTTTATTGTGAATTTTAAACATGTCAAAGCTATGCTATGCTTTTCTTATTGCTATTAAATAATATGATATTTTAAAACAACTCCCAATTTAAAAATCTCACCCGTCTCAGTTGTTTTTAAATCTCTTAAATATTTTATAACATATTTTTTTATTCTATAACTTTTAGTCTCGCACTCGCAAACAGCAAACACAACGCGTGTGTGCGTAGGGTTGCCCCTGGCTTGTTTGCCCACGAAATAGATCTGTTAGCACAGTTGATTGCAGATCGAAACTTTAGAGAACTGACCACTCGGAATCGGATTACGGGTTCGTTACGCCGAACATTTTTGCTATTTGACCACTAACAATGTCAACAAATACAGTTTGTGAGGGGTTTGTTATACGTTTGTTTGTTTGTGGCAGCCCTGGTTTGCGACCTCGTTTGATACTGTGGGTAATTGAATTTGGAGTTTATGTATGTCAATAGTGTCCGTGTCCGAATTGTTTCGGGCTCGAATAGACTCTTCATCATCAGTCAAGAGGATATTATAGGGAGTATCGGGCAGCAGCTTTATTAAAGTTTCCTTGTTCACCGGATTACCTATAGGGTTTTCGTGGGTAAGAGATCACTCAAGAATTTCTATCGGACAACTGAATAAGTCATTTTTGTAATGGAAATTTACCTTTCAACTTGCTGGAATATTTTTCTTTTATACGAGAAACCTTTGACTATCTAGGTTAGGTTAGGTTGCACTATCGTAGGATAGTAGGTAGTAGCACAGATTAGTAGTAAGTAGTAGTAAATCATCAATATAGCTCTTGAAATTATATAAAATTTGAGGGAAGTGGTCATGTTTTTACAAAATAGTCATATTTGAGTCAAATATAATTTCGAATATTGATGATTTTAATGATTACTAGCTAGTAAATAAAATTATCATTACTGTCACGGATTGAATTCGATTCAACATACAACAACGTAAAACAACTCTGCGATTTGCAAAAACTGTAAGAAATTTTGAATTACAAATATTATATTGGCAAAAATTTACTTGTGCTCCCAAAGATAAGACAGACGAAACAAAAGAAGAATTAAGTACCAAATGTACCAATACATCCAATAAACTATATTAGGGTTCCGTACCAAACTGGTAAAAAAGGATTCCTTATGGTGCGACTTCGTGTGTCTGTGTGTCTGTCTGTCACACCTGCTTATTTCAGCAACTACTTATGCTATCGACTTGAAATTTGGAACAGTTATAAAAAATGCTTGTCCAACTTTATTGCAAATGAAAAAATCAAAAAATATTTTTATTTTCATTGCAAAAGGAGCCGGAGTGGGGGTCCAAAATTTCAAAGTGGGGTTACTAGGCAAGTGACATATCATATGAAAGGGCTTGATCTGCACATTTCAAAAAATATTTTTATTTAATTTTATGTCTCACAGTTTTCGACATATGATGAAAAATGTCTGAAAAAATACCATTCCCGCCCCCTTATCTCCGAAGTTTGCGGAGTGAAAAATATGAAATGATTAGAGTTGATAGGAATTGACCCAAATATGGCACCAAAAATAAAACGATGTTCCTAACTAGTACAGTTTTTTTAAAATCATCAAAATTCTTTCACTAACAAACTTAGTTTTGCGGTCCGGTTTTGATCACTTTATACGTCCAAAACTGATACGGAACCCTCTGTGCGCGAGTATGACTCGCACTTGGCCGCTTTTTTTTTTAAAGTGATACTTCGTTTTACGCAGGAATCAATCTTGAATCGTAAGGCCTATTCGGCCGTTCCCTAGGCCGAAAAATATAATAGAAACTGCATCAATACAAACAGGATCAAATAAAGTACATTTCATCTGGAGTTGCAGTAATTGCGCATGCGCCGGCGCCACTGAATCGAACGGTGGTAATGAGCACGTAGCAATGAGGATTTTGAACCACTGGTTTTAAGTTAGCTATCTTGGGGTGCAGTATTTAGAAAAATTATACTTAGATAATCACTTTTGACTAATTAGTAAATCTTCTGTCAGATCTACGTGGTATTTTTTTTAAAGTGGATCTTTTCCTATTAGGTATACAATATTACCTATAGCTGTACAATTACAATTAAAATGTTAAGTAAGTAGGTAAATATGTAAATTGAAAAACGTATAGAAGGGATGAATTTGTAGTCACTAATCGACCAACCAATAACATAGGTAGCTTTTTTAGCGAAAGGTTCTTTTTTCTTCAAGTTTTCTATAACTGACAACCGGTGGCATAGAATTAATGTATTGGTCTTTAAGTGATATGCCATCTCTCCTTTTAAACATTTTAATATAAGCGTAATGCAATCAAAATCATCTTCATGTACTTCTTTTTGTCACAACTTTTACAAATACTGACCCAAAATACTTTTAATCGCGGCCAACCGATTATCTATCTTTTTTACGACAAACTTGATCCAAACTAGTTTCGCACTTACCTCAAAAGAGGTTTTCGCATACCTTTTTTATACTTAACACGATCGGGGAGCCCGTAAAGCGTAATACCAGCCACTATAAATTGTACGACGGATGGACGGGCGGATTGTCGGCGATATCTTAGGGCACAATTGAATGTTTTAATTCAGGAATTGAGACTATGTGATTGTGGACTGTAGGTATATTGGAGAAAGGTTGTGAGGTGCGTTGGCAGTTGGAGCGGGAGAATACGGTTTAGGTCCAGAAAGAATTTTACTGACAAAATTGAATGGTGAAATATATCTTTACAGATAGAACTGTTAATATTACACCTTATGGTAAAGTACTTATGTTAGATACGTTTTAGATGATGGTTTGGGTAAAATCAGTTTATTTTTAAAGTTCAAAGCTAATTATGTCATCAAAATAGATTTTTCACTTTAAATCTTGAAATTACTTCTTTAATAAAACCTTTCAAGTTATAGTGTGTTGGTAAAATTATATGTAACATCAACAAATTCTTAAGTCTGCCTATGACAGCCTTCCTATGTCGGTAGCTTTTTGTAAATTATTCCACAGTTTTAACATTCCACCTTCCTCATTCTTTCGTGGTAACGCTTAGAAATTCTGCATTTCTGCATTATCAGTAGTGGGAATAAATAAAAAGCCGTCCAATCAACCGCTTCCAATGAAACCAACACAAAACATAGGCCAGGTAATCTCGAATTCAAATTACAGAAGCCGCGTCCAGTTGAGCAATTTGCGTAAACTGAGCAATCTTGATATTGATACTATATCTATCACTAGCCTAGATATATGCAGCTGAGGTGTGGATTGATGTAAGCATTACAAAATATGTTCAAGTTTACTGGTGTATAATTTACATCTGAGGTTGGAGAACTCATTAAAGTTGCATGACTTACATGAAACAGGTATTTTTCTAGCAGGAGATAAAGTAATTACTACTAGTAGGTACCTACTTTGTATTGAAATTAAAACTTTGCTGATAAGTATAGATAGTCAAAGTCAAGTCAAAGAATTTATTTCAATTAGACCACCTACAGGTATTTTTGAATTGTCAAGGAGTCGGTCAATTAGTAAGATGAAGCTAGATGCCCGTTCCAAAACGTAGATTTCTATGGAGAAGAACGGACAAGAAACTCCATGGTTACTCTTCTTGGTTCATGGCGATTCATAAATTGAGCTAGATAGTAAGGGCGGATTCAGGGGGAAGTCATGGCCCCCCCTGTGCTTGGTCTAGGTCAACCACTGATAATAATTTCTGATAAAAAAAATACTTTGTAGTAAAATGACCCCCTGACTCGAACGCTGGATCCGCTCTTGCGAGATAGACACGATAACGTAATCAATCAAGTGATTGTAACAATCCAGAAAATAGTCCAATTTGGCTCGTATTCGCTCCAAACACTTTCAACGGCGCAGACATCGTAACGGCCAGTCGAAAAACACGTTTATTCGAGTCATTAAGGGCCATGTCATCTGCCAAACACATTACATCTCCCGCTGTAATTAAATGGAAAGAGAAATTTAGCTAAACAGAGCATAAACGTAAAAGCTTCGATGCCAACAATAAAACCATAGAGGGTGTGGAATAAGGGGATGAGACCCACAAGACATTTGGACAGAGTATCTTGCCTGCAGCGTCATTATGGCGTACAAACGGAAGTGGCGTCAGGCGCCGCGGCGCGTGCGTTACAAATCACTACTTTACAACTTCCGGAAAGCTCAGTATCTCCCCGAATGCGCGACGCAACGGACGTGCGAAAAAACGCAAAAATGTTCTAATAATTTTTGGACACGCATCGCTGGCGACGCGTAATGGTCGTGTGATGATATTATGGAAAATAATAATTTGTCTCCTCTCCCCTAGAGATTTGGGGGAGTACAATAGTTTGCGCTTTGCATTTTTTGCTAGTAGTTCTGGTAGATTAACTTTGTAGTGAGGGGTCTTGACTTGAAATGGTCAAGTTTTGTTAAGTAAAGTTTGGTAAATGTTTGCTTGAAGTAGGTACAATATTGGTTCATTGCCTATGATTTTTTCTAAGTCATAGTTTTATATCATTATATTCGTCCTTCACTAAGGCTAGTATTACAGAACTATACTCAAGCACAAATCTTACCTTGAGCGTAGATATAAAGCCATTTGATTGGTTGAAACTCGTTTTAAGTATTGCTTAAGTCTTGAATTAGGTTCTGTAATACGAACTTTAGAAACTCCTTTCAAATCATTAAAAAAAAACCTTTCGAAATCAAATGACACTGACTTTAATAGTACAATTACTGTCTTATCGCTGTATTTTAGGGGTAAAGGAAAAATGAGCAAGTCTTAATTTTATTCAAAGCAGTCCTTTTTCATTATAAGTCCTACCTAATGATTCATAAATAACATGGCGAAGGTAATTCCCACGCATCGCATTAAGACCTAATTTATCACCGCAATGATAATTCAATAACCACGAACATAATAAAGTTTATTGACGAGGGGATCATAAAAAACCACTTCATAACCGAAATTGTTTTCGACCGCCAAACAAACAACCCAAGTAATAAATTTTAAACGTATTAAATGAAATCTCTTATGGGACCTGACCAGTATTTCTTGGTCTTCATCTATGTTACAATTTACCCCTGTCTCGTCAAGTGTCGAACGGTATCAAAGGGCTGCGGTAGGTCAACATAGTTTGGCGAGGTGTCCCTCTAGGTTTGGACACGTGTCTAGGGCACCCTTTCGCGAATTTTTGTAAGTTAACGTTGGCAACATTATAAATATTTGGATTTATAGTGAGTTCCCTTTGCGCTGTGATTTACGAATGTAAGCGGTTGGTATTGTAGAGTGTTTGATTTGTGGAGTAAGTAGCTTGTTATTTTGTTCGACAAGATGAGTGTTTGTTAAGGCGCAGATAACTGCCAACGGCCTTGAGTGATTTGGGTGGTATAGCTTGAGTGTTCTGCGCTGAGCTCAAGCAACGCGACATACGTCCACCGAGCAATACGACTCGCCTATCAAGGAGCGCGCTGTGCCGAATTAGACGTATTATTACTTTTTAGTATCTAAAATATAAAATAAAAAAAAAGTAACAGTTATAGGTACCAGTCTTTTTACACAAAACAAATCATGAAAATATCTTAAGCGATTTGAAAGTAATTACGTTTTTATGTTATGGGTAGGCAGTAATTCATGAATTTATTTCCTTAAGTTTTTTACTACAATAGTTAAATATTCACAGGTACGATTGATGTACATATGTTTTAGTTTAACATAAAAAAATTGCACAACTAACCTGCATTATTTGACGGCGAAATAAGAGATCTAAAACTGGCCGTTACCATTTACCTTCACCTTAAGTACGATTGAACTATCGTGATTCTTCTTATTTACTTGTATAATCAATTTAATAGTTTAATTTTATGATTTATTTTACCTTTTTATTCACACATTTAGGTACTACCTCGTCAGTATTAAGAAACACGTTGAAAGTAGAATTAAACCTAAACAGATTTAGGTACATCTAGAACAAATTATTTAGTTTCCTGTTTCTGAATTATAATTTGGAATTTACGGCATTTGGCGTATTTGACCAAATGATTCATGTCGCAAATACAAAACAAACTTTATTTCAATAGCGCAAATATTTGGTCAAATACGCCAATAAAACAACATTTATTATTCTAGCAAAATCATACAAATGCTGTATTATCCTACAAGCAGACATACACATGACAACTTTAAGCTAGCTATACTCCTTAGTCACGCATCACTCAAAGTGACACTAGCAAACTACCCACAACATCAAAAGGACTTGTTGACATCAAAGCTCAATGTCCCATCAAAATCGTAACACAACCCTATGGTAAAAAACCCTGCCACACCATTGGCAGAAATCTCTAGTACCTAGGTACTACAGACATCTACCTACCATCTGTCTTAATTATCACCTACACATCACACACATGTTCTAACACACACATATAACATCAAAGATACCTGCAATGGTGCTGCAAAGAAGCATTTTTATAAAAAATCCAATCACCTAAGTGGAGGGAGGGATGTAGGGGAGCTGGGGGGTAGTCACCACCCACAGGGGATGAAGACATCACGCGAATGCACATAATTCATTGATACTATCCTTCACTAAACTAATGTGAGTGAAAATAAGCGTTGATTGTTACGTACGGTGTGCAGATGAAAATGTACATCTACATTCTACAACGGAATTTTTGTAAAATTCCGTTGTAGAATGTTGTATTTGTTTATTTTATATGTGTAAGTATAAGCTTATTTTTATCTCGTATTTACCACCAATCAGCGTAAATATTAAGTTCTACGATTTTGATCGTAGGATGCTAAAGCAAGAAAACGAATTTTATCTTAGTTGTCACAAAGCTATCTAATATACATAAGGGAAAATGTTGTACCCCTTTTTAAGCACATTGCGTGCTAGAAGAAATGTGATATTTGGCATTAGTTAAGGTTTTCTAATTATGGACAAGGAGTGCAGAAAACTAAAATTTATATTTTTTTAGGGTTCCGTACCTCAAAAGGAAAAGCGGAACCCTTATTAGATCACTTTGTTTTCCGTCGGTTGTGTGAAGCGCCATCTATGAGAATATAGCTTGTTACTGCTGGTTGATTCTGTTGAAGTTCAACTATATTCTCATAGATGGCGCTATTGCGCCATCATGTTTTTATACGTCTGAGGAAGGTACGGAAGCCTCAGTGCGCGAGTCCGACTCCGTTTTTTTCCTTTGAAACCGCTTTACAAACACAATTAGTAGAATCTCATACCTGAGGAATTAGCTGTATCATATTGATGTTTTTCTTTTTAATGATCTTGTTTCCTCACAACAAAAAATATATTTAATAGCACTTTCAGCCACAGTTCTCAATTTTATACTATAAAAGAAATACCAATACCTACTCTCTTTTTATTTTTGCGAACGGTACAGTAATGGTCTGGTCATGGTGTGTGGCGATCGAACAATACTGCCCACCCCCGCGTCACATGCACCACATTACTGATACGACTGTACTATAGAAACGTTCTATGGAATTCTACGTCTCTATGGCTTGGATAGTCTATGAGAATAAACAGATTGTATTTATTATTGTATACGTAGGTACCTACATTGTGATATTGGCAAAATTGTGAATTGAATAATTTCACACAAGCATTAAGGAGTGTAAAATCCCCATAGCCAAGAAGAGAAGTGATTGTATTTAAGTGACATAATCATTACAAATCTGTACATGAACAAATATTAAGGGTAAAGTTAGTTTATTTTTATTTGTTAATAGACTTGCGTTTTTTTTTTTTTTTTTTTAAACTTTGCCCCACACTAGGATTTCTCCTGTATCGTGGATGCGTTTACAAACACAAATTTCACATACACAAACAGCAAGACCTATGTGCAATGCGGGAATCGAACCCGCGACACGTTGCGCAGCAGCCAATCTCTCAGCCACTGCGACAACCGTGCGGTGTGTTTGACCGCCATCTCGCCTGATGTTAAGCGATGATACGGTCTACGATGGAGCACGCTTGCCTAGAAGAAACCGATTCACTCGTGACTTGAAGACACCCACCCAGATTGTAACTGTCAGGGAACACCCACTCCGGCAGCGCATTCCACTGTTTGGCGGTTTTCATAATGAAAGTGGAATTATCCGATAAAAAACCGATAGGCTAGCAAGTTTGTAAAAAGAGCTCGTCCAAGGAGGTACCAATAATTCCTCTGTGGTACCAATATACCTATCTCTGCCGGTAAGCAGCATTGTTGTGTTCCAGTTTGAAGGGTGGTGTGTAATTACAGGCACATGCGACATTTTAACTTCGTATCTAGTGGATAACGCACCTGCAATGCTTATGGCACTGCAAACGTCCATAGGTGGCGGTTACCACCTGGTGGCCCCCCGCTTGTTTACCACTAATGGTAGTACCTACTTTTTAAGAAGATACTAGTGCCATCAGGCATTTTTCCATAAAAGTAAAATTCTTTTTCGACAACTAAGGCAAATGATGACGCTTACATTTACGATACTATGCGTCAAAATTATTTGTGATAGGCCCATAGGTAGTAACACGTTTAGAATACCATCGGACAAACTCTATACGATGAAAAGACCACACAACACACTTACAATGATTTATCGTCATAATTTTGCCTTAACCAACGGAGAAACACGTCCGATTGTTCGGTCACCACCCAGCTAGCCGTATAATCTCTATATTTAGCTCTAATCACGGTAAAGCTATGATTGCAGGTCAATTTGAGCCTGCCATCATTATTTATATTTTTTAAACGAGCAACCAACTCGATAATGAGCTTTGGTATCACGAACCTGAGGTTCGTGTTAGCAGACAGAGGCGTGGAGTCGCGTGTTTAGAAGTTAGACCTAAATTATTTTTTAATACTTTTTTTAATGAGGCTTTTGTGCACATTTGCACTATACCAGCCTCGTGAGGTCCGTCTTATATTTAAACACAACTTATAAATTTGTACTAAACAAAAATACGAAGTGCTAAAAGAAAATATAAAAAAAAAGTTTTTAAAAATTCATCGAATCAATTTTCCGAAAGGGGTTCACTTAGCAAAACATGAATATAAGTACCACTATAATAAATAACATTTCTAAATCGAGTAGTTCCTAGCCATTGCAGCTCATTCTTAAAAACTCCATCAAAACACCAATACTTACATAGGTACATTATCTAGTTATTATGAGAGGGAGATCACCATTCATAATTATATTTTCTATTTGGTGATGACTGAACTGAATCTTTATTATCCTGAAAAAGGATGATTGAATTTTTTTTTGTGGTAACATTTTACCATCATCATAATTCGCTAAAAGATGTCCACTGCTGCCAGTATGTCCAAAAGTAGCCTCTCCAAGTGGCCGCCCAACTATTTTAAAATCTCCCAAGTTTTTTTTTGTGAAGTTACTGTTATGCAAAAAATTGGATGTTGGAAAGTACCTAACTAATTAAAAAATATTTAAATACACATACAGCCTCTCCACATACACCTCTGTCCTTGGTACACAGGTGATAATGTGGCAATGTCGCTGCAGCCGCCGGCTACACACGATTATCCTATCTCTGACCACACAGCACTCGACACGGATTCATTCACTTTTACGTGTGCACGCCCCTTTATTTTTTAGAAGGTAAGGTGCATTGACTGTGTGGTTCCGAAAAGAATTTGAACTTTCCTTTCGGTCAAAGCTATTAAAGTAAAGTTGTATGCAGTTTTAAATAATGATGAATTAAGTATCTCATAATGGTGAATGAGTTCAGTATTCGAATCTCGGTCGATTTACTACAAGGCAAACCTTGAAATGACGAATACAAAAATATCTATCTAGATATCATTTGATAAAATGTAGGTATGGAACAGTTTTGGTTGTTTGTTCGCAATTTCAGAATTGATGCTGTAGAATCAATATCAATAGGTATCCTTTGTTTAGTCAATCACCATGTAGATTTACACCATAATCAGCCTACACTTACATACTATGATCTTAACTTAGCCAATTATTATTAGGAATGTAGATAGTGACGATTGGAACGTAGAAAATGTGCCGATTGTGTAAAGTAAGGTAAAATTCATTAGAGTGACTTTTTAAAAAGAGGTGAACTTGACTCGTTATTGGAACAGCCACATACCTCTTGCGGGAAACACAAGACAGGTCATTGTGGTGATGCTTGGAGCCTGGCCTAAGTCCAGCAGTGGACGGCTTTCGGCTTACAGCCTCAAAGCTCACGCGAGTGATGGATGCGTGAAACACAAGACTGATCATTGTGGTATTGCTTGAAGCCTATGTCCAGCAGTTGACGGCTTTCGGCTGACGACCTCATGCCTCATGCGGATGATTGATGCGGGAAACACAAGACCAGTCATTGTTGTGATGCTTAGAGCCTATGTCCAGCACCAGACAACTTGCGGCTGACACCCTCAACGAATGGTAGATGCGGGAAACCAAAGACTGGTCATGCGATGCTTGAAGCCTATGTCCAGCAGTGGCCGGCTTTCGGCTGATATGATCAAGCCATAGCTTGCTCCGAATATAGTCATAACATTCATCTAACAAATCACCGTTCAAAAAAGTACAGCTTTCTAGGTGTACTAAAACACCACAAACTATATATAGCAATATGAAAACACATAATAAGTAATTTTACATCCATAAAACCTTTCCCTTTATCGTGATACAACAGAATAGCCCAGCGAAAAAATTATACATGATGTTCAAGTAGTTTGAGGGTAATTACTATGACCATCATACGGCGAATTATGAGGACATTACTATGGAGTTACGTAAAAAGAGACATTAGCCATTCGAAAGCTCAGTCACGAGCAGGCAATTTGATGGCAATCAATAGCTTTATTGTAGTATCGCCAAATCTTTGGGACGGACTTTCGGAATAATCATACACGTTTATGAAACTTTACTTTTCTTTCTAACCGACTTAAAAAAAATGAGGTTATCAATTCTATACGCTGCATGTATGTAATATTATTGGAACTGCACTATATTCTCATATGATGATCTATAAGGGCTTCCAAACAAATATACAACATTTCATAGGTGTATGTATGTATGTTTGTCCACGAATTTCTCCGAAACTATTAATCGGATTCATCGGACCATTCTTTTTTTATTGACTTACATTTACTTCAACTTAGGGAACAGTGCAAGTTTCATCAAAATCGGTTCAGTAGTTTTCAAGATATGGAATAATACGTGTAAAGTGTGACGGCCTGGCTTAATGATACAAGCTACAGGTGTGGTGTCACAGAGAAAGCATCTCAAAACCTTAGTCAAATTCTAGTGCATGTAAGAAAAATATGGGATATATAAAAATATATAATCAGGTCACTAAAAATAAAAAACTTAAAAAAAAGTTAAAACCGCCTTCAAAAAAGATCAGAATAATGCGTGAAAAACAGTTTCGGAAGTCGGTGCCGAATCAAACCAAAACAAAAATCAAAGGCATTGACTTCCGAAACTGTTTTTCACGCATTATTTTGAACTTTTTTTAAGGCGGTTTCTTATTTTCTTAATTTCGTACCAAAGTGGTAAAAAAGGAACCCGTATGGTGCGACTTCATCTGTCCGTCTGTCTGTCATAGCTATTTACTGCAGCAACTAAGTACTAATGCTATCGACTTGAAAATTGAAACAGTTATAAATAATGCTTGCCCACCTTTATTGCCAATGAAATAAATTATCTTTTTAGGCAGTTATCTGTTAACTGTATGAAATAGAAAAATCACTTTGACTGTATTTTGTTCTGGTGGTGGTGATATATTGGCAAGAGAATTGGTGGTTCAATGGCAACTTACAGCCATAGGTCGAGGATTGGAACCCAGGCAGACGCGCACTTTGTTACATCAGCACTGCTCCAAAAACGGTTAAGGAACACATCGTGAGGAAACCGGCATGTCCTAGTATCCACCAACTCGTATGAGTCTGCAGGCTGGATAGGCTCATTAAAAATAAAAATAAAGGTTAATTAAAAAATAGAACATAGACCTACCAAACAAATTAAATAACCTTAACGCTAAAATTATTCTAACTAATAAGTATAAGGCTTCCTATCGCGTAAGTCTATGTTTTCTAACGCGGCGTGAACCCACTGAATAGGGATGTTAACTACTTTTTTTATTGTGAATCTGTAAACTATTTGAAAAAAGACAATTAACACCAAAAAAACCGATGAAACATCTACAAAATTGGCAAAGTTACTAGTGACGTAACACCACCTACGTCCGCTTCGCGCGACAAAGACGGAGCGATACTCCCTCCAAAAACTTTAAAAGCGTCTTCCGTTTTCCATTTTGTGATAAATTATTATTTTTGCTTTTACTTTTTTGTTGTGCCTATTCCTTCTTTGAAATAAAATAATTTATTTGTACTTTTTTAATAGTAGTCCACTACCGTATTGCCTCCCCGGGAAGGCACGCTGATATATTTTTATATTTTTACCCAAAGTGAGGAGTACGCTAGGGCTCGGGCTGGCTTACTATGTTAGCTTGGACTGTCTCACATTCGTTTCAAAGTATAGTTGCCCTACTTATACCACCCACAGCCTGGTTGCGATCATGATAGGTAGAAGGTGCGTAATCATCACTAGGATACCGTTTTGTGTTGCCATTGACCAATCTGTAATTTCCCATGATGGCGTAAGAGGAGACTGCAGAGTTACGAAGTACGGCACAGAAATTCTACCTTACAACAGATAGGTAGGTAGGTACTTAAGAATTAAGATACCTATGTAGGACTAGAATTTATAGGTTTCATAACATCACCCACATTCCGTCAGTTATTTGTAAGTCCCATGTCATAGAGGGCAAGCTTATTGGCATTAACAGGGAATAAATCTAGACTGAGCTGTTATGTTACTGAGAATTTCCAATGAAACTTCCCGACCCGAGAACCGAACCCAAGGGTCTACGCTCAGCAGTCCGCTACGACCACTAGGCCAACGTTTCATTTACTAGGTATCAATCTATGGCCGTTCCCAATAACCGATCTATCGGCTCTTTCCCCTACTAGAGATATAGTTTTGACATTACTTCTATAGACCTTATGTCAAAAAGGGGAGAAGAGCCGATAGATCGATTTGGGAACGGCCACTAATCTATAGAGCTACTAGCTTCCGGTATAGTATTTCTTCTCACAAACTAACCCTAAAGATTAATCAATTATTTAAAAAAAAGTAGGAAAACTTCTACCAAACAAATAAGACATACCCACTTAAAAATATCAATAAGGATACTGACCGATGAGAAAAAAAACTGCCACAGAGACCTATCCCGCCTACTGGTAACTACAATCACACTGTAAGTACGTACCACTTTAAGTACCACCCACCCACAAGTGCTGTTAGTTAACCAGGTGATTATCACCAATACTGCCCGTAAATAATGGGAACACAACGTCGTGGCGACTGCCAAATTTGTGGCCGTTTTACGATGGAAAAGAGTGGATACACCAGTTTTATTTTCTTTAGCTGTGCTCGGCATGCATTGCAATGTTCGGTTTTTTTTACTTTTGAAAGCTTCTTTGGCTTTTCCATAACAACTGTACCAAGTTTCAAGTCAATCGGATGAATGGTGTATGAATGCACAAAGGACAAACAAACAAATATTCATTGTTGGCTGTTGGTTATTGGTCAGCTACCTATACCTAAAATTCGGTTGTGACTTTAAAACTTTTTTCTACTGATTGTCATACTGAGAGATGTGTATTTTCTCTCTATCACCTTTTTTTGTCTCATGTCTAATTTTTTACCCGTCAAAGTTACAAGTCAAGGCTGATTTACACAAATTACGCAAAGACCACACCATAGTTTCGGTATTATGACTATTAGATAACTTCGTAGATAAAAAACTCGTGCAAAAACTTCCATTAACGTTCAATCCTGGCTTTAACAAATTATGACACCTCATGAACTTAAAACCACAAACAAATAAGTAGAAATTAACTCTCGGCGTATCCACGCTACTCCAACACTCTGAAATTGGCCTAAAAAAAGCAAAAGTCTAAAACAAACAGAATATCACGGCACCAAGCCCCGGGCAGCCGAAATTTAATCATACTTATTATCCAGTTATGACAAGCCACACCGGCAGATATAGCGTGTTCACTTACTAACGGAATGGTTTGTTTGTTTGACAACAACGAACCGTTATAGGATGGTAATATTTTTATCAAGAAATATGTTATTATCAACATTCCAATCAATGTTGGAGAGAGAAGGAACTAGGCAACCGCAACACGGATAGCACCATCTCTTTTTCATAACAAAGTAATGCTGGTGCTGACAAGTCAAGTTCAAGCCCCAGGGCTTTGTGACTGACACTGATAATATTATTCTCCCCTACTAATGTAATATCTACACAGAAGCTACGTACAGCTTTCAATTAAATAAACGACATTAGTAATAAAACAGTACAATATACCTAAACAAAATTTTAGACCAAACAAAAACACTACTGCGTAATATTTAATTAATTAATAAACCCTATGATGACAACCCCACAAATCCACAATGTAGATGAATCTAACGAGACACAGAACATTAAAAATTTTTAGTCAAAAAACATAAAATTGTCATAAACAGCTAATAAAGTAATACGTCAACAGCTAACAGGCATACAGCATTATCCTAAATGGTTTAATACCAATAACCATCAAACAAGTAAATCCTACATAAAGGTTAAACCAAGAAACCAAACCCATCTCAATTTTGAAACAATCTGTATCTTAAGTCATGAAATAATTTATAACATACACTCGCCCTGTATAATTAGGTCTGGTCAGACGGTTGATTGCTTATTATATTGATGTTTCAATTTTATACCCATTTTTATGGTCATCGACCAACCGTGGGGGGTGGCCACCCATACCGATGTTTAGACCCTTCACTCCAGTGATCATACGAATAAGACTATCTTCGTCTACTTAAGCTCTGATGGATTCAGGATTTTCCGTCTCGTTCTCACCAGCTTCGAGAATGTTCTGTCTCTTTCCCGTAAGTGATTATGGTGAGTGAAGAAAGTTAGTCCTCGTGACGGGTTTAGTAACTATGTGGTGATTTTAGATTTTTAAAAGAAGAATATGTTATTGGTTTCCGATTGTAAATTCTTCTTTTAGCTTTTTTATAGCATCACCTGTCGTTTTTTGGTTCATATCATTATCTTTTTAAATACGTCAGGCTTTTTGCTGACCATATTATTATTAACATTTGAAGTTTCAATGCAAAACCTAAGTTTCGGAAAGCTGGATAAAAATAAGCCTTCCTATTTGGGCAATTAGTTTCGAATGCATTTTAAGATTCCATTGACAAATTCGTTTACAAACATTTTCTGGTGAATTTGTCCAACATTAATACGTGGTTCTGTTGGAATTTTGAACGTTGGTTTTAGTTTATTTTTAGTTCTAAATCGAGTGGAATCGATGTCGCGACTATCTCGGTGCTTTGATCTCGTTTAGGCGCGTGCGCTGCTCAAAGTTTTCTTAGATAATCATCAGAAGCTTCTTCAATGTTTATTTTATTTTGATATAGTAGGTAAATATTTTTGTATTGTTTCTCGTTCGTATCAGCATCCAGAAATATTTTTTTAGGGAATCTGGCAGCCTTTGTTGCATTACGTTGATAACGTTTTTCTGCGATCATATTTCATTAGTCTGCTTGATAGTTCATTTTACTTATCGACTAGTTATTTTTGCATAATATCTACATAGGGACTTTATCGCGCACAAATAAAATCAAAATATCAGTATTTTGACTAAACTTTTGACCGTGGTCACGAGAAGACTGGAGTATTATGGGTATCATCGTCTTCAGCGGCGGGTCCTGTCTAAAGCTGTCTACCTACATTACACGAAAATTTTAAAACTTCTCTGAGAGTATGTGTATATGGTCCATCTCCAATAGCATTTAAATGTCGTATAACTTCATGTGTATCCCTAATTCCAGATTCGCTCAATGTCCCGTCAACCTCATCAAACTTATCACCAAAAGTACACTCAATTTTATTTGGCTATACCTTTTTGAGGGATTTTATTAGATGTAGCATCCGAATCAAACCTTTCCTAAAAGCCAATTAGTTTGATTACGGCACACGTAATTGAGTTTTGATGAAGAATATAAAAAGAGATATAAATATTTTTTTGTTCATCGTCTTCTTGATCGAATGGTTAGTATGGCTACCTTGGTTCTATACCTGGCTTCTGGGTTCGTTCCAAGAGTTATAAGGTTTTATATCAAGACCTTATTTTTTGTGGAATATGGTATCTATTCCCTTGGGAAGAAATAAGGTTCCTCCTTTTGTAGCTGTTTCTTAGGGTCTTACGATGGCTTTTATAGATATTTACTTGGATGTTTCTCGGCAAAAATTTTCTGTTCTATAGTTACTCATTTCTCATTGCAGATTTTTATGAGGGATTCATTTTTGAATTAATTCTTATACTTATCTTTGTTTGTTGTCTTATAGAACCAATGGATACACCTCTGCACTAATCCTTTAACTTAAAAGTTGTTCAAAAAAAACTTTGAGCACCAAAAGGCGCGCGGCGACTGGAAAACGTCGGCGGCGCCTGCGCATCTCTTATAAATCACGTCCCGCCATCTTGTAGATTACCCGATTAACTAGTCAACTGTTAAAAACATAGATCCTTTATGTTCCACTACTATTACATTCACGCTCACTGACTTTTGAAGGAGACTGAAAAAAGTAACCAAACTTTTTTGACATTTAAACTTTTTGGTAAAAAAAGTTTGGTGTGTTTTTACTTTTTTTTTTAAATTAGAGGCACAGGTGGAGTTAACTGTCATGTTTTTTCTGGAGTATCATGATAACATGTCATGTAGTCACGTATTGGAAGTGATAGGTTTGTAATAGATACATCTGAAGAAGGTTTGGTTAGACGCAGAATAAATTGAAATGTGATCGACTTTTCTTGATACGTTTTTTTGTTTTTGTTGATTCTACCTATTAAGTTTCGGTGTAGTTTTATAAAATAAGTTAAATAAGGCATCGGAGCTAAATTGAAATGGTTACGGATTCTTGTAGTCCTTTTTTTATTTACCCAATTTTTAATTAACTGTATTGACTTCTGTCAAAATAAATACAGAAAAAGAAAAACAGAGGGTCTTAAGCCCGTCACAGACGTAGCTATAATATATATTAATATGAATCATAGCAAGGCATATTGCGACATATTTTCTATATAAATTTTCGAGTGACCACACACGCAGCTATATAATTCTATGACGTCATCAATACATTATACCGATATATTAATATATATTATAGCTACGTTTGTGACGGGCTTTATGGATTATCTTTTCACAGCTTTAGTATCGCTTGCCTATAGTTTTTTTTTGTAATATTGTTCATATTGTAAAATAATATTTTTATTATTGAATACAAAAGGTGGCTCAACTAAATCGATATCATTATATTGTTAGTAGAAGTACCTAAAAAAACAAGAGTTATTAGATACTTAGTGAAAAACTCAAATACGAATACGACAAAAATTGAACTAATAACTTTAAAACAAGAACATATTCCTGTATGATACCCTGAAATTCTTCTCTAGACTTAAGGAATTCAGTGTTGTGAAAAACTTAATAAATCAACTTTTTGATAAAGGGTATATATTATATCTACATATAGGTACTGACTAATAAGCTACAACAGAATTGATACTATCAAGTCCCATTACAATTTTCTGCAAATACCAGTTTCATTAACGTTTTAACCCCATAATTATCTGTCATATTATAGTACCTATTTCTATCCTAACATCCAGTCAGACATGTATAAAATTCCAACATGGATTCCATCGACGCACGCGCATTCTATTCACACAAGTCGCGACTGTTTGTCCGTTAATTGTGGCTGTCAACTAGTAATTGACCCCATCGCTTCCTATTTAACGGACCACCCATGTATTTAAAGGCATTCTCATAATTAGTAGGACCTCAGATCATAGAAACAAGGAGATATGCCATCATAGCAAATTAGTACGGGAACAACTGTCGCCACTTTTAGTACATTTTTCAACACAATTACAAGCGCCCCTCGTGAATATAAAGATCTCCCACACATTAAAAATTCCGCACACCCTCAATCTAACACTGTTAATCGTCACTCAACACTAGCACTAAACTAAAACACTGTATTTATATCATCGATCGTGTTCTGTTCGTCGCCAGCATCTACTTTTCGCACCCTTAGCAATATAAGGGCACAACTCGAAATTTTTGTGTTCTTGAGTTTTTGTGCTAGATGGGCTCAATATCAACTGTAGAGCCCATCTAGCACAAAAACTCAAGAACACGAAAAATTTCGACTTGTGCCCTTATGTCTAAGGGTGCGTTTTGTACTTCGCCCAATGTGGGCAAATTAAAGCATCAAGCTCAATAGCGCCTTGGCACATCTCCCTTGTTTCTATGATCTGAGAGTAGGACCTACTACTTATGATGAGAATGCCTTTAAGTAGGTACTGGCTGGTTTGACAATTTAGTTTAGAATAGGTTCTTTTTAGGGTTCCGTACCAAAATGGTAAAAAAGGAACCCTTATGGTGCGACTTCGTCTGTCTGTCTGTCTGTCTGTCACAGCTGCTTATTTCAGCAACTACTAATGCTATCGACTTGAAATTTGGAACAGTTATAAAGAATGCTTGTTCAACGTTATTGCAAATGAAAAAAGTCCAAAAATATTTTTATTTTCATTGCAAAAGGGGCCGGAGTGGGGGTCGGAAATTTCAAAGTGGGGTTACTAGGTCAAGTGACATATCATATAAAAGGGCTTGATCTGCACATTTTAAAATATATTTTAATTTTAATTTATGTCTCACAGTTTTCGACACATGATGAAAAATGTTCGAAAAAATACCATTCCCTCCCCCTTATCTCCGAAGTTTGCGGGGCGAAAAATCTGAAATAATTAGAGTTGATAGGATATGACCCAAATATGGCACCAAAAATAAAACGATGTTCCTAACTAGTACAGTTTTTTCAAAATCATCAAATTTCCTTCACAAACATACTTAATTATGCGGTCCGAATTTTTCATTTTATACGTCCAAAAATGATACGGAACCCTCGGTGCGCGAGTACGACTCGCACTTGGCCAGTTTTTTTAATTATGCCTATTTTCAGCAAGGAGGCTTCACTTTAATTATGTAGTTTATTTATTAATTTTAAACACGTCAAAGCCATGTTATGGTGTAAAGAGCGATTTACACAAGAATTCCCTGCGACGCTATGTCGGCTGCCCTAAATGTCAATATGTTGCAACATTTATAACGGTGTTGAAAGTTTTCTTTCAGCACTAATTTCTCGTTCATCATTTTTTAGTGTCCTGGGCATTACTTTAATACAAAAATATAAAACATCATGACCTAGACAGGAGTGACAAACATGGTCGAGGTATTCCGCAAAATTCAAAATTTATCATAATAAAGTGCAGTGATGTTTTACGTTGTATATTTATTAAAATTCAATACGCGACAATAATGATCCTCGTAATATAGTTACTGAAAAATAATCATTAATGCAGTTTAATAATTTTAATAAATCAATTATGTGCAGTGATAGCCTAGTGGTTTAACCATGTGCCTCCCACGGCGAATGGTTCGAGTTCGATCCCGAGGCACACACCGCTGCGCGCTGACTTTTCGAAGTCATGTGCGTATTAGAAATTAATTATCACTTGCTTTAACGGTGAAGGAAAACATCGTGAGGAAACCGGCATGTCCTAGAACCAAAAATTCGAAGACATGTGATGTCCACCAACCCGCACTGGGCCCGCGTGGTGGACTACGGCCCACTCCCTCTCACAGAGAGGAGGCCTGTGTCCCAGCAGTGGGAACATTATAGGCCGATTATGCTATGCTTATGCTAATCATTAATGTACCTACCTAGCAGTGGCGAAGGGTCAGATTTTTTAAGAGGTAAGCCGGAGTTACAAATGCTTACCTGACCACGAAAAGCTGATTAATAAAAGTAGACAATACTGCCTGTGCTATTCTTCAAAGGGAAGCCGGTAGGAATCGTATTGTAGGGACCCTTCGCCAATGCTACCTAGCTCTAATGTTTTCACGAAATAGTCTTATTTTCCTCAAATATTTTTCTCTGTGTACAACTGTACCTACATAGTGGTTTTTTGAAGTTTCTCTTTTTAAGCACTTTGTCAACGAGATTTTAGTTACAAGCAGAGCAGTGTTTACCAAGATAAGTAAAACATACATGATTATCACGTGCTTGTACATTTTTTATTAGCACTAATTAAAGAGGTTTACACTTAAAAAATAAATGTGCAACAGGTAATTATTTTAATGAATTTCATGTTTATTTATTAGTGTTACAAAAAAGGCATTAACACTATTCCAATTAGTGTATGTGGTAAAAAAGTAGTAATTTACCGATTTAGTTTTTATTACAGGTAGGCACCATTCGTGTCGTAGATAACTACGAATGCGAATTAATTACTTATCTTAGAATGCTAAGTAAGAATAGTCATAAAAACGGTCTATATTCAGAGGAGTTTTTAGAATTCCGTACCTTAAAAGGAAAAACGGAAACCTTACAAGATCACTCCCGTCTCCGTCCGTCTGTCACAGAGGTTTTTCTCGAAAACTAGTAACACATCGTGTGGGGTATCATTTGATAGAGCTAACAGTAAGGATTCAAAAAATATATATTTTTCTATATTTTATAGGTTTTAGGACATTTCCTCACGATGTTTTCATTCAACCTTTTTAGAGCAATGGTGATGAAACAAATTGCACAAACTGCGTGCCTGCGAGGTTCGATCCCGCGACCTACAACTCGTAAGTCGCGGCCGTTACCACTAGGCCACCACTGCTTAAACTGGGCCACTAATGCTCAAACTGGGCCACCACTGCTTAAACTGGGCCACTACTGCTCAAATTGGGCCACCACTGCTCAAACTGTGCCATCAATGCTCAAATTGGGCCACCACAGCTCAAATTGGGTCACCACAGCTCAAATGGGTCACAACTGCTCAATGACGCCCGCTGTGTTAGAAATTACGAATATTTCGCGTTACTATAGCTCTTGGACAGACTTATACCTAAGTTTTTTATATTATTGCGTGGCAAACAAATAGCCGGGTTAGCATGACCAACTCCATCTCTATTCTACCAAATAATAGACAAAGTTCTTTCTATCCAACTCGTTATCTCTTCCGCCCGAGCACGCGGCGACCCATGCTTGGCTTATCCGAATTTTGTCTACTGAAGAATATAAATATTTCTTCCCTTCATTGTATGCATAAAACGGTAGAAATCTTTCTACAATCTGCCACTTTGTCTATTCTTCTGTAGACAAAACCCGTTTCTATCGTGGTCATGCTAGGCCGGCAGGCCACCAAGTGATGGTAAGTAGTCATCACCGTCAAAGGACATCTGCAATACTAGAGGCATTGCAGGTGCGTTGTCCATTCTTGAAACAAAGTTAAAATGTGCCTGTAATTACACCGGCACTTATACCTTTTAAAATAGAATGCAGCAATACCGCTTAACGGCAGAAATAGTTATGGTGGAAATAGTACTTTTCCGGACGAGCTTTTTAAAAAAACCTTTACCGATTACTCTTAAATACCTACTTAGCTGTGGGCCAATCACAAATAATTTTGACGGATGTATCGTAAATATAAGCATATTTTGAATTTAAAATATACGTTTGCTACACAATATTTATATAAATTACATACTTAATTTTATATCTCTGTATTTTTTAAATTTGGAATCACCACACAAGTTTCCTTAACAAAATGAAAAAAAAAAGATTAAAATCGGTTCATAACCAGCGAAGATATCGCGTAACAAACATACGAAAAAAAAACAGTTGAATTGAGAACCTCCCTTTCGAAATCGATTAAAATGCAATGAATAAAAAATCAACTATAGATAGTCAATAATACACAGTAAAAATAACATACTGGCATAAAAACACATTAAAACCTACACACACAAACTTTTCCGAACTACGCAAGAAAAAAAAAGCAAAAATCAATATTGCCGTGAAAAACTGTAAAGACATTCACGACAGCTGCTCATTCCCGCACTGTTTATAAGAGTCAACGGTACACCGTATCATTAGAGTAGCTACTTGCCTGGCCTAACGTGTGATTAAGTACACCCTGATATGACTGGAACGTCGTGAGAAAACACACACCTTTTCAACAAGGCTTATGTTGGCAACACTGTGTAAGTAGTGGTGAAGAAAATTATGACTCTTCAACCTTAGAGCTGAGAAACAAGGGAGATGTGCAAAGGCGATTGAGCTTAACGCTTTGATCAATGTGATCACGTTGCCGACGGACTGAACGCGATCGATGATTTATACACTGTGTTTTAATTTAGTGTGAGTGACAAATGACGAATAACAGTGTTAGTTAGGGTGTGCGACAATTTTAATATGTGGGAGATTTGTTTTACAAAGGAGCATTTGTATTGTGACGCACACTGCCTTCGATCATATGTATATTCTAATATGATCGAAGCACACTACTTTAAAAGTGGCGGTTTTCGTACTAATTTGCTGTTATAACGTATCTCCTTGTTTCTATGATCTCAGGCTTTAACTAATGAAGGCTTGTGGTGCCACAGCTAATAATGGATTAATATGAATGTGGAATTGGAAATACCAATCGTAAATATGAACACGTAGAATTCACACCTTTACTCTCCGAATAGTGGAGTAATGGCGTGTATAGTACATCCACAGTTATGTGGGCGAGACTATTGCCATCAACAAATCCAGACTTCGGGCTGTTGCTAAGAATTTCCTAATGGACAAATCCAATTTTTTTTCCCGACTAGGGGATCAAACCCAGGACCTCACGCTCAGCCGTCGCTTGCGACCTTGAAGCAGTCTAGTTCTATAAAATTATAAAGTATTAGGAAATATACAAGAGCACGATTCTCGGCTCATAATTATGCATTAAACAATTATTTGTGATATTTTTTAGACGTCAAAACGTCACTGCAAATTTTAAAGGGCGTCAAATTAAAATATATAATTTATATGTCCAATTGTCCATACCAAGAAAAACATTATTTGCTACTTGAAATATGTTTAGCATCACATAGGAAATAAATTATATTCAACAATTAAAGTAGACACCCTTGCTGGTTTTGATGTGATCCGTTCATAATTTTTGAATTTGACGAGCTTTTAGGATCAAATTTCGTTGGCCAGACTGTATCTGTATTCTTCCCAATAGTACTGAAATGGTACAGCCCCAACAAAGCGTCGACAAACCTAACTACGTACCTAATAATCTCATTCTCAATAGCAATCGTATAGCAATCAAAGTACGTACAACACAATTCCAGTAATGTAACGCCAGCATTCCGAGACTGCTCCTTAGCAATGCGGACTGTCAAAAGCCAATGTCGGGTCCCCCTCAAGTGTCCGAGCCACTCGGCCCCCACTACCCCATCTTGCCACCCCACTGACCGTTGCTAAAGAAAATTTACCATGGAACCTCGATCGAGGAAATGAAATGAAATTATATCTACTACTGCAATGATTTCATTTAAAAGAGTAACCATGGCATTTCTTGACCGTTCTTCTTCATCGGAATCTACGCTTTGGAACGGGCATTTAGCTTGATCATTTTGACTAACTGACAGACTCCTTGACAATTCCAAAGTACCTGTAATTGGACTAATCGAAATAAATGCTTTGACTTTGACTTGACTTACTAGTGGTCGTCCAGTGTTGAAGCCGAAATTGTGTTAAGGTGTTTCTTTAATTTAAGATACTATGTTACTTAGAAGGAATTAATCCTTATAATATTGATCCTTTCGATTGGCTTCATAGAAATACAGGTCTCTTTTTTACATTTGGTCGGTTCGATTCCCAGATGAAAAGACAACTTTTTAAAATCTTTGAATGCAATATTACATATTAGAAAAAATAAAATGAAGTCTCCATGAAACAAAACGTCCTATGTACAATATTTAAAGTACCTTCCCTCCATGTGACATAGCCGTGGGACACCCTGTATACTTGTAGGTACTAGCCGCTGTACTATTTAATGCGACATCAGCATCCTGTATAGGCTGAATAATGTAATCAACCGTAAAACATGATAGAATATGACTGGTCCTTAGCTGTGAATCACTCCACTACGAAGAAGATTCATAACAAGCCAATTAATAACAGTTTTTTATCTGTAGTTTGTGTCAATATCTCGTCTCAGTTTTAATTTCTGTCGGCGAACTCCAAAAGAACCACTTACTGAGTACGTATTCGAATTAAAGTTATTTTATTGCGATATCAAAGACTCTTAACTTTTAATGTTTCCTTTCTGCAGTCGTTGTCATTAAAAACTTATTTTTCAGTCTAAATTAATTCGTTTCTGTATTATATCAATCAGCGAGTTTCTTAACTGCGTAGGTTTATATGTTTTAATTTTAAATGTTTACTTCACATTCTATGGGTTCAGAGACTACTAATTAGGAAGGCCGCTTTTCAAATGACAGCTTCTTTATCAAACTTCTAGTTAACTGGTCCTCTGCGACTTGCATTCTTTTTCTTGACTTTTGTAATTTGTTTTTCAAACTGAGACCGTGATAAAATAAAAACTTTAACAAACAGATGAATTGCCAAAAAAGCATTAGGCACATCAGCATCTATACATCAGCAGACGTAGCATGACCAATTCTATCTCTATTCTACCAAAGAATAGACAAAGTTCTTTCTATCCAACTCGTTATCTGTTCTGCCCGAGCACGCGGCGACCTGTGCTTGACTTGTCAGAATGTTGTCTACTGACGAATAGAAACATTTCTTCTCTTCATTGTATGCCTAAAACGGTAGAAATCTTTCAAAAATCTGTCATTTTGACTATTCTTCTGTCGATAAAACCCGTTTCTATCGTGGTCAAGCTACGCGTGCAGAATTAACCATTTCTAACAAAAATAAATCTACTTTTTCAGGGACTAAAACATTTCTCGAATAGTCCAATAGTAACGCCACCGGCCGGACTTCTAAAGGTGTCATGGAGACGACTCACTCGCACAAGGTGGCCTCTAATATAGCCCAATATAGCCTAATATAGCCTCTCAACCCCCGATAGCCCTTAAGTGCTAACCCAACTTGAGGCGAAGAGCCCGAAATTAGCACTTGAAATTCTCGAGCCTACAATATGAAATTCTTTGTCTGCCTGTTTTTTCGGGCCATATTTTTCGTTTGTACATGCTCTAGTTATTTTTGTAGATGCTATTGTATGGTCCCTTTGTTTGATATTGTCTCTTGGATGTTTTTTTTAAGGATCGCTGTTGTGGATTTAGTGATACTGGAACGTTATTTGAAACTATGTTTTTTATAGAATGGAGATAGGTAGACTAAAATTTGCTTTGGTATATAGGTGAAAGAATTTAACTATCTATATTGCGTATGAAACCTGATAGGTGTTTATATATTTCTATCTACAATATGTATGTTTGATTGATATTCAGTTGTGAAACCAATAAAGTGATTTCAACAAATCAGACTGAAGATACCTGATCCAGACTAGACCAATTTGTGTTCCAAGTTAGCATATTGAGGTATAAAGATCTCCGTTTCAAAGTTTTATTCAATAATTATTTATACTTACTAAATTCCAGAATTTTCCCTCAAAATAAAACTTCCTCCTTCAGAAACTCTTAATCACACACCACTGAATCAAGGACCAAAAGTCCTTGTAATTTGAATAAAACACAAGCCATCGATTTCCCTGTATTTATCGTATCAATTTCCATCGTGGACCCAATTAAAGTGCCATAAACCTCTTATTAGTCACCCCATAGTTTCCCCCACTTCCCCACTAAACCAACATGGCGGCGCGATTGTCACCTAACCTCTGACAAACTTTAGATGACCTCGTTTCCATGCAATCTGGACCTTATTACCAAAGCAAAAGATGGAGTATGAGTGCATTTGAAATTTTGCATAGCACCTGAAGTCTTATTCTTCAAACTAGTGTACCGTATTACCCCGTTCTGTACTAGATTCTTGTCAAATTAAATTCTACTTTAGACCTTTGATTTTAAAGTTGTTTTCTAATTACGTGTAATATTTGATTGTTAGTTTTGTTGTTATAAGTACGTGCTGGAGGCGTGACATTAGCGCCCTAAGGGATTGTAGAATTATATATGAAGGGTTGGGTTAAGTGTATTTTTAAGAACGATAGGGGGGGTGTTTTATTATTGATGCAGAAATGATTGACCACGGCCAGTTTCAAGACAAAGTTGGCTCAAATTGTATGGCTCGATTTGGAAGACCTTTTTTCAATAAACTTTTTAGGTATTTTGTAACAAAATTTTAACTTAGTAGTTACGAGGGTTACGAGGATTAATAGGTACATTACAATGACTAGCCGAAGAGGATATTGACAAAATCACATTTTTTTTGACAGTAGGCTTAATTGATTTTTAGTTACTAACAGACAAGAATAGCCCACCTTCTAAGCCCACGGGTGGGAAAGAGGTAGACTATTATTTGCCGTGAACCATACAGAAGATAGAAAATCATTACATTGTAGATAAGATAATTTATGAATCCAGCATCTTTAAAGTAGATTTTGACCGCAAGGAATACTTGTCACTTTCAAGTACCTACGAGTTGTGTAAAATCCTGAAAATTGGTAGTGCAAGCTAAAACTTTTTTATCCAATTACGTTTAATCTTACATTTGCCATCAGATTCTGGTTGACCTATGCCTCCACTTACCCTCCTAAAAGAATACAGGCGTTATATCCATGTTAGTAATTTTACTCATTTAAATAGTTCGAACGGAACCCCGAATCAACGGGTAATTTTCTACAGAGTTCGGCTGTCATATCTATTTATATTTTTTTAATGGTACCATGTACTTAGCTATAAAAAAAATCAGAATAAATCAAGTAGTGAACACGTCGAATCAATTACTTGCCCATGCGCAAATGGCGAACGAATTTCCTCAATTAGTCACAGTGATCATTCCAAATTTGAACGGACCAATACGAATCGATTTTTGTTAATCGCTGACCAATCAGCGGCGAGCGGCTGATCAAACGATTGACGCGTGCGCTTTGATGATCAATGATTGTGTTAATTATTTGTATGTAGTATTTTAACCGTTGGTTTATGTATGTTTGCGTTATTTGGTACATGGTTACCGGTTATAAGACCACCCTATAGTTAGCCATGGGTGTTCTGTAGATGGTGAAAGAGTTATGCCATGAACATGACTTTTATATTCACCTGCTGTACATACATTTGCTTGATTATGACGTCACGGCCTTGTCTTTCTTATTAAAAGTATTGAGATGAGATGCCTTAGAATATACCACTACCACATAGGCACCACTTACCTATTTAAACTAGTTCTATTAGGCAGATAGACTTTTTAATCATCTCGAAAGATGCTCTTTTTTATTTATTAATAGGCTTGCGTTTGATCACCATCTTGACGTTTGTGTTTAACGATGATGCGTTTACGATGGAGCACGCTTGCCTAGAAGAAACCGATTTAGGTACTAGCAAATTGAAACTGATAAAGACTAGATATATTAGATAGATAGTCACAATCTGAGTTGTGACTATCTATCTAATATATCTAGTCTTTATCAGTTATTATGTTTTTCTTCATCTTCAATACTCATGTCAAGGAACACCTTCATATTCCATACATTTTGTCGAGGGTTATGGATATTTTTACATGGAACAGTTGAATTTTTCCGTGATTTCTAGTCCCGTACAGTATTCCCAAATTAATAATGCGCATGCAGATCTTCGCTAATTGTCGTATTCCCGGAAACACCGAATCATTGAATCGTAAGAGCCCTTAATTATGCATCAAGAAAATGCACTTAACCACTCTATATATTTTTTTGTTTCCGGGAATACGACAATTAACGAAGATGCTGCGCATTATTAATTTGGGAATACTGTACAGGCCGGCCGCTGAGAGAATGCGTTCCTGACAGTTTGTGATTGTATGGGCGACGAAACTTTGAAGTGGAAAATATTTTACGATTAAAAATATTTTCATTGTTTATAGGCACTATTGATACTAATTTAACTAGTTTTTTTATTATAATATCAACCTACAATAAACTAAAATTGTTTAGTACTCAGGCGCGGTCGCAGCCGACGATTTTGGGGGGGGTCATACCGCAGCTGAAGGCTTTAGGGGGGGTCATACCGGTTAATGCTGACGTGCTATACCGTGAATTACCGTGTTTGGCGCATTTTTGTACGAATTTGGGGGGGGGGGGTCATGTCCCCCGTGACCCCCGCCTGTTAGTAGGTACTACTAAATTAATCATGTGTCAGGAACGCATTCTCTCATCGGCCGGACTGTAGTTAATCAAACTAATATCGAATACTTAGGGCTAAGTTCGACAAGACAACAGTCCGTTGTTTTGTTAGAAAAAGTTATGTTAAACGGTCGTTTTCAATATATCGGACTTTTATCTTGTCGGTGAACTCAGACCTTAATACCTCCTTTATTAAATCCCTCGTATAGCCTTCCACTCTGTTTACATAATCAAGAAACAACCACAGGAATACAACTTTACTAATATTATTAAGCTGAAAAGTTTGTTTGTTTGTTTGGACGCCAATCTCTGGAACTACCAGTCGGATTCGAAAAAATATTTTTATACATGATAGCCAGATTCATGAGGAATAGTATTTAGGCTATTTAACATCACCCTATGACCCTTAGGAGCCGAGCAACGGGGGTGAAACCGAGGGGAACAGCTAATTATCGTATAAAAAAATAAATCTATTGAAAGACGTCTATTGCTAGACATAACCCTCCCACAACCATCGCAACAACTAGAGCTTACTCATGCCAAAATAACCCTGCAAATTCAATTTACAAAACCGCAACTACCCCACAGCCACACATTAACCCTTACAACACTCACCGAAAAAACCGCTCGGTAAAACTCACCGTCACATTTGTTATATAAAATATTAATAACAAAACGGACCGTACGATTTGGCGTGGGTTCCGTAGCGAAAAAATAAAAACAGAATGTTACCGAGACTGCGAACCACCTATAATAAGGCTATTGTTTTATACAAATACAATATTGCGTTTATAAATCGGATAAGCCTATGTGACTGGGAATGGCGTGGACATGACTCGTGTTTATATTTTTTGGGTTTCTGGAGATTTTTCCTAAAATTTACATTCACTAATAATATTATAAAGAGGTAAAGTTTGTATGTTTGAGGTAATCTCCGGACCTACTAATCCGATTCTGAAAATTCTTTCACCAATAGCTACATTATCCCTGAGTTGCTATTGACCATATTTTATCCCAAAAAAGCAATGTTTCTGTGGGTCACATGGACGATCGCGGGCAAAGTGCTAGTTTATAAATATTAGCATGATTAAATATATGATTGCTTTGTAATAACTTTTGAAAATAATGATGATTGTTGAAAAAAAAATCAATGAATCTTATTTGGGTGTTCTTAATAGTTGACATTTTTATAATATTTATTGGTAACATAGCAGAGATGCGTTACATTTTTTAATTATGCCATTCGAAAACGTCCATAAGATAAGTCAGTAGGTACCTATAGATAGACACAACTAATTAAACCCAATATTCGGCTCAATTGCCATATAAAAGAAAAAAAAACCCAATATAGATCACACGTTTAAATATTAATTTACTGTTGCTAGTATTTTAATATATTTATATCCAATCTCCTAGCGTTTCCCTGTCGTAACACTTATTTTGAATAAATATTTTTCACTTGCTACTCCACAGCTTTTTTGTCCACATATTGGGCAATAAGAGGATCGTCCGCGCCGGCGACCGTGGCGCCAGTAGCTTCCATTTGTATTTATTTATTTATACCTCGTCTGACCTTATTTATGTATTAATTCATTTTTGTACACAGACCCACAGGTTTCAACATGTAGTTTAGATGTAAAATATTTATGTCGATAGTGTGTGGTCAGATGAATTTAGGGTTTAAGAGTTTATGCGAAACGCCAATCTCTTGGAGCGCAAACAAAATTTATCATAATAAATTGAGAAAAAAAATGTTTTGTTTAATTATTTTGTATTGTTTCAGCTAATTTAAAATTTAATAACGTTTTATTTTTCCGGACAAGAGAAACTTTAATATCTACCTAAAAAACAGGCTAATTATTAGGTAGGTATTCAGAAAAAAAACTATCTTAATTTTTTCTCCTTTTGTTATTGCAAGAATCCTTCCTAACCTAAAAAAACCTCCCCTACTTTACCCATAGCTTGAAATAATTCTATTCAGCAAAACAAAAAAAAAACATTTTTCAAAGAAGCCCAACCCTTGTTCATCCTTACCTCATTTTATCTTCGCATGACGCCTACAGTCGTAATTCGCGCAAGTACAGAACGCCGCGTTTCACCGACGCGATACGCGATCGCGTCGCGATACGCATGTGTGGCCCCGCACTAATTGACCGTATCGCTGCGATGCTGATGTGTTCTCGGTATTTGTGCATAAATGTGGCATGACCCTAGTTTGTAGGGAATAGGGCCTAATTGCAGTTTGCAGTTGAATAGGAAAATTGATTAAGAATGCAGCTCGGTTTTTAATGGTATCTATAAAAATGATTATAGGTGGTAGATGAACAATTTCATATGTGCAATTATTTTATAAGGACGTGAAATGCCTTGTGATTTATTCCTTAAAAGTGGACTAATGTTTTAACATTACACAATGACATTACTACACTTTGCAAAGAAATCCTACAAGAAAAGGTAGCATCTAAGACACATATCGAGACGGAAGACGGTCCATCATCCAAAAGTGAAGAGTTCTACTCCTTAGTAGAGATACCCAAAATGGCAAGGGCCATAAAACAGATTTTGGGACTCATCATACAGATTTTGGGACTCTAATAGTACCTATCAACTTATGGATGAAGTGGATCTGTAACAGGTTTACAAAATTGATAAAAAAAATAAATTTAATTATATCATTCTAAACCAGCTTTCTTTATCAAAAGACAATAATTAAAATCGGTAGGTACATAATCGGTAAGACATCACGTAACAAGATACAAAAAAAAAATACAGTCTAATTGATTTGAAGTCGGTTAAAAAAGAGGCATTGCAATTCCACAATAAAAATACCTATTCACAAATTACCCAAGTTCATGTTACATGGAATCCTACACTAATCCTTAAGTACCATTAGACCCCTACCCAACTAGCACAGATAAGCACTGGACACTTACCCAAATCAGCATAAAAACAAAGGCATCGTGCTCCTACATACCCGCTCAGCTTACAATCGATTAGAAAAGCTCGCCCACACCGTATGACATCGCATTCCATTCCTGTAAATGCAGATATGTAGCGGTACAAGTTGTAGGAGATGTGCGATGTGTGAGACGACTAACAAAAAGTTCTCTCCGCCGGATTCTGACTGCTTAAATTGAATTTAATATCAAAGGGCACTGGCAGACGCCCATAGAACGCTGGGCTTCAGATTACGTAAGTCGGTACAGATATGAAATTTGCATTTTTTTTTATTTTTTACAGATATGAAATTAGTTTGGTGTGGTCGAGATTTCAAGAGTATTTAAATTCATTTTTTATTTGATTTTGTACGTAATTGGGTTAAAGAGGAATCTTCGTATTTGTGACAGTGAGGTTAAGTATGGTGTGAATGATCCAGTGAAGTACAGCCCGACTAATGAGTTCTCAATTCAAAGGTTTTAGTTGCTGTCGCCATGATATTCTGTGGAGGTCCAATGAAGTACAGCCCGACTAATGAGTTCTCAATTCAAAGGTTTTAGTTGCTGTCGACATGATATTCTGTGGAGCCACGCACCAGCCAGCATGCACCCGTTTATGTTTTATAGGTTTTTTCAAAATGTCAACGGAATAATCATTTAATTTCTCATTTATTTCGATTTTTGATTCCAATTCTTAATCTCTAAGATAAATTAGGCAAAGAACAATTAAAATGTATTTTTATTTTTGGTTAAGCTTTTATTACTGTACCATATCAAGCCCAAATCTGCCGACGTCCTTTCAAACTGTTTTCCCCGGATTCTGACAGCTTAGATTGACTCTACTGACAAATCTCATGTCAAGTGATTTGATTGGCTGTTGGTATTCCGATTAACCAATCAAAACAGTTAATAGGCATCGCAGATGCGTTGGCCACCCTAGAGACAAAGGACAATGCCAGCCAATGTATGGCGCCGCGTATGAATGTATGTCACGATCAAGACCAAACCTAGTGTATTTGTAGGAGCATTAAATGTTCTTTCTGTATTGCTAACAATTTTTTAGATGGATTCACGAAATTAGTATTTATTTTTAATTGACCTACTTAACTTAATTTACCTCTTTTTTGTGTCCATTTTACGTCTAACATAACTGTAAAGATCAACATGATCCAGTAAAGCCTTCTATTAATCTCCGTCCGCTCATCCCTTATGTCTCTGAAGCTGCGCCGGCGCAGGTCGGTGTACGGCGCGCGCAGCGACGCGTGGCGTTTGATCCGCCGACAAAGATGCCGCTCGTGGGAGCACGTGGCGATGCTGGGTGTACCAGGAACGAGGATAAGCAGGACTCTTAGTTCCGTGAGTTGTAGTATGAAATGATGTGCTGTTGTCTTTGACAAGTGATGTTTGCTCTTGCACTTTGCTCGCGACTTCGTCTGCGTGACAATGGCGCCCTAAAGGAGTTTGGACCATCGAAAGTTATTGTTCTTTCCCTCGGGAACAGTACTTTTTTTCTGGATGAAAGGACGTAGACGGTCAAATCCAAACTAAAAGGAATAGACGAAAAACATTCAAAGGAATCTCGGAGCCCATTTTGATAAAAACTAAAACTGCATCACAATATTTTTGAAAAAATAATTTTGCTAGCCGGAAATTGAGCTCGTTAATTTTGAATAAAGAACACATCCTGTATTAATACACCATTGAATAGTGTTGCTATTAAAGAGCAAATTCTGGGAAGTAATGACATACAAAAAAGTAAAGAAAAGTTTTGCTTAATTAACTTACTAGTAACGACTAGTCAAATTATAGGAACCCAACATAAGCAAGCTATGATCTGTACCCCTATCATGAGTTTTTTTGACGTGTAGTATCGTTAACGTAAGCATATTTTGAATTGAAATTACACGTTTGTTACACAATATTTATATAAATTAAATACCTACTTAATTAATTTCTCTGTATTTTTTAAAATGTGCAAATTGTATAAAATTTTATCATAAAGTTCCAGAACTGCTGTATTTTAAATTCAAAATAGGCTTACATTAACGAAACTATACGTCAAAAAAACTCATGATAGGGGTACTGTTCATTCACATATCAAGCGTACTTGCAATATTTTGCAACACCAGAGTTTATTATCACTTCAAACTTTCAAACGCAACCAGTAACCGTACATCAGTTTATGAAAAATTGTTAAAGGAAGCTGTTATTTTATTTAACTGTTCCACCACCATATAGAGTAGTGTCTAATATACCGACCACTGTATTAGGACCAAACATTTGTAAGTAATAAATACACACAATGTTTTATGCAAATGTAGAAGAGTTATATTCGTGTGTTTTACCTTAAAAGGAGAGTGAGATTTCTTGTGGTGGAGAGAGTACGGTAAATTGATACGTGGTCCCTCCATTGCGACTCACATCACCTTTGACATTAGAGGTAAATAATGAGGTTTTGTGATTAAAAACAAGACATTAATTTAAAGATTGTAAAATAAAGGTTTGAGGGTAAAAGCCTCGCTGAACGTGCTGAGTATGCAACTCTGAAATCAGGAAAATATACGCAGAAGTTATAATGCCTGTTTTTCTTATAGGGCAGAGTGAGATTTCTAGTGGTGGAGAGGGTACCTACGGTAAATTGCAACGTGGCGCCTCCGTTGCGACTCATATCATTTTTGACATTATGGGTAAATTATGTGTTTGTGTATTAACACAAAACATTAACTTGAAGATGTATTAACGAAAGGTTGAACTGTAGCTGAGGTCGTTTGCTGTCACCGGTGTTGGACCGGTGACAGCAAACGGTCTGTGCCACGGCTGCACTCAAACTGAACTGAATCACAACACGGCCGGCCTCCCCACTACCCCCACTTTTCTACAACAAGCATGACTAGTTTTGGCGCTGACGTCACTCGCAAGCCCACGCGGACTAATTAGTCCCCTCTTTGTTTTAGCGACTTATTTTATAAAGAAAATCCAAATCATTGTCTATGATACAAATATAATTCGATATACTTTTTTTTTTTTTTTTTTTATTAAATAATAGGCTCGCGTTTGACCGCCATCTCGCCTGATGTTAAGTGTTGATGCAGTCTACGATGGAGCACGCTTACCTAGAAGAAACTGATTCACTCTCGACTTGAAGATACCCAGATTGTAACTGTCGGGGAATACCCACTCCGGCAGCGAATTCCATTAACATTCCGAAAACCGCAAAACAAACAAAACAAAACAAACATACAAACAAATTCAACCGAATTAATTACACAATTTTAACAAAATTACAAAAAACACTCAAAATAATATGATCGCGCCGTCATACTATATTATAAATGCGAATGTTTGTATGGATGGATGTTTGTTACTCAATCACGCCAGAACGGCTGAACGTATCTGGATCAAATGTTTATCTTTTTATCCCGAAAATGTAAAATGTACGGTGTCCGTGGAATAGATTTGTAATTTCCTCGCGTACGAAGTCTATGCTAATCTAGGCTATATGACGTAAGACGCCAATCACATTGCATTTCGTATAAGATATTGATTTAAAATAATCACATCAGTAGTAGAGATAAAACAAATTATATGGGTCACAAAATGATGGTAGACAGCCCTGTTAGGTCGGGTGGTCCAGTATTAAAAGAGCCCCCGCTGCGTCATCCCGCCACACTCCGATATAACTCATACACGCTGTCAGCGAGTATCATAACCAAGGTTCTGTCAAATCTATCCAAAAGCCAGCACCACAGGAACGTATGGTGAGAAAAGAATAAGCCACGCCCTTACCTAACGTCACAATAGATCTAAGCAGCCTGCCTATTCCGTACCCACGCCACGTTTAGAACTACCAATTTGTTTGCGAATGTTCGAGGGAGAATGTCACGGTGAGATTGGCAGTTCTCGGGGTGATATCACGCGGCGTGTCGGTACAGAATAAACGGCGGGTCGAAATTACTTAGATGTCCGAAAGTTCCACAACCTTCAAATACACTGAGCCGCAGAAATCGAAATAATAAGTCAATAGAAATACTAACTTACATTTTACTCCCAGAAGCGTGTCTCGGTTCACAGTCAATGTCAAAGCGTCCAATGCAATTTAAATTAAACTTAATTCCGTTCACATACGTCAAACTTTTAAACGCGTGCTCTCATGAAGTGGAGGCCGTTTAAGCATCACCTCCCTCAGATCATATAAAAAAGGAGATATGCCATCATGGCAAATTAGTACGGGAACAACTGTCGCCCCTTTTAGAACAGTTTGCGACACAATTACAAGCGATCCATGTGGATATAATCAATCTAACACTTCGTCATTCGTCACTCATCACTGGCAGTAAACTAAAACACTGTATTTATATCATCGATCGAGTTCGGTCCGTCGCCAGCGTGTGCAAAGTGTCAAGCTCAATAGCGCCTTGGCACGTCTCCCTTGTTTCTATGATCTGAGATGACGACTTACCGTCAGATGGGCTGTCTGCTTGTTTGTCCTTGTGTTTATAACAAAAAATCTTAAATTAGAAATAATATAAACATCAGAGGCCCGATCATGCTTACATTAACGATACTATACGCCAAAATAACTCATGATCGGGGTACAGTATGCAGTCACCAATGTAATGTAATGTAAAACAGTAAAGGGATGCCATAATCACTACATTTGAGCCTGATGCTCAAATGCAGTGAATATGGCATCCCTCAGGACTTAGGACCGTCCTTTTTTATCGGCATTATGGTATTACCTATAACTGTCGTAAACGTCTTTATAATTGACGATAGTGATATACCGTTCCTAGGAATATTGAACGATATTGGTATTTTCGCTAATAAAGAAACCAAAAATATTGGGAATCCTAACTTGGAAATTTTAGTGGAACCCACAGATCATAGAGATTTTTATGGTGGAACCACTACCAAAATGTCTAATGTTCCCAATTTCCTCCGCGAGAGTTGCACCTTCTTATTAACTTCACTATATTTCTCGTCTTCACAGGGTTGTCGCATCCAAGGTCAGCTCCCGCGGCCGCGGCAGCCCTGAGCAGTCGGGTGGTCCAAAGGCATGGCGCCCCCGCTGCGCCGTGCCGCCACTCCACCAACCACGATAACATAACTCATAGCCAGTCACCGGCTATCAAGAAATCGAAAGTATTTACCGAATTATCTGTTTACGACTATTTTAAGTATCGATTTAAACTATAGATTAAGAAATATGATCAAATTATGATTAAACACGGGATATTTTTGAAGAGTCGTCTTTTATCTCGTGGTCCTACCTCTTGTTACCATTTGCTTAGTTGCTTGCAATTCAGTTTTTTCTAGACGCACGGATATTATTTTATAATTTACTGGTAATACTCATATTTACTTTTGGCCCCCCAGGGTAATACTCATATTAACCGTCACTAAATGTAAAATTGCGAATTTGATTTTTTTTGAATACTTAAGTTTTTGATTATCCCGTGGCAGTTTCATGAATTTCATATTAAAGCATGTACCTATAGGCAAATGATTAAGAAACATGACAACGTATTTATTAGATTTGTGTCTTTCTTCTGAGTCCAGTATTTTTTACATGAGGGCCCAAAAACTAAGTAGGGGACCATAATATTAATATCTACCACCTTCTCCTCTAATATATATTTTTTGTAATTTTGTGGTGAGACTAACTATAACACTGAATGAATAAATAAATAATTGAAACACCTAGCAACAGAAAAATATTTTCAAGAGTTCCACAAGACATAACATAAATGTAATAGGTACAATATTTAAAAACTGAAATATCAAACAATTTCCAATATAATTTTTCAGTAAACTGCTGGCGCCCTAGTTAATTAGCGGCGTACAACCTGACATTGTGACCTCCTTGGTTGATCCTCAGCAAATTGAATCGTGGTCTCTCTAAAAAAAATAAACCGCGGAACGTTGGCGCCAACGCGCTGCGATGCTCTTTATTTAAATGTCTGCCGTTCTTTTGAGGTTACTTTTTGTTTTTTTTTTTCCAAAAGGAATGTTCTCGCGTGTTTCTTTCTTGCTGTTTCGACATTTTGTCATGCCCGATTGTTTTATGTCTTTGATCTATTTCAAAGGTTTGTTGAATTAATTTTTAATTTCATAAACAATATTCAAAGAACTTTTTTTTATTTCGCGGCTAAAATATAAAGCAGCAGGCATACCTACGTGACATAGAATAATTAAGTTTGTAGCAACTTATGAAAAATAATTATTACTTCGGATATAAAAACAAACCAACTTTTGCTTTGCTTACTTAAGTAGGTACTCCTTGGAGATAATAAAATGCAACTTTTCTCGATAGAAAATGATTATGCATAGGTAGGTACCTACCTCAGATCATAGAAACAAGGGAGATGTGCAAAGGCACTATCGAGCTTGATGTCTGATTTTGAGCTCATATTAAAAATGTACGCGCTGGCGACGAACCGAACACGATCGATGGTATGTTTTAGTTTAGTGCTAGTGTTGAGTGACGATTAACAGTGTTAGATTGAGCGTACTGTGCGGAATGTTTAATGCGTGGGAGATCTTTTTATTCACAAGAAGCACTTAATTATGCGCGTAATTGTGTCAAAAAATGTACTAAAAGTGGCATCAGTTGTTCCCGCACTAATTTGCTATGATGGCATATCTCCTTGTTTCTATGATCTGAGGTCGCATCTATTCTGAGGTACCTACTGTAGTCAGTTGAAAGAAAGTTTATTACTAAAATGGGACATAATGGAGTCAAAACCTAGATGCAATAGGTACAAAGATTCCCAGTAGCAGCAGAAATACGTATGATGGTTTGTACTTCCCCGGACCAGCTCTTTCGTATTACTAGATAACAAAATATGCGACCATTATTCGGCGCCAGTGGTCACAAGGTCATAGGATTTTACAGTATTTGCTGAAAATAAACGAATACAGTGCAAGCTCATTTAGTGATTGGATTTTTCCAATAGAAGATAGCAATAAAGACATTTACAATAATAGCATCATTCTGTGGAACAAAATTTAAATTCAGATTTTTAGTTATTTTGCAAAACCTTACTAAGTATATTCTTATGTTATTTTTACCTGATTTTTATTTATTTATTTTTAAACTATTGCTGTAGGCATCTGTTGTAGATTCTGCGACAGCTATTGACGGACATTAGATCATCCCTACATCAGCAATTGCACATAATAGGAGCCTTCCAAATCCCTAGTAATCTAGTAAGTACCTACCTATTTGGAAATAATTGTATCATCTGGCTTCTACCTGAACTCAATTGGCAGTAAAAACCCTAAGAAATCTTTGACATTTTTCACTTGAACAAACAGACTATTTGGAAACGTTTAAATTCGTAATTGCTTCACTGCCATACGTATTGTACTTTTTTTTTGCAGATTATGCCAATCCAATAGCGACATAATGAGGCGGCACCTTTCAATTTTGGCGCGTATTTCTGGGCCGCTGACTAAGCTGTCATGCATTTTGCGTCATTGCAATTTGGTTGCTCAGGTAACTTACAAATGGACGCAGGATTAAAATTAAATGTCCATTTCAACGTTTAAGGGATTAAATAATGGTATTGAAGTTAAATGGGTATTGTTGAGTTGAACTTACAGTTACGATTTTTTATTTGGTATTCAGCCGGCGTCACCGTCAGTGCATACAGCATACCCCCTTACTTATTAACGATGATTAAATTAAACAGTTCTTAAGTCAATTGTCATCTCTATTCATTATCATACAAATGACAAGGATAGTTGTATATTTTAATCAGTGGTTAAATTAAGAGGCGTTTATAAGTAAGTTAGTGTCCGGTAGTCAGCAACCAGACGTAATATAATTGTAGAACTAGGGTTAACCTCAGATAATTGAAATCATCATCCTTGTTTATTTGATCTGAGGTATTAACTGACAGATATTGTGGTCTTTCTGCCATCTTTTCTGTTTGAACGGTTTGCTCAGAGGCCTGTACTTAAATGGTGAAGATCCAAGGATCCAACTAAACCTATGTCAGTTTTGACCTCAAGATGACAATGTCCATAACATCCGTTCTTATTTTCATACCTCATTCCAATGATACCTAAGTATACGTCATTGCCTCATTCATACTGTTTCTACACTAGAAAGCTTCTTAATCTAATTTCTATGAATGATTTTAAACTTTCATAGCATTTTTACCCACCTAAGCTATTCCATAGCTATGAAAGCCATCGATTTGGCGTCGTGTTTATTCTAGAAAGTTTAAGGAGCACTCAGTGCGTCCAAATTTGGTACAAATTGAACATAATTGCTGGAACTCTGTGCCTATAAATTGTTAAGGCAGGTGCATAATGTTAGTAAAGTTTTTTAAAGGCTGTATGAAAAATAATTAGTTAGGTATTAATAAATAATTATAACTAAAAGAAAAGAAGAACAATAAAAAAAATAACTTAATTTTATTAATAATTTTGTTGCCAAGTTTATGCGTCATTGACCTATATGTCTAGACAAGCAGTTCCAAACATTATACATGTCACACTCAAGTGTTGTGCGGGCACAACATAAGCCTCACATTCACTTTGACGTTTGATGCGGTGAGCAACACACAAGTACCCGCGTGTGGGGCACGATTTTTATTCGGAACTGCTTATCTAGGGACATATAGGTCAATATTATGCGTTCATTCATTTATATTCATTAAAAAAATTAATGATTAGAGAAAAAATATTGGTATTTTGAAAAATGGTTTTGCCGTGCAAAGAGACAATAAAATTATGTGGATATCAATCAACCAAACCTAAGCCGGGCTACCAATCTTCATTACCTCCCAGAAACTCTAAATGTAGAGTATAAATGTTGCCTCAAGGCCCAGGAAAGCAACAAACCAGTATAATGTATCGATACATTATCTTCAACGACAAGAAGTCAAAGCACTTAGACTAAGCAATATTCTAAGTGCTTCAAGCTCTTACATAGTCGTCGCCTTTACATAGTGACAATAAATAGAAGGCAATACCTAGACCATGTTAATTACGTCATCTGCAGAAACGCAAATGATGTTTTTCTTTGAAAAATTATGCTTTATCTAATATTCTGTTTTCCCTTGCGAGCTATAAAATGATTATTGGTTATATTAGTTTGTTACTAAAACCAGACCTAATCAATCAATCTTGATCTTTGGAAATTTTTACGATACCTTGCAGTATCTATCAAGTCCTACCAACATCAATTTGACAACTGTTGCTTTCTCAACTACTACATCCTGAGCAAGTAATCATCTGTCATTTTTCAACAGCCAATATCTTTATAATCACCGCCTTTCCTACCTAAGCAACTACGACACACGTCCATCAAATCAAATGACAAAAAAGATCAGTGTACACTATCTATCCCGGCTTGAATCGTACACAAAATGGACGTATCTTTACTTACTACCGAAATGTCACAACAATCTGTTCCGACTGGCTGCTTCAGAAAACATTCAAAAAAATATCCGGCCAGCAACTTTCGAGAGATTAATTCGTCATTTGGAAGGAAACTAGTTTCTGGAATTGGGCTTGCGTTGTTGGAAAAAAAATTGCGAAGCCCGATTGTGTAGACTTACCTTTAGCTGGTAGCTTGTATTGGTATTGTAGGGGTGTAATTTTGGCAATGCTGTTGTGTCGACAATCTGTGAATAAAGCGAATTGCTGTAAGCTAATGAAGGCTGACACGTGATCATAATTCATAAGTTCCAATATATGAAAAAAAAAACATTCGACTGATAGTCGGACTTGTCTTAACAACCTTTGTCTTCTAATCAGCGAAATATTATTATGCTCTAATTTTATCTCTATCTTAAATGAAGATTTCGACTCTTACACAGTAAATGCACTATTAGCTGTTATAATGTATGAGAGGGTGAGGGGTGAGGGAGAGGGGGAAAGGGGGGCTAATCAAAGTACTCGTACTTATTAATTTCAATAAAACTTGATTTTTAAAATTTTTCAAAACATTTTGCGAAAAATTCGGAAAAATCATGTTTCTTTCCGAAAGATTCGCTCTGTTATTTTTTCTATGTAACATGCGAAAAAAACGAAAAAAAAACCACAATTTGTTTTTTTCTGGAAAAAAAAACAAATTGTTTTTTTCGGAATTCTCAACGCTAATCTTGACAACGCGCATGTGATACTCGGTGTTGCAAGCCTTTCATAGGCTACGGTAACCGCTTACCGTACCGTTGTCGTGTAAAAAAGACCAAAAATACCCTACCTCCCATCCCTCCATAACAAAATATAACCTACATAAAAAATAATCTCAACTATAAAGCTAAGTGTACATGACGTCACCCGAGGCCGACGTATCCCGTATCCCCCTGTCTTTAACACGGTCTCTTGCCCACTGGAGTCTGTGGGAAATTATCCGGAAAATAGCCGAGATACGCACGCCGCGTAGGTGTAATAATACCCCCTTCCACCCGGCTTTTACACCCGCCCGTGTATGCCCGTGTTGTATTAAAGTCGGGTTTGTAAGTGTGTGCCAGGGTTTAAGTAAGATGTTATTTTTTATTTACCAATTTGTTAGTGTTTTGTTTTCCGTGTTAAGAAGTATTTCCATACATTACTGTATGGAAATACTTTGATTACATACCTAAAGGTCCTGAAAAGATACCATTTTTAAATGTTATAGACAATCACGTTTGGCGAACATTTATAGTTTCAAGAAGACATACCTGTAATATGAAACCTACACTTGTAAGAAAGAAGAAAATGTCAATGTAAAAATCTAATAACACATTACCTGACCCGGGGATCGAACCTAGGATTCCGACGGCGTTTAGTGTGTATTATTTAATATTATCCTACTATCCTGCGAATATTATAAATGTGAAAGTTTGTGAGTATGGACTTATGTTTTTTAGAGTTCCGTAGTAAAACTATGGAACCCTTATAGTTTCGTCCTGTCCGTCTGTACGTCTGTCACACCCTCGTCAAATCTACAGTTCATAACCAATTTGTATGAAACTTCGCAGGTATATGTCTTCTATGAGCCGCCATAAAGGCCTGTAATAAAATTATGATAAATAAAATAATTAGGGGGGGCTCCCATACATGAAACTGGGGGATGAAAATAAATATTTTTACGCACCCCTATAAGTAGGGTATCGTTGGATAGGTCTTTGAAAATAACATAAAAGTTCCTAAATGACTATTTTATTTAAGTGCATATTTACTGAACTAGGAGCTCCGAAACACGTTAACAATGTGTCCCCCCCCTGTAATTTTAACCGCGTTATCAAAAAATTTGAATAAATTAAAGCACGCTCTTGCCCGGATTTTTTGTTATTCCTTCACGCAAAAACTATTGAACGGATTTTTATGAAACTTTACAGCTTATACATCAGAATAACACATAGGCTACCTTTTATCCCAATAAACGCGAGTGAAGCCGCAGGCGGAAGCTAGTTTAAATATATAACTCCTCAAACTTCCCTCTAAAATATTCACTCGATTAGGTACACATAAAAACACCCACATATAATCAAGATAAAACACCAATGTTTTAAAACAAACCGCCTGAAAAATATACCAAAAAGAAACTTCTGAAATATCCTCAAGACAGAGCTGCAGGCGATATCTTGGGGTAACCGGTAGGGGTGGGGTGGGGGGGGGGGGCAAGGGGCAATCTGCGGAGGTGAAGAGATAATTCCTCTTAACTGAGAATAGTCGAGGATAAGACGGTACCACGTTAAGTAAAAGTGGATTTGGGAAGAGCTGGAGATACGCTGTTTTTGGTTTAAGGTGTAGGAGTCTAGTTTGATGTCGATATCTTAATTTGTTGGTACGATTTTATTGTTTAGAAAGTGTTGAAAAAGATCTGAAATTATAATGTTTTTGATGTTGATGTTGGAACTGTTAGAAGTTCGTTAAAAACAGCTAAGTCAAGTTAAGCTGACTTAGCTGTTAACATGAAAAATTGAAAATTGTTTCCACTTAGTTACAAAAAAATTGAATATGACCCTTAAGCTGAGTTTTGAGACGAGATATAGGTGTAACAAAGAGAAGAAATCTTTCGTGAATTCATTTAGAGAGAAAATCTTTTTCATTCATTAAAATAAAAACAGCACTAAAGCGTCACTTGTCCTTTTCTCGTGCTGTCTGTTCAACTAACAGACAAACTGACTGACAACTATTGCTTGACTATTCAAAAGTGCCTGTTAATGGTTCTAATTGAAATAAATGTTTTGACTTTGTTAGAAACAGATAGGAATAAGTATACTCAAATATTAGTTTAGTTGGTGCCCAAGAGAATCTTATGAAGAATAATGAGGAAAAATTACCACTACAGTTATCAAATATCTCTCCTCAGCCAACAAAACAATAAACATTCCACAATCAACACGAAAGAACAAAACTTTTAATACTCCAACAGTTTATGAAGTTATGAAGAGCCGCGCGAAGTTCCTAACAGGCGCGAAGTACTAACTGTTGGGGAAGAAGACAATTAGGGCAGTCACCATCTTCAGGAGTTGAAATATGGCGGACGGTGACAAAGTTTGTTCGGAAGAACAACTTGAAAAGAATGGGTGTTATGTTCGGTATTATGATTTGCATTTTATAGAACTTAAATTTGAAGTATTTCGCCTGTTAGAACTAAAGCACAACGCATCAGTTCTACCAGAATAAAATTTGAATAACCAATATGTATCACACCACGCTTTGGAGCTCGTAAACCAGCAGTTGAGCAATATCTATAAGTTTGAGTAGGTATGAAGATCAATACGGGTAGAATCCCAAAAATCTGACCAACAATCCCCCTTGTAAATTATTCTAGGTTTTGCCACAGTAATTACAAAAATCTGAAAGATGGCAGACGCTCCAAGTAAAATAAACACAGACTGAAACCTATCCCAAAATTATTGTAGTAGGTAAAAAGACATAGTAAAGTAGACTAAAAACCGATCCCAACGTTGGGAAAAGGCTAGGCAGAAGAAGGTACTGAAATGAATATTGATAACGTTCATAATAAAGCATTTGCAAAAGCTTATTCATAGAGTAATTCTGAACCTGGAGCCTATCGAGATAAGTGTTAAAACGACCATTTGATTGTTCTGCTGTAAAAAAGAGATGATGTATTCGTTCTGTATTGCTCCATCTCTCTCTAAGATCTGAAAAATGATGTCAATTACGAGTACTTAATACTTTATTTAATTACGGCTACATTTCCAGTATAAACTGGCCTCGTATTGTGTAGGCTTTCCATACAATGCGAGGCTAGCTTATAATCTGCGAAAATATCAACGTAAAAGAACGAAACTTTGATATCCAGGGATGGTCTCCTCATCAAAAGTTAGTTACTAGGGCGCGAGAATTACGAAGTGTTTGTGGAAGAAGACAATTATGGCGGCGGTCACTAACGACTTTTCAAGTTGTAGTTGTTTGGTGGAAATATGAAGGAAGGTGACCAATTTGTTCGTTGGGTTTATTTTTACTTCTTAGTACAAGCAGCGGTGTCAGAAGGGACTACGTTCTTTTAATATTTTTTTTTCTAACTGGTGACAATGTGGATTTAAATGAGTTACAAGCTACAAAGTATCCGTACAGATTTTGATTTCATCATATCCACATTTTGATAATAAAATCACCTTAGTTGTTATAATTAACGTTGCACAATTAAAAAAAAAACGCGGTAAAAAAGAGCTTTTGAAATAACGATGTTTCAGTATCTGTCAGCACTGGCTATTACTACTACTAAACTACACCAGTTAACTGTCGCCCAAAAAGTCTAAACGAGGCTTACACTCGCCATTCAAAATACACTCCTCAATTAACTACAAACCACCAAAAGATATAAACACGTAAGAAAATTCTCAAGCTACACAAACTCGTATCAAGCTACATCTCTGCTTACCTCGGATGAATGATACGGCTCCAAGGGTTAGAGGCGCGGTAACACGGTCCCAATAAGTTGACCACCCTCGAGACGGACAAAGGCACCATGTTTCTAGCATAGAGTAGTGTCAGGACAGATGCGACTGATTTTTTTAAGTGAATTTTGAAAACAGAGACCTTACATGTAGATTGTATTACAATCTACATGTAAGGTTTACATAATTATTTTATGGTTTATTACAATTTACATGTAGATTGTATTACAATCTACTACATGTAAGGTCAAAAACAAGTGCTTTCAATAAAGTTTTTGGTTTGAAAAATGTTACCTCGAACCAGTTTATCGCATCAGTGACTCTTAAATCCTCGGATTTCTACGATGTTGTTAGTGAAATGAAAGATGTACTATAGATGCGTTGATTCAGGGAATTCTAGACACATACAAAGGCACTAGCTATGATTCACCTGACAGAGTTACGCAAAATTTAACTTTAACTCAAAGGGACTGGGCAGTAGACTATATAATAGTAAGATGAGTAGAAAATAGTCCTGAAAGCACTAACCTTACAACTGAAACTATATTTTAAAAGGAAACAGAGTATCTTCAATCAAATACTAATACGATCCGAGATAACATGATTTGGGAAAATTCGATAGTCAAAACAACTCGAGAAATGGAAAGCAATGCACAAACGCCATAAAGATATCCCTAAAGCACCCACTATTAGTACATAACATTATAATACCCATTAGCTAGATCATACATCTAGGTACTTAATAATATGATAAATCATGACATATACCCGAGAACCATCATCTGACCTTAA